>CM031602.1:89442683-89457683 GCA_018398815.1 Conus ventricosus | reverse complement strand
TTTCTTCCGTACAATCTTAGATCAGATGAAAAATGTCAATCTGATTTAGAAAACCGAAGATCAAATCAGGTGGAACATCTCTGAACACAGTTTTCATGGAGTCTGCTGTAAAGTGTTTATGTCTCGCATCATGCAAGTCCCGATATTCTAAAAGAATATGTCTCATCATGTGTGGCACATGACATGGAATGCACCGTGGAGCTTCGTCACCTTTTAAAAGATAAGAATAGGTGTGACACGAGTGGCCTGTGTGCAAACAGCACAAAACTGTTTCATCTTTACGGCCGCCTTTGGAACATGGTAAAACCTCTTTCAGGTCCTGACGGATTTTAAATAGTTTGTTATCCGTCTGCTAGTTCCATTCCTCTTGCCAGAGGTCTTTGACATAAGCCTGAGTTTTGGGTTTGAGATCAGTGTGGTGAATGGACACCCTGCTCAACTTTTCCTTTGTGGCACTCCTGGCAGGTTGAATAACCACCTCGTTGCCTCGAATGCCCACATGGCTGGGAACCCAAGCAAAAAGTATGTTGTATCCATCTGATTTCAGAGAGGTGTACAGTTCGAAAACTTTCAGCAGCTCAGGGTACTTGAGATTACGGCCGGTGTCATATATAATACTGTCGCCGTGGAATTGTATCGCAGCGATAGCATTTCACGTGAAATACTGTTGCAGCGACAATATTTGCTGGAAAAAATTGTCGCGCGACAACTTTTCACGAAAAATGTCCTATAGAATATTGTAGCTGTCCATAAAATGCAGTATTTCCCGGGAAATACTGTCGCTGCGATACGATTTTATGAGCGACAGTATTATATACGACACCGGCAATGGCCTCCAAAGCAGAATGGGAGTCTGATGAGATGAGGAAATCTTATGTTTGGATTTACAGACCATTCTAAGAGCCAGGACCAAGGCTGTCAGTTGAGCAGTGTAGATGGAGCTGTCAGTTGCAATGTTTGGACACAGACAAACATATAACAGGACAAAACACAATGCATTTTGACCTCTTGGATCTTCAGGTAAATACAAACAACATTTAGTTTAGGACAGTGGAAACGAAGAACGAGAATCAACTAAACTTATATTCGGCACAGCCATTTTGCGCCGAAAGGTCGAAATGCGTTGCGTTTTGTGTTATCTGTTTGTGTCCTCGGTGATAACTAATCCGTTCTCTTTTAACGTTTTGTATAAGATGTATATCTTATTAAGATATACTGTTCACGTCTTATCCAAAAACCAGAATGCAGATAGAAAAAAACACTACGCAACAACAAATACAAAACGATTCATCAGACAACCGAAAAGGCGGGCATTAAACAACAATAAAATTATCAAAATGCATTGATTTTAAGATACTTTGTTTTTTGTTTTAAGTTTTTGTTCAGTTAAATACAGGAAAAAAAAAAACCTTAAACACATAACACTACAAAGTTGAAGAATTTGAATCCAACATAAAAAGACCTTAAGAACGCTGTGTGAAACTGAATTACAGTTATCAGTGTTATTTCATTTGGTAAAATGAAGATAAAAAAGAACGGTCTATCACACATGTAGATAGAGAAAAAGACAGATAAACAGATGTGTGTGTGTGTGTGTGTGTGTGTGTGTGTGTGTGTGTGTGTGTGTGTGTGTGTGTGTGTGTGTGTGTGTGTGTGTGTGCGTGCGTGCGTGCGTGCGTGCGCGCGCGTGTGTGTGTGTGTGTGTGTGTGTGTGTGTGTGTGTGTGTGTGTGTGTGTGTGTACGTGTGTGTGTGTGTGTGTGTGTGTGTGTGTGTGTGTGGGAGAGAGAGAGAGAGAGAGAGAGAGAGAGAGAGAGAGAGAGAGAGAGAGAGAGGAGAGAGAGAGAGAGAGAGAGAGAGAGAGAGAGAGAGAGAGAGAGAGAATAAACATCACTGCCCATCAACTAAAGGTAACTCGCCAAATACAGAAGGTCTGCTATACCAGTGAGGTGGGTGCTGACATTAAACTTTGATTAACTTACCGACCAGATATAATGTATATCGGCAGCATCATCATAACATCACTCCTGTGCTTATTGGTGAAGTCTGATATCCGCCCGGATGAACATGGGAATCACACATTTGGTGATTATATACAACACATCGTGAACACTTATGAGGGCTATGTCACTCTGACGGCCGACCTGTTAGCACGGTGCACACGAGAAAACAAAACGGTCAATGTTCAAGCGCAAGGGGTGACCCTAGCGTATTCCCAGCCTCAGACAGACTTCAGGGAACCGAGTCCGCACGACGATGCTCTGTCGAGTTTCATCTGCTGGTTCAACGTCTCCGCGCCTGAAGATCACGTGTTCATGGTTCGGTTCCTGCAGCAGACGTGTTCCCAGGACAACTTCCTGTCTCTGATCCTTCAGGTGAACGACACGTCAGAGTTCCAGGACAGGAGGACTGGCTGTGAACACATGATGTCCCCTCTTTTGCTGGACTGGGTCAGCAGACGGCAGTTCGTTCTCCTCGCTGTTGTTGTGCGCGACTTGAATCTTACTTACGTCATGAAGGTTGACTTACTTGCTGTACGCTCAGAAGCAAAGACACGTCTCATGGTGCACTACCTGTCCCAAACTATGAGTAAGGATGAACGGTCTCTGGTATTACATACAAGCACATGTATGAAACACTCGGTTTCTGTTCCTTTGTGAAGTTAACTTGCGTTGTTCAACAAATATCCTTCTTTAATATAGTAACTGTCTATCCTTGTTATTAGCTGGTGTAAACAATGATATGCTTGGCTTATTATGTCATTTGTTACGAGCAAGATTCCTGTCAAGAATTGTTCCTGAATTCGCGCGCGCGCGCGCGTGTGTGTGTGTGTGTGTGTGTGTGCGTGTGTGTGTGTGTGTGTGTGTGTGTGTGTGTGTGTGTGTGTGTGTGATCGATATGCATGAGCTGAAACGCCACAGATATATGTCACCACTATAAATAAATAGATAGATAGACATATAGATAGATAAATAGACAGACAGATCGATAGATACATAAATAGATAGATAGGTAGGCAGATAGGTTGTAAAGTTTGGTTGGTAATTCGACAGGGTAGTTTTCTTATGTTTTTTTCCCCCCATCTAGCTGTTTATCCACTTTGCTTGTGCGGGAGTATGAGAGTGGAAACATCTATCTCTGTCATTGTATGTCGATGACATTACAACTGTTTGTCTGATATTAGCGTTTGACCCCAGCGGAGTGAAAAAAACGAAAAAAGAAAACATCCAGCGTGAAATATTGTAGGATTTTGTTATCCGTCTCCCATTCCCATCCCTACGTAATTTGTACTCTTACATGTAAAACATCTATCAGATTAGATGGAACGAGTATGTGTGAGTGAGTGTGTGTGTTTGTATGTATGTGTGTGTGTGTGTGTGTGTGTGTGTGTGTGTGTGTGTGTGTGTGTGTGTGTGTGTGTGTGTGTGTGTGTGTGTGTGTGTGTGTGTGTGTGTGTGTGCGTGCGTGTGCGTATGTGTGTGTGTGTGTGTGTGTGTGTGTGTGTGTGTGTGTGTGTGTGTGTGTGTGTGTGTGTAGATGTTCTCCTGTTTTTTGTTTGTAGTTTATTCCCTGATCAAAGTTTACGGAAGGTAGATACCATTAGGATTCTTCCATCGGATTTCCTTTTGCTTCTCTGCTTTTCTTCCCGTCTGTCGTGGCTCTCCTACTCTTGGTTCTTGTCTCCTTCTTTATGACACTGTCTCCTGTCAGCACAAGTCCAGTACCTAATGTGTGTTTTAAGATATTTTACGGAAAGTTTATTTTTCAGGTTTTGTAGTTGTTAAGTGGTTGTTTATTACAACAATTTGTACACACACAAGCGTCTAATAATAAACTGTTGTCACTTTCTACAGGACACTTTTTTTTCTAATTTTACTAACTGATGAAAAAAAAAAAGAAAGGACAAGATACATCAACAAAGCCGTCTTTTTTTTTCCCGCAGGACTGCTACAGTCGCAGGGATGGAATCCGGCAGCGGGCGTGACTCAGCCAGCCTTTTCTGGCACGATGTACAGTAAATTCACCATCCGGAACCCCGCCTACCACATCACGATGAGCAGCTTCATCTACAACAAAGTGCCCAACACCTGTTTAAGCGTTAGAGGGCCGAGACCCCCTATGTCAAGCCTACCTTTGATGAACATTAGAGACAAGCCGAGTCTTGATTTCATGAACCTCCTGCGTCCTTTCTTTTTGTACACGCATTTCTATCCTTTGAGAATCGAATATAAGTTGAAGCTAAGTGACCGCCCTCATCTAGGATTCCGGGTCATTTTCACTGTGCATAAGGTGAGTCGGTATGTAGCGTTTTAGGTGAACAGAAATCAGAGAGGAGAAGGATGAAGAATACAGAAATGGGATAATTGTGACTGTGCATAAGGTGAGTCGGTATGTAGCGTTTTAGGTGAACAGAAATCAGAGAGGAGAAGGATGAAGAATACAGAAATGGGATAATTGTGACTGTGCATAAGGTGAGTCGGTATGTAGCGTTTTAGGTGAACAGAAATCAGAGATGAGAAGGATGAAGAATACAGAAATGGGATAATTGTGACTGTGCATAAGGTGAGTCGGTATGTAGCGTTTTAGGTGAACAGAAATCAGAGAGGAGAAGGATGAAGAATACAGAAATGGGATAATTGTGACTGTGCATAAGGTGAGTCGGTATGCAGCGTTTTAGGTGAACAGAAATCAGAGATGAGAAGGATGAAGAATACAGAAATGGGATAATTGTGACTGTGCATAAGGTGAGTCGGTATGCAGCGTTTTAGGTGAACAGAAATAAGAGAGGAGAAGGATGAAGAATACAGAAATGGGAATGAAAATCATGGAAGACTATTTACGCTCTCCTAATACAGTAACACCGCCATAATTGCTTTCTTTATTGATTTACATGTGTAAGAAAGTGAGTGTCTGCAATTACACTGCATTGGTTGTCCACTTATGTGTACGTGTGTGCGTGCATGAATGCGTGTGTATGTGCGTGTGTATATTAATTGAAAACTTTCACCACCAATTTTTGCGACACATTCAAACCAAGTACTCTGATAGGCCCTTGATATTGATTCCTGCGAAGGTCCTGTGTATGAAACTCATAAGGTACCGGCCAGGGTACTATACGGAAATCCCTTTCTTTTGTTATTACAACAACGCTGTAATCAACTGTTCACCAACAATAAATAAAACAAACGGAAAACCTTTACAAAAAAAAACATGTCAACGAATCAGATTAAACAAACAAAACTATTCTCATATTTGTAGTACCTGGGGGTGGGGGCGGGGGGGGGGGGGGGGGGGTGGAGGGACCACACTGAAAAATGAATGAGCTTGAGTCCCTGGCGTGGCGCGCAGACTGATTTCACGGGATAGTTGCTGTTCTGCAAGGAAAAAGGTACACCCGAAGGTACGAAGGGGACCCAGAGAAGTACTACGTTCAACTGCTAAATCATCAGCTGGGAGCAGTCCTGCCAGCACCCTTGAAAGCCTGTGCTGGGTTCACATAGGGTGCAGTACGCACAGGAAATCACACTAAGACGTCAAGGGACATAGCTGCTCCTTGGCAAAAGCCAATATGTAATAGCTACTGCATACATCACGACGGAACCTCCAGGGCAACGTACCCAAGCGTACATCCGCCGATAATTATTTCATGACTGCTGACCCCATTGTTTTGTGTGTGTGTGTGTGTGTGTGTGTGTGTGTGAACAGCCTAACAACCTTCATGGTACATAATGATCATGAATTAACCAGCCTGACATGTCTCATGGAGCTTGATTGTTCTGAGTTCTAGAACGGATTGAGAAAATAAGACAAAAATGATAAATTTATGGTTTAATTATGTTCTGCTTTGTCTCAGTTGTTTTGCAATAAATCAATCTCAGATGTCCACGATACTAATCCGAACGCGAGAGGGTCTGTGGAACTGCTCACGGAACACATGGCCAAAGGTCAAGGCTCATTTGGCCTGCAACACGGTCATTCAATGTTCGGACGGCAGAGACGAAGACGACTGTGGCTACTCCAGGTGTCTAGATGTGGGGTTTGAGGTCAATGGCCGATGCTACAGCCTTGCGTTTTTCCCGAAGGTCCGACCATATTTTCCTACTACAGCCATGAAAGAGTGTGCGAAGAAAGGGGCGCAGTCAGCTATTCTGCGTAGCTTCCACGACTACAAGTCTGTGCTTCAGTTCATCTGGAGATACCAGGAATTTACGGTGGCCCTTGGAATGTTGTCCCGTTTCCAGATGCTCCAAGCTAGTAAGGAATTTCTCCTCCACCCTCTTCTCACTCGCTGCGCCTTTCACACACACACACCACACACACACACACACACACACACACACACACACACCACACACACCACACCACACACACACACGCACGCACACACACACTCACATACTCACCGTGCACAAGCACACCCAGAGGGGAGAGAGAGAGAGAGAGGAGAGAGAGAGAGAGAGAGAGAGAGAGAGAGAGAGAGAGAGAGAGAGAGAGAGACAGACAGACAGACAGACAGACAGACAGACAGACAGACAGACAGATAAACATAAGGGGTTGCATGTGCATTCTATGCTACAAATAACCAGGATTGCAGCAACTGAGTGAAAAATGGCCACATTCAAAACGTTGTTCATTACTCTCATTATTCTGTTGCATAATGTATGACAACTGAGTGAAAAATGGCCACATTCAAAACGTTGTTCATTACTCTCATTATTTTGTAGCATAATGTATGACAACTGAGTGAAAAATGGCCACATTCAAAACGTTGTTCATTACTTTCATCATTCTGTTGCATAATGCATGACAGTTATCAACGGACACTGATGTGGGCTGACAAAACGGTAGCCTATTTTGTAAACTACAAGTGTCGGCATTGTCCGTCGAGTCGTTATCACGGTTTGTGTGGTATACTCCTGGGGAAACAATTAGGTGAAAGGTCACACCTGGAACGTGGCTAACGCCCATATTTCTTTTGGAGTGCATTCACGATTTGATGTGGAGTGACGACGCCTATCTGTGCGAGCACAGCGACCAACAATCCCATCCACGACCTCCCCCACCTGTGGCCATGATCGTCGTGCCCGCACTGGAGATGAAGGATGTGAAGGACGGGCTGGCGGTGTGTCCCCATAACTACACTGTTCACACTTCTTTGGCTTGCGATTCTTCCAGCTACTGCTGGCCCCAAGACCCCCGCTCCTTTGGCCACACCCCTGAGTCTGGGACATCCCATCATTCCTCACATGTCCTTTGGTCATGACGTCACTTCCTCCTTCCTACAGCTGTCAGACAGGAAGGCAGAGAGTTCCCTACAGCCTGGTGTGTGACCATCGTCAGGACTGTGTGGACAACAGTGATGAAGACTTCTGTGTTCACCAGCCCTGTCCTCCAAGGACTTTAAGATGCAGCTTGAGCAAACAGGTTAGTTTCTCTAGCGCGTATAGTTTAAAGAAAACACGGACCCATTTCTTTTACAGCCGAGTCAACAGCTGTTCTGAAGAGTCTGTTTCAGTTTCATTTTCACCAAGAAGGTGTCACTGCCTGCGAACTAGTCCATATATGCTACATCGCAGCCGCGAAGATTCGATTCTTCCCTGCTCACGATTTTAAGCTGATGGATAAAGGAATTAATGACTAAGACAAGAGAATTTAAGAAGAGGGTCTCATGTTTACGACTCAACAGATGTCTGACAAACGCATTAGTATTTGGACATATCTTGTGTACCTCCCTAACATTGGCTGTGCCATTATTATCACTGGTGTGTGTGTGTGTGTGTGTGTGTGTGTGTGTGTGTGTGTGTGTGTGTGTGTGTGTGTATGTCACTGTATAAGACAGTAGACAGGGATATATGTATGAACATACCCCCTTTATAACCACCCTCCCCCTTTTACATGAGAGTATGAACGCCACACAACAAACACTCAGACAAAGGGAAATATGGTGCACAAACAGAAGGCTTTATTTGCATTCACACACGCACTCTCACCAACAGAATGGCAGATGAAAACACCAAGATCTTTACATCCAACACACACACACACACACACACACACACACACACACACACACACACACACACACACAGTTTTCCCCACACGGAAAGAAAACAACAAACAAACAAAGCAAAAAGGAATCCAACTATACTAATAACACCAATGCGCGACCATCACCACATGGCCCCTTATGCATATCTGTGCATGCATCTGCTGCGGATTCATATGTAATGACCCTTCCCTCAAGAGGCACACACACACCTCAGCCCACTGAAGGCCAATACCAGAAGGAACAAGGGTGAAGAACTACATCACCTGGTAATCCCGGGCTGAAATATCAAACAAGGTTGATATTCCATAGAACCCGAGATGCCCACGCGATGCTTCAGCATACACCCTCCTTCTCCCAAGCTGTATTCTTTATACTAATATTTCTCTATTGGTGTCAGACTATCCCTACACCCAAACTCAATCCCCAAAATATCATTTAGAGCACTTAAATTGTTCAAGTGACCCGAAACCCAATCTTGCACTTCAAGTATCTCACTCAAAGTCCCTGGCGGACACTCGACACATGCACACACACACAAAAACTAAAAAACAAAACAAAACACGGCAATACAGTGTTTCCCAATATTACCACGTAAAAGTCTGTCTCTGATTCACCACGCCCCGACATCACTGTACCGACAAAAAAAAAGACCTACACTGAAGCGTTTGAGCTGGAATAAAGTAGTGATGAATCGAAGAGTTCGGTCTACTACCTACTAGGCACCAACTATACCACTCACAATTCACATGCAGATGATGTACCGCACAATACACCTTTAGTGGGCCCTCAAGGTGCTTGCCCACCCCAGAAAAAAAAGAACTGAAGTTGGAGGAACTGCAAATACTGGGACTGCAGAAGACGGAGTTGGCATCCAGTCCAGAACACACCCTGCCGGATCCAGGTGCGTCCCCACTCCAGGCAGAGGAATGGGCAGGGATGACAGTGGAAGTGGAGGTAAGACGCCCTCCCAACCCGAGAGGCCGACCCTCACGGATTCGCTGTGCAAGGGAAAGTAAGAAAACTCACTGGAACCTGTGAAAAAGGAAAATGTCTTACTACCACAGAAGAATAAAGCTATTTGCTGTTTCACTGAAGTAAACGGTTCTGAGTGTTTTCTTCTTTTTTTAGCGTTTCACATTGACTCATTAAATATAGTCCTGAGATGTACATGTCACAACCCAAAGTGCAACAGCCGATCGGAATTTTAAACCTTGACTTATACAATCAGCCACCTTGACATCAAAATTCTCTTACCAGAAACTTTCCATCACAAATTTAAACCGACTCCATTGACTTTCCATTTCCATCAATGGCCGCGAACATAATTGTAACGGTTCCTTCATAACAGTGATTATACTGTCCGAATTGTATTCCTACGACTTCAGTCATCATCAAAGTCTCCAAGACACAATGATTCAGTAGGATCATAAGTCATATTCACTCCAACAACCGACCGTTAGTGACCACCAGTACGTCACAGTTCAGGGCCTATTACCTAATAACATGCTTGATAGAATCATCAAACACATCTCAAGCAAAACAAAATAATAGAATTAAACCCGGGTACCCTAATTTCCTAGCAGGCACAATCATGATCCCACAAATGTAAACAGAAATTATCAAGCGCTAGGACAATAACCAGTTACATAAGCTCGACAAGGATTTCCGAGTGCTGCTACACATTACCTTAAACATTGCCTACCGACACCACAATGCTGAGGAAAACTTTTGAATACTGACGCACCCCGTCGACTAAAACAAGAACCATATAATATATATATACATTAAGAGTAGACTTCTGAGGCACAATTCCTAAGTATCTGAAACATCTTTTTATTATCTGCTATTTCTCTCTTTTTTTTCAATTGTGATAACCTATACTAAGTAATCTAGCTGATACTACTACTGTATTTAACATAATCATTAATTCACATCTTTAATAATAATTAGAAATCCAAAAACTCTTTTATTTATGTAATAATCCATAATTTACCTTTCCGCTCATCCAACCCAGTTTGGTTCTACGCTCAAACACCAAAAGTGAACCTCTACAAGACGTGTCTATCCGAGGTACCACCACCCGTCACCTATCGATCGATAAACCTCACACACGCTCGGACACAGCATATGCAGTACGCTCTCTGCACCTGCCGCACGCTGCGTGCCAGATTCTTCCCTTTTTAATACTAAAAGTTTCGTCCTCTGACACCAACCTACACTCTCAGAAATAACTAATCTTTACCAAACTTGAAAACAATATTTCTGGACACTGTGACGCGATGGATGAGTTGTAGGTGGGTCCTCTAGGGGAAGGACTGGGGATAATTTCTTAATGGGAATTATCTTAACATTTCACCTACACCCTCTCTCTTACCAGTTGTGGAAGGAGCAACTTTCTGGTACTAGTCACCGAAGAAATTTTTATTTTATTCCGGGACTGGGTAAAATACTGAACAGTGGCTCTGAGATAGTTTTCCTTAGGCCTGTACTCTTATAAGTACTTGCAGCTCTGAGAGACAGAATTGAAGAGAGAAGTTCAAACATTCAACATTTGATTGAACAACAAAGAACTGCCACAAGTTAAGTGCACAGCTCACTGCCATCCGCGGCCAGTTTAATTTATGCGTCCGTAGAGACACATACTCTCATGGAGCAACTCCAGTGACATAATTTACCAGCGCTCCACCAGCACAGGGACTGTAGATATGAAGGGGGGAGGGGGGGAGTGGTGGTGGTGGAGAGAGCGGCAACATGTCTTTGTGTCACTGGGTAGAGAGGGGGGGGGGGGGGGGGGGTTGGAATGAGACGGGCCATTGCCACAATGCAAATGAAATTATTCTGCGTCATAGCTACTCAGAGTGGGGGAAGGGGAGTTGAGGGGGGGGGGGGGGGGGTAGGTCGACAAGAACGAAAGGTGTCGCGCGTTTACCGTGACGCAATTTTTTCCTTTGTCATAGACCATGTCAGCCAGGTGGTTCGCACCGTCCCAAGCGAGAGAAAGGGGGGATCGGGCCGGGAGGGGGCGTTGAGAGA
Source organism: Conus ventricosus (assembly GCA_018398815.1). NCBI lineage: Eukaryota > Metazoa > Mollusca > Gastropoda > Neogastropoda > Conidae > Conus > Conus ventricosus. The sequence goes on along the minus strand of CM031602.1, from coordinate 89,446,601 downwards.
GGGGAGGGGGCATAGATTTGAAATCTTTTTTTTCTTTCGGTTTGGGGTTGTAGTGGGACCGATCGGATGGTTTTGTCAAGCGTTTCGTCACATACACCTACGACCACCAAGTACATCAACATATGTCCTAGCACATCAATACCACTGTAACTAATCCACCTATCTGCATCAATGTAGATCTGAAACACACATTGTTTTATTCCTACGCCTACGGCTTTCCTTGACTTTAAGTTCAAGTTATATACCCTTTTTTTAAACTTCTGCGCATTTAAGTTTCCTCTGTCTCTTCTCTCCTCCCACAGAATTTCCCCCTTAGTCGAACTCACATAAAAAAAGAAAACTTTGCGAATAAAGACCAAATCAAACTCCTCCAGTTCAGGGGACTGAAATACAATGGTTCATGAAACCATGCTATCTGCAAACAACCAACTTTACAGCCCTCTCAAATTTCCGCTACTTTACACGCTCACCTTGGTCAAAACAGGAATGACACACACTGGACGACACCCTCAGTGACCAGGACTTCCTCACCTGTCCTGACATCATGAGGCGACTGCAGTGAGGAGCGTGCGTGAGTTGAGGGTTTGTGGGTGGCGGTGCTGGACTCAAGGTAGCCCCAGAAAGACAGAACAGGACAGCAGCAGACGGAAATGTACCAGAGAAATGAACTGTGTTTAGGATGTTTTTTTTTTTTTGAGGTTTTGTTTTGTTTTGTTTTGTTTTTCCTTTGACATGCCATTAATTTTTTAAAAAATATATTTTTAGACTGTTGTTTTTTTTCTTATGTGATTGTCATTGTCCACATTTCCTTTCCCCCATGGGCTTCAGTAGTGTTGGGTATGTGGGGTGATTAGGTCCTCCTTGGTGCTGTATTGGGCTAAGGTGGGGGGTTTAGTATCATCAATGTTCTATCTAGTTAGTTAGGGCCCCATATCTTCATCTCTCATCAATATCTGTTTAATGTGAATAAATGTTGTGGTTTGTCTATCTCTTGCCCGGTGTTTGATTTGTGTGCTTGAGGTCAGGTACTTGTGGGTTCTCCCTCTTCTGATGCACCTGAGGGCTGAGGGCCAGTTCTTGGAATGAATCCGCAAGGGACTAAATTACAATAAATTAATAAATTCCAAGGATAAGTACCGAGCACCATTCCAGCAAATTACAGAGCAGCCTGGTGCCACACACACACACACACACACACACACACACACACACACACACACACACATATATATATATATATATATATATATATATTATATATATATATTATATATTATATATATATATGTGTGTGTGTGTGTGTGTGTGTGTGTGTGTGTGTGTGTGTGTGTGTGTGTGTGTGTGTGTGTTGGTTGTGTGTGTGTGTGCTTGCGTGCGTGCGTGCGTGAATGTGTGTGTGTGTGTGTGTGTGTGTGTGTGTGTGTGTGTGTGTGTGTGTGTGTGTGTGTGTGTGTGTGAGTGTGTGCGCGCACGTGTATACGTGCGTGCACACATACAAGCATGTGCCTGGTGTCTCATGATTGTACAAGCACACATATGAAAACAGTGTTACAGTATTGCCAAACAATGTGATGGACAGAAGGACTGTGTGAAAGGCGAAGATGAAGAAAACTGCCAATCAATTAACGTGCAATTTTCTGACAAAACACCTGACGACGTGCCTCGACCTTTGCCTCCAGCAGTTGTCGATTTCACACCACAGCAGCATACGATCACACCCTGAATCATACACTCGGAATCCCAGGGCAGCTGTCTTGCCCAGAAACCCATTATCAGTGCCTCAAGGGATACTGCGTCCAGAGTTCACCAGGTGTAACGGGGTGTATGACTGCCCAGAGTGGCAGGATGAAGAGGGGTGTGAGCACTACCAGTGTTCAGGATATTACCGCTGTCGTCGCTCTTCCGTCTGTCTGCATCCCTCCCACATGTGTGATGGCATGTACCACTGCCCACAGTCTGATGACGAACTGTTCTGTGACCTGCACTGTCCCACAGAGTGCACCTGCCATGGCCTGGCTTTCACCTGCCCTCACTGGTTCTCTGCTGGCCAGTTTCCAGACCTGAAATACCTGAATGCTCGTGGCAGTGGGATGACGATGGAACAGGTGTCATCCAACATGATGCTGGTCTATCTCAGCCTGGCCAGCTGCCAGGTGTCTGTGTTAGGAAACACCTCCTTCATGAACATGGTCACCCTGGATCTCAGTGACAACCACATTGTCTCTCTCACCAAAGTTCTTCAAGGCGTGTATAATCTAAAGGCGTTGTTTCTCTCCAACAATCCCCTTTCAAACTTTCTACAGAGAGATGCTTTGCAACCCTCTGATCATCTAGGCATGACAGTTGAACGGGTCCGGGTTTTATATTTGTGTGGAATTAGCCTTCCAACATTAGATGACAGGATAGGAAATCTATTTCCTGGAGTCCAGCAGCTGAATCTTTCAGGTTGTGGTATACGTTGCATCATACAACAAGGCATGTGGTTAATGACAGAGCTAAAGTCATTGGACATGACAGGCTGCACTCTGGATGACATTCAGAAGGATGTCTTCAAAGGTCTTACTCGACTTACAACGGTGTATGCTGAAAATTACAAGCTGTGTTGCAATACAGGTCTAATAAAAGGCTTTGACCTCAACAATTGCCATGCTGCCATGAATGAGCTATCATCATGCAGTGACCTGCTTCGGTCCAGCGTGTACCGCGCGGTGCTTAGTATGTTCTCCACGCTGGCCATACTTGGCAACTCGATCAGTGGGGGATTTCGCCTGATAACCCTCCGACATGGGGGATCCAGAGGCTTTGATGTACTTGTAGTCCACTTGTGTGGGTCAGATTTTCTGATGGGACTGTACCTGGCAGTGATAGGAATTGCAGACAGGGTGTATCAAGGCATTTACGTGTGGGAAGACGAGCCATGGAGACACAGTGCCATGTGTCAGCTTGCAGGCTTCCTGTCTCTGATTTCTTCCGAAGTGTCTGCTGCTATCATCTGCCTCATCACTCTGGACCGTTTCCTGGCTGTGAATTTTCCTCTCCGTTTTCTGAACTTAAATGTCAGTCAGGCACAATTAGCCGTTAGTGTATGCTGGGTGATGGGCATCCTTCTGGCAGCTGTGCCCTTCTTCCCACCTCATGCTCACTGGGATTTCTACAGTCAGACAGGCATCTGCATCCCTCTGCCAATCACCAGGAAACAGTTTGCTGGACATATGTACGCCTTCTCTGTCATGATTGTTTTCAACTTCATTCTGTTCCTCATCATAGCATTTGGGCAAACCTGTATATCTTATTCTGTCCAAACCAGCCAAGCTCCATTCAGGCAGACTGGTAAAAAATCACAGGACACTGACATTGCCCGCCGACTGTTCAGCATCGCCATGTCAGACTTCTTGTGCTGGTTCCCTGTTGGTCTGCTGGGTCTCCTGGCCTCTCAGGGCGTGCCCATCTCTGGGGAGGTCAACGTTGCCATGGCAATCTTTGTGCTGCCGTTAAACTCGGCGGTCAATCCCTTCTTGTACACTCTAAACGTGCTGATGGAAAAAACGGCGTCAGGCGAAGGAGAATAGACTGCTCAAATGGATTGAAACTCAGGGGTGATGTGAAAGGCATCAAGTTGAAATATCACTGCCATACACGTAGGAAATTCTAGAGGATTTTATGTTGGTTGTGGAATGAAAGGAAACAGAAACAGTTTTTTATCAGTGATAATCTTCTTGACAAATCATTCCCTAAACAGATTCTTGACAAACCATACTCAGTCTGAAATGGGACATAACAAATATAGCATACATTTATACATTATTTTCTTATGTTCACAATTTTTCAGTATTCTTATCCGTAGCAGAATCGTAGCAGAACCATGATAGACGGCACTGGGTCGTTGTATATTGTAGCAAATCTAGGAGAAACCTTGAT
>CM031602.1:89424741-89442583 GCA_018398815.1 Conus ventricosus | reverse complement strand
GGCCATACTTGGCAACTTGATCAGTGGGGTATTTCGGCTGGTAACACTCCGACATGGGGGATCCAGAGGGTTTGATGTACTTGTAGTCCACCTGTGTGGGTCAGATTTTCTGATGGGACTGTACCTGGCAGTGATAGGAATTGCAGACAGAATGTATCAAGGCATTTACGTGTGGGAAGACGAGCCATGGAAACACAGTGCCGTGTGTCAGCTTGCAGGCTTCCTGTCTCTGATTTCTTCTGAAGTGTCTGCTTCTATCATCTGCCTCATTACTCTGGACCGTTTCCTGGCTGTGAGGTTTCCTCTCCGTTTTCTGAACTTAAATGTCAGTCAGGCACAATTAGCCATTGTGTATGCTGGGTGGTGGGCATCCTTCTGGCAGCTGTTGCCATTCTTTCACCCCATGCTCACTGGGATTTCTACAGTCAGACAGGCATCTGTATCCCTCTGCCAATCACCAGGAAACAGTTTGCTGGACATATGTACGCCTTCTCTGTCATGATTGTGTTCAACTTCATTCTGTTCCTCATCATAGCATTTGGGCAAACCAGCATATTTTATTCTGTCCAAACCAGCCATGCTCAGCTCACGCAGACTGGTCAAAAATCACAGGACAGTGACATTGCCCGTCGGTTATTTACCATCGCTATGTCAGACTTCCTGTGCTGGTTCCCTGTTGGTCTGCTGGGTATCCTGGCCTCTCAGGGCGTGCCTGTCTCTGGGGAGGTCAACGTTGCCATGGCAATCTTTGTGCTGCCGCTGAACTCGGCGATCAATCCGTTCTTATACACTCTGAACGTGCTGATGGAAAAACGGCGTCAGGCCAAGGAGAATAGACTGCTCAAATGGATTGAAACTCAGGGCTGATGTAAAAGCATCAGGTTGAAATGTCACTGCCATACACTTAGGAAATTCCAGAGGATTTTGTGTTGGCTGTGGAATACAAGGAAACAGAAGCATTTTGTCATCATGATAATCTTCTTGACAAATCATTCCCAAAACAGATTCTTGACAAACCATTATCAGTCTGATATGTGACATGACAAACAGGCATACATTTATACATTATTTTCTTATGTTCACAATTGTAAGTATTCTTATCTGTAGCAGAATCGTAGCAGAACCATGATAGACGGCACTGGATCGTTGTATATTGTAGCAAATCTAGGTGAAACATTGATGATCCTGCTTTCAATTCGTCGTAAATATTCATATTCATAAAATCACAGTCAAGTAACAGAAATATGTCACGGCGACTCTGTATATAAGATTCTGCCCCAAATCGACAAGAACTACCCTTACTCCTTTTAAAGTACCTGACCACAGTACATAATTTGTGAAGTTTTACACCAGTTTTCAAAGTTCTGTAAGCAGGTCAAATTTACATGAAACCTTACAAAACAAGGTGCAATGTAGAACATACTGGATTCACAATACAACAGGCTTGTGCATTTTCGAGAGATGTTTCTTCTTCAATAAAATGTCTCAGTTGAGACGGTAAACAACTACAGAGTTACAAAATGAAACAACGCGAAACAAGCCAGAAGGGAAAAATCCCTTGATGGCATTAAGCTGGATTGAGAGAGAGAGAGAGAGAGGGGGGGGGGGGGGGAGAGAGAGAGAGAGAGAGAGGAGAGGAGTAGAGAGGAGAGAGAGAGAGAGAGAGAGAGAGGAGAGGTTGCACGTTGTGATTTTAACCATAGAGGATCTATTTCAAGATCGAATTGGAGGGGGAAGGGGAGATTGGTATTCACCATGTGTCACGTAACATGCCACTTTATTTTCACGCCCTCACATGATGCTAATGGCAAGTAAGTGTTTCACTTGGTTTGTCTGTCAGCCATAGAAGAGTAACACAGTCATCACTAATGGCTTATCACATATACTATGCTTTTACCTGTGGTGTTCAAGGTTGACAAAAAAAGACATCCATGTCCATCACACGGACCGAATGCCAAGGCTGGTCAAATTATCCCAAAAGACTCCAGGAACAGCTGAAGCCTTTCCGGAATGAATGGGAGATTATGCCTGCTAGACTGTGCCAGGTGTAGTGACTTGACTTTTACCAACACACTCTTGTTGACGTGGGAGCATGCCACCGATGGGGCATGGCATCGCCCTTTCGGTCGGTAGCACAGTCATGTAGACAACATTCTTGTGAAGAATCCGAACAGATCCTGCATCAGTTAGATTGAAATTAGGACATTTTCAAAGAAATAAAAGGAAGTGAACAGCTCAGTTTATTCTAAACAAAACTGTGAGATTCTGACATCGCTGAAAATTTCTAAGCAGCCACAACAGGAAAATTCGTTCTGATGCTAGAAGGAAACATTAAAAACATCCAATTTGAATGACTTGGGAATAAACCCAAATAAATGGAAGCCACAGATCACGAACACGAATTATGAGATGCATGACACCCAGGTATGCATACTCTAGACACACACACATGTGAACAATCCATATGCCCTGTATACATTTTTTTCTTTTTCTTTGTTTTTCTTATAGAGTTTCCACCCAACCCCCCGTCCCCCACCCCCACCCTCATACCACACCTCAGTGCCCCCTCCAAGAAAAAGACTCATCATCTACCACTCTCTCACTTCTTTCACACACTCTCAAGCGCTCCCTTCCAAATATGACTCCTCTACCACTCTCTCTTTTTCTCCATCTCTGGTTCTGTTTGTCTTTTGCCTCTATCTGCCCCTCTTTTTCCACGAGGTGAAATGGGATTGGACACTAAATTTTCCTTTTCCCCATTACACACACACACCCCACACACCCCACACACAACACACGAGCGAGCGCGGAGGCACGCACGCAATCACGTAGGCGCGCGCGCGCGCGCACACAACACACCACAACACACACACACACACACACACACACACACACTCACTCACTCACTCACCTTTAAGCACGTCATCGTCCGATTACGTCTATGGTTTCATTACGTCATTTCCTATACGTATTCATTTCGGTCTATGACCGAAACGTTGTTGATAATTGTTCTGATTTTTTGTTTTGTTTTTTTTAAATCTTCTGAGAATCCTCAGACATCTATCATTTTTACAGAAGATCTGCGGTCAAGAATCTATTTTAATAATAGCGGCATTTAGGGCACTGTAGCTTTTTGACACATAAAAGACGTCAATAAAAAAAGGGGGGGCTGAATATTGTTCCGAATTCTGCTACAAATGGAACGAAATTCAGAGGGTGAAAACAGTACAGGATTTCTCAATATAATGATGACAATTCATTGCTCCGTGAAGAATCTTAACAGCACTGAAAATATTGAAGTGTGGAAAGGCTGAAGGCATCGGCAATGCCACTGTAGATTTCTCGAATGATTCCAGAGAACTATTTTGGCTGTTATTCGCAACACAATCTGGCATACATGAGAATAGCTTACATCATGGATTTATCACTATCCTCTCCCCCCCTTCCTACTCAGAAATAAACGAATACATGAATAAATAAGGAAACCAATAAATACATGAATACACAGATTAAAAAAAAAGTTCATAATTAAATAAACAAGCAGAAGGTGATTCACGAATTGTAAAGAAAGGCCAATACCGTGAGATCTATTGCGCTGTCAGTTTGAATAGCCATGCTGGTAAACTAATACCCGAATGTACCAAAACGATACCAGTTGCAAGCACCAGTGCTGGGAAAATTGGCTTTCACAAAGACTGAAATATCATCGAAATTTCAACACGTGTATCTTGAAGGAAAGCAAAGTGCGGAAAGGAGTCCTACCACGTCTTTAAGAAGGCAGTAGTCCGTGTCTGGTAGTAGCACAGTGAAGAAACTCATCTGTAGAGAATAGTAACCAACGTCCATCATGAAACCGTAAGCGAACATGCTGTCTTCAGACCATTGGACAGTGGTGTCACACCCCATTGCAGTCACAGCTAGCTTCCATCTCACACTTTCCAACAGATTTCTGGATCACACAAAAATGAAGTACTTGAACGTCATGTTGGCACACTCGGCATTATAGGAAAAAATGTCGAGACGTGTGTTTGCTTGAGGAAAATCTACACGGACTTCCTTTGGTTGCGAGCACGGACGCAAGTAGTATGTGAGTGGGAGCTGTGTTGTGCTGTTCTGTTGATGAAGTCTGTCATTCCGTTATCTGTAATTCATAATCAGAAGAAAGTTACTTGGGAGAGAGAGAGAGAGAGAGAGGAGAGAGGAGAGGAGAAGAGAGAGAGAGAGAGAGAGGGGAGAGAGAGAGAGAAATGGAAATGGGAAAACGGTTGTTCAGGTTAGGCCACAGCCCCACCTGAAAGGTGGAACTATTTACAATGACATTTTAACGACAAGGAAAAGTAAGGACACATCAACATGATAACGACTGTCACGCACTGCATGTTTCTTCCAACTGTCATGTTCAAGGTCCGTTTTGTCTAGAGGGAAGAATTTGTGTAGGGGGTTAGTTTTGTTCAAGGATAACCTTAAGCAGAGTGTCATGTGTCTTTTAAAAAAAAAAACAAAAAAAACCATTTGTTTTATTTTAGCTTTTAAACTCTCTGCAACCCCACCTTCCCCCTGCATTGCATGTGTTTTCCGGCGGACTCGGGTTCAGTGGGGTTAAAGTAGGCGAGTGAGCTTCCTCTCACCTCCAATCGGTTTTTTTAAAGCCAAGGTTGGGGGGGATAGTGGGAGTGAGCGTGTCGTGCAACCCTTTCTTGCAGTCTTTTTTTGTAACTGTATTTTTGGGGGGGACCCCATACCCCCGGGGGGAGCCCCCCAACCCTTTTTTCGCCTTTGGGGAAAAACTTTCTTTTTTTTTGGGATCAAATTCCCCGGTTTTCTCGGCATAGTTTTTACCTTGGGTGGAACCAAACCGTAGTACTCCATAAGAGGCTGTGTCTTGTAAAGGTTTACCCTTTTGTTGTATTCCTGTAATATCACAGTGGAATCCCGTATTCACTTGGGGGCGAAGCCTGTTTTTTTTAAACCTTTAGGGGCCCTGCCCGGGTTCAGATACGACCCGTGCAGGGTTTCCCTTTCCCAGCCCTCAGGGAGCCCCTTCAAAATTTTCGGGGGCTGGTGAGTACATTGCGTAGTTGTTCATATCTATTTTTTTTTTATTAATTTATTTCCAATCTTTTTTAAAGAATTGGGTTTTTTCCCCCACTATTTTTTTAAAATTTTTATAATTATTTTGTTGTGTTTGAGTATTATTTTCGTTTATAAATTTTATTACCATTTTCGTTTATACCACTTTTAATTATTCATTTATTTTTTAACCCTTGGGGCCTATTATTTTTTTTTTTACTTTTTACAGCTTGGGGTGTTTGTTTTTCCCCCTCCAAATATGTAGTGTTTTTTTCTGTGTTTGTCGCGTGCCTGTCCCACATTCCGGGTCTGTTTTCCCCACACGTTTTTTGTGTGTTGGGGTCGCCCTTTTTAAATTTGCCGTTCAGGACTTTTTTGGTTTTTTCCCTTTTGTAAATATTTGGGGCCCCCATAATTTATTGGTGTTAATGCTTCGGTTTTTTTTCCCGGGAAAAAGGGAAGTTGTCCCGGGAGTGATTCGTTTTTATTGCTAAGGACCCAACCCCCGGGGGGTTTTTGTTTTTAAAGGGTTTTGTGAACTTTTATTGGAAATATCGTGTAACAAAATTCTGAAGGGGGAAATTTTTTTTAATTTATTTAGAACTAAATTAAAACGCTCTGCCGTGTTTCCCGTCCTGTCCTTGTTACTCCTGTAATGGGTCTGTTAAGGGTTTTTGCTTTGCACCTTTTAATGGAAACCCATTTTTGGTGTTTTTTTCCGGGACTTCTTCTTCACTTCATTTCTTCTTCCTCTTCCTCTTGTGTTTTTTACCCTTCCCTCACCATGCTGACTTACCTGTGTGCCGCTGCTGCGCCGCCGCCCTTTGCATCTGTGGCCGGTCTGGCCGCCTTTCCGGGTTTCTGCTGTTGCCGCCAGGGCCCCGCAGGCTGCTGCGACCGGCTTGATCCCGCTGCCTTCATCTTTTTGTCGCCCACATCATCCCCCCCCTTTCCCTCCCGTCTTCAGCCCTTTCTCCCCTCGCCCCCCCCGGGGGAACCCCCAAAGGGCTCCTCGCCCCGGGTCAACGAGGCGACCAGTCCGCCATGCACCTCTTTGGAGAGGGGCCCTTCATCTGATCTCTTCATTTTGGGTTTTGCGCCGGCATCCCCTCTCTACCCCTCAGCTTCGGGGGTCCTGGTCCCACTGCTCTACATGCGCATACGGGTTTTGGGGGCCGCCACCCCTGTTGCCTGGTTTCAGGCATCCACCTTCACCCTCGAACCTTGGTGTCCTCTTTTGTGGTGACGAATCTCCTTGGGAAGAAAAGGAGCTATCCTGTCTGCCGTGGGTGTACCCGAGGGGGCGACCCCCCCCTTCCCGGCCCGCCGACTATCTCACGGTTGGGCTTTGGGGGTGGGGTCCGTAAGTCGGGCATCCACTTTTAATTTATTCAGAAAAAAGGACAGGCTTAAATCAGTTTTCACAGACGTTTTTATAATTCATTTGTTATGTTTTGCCTAATAGAATGTTTTGTTTGCTTTCCCAATACTTGTTTTCCAGGGTTGTCCCCGCTTTTTGGTGCGTTTTTTTGGGTGCGGGTCCAGTTTTCTATGCGCCAAGTTTAACCATGATTTTTTTCAATCTTTTTGGAGAACTTTCCTTCTATTTTTACTTTTAAAAAAAATGAAATTAACTTTTGGATGTTTGTTCAGTCCTTGCGTTGAATTTCCCCCGGGTTACTACCCCCCTTTTAAAGGGTTTTCCCCAAGACGCCCCCTTTGTTTTGGGTCTTTCTTTTTTAAATGACCAGTAAAAAATTTCTCCTTTAACCCGTAATCCCCTCATCCCACGGGCGGTGTCTTTGTTTTGCACTTGGAAATCCTGTCATCCCTTTTTTAATTTTTGAGGATGGGGATTTTGCAAGCATTCCTGTTGGTTTTGTTTTAAATATTCCTTGCCCCCTTTGGTTGCATTCCGGCCCACCTTATTCGGGCCCCACCCAAATCGAGGGGGACGTGAAGTTGGGAGAGATTCAATTTTGTGTGTGTGGGGGTTTGTGGTGTGGTGTGGTGGTGGGTTGTGTGTGTGTGTTCTTTGTGTGTTGTGTTTTCCTTCCATTTTTTAAGCCCTTTTTGGAGTTATAAATGTATCCCCGTCCTTTTATATTTAAAACATGGGGGGAATTCTAGTTTTTGGACAGTAAAGTTTCTTTTTTTGTACTCGATTTCCGGTTTGGATTTGTTTTTGTGTGGTTGCCGTTTATTGGGTTTGATCATAGCGTTTCCCTGAACAATACAGTGACTTCCCCACGTGACAACGACAAATTAAACATCTTTTGACCATAGAGTAAAACAGATCATGCTTCAATTTTAAAACTCATTTCCCTTTCAACTGCAGTCGCACCCCTTTTAAATCCTTTTTTAAATGCAAAATTCTTCATATATTTTTGTTACTGTTACCCTCAGCTGGTACGTTGATAGACAGGGTTTGGGCATAATTTTTTCCCTGGAATTATTCTTTGGAACTCACAGAGACTGGGGCGACAAAAAAAAACGGTACTTCATCACTTTTCATCTCGCCCAAAGGACATGCTACGAATCAGTTGATACAGATTTATGTGGGCCCCCGATGTATTACGTCAAAATTTTTGTTAAAAATAACATCAAAAATTTCTGTCGATGTAAATTTAAAAAATACTTTCACAGCCCCTAATTTTTTAAAAAAGTAAGAAAAAAAAAAAAAGGTCATTTTCTTGGACACGTTCTTTCAGAAAAAAGAGGAGAGGGGAGAGGGAGAGAGCTGTTGCTGTTTCAAGGGTTGTGGATAACCGCCCAAAAAACTTGGAAATAGGTCTGCTATGCGAAATCAAGACTGCCGACTCCCAAAAGGCCCAAAAAACTGAACGGTTTCCCGTTTAATTCCCGGGGCTTTGTCATTGCAAGGGAAAATTTCTCTGTAACCCTGTGTCTATTCCGTAAACATCATGGACGTGTCATAGCCCATCTTAGATTGACCAAAAAATAAAGTGGCCGCACATTAACTTCAGGAAAGTAAAAAAAAACCAAAACATCACCAAAAAAAACAAACAGGGGAATAAATTTCAAACCAAATTTGAGAACTCCTAAGTTTAGGAAGACTATACTGTGTCTTTCCTAAAAAACAAGGCTTCAAACTCATGTAAACTGTGAAAAGATGTTAAATCCTCAGGGACCCCAGTTAATGCAGACGTTTTGAATCGGGGTGGCATGGGTGGCACATGCAGGGTGTAAATAGGGCCGGGTAGATTGATGTAAATGCGTTGGGGTGTGTGTGTGTGAGGTGTGTGGTGTGGGGTGTGTGTGTGTGTCTGTCTGTCGTCTTCGCTTCCGTGTGTGTGTTAAATTTTTTCTTGTTGTTTATTTTTTTTTGGTTTTGTTTTTTTCTATTCACTTTTGACAAAATTTTTTCCCCACAATCAATGGCGCACATGCGTGCGCAAACACACACATCTTTTTCGGTTTTAGTTGACCCAAATTGTAAAATTGCACAAAGTTCTTTTTAGTGCTCCTAAGTATTTATTAAAAATAGCTTCAATGTATGACTCAAAGGGGTTTTCAATTACCCCTTTGGTGTTCCTTTCAGCTTCACTTTAGGAACTCCCATAAGCGGGTTCTTACCTCTTGATGACCACCGTGAACACGCGCTAAGTACTTTCTTCGCTGCTCACTATTCAAAGTGCTAACCAAGGGAACTGGATAGAGGTTTTTAATTTTCCCTAAACGTGCAAAAAACTTCGAGCCACTAAAACGAACCACATTTTTCTTCTCACTTGTTACAAATTCGGGGATCAATCAAAAAAAGCTTGTTTGGGGCTTTTCCCCCGTAAGTCCCCTTTTCCAAAAAGGGGAGCTTTTCAAACCAAAATTTGATTTAACATACTACTCTATAAAAAACTGAAAACCTTAATATTCTAGCTTGCGAAGCAAAAACCATAATGATTTTTTATCAAATTTTGTAAAAGTTATACCGGGGGTCTCTTTTAAACAAAATCGGGTGTGGCTTTGCATTCCTTTTAAAAATTAGAAGTCCTTTCATTGGGAAAAATTTGTCTTTTTTTACAGCCGAACTTATCCCTTTTTAAGGGCCAAGTAAAAAAATGTTTTATCATTGGACTTTTTGGGTATCCCCTTTGTTGTTTTTAAGTCAGTTCTTCAAGTTTTAGAATCTACAAATTAAAAAAAACCTGCTGAAACATATCAAAAATTTAAAATACTTTTTCCCACAACTTATGTAAGGGGGGGTAAAAAATAGTTAATTTTTTTTTGGGGTTCCTTCCATTGTTCATACCCAAAAAAGTGGGCTGACGATTCTCGAGCAGTGCAAAAAATTCGACAAACGGCTATTTTCATATTCCCTTGAGCTTACAGAAGGATTTTCTCTCTTACAAAGGGTCTCTTTGAAAAATTTAGGAATCCCAAAAAAGAAAGTTTTCTCCCCCGAATACACAAACCCAACTTCTATATTTTGTTGTACGAGCCTCGAGCAAGAAATTTTTTTAAAAAAGGGGCTTCCTCAGTAAATCCAGTAAACGAAATACAAACAAGGTTTATACCCAAACACAGTAAACAATTGTCTCCTTATTTTTTCGGTTAAAAAAAATGCTTCAAAAACAAATATGTAAAGAATATTCGTGGCTTGGCCCCTTTGAAAATTGAAACAAACACACTTTCTACTTTTCCCTACTTTGATTCCGTTTTGTCAAATTTAGAAAGGAGCTTAAAAGGGCATTTTCCCAGGATACCAAATTCTCTTAAATTTTGTACGAATTTTTAGTAAGCCCCGTTGGCTCAAACCCGTAATTGCTGTTTCATGATCTTATTTTGTACAGTTTTTTTTTTTTTATTTTTATGTCTTTTTTTTTTTTTTTTTTTTTTCAGTTTTAATCTTACTTAGTTTTTTTCCCCCTCACCAACACCACAACGCACACGCACGCACCGGCACGCACTCATAGTACGCTGCACGCAGCACGCTGCCGCACACACCAAAACACACACCACAACACACAACACACACCCCCACACACAACACACACACACAACTCACACACCCAACACAACACCACAACACCACAACACACACACACACTCAAAAACACCACTTGTCTAATATCACATCTATGAAAAGACGTTAAAAATTTAAAAAGAACAACAACAACAGTAAAACACAAGATTAAACACCACAAAGTAAAACCAAAACAAAAACACACTTTCTACAACACACTTTTTACACCACGCATGCAACACACCCCCCACAACACACACACACACAACACACACACACACACACACACACACCTCTACCACACACCTCCCCCCCCACACACACACACACAAATACACAAACCCCCACCAAAAACACGCAACAGCAACCGTTTCCCCCCGGGGGCAACACCCACATCACAAAAAGCAGCACGCACAAAACCCCCCACCCACAACACACCCCCACACAACACACACCACAACACACACACCACACACAACTACACACACACACACACACACACACACACCCCACACACACACACCACACACCACACACACACCACACAACACACACACTAAAAGCACACATTACAAAAACCACACGCGCATTAAACACACACACACACACACACAACACAACACACACACAACACACACACAACCCCAACCACACCCTTGTTAATACACATCTAGGAAAAGCTTTAAAAATTTAAGAACAACAACAACACACACACACAACACAACACACACACCCCAACCCCCCAAAACCCCCAAAACCACACAAATTGTCAAGGAGGCAAAGGTCAATTTTCCCAAAGCCAAGATCGAGTAAAGAAGTGGCTCCGCAAAAAAAAAAACATAGACATAAGAAAAATGTCAACGCAAGAAAACAGAAAACAGAAGAAAAGACTTTCTTTCGTTCCTTTAAGGTTGAGGGTGGAAACAACGAGTCCTGAAGTTGCGACGTTCACCCCAACCCAAAGGGGCGAGCACCCTCGCGGGCCCTGGGCAAAACTGCAGGGAAAGTTTTGGGAAAAGCCACGGAGGAGACCCCCGCCTTTCGTTAAGTTTCCAAGGTTTTCACCCCCGCCTTTTCCCGTCCTTGTTTTTTTAAAAATGGTCCAAAATTTGACCCACTTTTTACAGTAAAACATCAAAATTTTTTGTTTTCATCTATAGTCATCTCTAAGATATTTTAAGTCAAAAGATATAAATTATTGTGATATGTAAAGAAGCAAATAAAAAGCCCATTTCATTTCTACATGGAATTTCGTTCTATAACGAAAAATAATCATACTTAAATAACTTTATAAAAATAATTTCTGTTTTATTACTACAATTAAAGTGAGCGTGATAAATTACCATATCTACCCGGGTTTTACCCCCCCCGGTTTTTCGAAAATGTGGGCGAGTGCAAACAGCCCTTATGTCGTGAAACCTGGACTTTTTTGAAAGAACTCCCCCAGTTTTAATATTTCCCCTGTGTCATGTGTGGCACGGTTAAGTTTACTTACCTTGTTCTTAAAGTTGCTTCAATTTTTTCTTCCAAAAAGGGCCTGAAATAAGAACCTGAAAATTAAAGGGTTCCAAATCAAAAAGGATAATGGGGGTTTTTGGGGGGGATTTTAAGCACGTGCCCCCTTTTTGGGGGTAAAATTTTTAAATATATTTCTAATAAATTTTTAGATAACATGGGGGGATTCTATTCTTTAA
The DNA here is from genome assembly GCA_018398815.1 of Conus ventricosus. NCBI lineage: Eukaryota > Metazoa > Mollusca > Gastropoda > Neogastropoda > Conidae > Conus > Conus ventricosus. Next base: position 89,430,838 of record CM031602.1, on the reverse strand, counting down.
TACTGAAAAATCGAAATTAACCCATTCCGTAAAACTAAACTAATCCTTCACCATTGATTTAACTTTTGTATCCCCCCTCTTGGAGTCAACGCAGTGTGGGAAACGGGGGAAAGCTCTCAGGGGCATCCAAAAATTTCCGCAATTCTTTAAATAAAATAGCGGGGGAAAAAAACCAGAAAATGTTTTTTCCAAATATAATTCAATGTGCAGATTGGTCCTTTTAAAGACACCTTAAAAAAATAATTTAGATTTTTTTCCCCGAGAAAATATAGACATCGTATGATAAAATTTTGTAAATTTATCATAAAAGCAGCAGATAAATTGATCCCCCAAAAAAAAAAACACAAAATTTAAAAAAAACAAGGAAAAAAGCGGGGGAACAAGGGTGAACCGCAAATAAAAAAAAAAAAAAATTAAAGATATAGTGAAAAAAAGATCAAATAATCTAAAAATGAAAAAAACGGTAAAAAAAGTATGATGCAATAGATATGAAAAAAGAAACTTGGAAAGATTTTTGTAAATCATTTTTTAAAATTTTTAAGGATAGGAAAGTATGGGAAAACTGAAAGCATGAAAAAAAGGGTTGACTCACACAATTCCATAAAAATAGATAACAACAATCTACCCCGCTAAAGAGAAGCAAAATTTTTTTAAATTTTTTTGTGAGTCAGCCTCCCGAGGGTCAAAAAAACACTGACCGAATTACAGAGAAAAAGAAAAAAGTAAATAACAATGTACCACCACCAGATAATGCATTAACATTAAGCTCCTAAACTGTACAAGAAGTAAAAAAACCATTAGAGCCATTCCCTTAGGGAAAACTCAGTTTTGGTTAAGATGAAATCTAAAAAAGCTAAAGAATCTCCTGAAAATCTTTTTTTTTTCTTCATGCTTTGCAAAGTACTTGTGGAACAGTAGCGACATGCCCAAAATATGGAAACAGACAATTGTTGTCCCCGTTCATAAACAAGGAAAAGGGGCTCTAGTGACCTAAAAATTACACACCTATGCATTTAAATCACACGTCTGTAAACTATCAAAAGAATTGTTTTGAATAACTACACATTACTGTGAAAAAAATGACATCATCCCATTTAATAAACTGGCTTTCGTAAAGGAGATCTACCCCAAAAAAATTATGAAATTCAAAAAAAAAGAAAACAAATTTTCAAGACGAAAAAATGTCCTGGCACATTTTTTGACATAACCAAGGCTTACGAAAAGGGGGCATTCACACTATTAAACAAAACTTAAAAATTTTGCTATCGAAATGTATACAATTTTTAAATGCTTTCTGAAAGATAGGGTAATAAAACAAGATAGGAAAAACATTCCCCCAGTAGAACTTTGCAATGGGAATCCCCCAAGGGGCAGTGTTAGCTTGCTTCTTTTTTTTTTTTATTTCTGTGCTGATTTGGGGAAAAAAAGTTTTTCTAAAAAGGTATTCTCGTTCAAAATGCGACATTTTTTGGTGGGAATAACTCTTAAAAAGAAAAACCCCCGCGTGTTTTAAATTTCCCAGAAAAACTACAAGACAAACTAAAAGATGGGGGAATACATGAAGTTAAATGGGTAAAAATTTTCATTAAAAATCAAATAAATTCTTTTTAATATGGGGAATAATCCGAAAAACGCCTGTTTTTTCTTGGCCCTCTTTTCAGGGAAAATCCTGGGCCCCTTAAAAAAACCGGCGCTTTGAATCCTTTTGGGGGTAAAACCCCCAAAAAAACCCCAAAAAGGGGCGCCACCTTGCCCGCCTTTTGGGGGCGAAAAAAAACCCGGGCCCTTTGCGCTCCCAAACCCCAAAAACTTTGGTTTAATGCGGCTGTGGGGCCAGGCCCCCGGGCGGGCCCTTTTGCGCGAGCGCGAGCTTCCCCGTTCGGGTTGCGGGTTTTTGCGGCCGACAAAACGGAAAAAAAACAAGTTTTCCAAAAGGGCCTTTTCCCCCCCCTGGGCCCCCACACGCCCTTTTCTGATCGTGCAAAAAGTGCCCTTGCCCCCCTTTTTCGCGGGCCCCTGGGGGCTTTAAAAACCGCGCTCCAAATTTAAAAAAAAAAAAAACGGCAAACCGCAGTTTGGCCCTTTTTTTTCCCGGCGGCATTTTCCGGTTGGGCCCCGCGGGCTTTTTTCGGAATAAAAAAGTTTCAGAATTAAAAAGCGCCCCCCGGGCCCCGCCCCCTTTTCCTTCTGCGGGGGTTTTGCCTCGGGAAAGTTTTCAATTGCCCAAAAAACCTGCGGGGTGGCCGTTTTTTGAGGCCCGTGCGGTTGGGCCCCGGCCGGTGCGGGGGTAAACGGGGCCGTTTTTTTCGTTGTTTTTTTTTCCCCATGGCCCGCTGCAGTTAAACGCGGGCGCGGGGCCGCGGTTTTTTTGGTAAAAGCGAAAAAAACCCTTTGCCAAAAGGGGCGCTTTTTGCCAGGAGGGCCCCGGCGCAGCGTTTTTCCCGGGGCCCGGGGCCCTTTTTGGCACCCGCGAACCCCTTGCGCCCCCGGGCAAAAAAATTTTTGGGGGGGTGGGGGGGGGGGGGTGGGGGTTTTAAAAAAATGGGGGGGGGGGGGGGGGGGGGAAGCGTGGGGGTTTTTTTTTTCCAAAACGATCCCGTTTTTCAATTCGGTTTTGGTTTTGGGGAAAACCCTTTGGGGGGGGTACCAACCACCCAAAACCCCCCCCTCCACCCAGGCACCACACACCCCACACACCCCCACCCCCCACACCCACCCACCACCCCCCCACTTTCCCTCCTGCGCCCCTACCTATCCTCGCCCCATTTGACGCCCGCAAAACTTCCTACCACACCGGGGGTAATAACCGTAGTGGTGCGTTGGGCAGCACACCCCCCCCCCACCCACCCACCCCCCCCCACCCACACCTGCTCGCACCCCCTTCGCTGCGCACAGTCGCACGCGCGCAAACCCCCGCCCCACCGGTGCGTGCCCGGGACACTTCGTCGCATGCCAGCGGCCAACTCAGCACCTGCGCCCGGGGAAAACCCGACCTCAGGGCCCCCCTTCCCCCCACCCACCCACCCTAAACCAACCCACTGCAAAACCCCAACCCCCTTCTTGTATGGACAGCTGGGGTTTGACCGTCCCCCGCCAGGGCATTTGGGCAATGGGGGTAGCCCCGCCCCCTCACCCGGCCACCAGACCCCTTTTTCTTTTCCCCCTCGGGGCAATAACATTTCCCCCTCAGCTTTCATTTTTAAAGAATGTGCCCCGGAAAACCCGCGGAGGTGTTCGCTTGCCCCCTTCGAAACTGCGGGGGCATTTTCGCTAAAAGGAAAGCAACCCCCCTTTAAAAAGATTGGGGGAAAAAAAATATACCCCATTTTTCTTTCAACTATCTTTTTTAAAGGGGCACCCAGATTTAATGACATTTGATTCGTAACAAGGAAAGTCTTCAAACATTGAAGTTAAAGTTTGATAGGATATTTTCCTTTCTCCGTCTATTTTTAGACTTTTTTGGGGGCCTGTTGTTTGAATTGTGAATCTAAAAGACTTTTTGTCCCAAAAAATCTAAACTTTTTTTTAAACCAAATTTTTTTTTTTTTTTTTCACCTGGCCCTTTTTTTTTTCTTTTTCTTTTCCCTTTTCCTTTTTTTTTTTGGGATAAATGTTACCTCAAATATAAAAAAAACAAATTAAATTTTGAATTTAAAAAATTAAAAAAAAACCCCCTGAAAGATCATAGAGATAAGTTATGATACCAGTTAATTGCAAGGAACCCATGTAGCTTTTTGGATTCCTTCACATTGTTCTTTTCATTATAATGAAAAAGTAGACAGGGCAGCTAAACGTGGAGCCAAAAATAGTTTTGATTCAGAATTGTTTTATTTCCCCTTATCAGTACATGAACAGTGTAACTTAGTTAAGTCGCATATCTGGAAAGCGTTCGAATATAGTATGGTAAGATCACGTCTATAAAGAAGAGTTTGATATTAAAAGAAATCAAAATGAATTTTAATCTTAATAGAAAATTACTCTCATTAATGCACAGGTGGAAACTTAATGCATTTAAAACAAAATATGTAAAAAAACGTAGTTTGCGTATGTGGAAACAAAATTACTCCAGTTCATATTGTTTCATGCAATGATATGAAAAAATCATTCCAGTATTGAAGCAAAACACAGTGCAGGCCATTTTTGAGTCACCAGCTTTAACGTACGAATTCTTTATACACTTAGAACGCACCCCTATTGGAAAATACTTATAATATTTTTTTTAAAACTTTATTTGCGGGGATAAGAAAGGAAGGGGGTGGGGTGGATAAAATGGGATGGGGTGGGGGGAGGAGGGGGGAAGCAAAGGATGTTTTTGTTTGTTTATTTTTTTCCTTTAATACTGTCATCCGTTTTGACTTTAATTCATTAGTTAGTTGTTGGTTTATAAGTATTTTGTTTTATGTTAATCTTCACTTATGATTTGTGTAAAGATATTCACACACTTACACATTTACAACTCTCTCACTCACACACACAGGCACACACACACACACACACACACACACACACACACACACACACCACACACACACACACACACACACACACATTTCCGTGCATGCGCACCCATACATATACACATACGCACATTATGTGCACGCCCGCAATTACTTCCGTACACATTCACCTTTTTTTTTGGTCTAATATCACGAATAGTGGATAGACGTTAAATGAAGGACAGACACACACACACACACACACACACACACACACACACACACACACACACACACACACACACACACACGTGCGTACGCACATACATACACACATACAGACGTGCGCACAGTCACGCACGCTGCTGCAAACACACACGCACGCACACACGGGGCGTGCACTGGCACTTACATATACATGCTCGTCATAGCACATGCGTACACACACCATACACCACATACATACGCGCACCGCATACACTGGCACACATACATGGGCCTGTACCCACACAACCATTCACACACGTAAACACACACACGTGCAACCTCACCACACACACTTACAATGAAGTAATGGCACAGCTCGTGTTAGATTCCGTACCCAAGGTCTGACCAGTGCATTGGGCTAATGGGTAGCTCAGACATCTGCTAACTCACAGCCACCAGACCCTCTTCTCTATTTCTCTCATCTTGGTCAATAATTCATTTATCCATCAGCTTTCATTTAAACGTAGTGTAGTCTTGAAACCAAGCGGATGTAGTGTATCGACATATGGACACCACCTTCATGAAACTGAAACTGAAAGCTATTATCGCTAAAGGTAATGTTCTATACTGCACACCTTGTAAAAAGATGGACAAAAAATATATCCCCAGTTTTGTCTTCAACATATCGTTTATTAAAAGGGCACCCAGATTTAGGCACTGACATTGTGATTCTGCCTGGAACCAACGGCAAGTCTTCAACACATTCTCCGAGAGGTCAAAGTTCTGATATGGATAGTGGCTCCATTTACATACCGTGCTAAATATTTACGTTACTTTATTGTGCGCTGTTGTGTTGAATTGTGCAGCATGCTAAAGACTTTATGTCACACGAACTCTCTCTTAAACATATTTTTATCACCAGTCCCCTTTCTTTTTTTTTCTTTTCTTTTCTTTTCTTTTGTATCGTTTACCTCATGTGCACAATAATTGATATTAATTTACTAAATGATTAAAATCACCGCTTTGCCCTGTTACCGAAAACACTGCAAAACACTGTCTCTTCCTTTTGGTAAATTTTAGATAGTCAGCTAACTTTCTGCATCAGAATTTACTGTTTCCAGTTCATACACAAACCGCCCTATGGAACGTCTCCCAACAGCCGCAAGGAAACAAATTGACTACACCTCTGAATACGTTCCAAAAGATTTCAAAAAACAGCCAAATATTTTCAGTGGTTTCGGCAAACCAATCTGAAGACCTTTTTCAAACCACATCATTCAAAGCCTTCATGAAGCCTCCAAATAGTACTAGAATCACGGTGTTCAGTACATCTTCACAGTTTCCAAAACACATCCAGTTAAAAACGTTAGTGAGTTCCAAGCAAAATCGAAAAGGGACACGTGTAACACCGTTGAATAAAACCAAACAGAATCCTAAAGACACCTTGTCAACGT
>CM031602.1:89395282-89412933 GCA_018398815.1 Conus ventricosus | reverse complement strand
TTTTTTTGGGTTTCCCGGGGGGGTAAATTTTTGGGTATTTATGTGCCGGGAAGTTACAATGCGTGCACTGGTATGCAGAAGGGCCACGCGTTATGGTCGGGTATTGGTAACATAGTTGGATTGTTTTGGGGTTTGTTTTTTTTTTTTTGCCTGTGTGGGTTGGATATATATAGATGTCTGGTGTTTCATCTGCCATTCTGTGGGTGAGTGCGTGTGGAATGCAAATAAAGCCTTTTGTTTGTGCACCGTATTTTCTTTTGTGTGTGTTTTGTTGTGTGCGTTCATACTCAGTAAAAGGGGGAAAGGGTGGTTATAACGGGGGATATATTAATACATATATCCCTGTCTACTGTCTTATACAGTGACAGACGTCTAGAATAAAACTATCAGTGTCTGTGTAAAGGACTTTTGCTTCGGGGTACAGTGGTTTAAAGTAGTCGTACAGAAATTCTAACATTAATAACTTCGACAACTCTAATATGGTAAAGCCGATAAACACCGGCTTGTCCAACTTAAAACATCCTTTTTCTTCATCATAATGCCAACCAAGCTGTCGTTAAATCTTCTAAAGTCTTGATAGTTGGGTTTAGAGGCAAACTTAATTGCTTGGTTTTCTTTTGTAACTAATTTACATCTTTACGATTGTGTACTTTTCTCCATGGTTTTAACCAAAACAGCTGTTGTTCATCATTTAAAGAAGTCTTTTCTGAAGCATCAGGGGCTTGGGTTCTAAGATCAGTATTCTTCTTGATGTATGGCCGCATAAAGGGCTCTTGATCACAGATAATTATTCTGTGAACAGCAGTCAGTTTCAGGCCATGTCTTAAGTAAAACTGTAAGAGGCTGTAATGACACACATTTTTAGTTTTTGTGTCTAAGATTAGGCACAAGTTTAGGTGGTTCGATGGGGCTCATCTTTAATCTTTCTGCGGCTAGGGGGTAATCGTTGTGGAGATCGTGTAATTCTTTAGGATATTCTAAGTCTACTTCCAAGATTAGTCCTGCTGGATATTAGGCGTAAGCTGTGACAACATGCTTAACACAGTATTGACATCATTAGGTCCTTTTATCATTTTAAAGTTTTCTCAGTGGAAGCGGATGGCTCATGGCCCATCCATACAGATTGTTGGCGTCTAAGTACATTAAATAGTTGGATGGTTTAGTAGGATCATAGTCGTCTAAATATTTGTTGTTGCTTTGCAGTAAGGATGTGAGGCCATGCTAATACCTCCCCTCAGCCCGTCTTCAATAATCTGAAGTGTAGCCAGATCAGATATTAAGTCAATCTCAATGTTTGTAGACTTTAAGAATGCGTCCCAAGAAAGGCCTGGGGCAGAGATGTAATGTGATGATCTAAGTTGTAATGTTTCCCTGCATGTAGATCTGTAATTCTGAAAGACATCTGCCAATAAACATACGTTAGCCAATAATATTGATCATGATAATCGCCCATTGTTTGACAGTGTAATTCTGTCCAGGCTTTCTTTGCGTATTCATAGTCAGAGTCTGTTATGCCTTTGCCTGTAAGACGGCTGTAAAAGTCTTCCTTATGTGGTAGGGCCGGCTCATCAAACCTTTCCCATGAGTCCATGTATTCATGAGGATAGACGCCTTTGCGCACTAAAGATGGATCAAAGTATTGTTTAGTGATTGGAAAGTCTTGTAGAGATCCCGCTAATTTATCTAAACCAGCCATCAGATGTTGGGCAGAGTCATAAAAGGATAAAGAGTCAAGAGTAAAAGTCATGTACTTTTTCTAAAGACTGTGCAATGCAGGTAACCCCCCTTATATTCAAAGTCACTGCTTGCATGATAAAATAAGAATCGTAGCCCCGTAGGTTATGAAAGAAGATAGGCAGTTTCCATGTCTTAGGGTCAGCCTAAGAATCCAAAGTTGTAGTCTTTCCCACTGTCAACATGACTTTCCCTGTGGTCAGTGGGTCTTTCCTCACCGTCACTGGACCTTTCTCCAGGGTCAGCCTAGTTAAGGCAAAGAAGAAAAAAAAAACACCCGAAGGTGCTGGGGAGGACCCAGAGAAGCACTGTCTTCACCTGCCTTTAGAGCAGTCCTGTACCACCCTTGGGGGCCTGCGTGTGTTGACGATGGGTACAGGCACGCGCAGGACACTCCATTAATATATCAATGGACATAACTGCTCCTGAACAGAGGTAAATTAGACTACAGGATGCAGCTCATAACAGCCTTAGAGTAGCATCCCATGGGTGTACCAGCCCCGTATTTCATGACTGCAGAGCCCACCGGCGAAAAACACCACCCTCCAGCTGCCGAGCACACCCCACAGACCCAACCACCCCTGCCCGCGGGACAGATGAAGACAGTGCCACTGCAGACACAGCCAAGCTTTCGCCATACGGTCTTATGTGCCCTCAAGAGAGGGCAAACGATTTTGGCAAACATGAATACAAACTTCATAAAGAGAGAATGCTTGGGCGTTGCTTCCTGAAATTGCTTGGAATTTAAAGTTTGAACTACGAAGCCCTAATGTATCCCTTTGATAAGGAAAACAATTTTAGAAAGGCTTTGAATGCAGGCCCCTTTCTTGTTAGCCTGGTTCCAGGAACACACAGAAAAAAAATGATTAAAATAACTTGGCAGGGTTCTGAATATATGCTACAGAGAAAAAGATCCTTAGCTGAAGTGGGGGCGACAACCGTCGGCTTAGAATTTAACCCAAAGCTACTGCCACTACCTAGGCAAATGACGATGATTTTTCGCTTTTTATTACTCCGAGGGAGGGCGATCCTATTTGCCAGAACATACGTTAATCAGAGGTCTACAAATAAAGCTGAAAACTTGGATGCTCCTCTTAAGCTGGGTATTGCAATTACTAAAAACGGAGACAAAATAAACACCCATGTATCATCTGACAAGGTTACTGTGATGGTTGACAAAGGCAAACTAACAGTACTCGACTTTATTCTCATTAAGTATGTTGATTTTATTGCGTTTTACTCTGTTAATGAAGTACTGCCAGAAGGATTAATAAGAAGATATGTACAAGATTAATTAATTAATAAAATAATCTTATTTAAAAATGGAGGTTCAACATTTTTAGGTTAAAGCAAATAACTGAACTTCAAAAGGAAATAGAAAGCGACTTGGATAAGTATAGAGTTACTAGAAAGAAATATGCTAAAGCTTTAAATACTCTTTCTTGTGTAATTACTGGCTCATCAGCTGTAGCTAGCGTAATGCTGCGTCTAGTGTTGCTCTTTTAGCTACTGGGGCGGGGGCGCCGGCCTCTTTAGCATTAGGAGGTCTCGGGTTAGGTTTAGGCGCTGTGTCTATGATTGTAAATGCTGTTTTAAAAAAAAATAACTCCTAAATTACAAAAGCACACTGCCATTGTAGCCCTAGCATCAGCAAAACTTTGTTCATTAGGATTAAGAATAAGCAAATCATTACAGGATGAAAACATTACGGACGAAGAATTTCAGAACCTTATGGCTGATGGTGAGGGTTATAGACGACAAAAAATTGAACTTCAAAAGGAGTGGAGAAAGACGTTTACTTCACGACAGGTAGACACTGTTTGCAATTAAACAGAACATTGAAAAACCAACACACGATCAGTTAAACCCAAAATAGTCTAAAAAAAAAGTTTAGCAAAATAAAAACACTATTTTTTTTGTTAACTCACTGTGTTTGGTGGGACAACTTGCAGCTCTTCACGAACAAAGGATCTTTTAGGGCAGGCTTTTTAGAAGAAAGAGTTTCTCTTAAATAATATACGGAGGATCTGTTTTTTATAATTCTTTCAAACTTCATATACATCTACGCTCCATATGGGATCTGTGGCTCTACTTTTAACATCTCCCTCCGCCTCTCCAGGAGCATACAAGTATTTTACTTTTAGTCCAAACAGCAAGAGTTTTTGAGTCCCCTGCACATCTTCAGTAATGCTTTTTTTTTAATTTGATTGCGTTTACGGGTTTTAAAGGGCCTGTTGCTTTAAATTCTTCATTGTTCATGGCGCGTAAGACTGCTGGCAATCTCCTAACCCATTCTGTGTTACGCGTTCTGTCCATAATTTCTCTGTGATATTGATAGGTAAACAGGCGTTCAGCTAGATTCTTATTAAAGTTTTCTACTAGGGCTGGGATCGATGGTTGCCTCGGATCCCTCTCTTAACTGTAACATGATGTTTTAAAAACAACTGGTTTACAGAACCCTTTAAACTCTTTTCCATCATCAACTTGAATCAACCTGGGATACTTTAATGGACCTCGCATGTATATTTGTTGTAAAGCCACAGCCACAGCAGTTGAGCTTTTATCCGTTAAAGGTTCAGCGTCTTTGTATCTTGAAGCCATGCCCAACTGTCAGAGCATACTTAAACTTTTTTCTTCTAACTTTATCATGTGGAAGATACAGCAAGTCATCTGGTGGTGTCATTAGGAACTGAGTTAACAAATCTAGGCCTTATTATTCTTTTTGGGGCAGGCAGATATATTTGCCAAATTGCCTGTTTTGAAAGCCAGTCTTTCGCATCTGATTCAGACACTCTAGCAGCTTTACTCAGTTTTTCAATAGCAGTCTTTCCTTTCCAATACCCTTTAGGAGAATAATATATTTTGTACTTCGTATTGTCCATAAGAAGGACCGTAATTTTAATTGTATTTTAAATTGTTTTTTAGATTGTTTGTGCAAGAATATAGATTGCCCCCATAGCACCCACATAAAACCAATTTCTGCTATTTTCTGTTCTTCTGATGGTCATAAAAGTCAGACAGTTCTGGAGGTGGCGATGTAAGAAACCTCTTTCCTGTCACTAAGTAATACTCATTCATAGCCTCATCAACGTCTGTAAATGTGTGCTCAATACTAAGACCGCTAATTGCAGCTGAGTGGTAAATCGTATTGATAATCTTTTTTCACTCATCTTTTTATTAACTAAAAAAATAATTAAATAATCATAATACGAAAGACTGTCTATGTGCTTTTTAATCAGATTAATCTTTTGTTGTTAAAGCTAAAAATAAAGTTGCAACTAGTTTTGGCGAATCTTCTATTTTTCCTATGTTGGGCGTTTTATCCCTAACAAACATTTTGCAAGGGTTGAATAAACTATAACGCCAACGATAGGCACTGCATAATTAACCAGTGTTAAACTCATGGTTTTAAAAGTATTATATTATTTTTTATTGCTTTTAAAAATTGATTGTGACGAACTATTAAAGTGTGAGGAGCAAGCAGACTACTCCGAAGACCACTGCCATAAAGAAAGATTATATTCTCTAGCTGCGTGTGGAAAAACTAGACAGTATTTAGGCACTGATCTAAGTATTGAACAGATCCAACAGCTGTCTACTTCAGACGTTGAGAAGTACTACGCTAGGTACGAAGCACAGCTAGGGTCAAAAAGGGTTAGATCAGTAGGTCAGACAATGTTTAGTCTATATGCTAAGTTAGTAAGTAAGATGGTGCCGGTTGATTCAGAAGAAGATTTAAATATGACTTATCATAGGATCCGGTTTTAAACAAGTCCCTAGAAACTCTTGCATGTGACATGTATTACAGATTTGGACGATGTTATGTCCATTCATTATGGGATTAATTACTTTTAATCATATTAAATTTTGATCATATTAAATTTAATCGCAATAAAAAAAAAATGAGCGATCAGGAGAAGAAAGACGCCGCAGGACCCTCCGCGGGAGCAGGACCTTCCACAGGAGCAGAATGTGCCACAAGTGAATGTACCGCAAGTGATAGTGTTACTAAGCCTAAAAATCCTGGGCGTGTTGAGGCTGGGCGTAAACTAGCTGAATGGAACAGACTGAGAAAATCAAACCAATCAGCAAAACAAAAAATTTGTTAGATAGTAATACAACATCGCCGCCAGCACCAACACCCCAATTAACAACAACACAATCACAAACAAACGATAAGATGTATTATTATGTATTTGCCGCTGTTGTTGGTGGTGGGGAGTTTTTAGCATACAAATGTCTAACGCCATACTTAGCAGCAAAGTTACAAAACCCCACAAAACCAGTAAAAGAAGAAGAGCCAGCTTCTGCAAAAAAAAGTGCAACCTCCTGCTGTAGACCCATTTTCTATGGAATATTTTTAAAGAACTAGATAAAGTACAAGTTAAGAACTAGATAAAGTACAAGTTAAGAACTAAATAAGTACAAGTTAAGTTAGTTATAGAAAGTACTTTTTAAGTTAAGTGCAAGTAAATTACAAGTTAAGTACAAAATTATAAGTTATATAAAGTACTAGTTAGGTTCTTAAGTTAAGTACTAGTTAGGTTCTTAAATAAGTACTAGTTAGGTTCTTAAGTTAAGTACAGGTCAAGTCAGTCGAGTTAATCTTTTAAAGTTCTCCAATGTCCTACAGCATATGAGAACTCAGGATTGACGTAAGTTCTCTTGTTATTGTTAGAGACCAGTGACTTCTTGTTAACTGCAGTTGTGTTTACTTGATGAAGAGTAGAGCGTAGATTAACATTTGTGTGATAAAATACTTTGTTTTCAAAGAGAGCTTGCTTGTAGTTATCGTGAGATATATTTTTTTTTTGACAACTTCTTTACTTATGCCCTTAGCTTTTTTCATTACAGAAGTCTGGCTGGCAACGCTATGCATCTTCGACTTAAACCAACATATTCTTTGATAACTGTCCCATTGAGTTCATCCTTCATCTTTCCAATCACTTTCTTGTTCACAGTTGAATGTAGAGGGCTGTCTTTAGGATAGTCACATGTGTCGTACCACCCATCAGTTCCTTTAGCTACTTCAGTTTCTAAATCCTTATAGAAGTCTTCTGTGGGGACGTCTAGAATAAAACTATCAGTGTCTGTGTAAAGGACTTTTGCTTCTGGTACAGTGGTTTAAAGTAGTCGTACAGAAATTCTAACATTAATAACTTCGACAACTCTAATATGGTAAAAGCCGATAAACACCGGCTTGTCCAACTTAACATCCTTTTTCTTCATCATAATGCCAACCAAGCTGTCGTTAAATCTTCTAAAGTCTTGATAGTTGGGTTTAGAGGCAAACTTAATTCTTGGTTTTCTTTTGTAACTAATTTAACATCTTTACGATTTTGTACGTTCTCCATGGTTTTACCAAAACAGCTGTTGTTCATCAGTTTAAAGAAGTCTTTTTCTGAGCATCAGTGGGTTGGGTTCTAAGATCAGTATTCTTCTTGATGTATGGCCGCATAAAGGGCTCTTGATCACAGATAATTATTCTGTGAACAGCAGTCAGTTTCAGGCCATGTCTTAAGTAAAACTGTAAGAGGCTGTAATGACACACATATTTAGTTTTGTGTCTAAGATTAGGCACAAGTTTAGGTGGTTCGATGGGGCTCATCTTTAATCTTTCTGCGGCTAGGGGTAATCGTTGTGGAGATCGTGTAATTCTTTAGGATATTCTAAGTCTACTTCCAAGATTAGTCCTGCTGGATTATCAGCGTAAGCTGTGACAACATGCTTAACACAGTATTGACATCATTAGGTCCTTTTAAACATTTTAAAAATTTCTCAGTGGAAGCGGATGGCTCATGGCCCATCCATACAGATTGTTGGCGTCTAAGTACATTAAATAGTTGGATGGTTTAGTAGGATCATAGTCGTTCTAAATATTTGTTGTTGGCTTTGCAGTAAGGATGTGAGGCCATGCTAATACCTCCCCTCAGCCCCTCTTCAATAATCTGAAGTGTAGCCAGATCAGATATTAAGTCAATCTCAATGTTTGTAGACTTTAAGAATGCGTCCCAAGAAAGGCCTGGGGCAGAGATGTAATGTGATGAGTCTAAGTTGTAAGTTTCATGCATGTAATCTGTAATTCTGAAAGACATCTGCCAATAAACATACGTTAGCCAATAAATATTGATCAGATAATCGCCCATTGTTTGACAGTGTAATTCTGTCCAGGCTTCTTTGCGTATTCATAGTCAGAGTCTGTTATGCCTTTGCCTGTAAGACGGCTGTAAAAGTCTTCCTTATGTGGTAGGGCCGGCTCATCAAACCTTTCCCATGAGTCCATGTATTCATGAGGATAGACGCCTTTGCGCACTAAAGAAAGGATCAAAGTATTGTTTAGTGATTGGAAAGTCTTGTAGAGATCCCGCTAATTTATCTAAACCAGCCATCAGATGTTGGGCAGAGTCATAAAAGGATAAAGAGTCAAGAGTAAAAGTCATGTACTTTTTCTAAAGACTGTGCAATGCAGGTAACCCTCTTATTTTTCAGAAGTCACTGCTTGCATGATAAAAAAGAATCGTAGCCCCGTAGGTTATGAAAGAAGATAGGCAGTTTTCCATGTCTTAGGGTCAGCCTTAAGTTGAAGATTACAATTGTTGTGCGCAGCCCCTCTAAACTTTCCAGTAATGTGATCGTGGTCTCTTACTGCGTTGCCTAATAATTCTTTATTGCAAATCCAACAGTGTGTAGATAAGTCATAGCGTTCTTGGTCTTCAGAGTTCATAACAATGTCTGAAAGGTTCAGTTGGTTGGAGTAGTGATTACGAACTAGTTTCATCTGCTCTAAAAATCTGCTAGCTGCGTTGGGGGCCTCTGTAAATCTCAGGTGTTGTGTGTTGACCGTCTGACCTAACAAAAATAAACGTATACGAAAAAGATTTGATGATGGCTTAATAAGGTTGTTTTTTGTTCTTGCTGTTGCGGGCCATAGTACTGCGGTAAGAGCGATTCAAAGTCAGCATAAACCACGTACGGGCTCATCTGCATTTTGTGCACATTCTTAAAACTAACCTTAGAGCCAGGCTTAGGTGTAAGGAGTTTGGTTTCACAGTCTACAAAACTTTTACAATGAGTTCTATGACTGGCAGCTGCTTCTATAGTAGGGATTCTGACTAAACACCTTCTACAAAGCTCCCTTTTAGCTGGATGCTTTGACGTATAGGCCATAAGTCCTGCTTATTGTTCTAAATTAATACATAATGACTCTTTTTACTATCTGCAAACAGGGTCAAGTCTACATGTTTGTTAAGTGGTTCGCCTAAAGTAGAGCGTTGGGAGAAACCCTTAGAGGGACTAGATCAGCTTCTACAGACCATGGGGTATACGTTTACAGTGATTGGTTTGTTTTGCTCTTCAAACTGAGATATGCTTTCTATGCTTACTGGGAAGTTTATGTTATTAAAATTCAGTTCTTGCTTATATTGTTCATAATCGGAAACTCTGTTTGCATGATTTTTAACAGGATGTAGATGCGCTAAAACACACCACATAAAACACATGTTGTCAGAATTATGTATGTTTAAGACTGCCCGTTTTAACTCTAACTCTTTTGGGAGAGGAAGGTAAAAATTGCCAACTATAGGATAGAACTTTGTTTGTCTCAATTTGATTTCAAGGACTGTTCCTTCAGACCAACCAGAACCCCTTACCTTTGCCTCCTCACTTGCATGGTTAAACTGTGTAAGCATGTAGTCAGCCCAGTTAGAGTTAAAGTCGTGATAGCTGATTACTTCTTTCTGTTTAGTTGAAACCCAGACTGGGATGTTACTATCATCAGGCGTTATATAATCAATCGGAACAGCCAATAGCACTTTTACTGGCGGGTCCATCTCAAAGACTCTGGATTTTAGAGATGGCGTCTGCTACACTTTCATGAACATTTGTAGGTTTAATAATGTTCATGTCTACTTCACTAAACGTATTGCTTAATTGTTTGTCACTGCTAAGTATTTCTTCCATCGAATATAGTTTTCCGTCCTCAAATTTACTTGTGGTCGTCATTCTTAAAGCCACAATATTTACGTAAATTAAAAAAAAATAAATGTATATAAAAGTAAGTAAACCGGGCTTTTTATTCTTCACCCAAGCGTTGCAACACTTCAAGACACGTTAACCTTACAATAACCCCTGCTAATATTTTAGCTTTTTATGAATCGCTACAGTCAATGTTCATCACTTTGATTGCTTCGTTAAATAGTTCACTATGATCTTTTATTAATTGTTTACATCATTCTCAAAACCAAATTCACTAAAATCAATGTTTAACACTTTCATTGTTTCGTCAAATAGTTCATTACAATTCTTTAAATCAGATTCACTGAGTTCGGCAGCCATTTTTAAATCTAAAATAAATAAAAAATTAAATTGTAAATTCAGCTGTTATTCATAGTCTTTTCTAATCGTAAAACATGATCTTCATTAAGTGAATAGTACTCCTTCAGGGCTAGTAGAAACAGTTAAATTAATATCTTCAGGAGCTATATTATCAAATAAAATAGCAAACAACTTACAACTGGTTGGGCCAAGAATCTGGTATTTTACTGATGGCTTCCAATACACTTTCTCGCATGTCTATGTGATTAAAGAGATCAGTAATTAATTCTTCAACCTGTTCCCTTAACTGATCTTTATCAGCTTCTCTCTCCCAATCCAACTCGTAAGTATATTAATAAGCTCTGTAGCTACTTCGGTTTTTCATTTTTAAACACAAATAAAATTTAAATAAAAAATAATTAGTTTCTCTTGTTTTTGTACTATAGGCATGATCTGGATCACACACCACGCACGCACACACACACACACACACACACACACACACACACACACACACACACACACACACACACACACACACACACACACACACACACACACACACACACACACAACACACACACGAGAATCATTCACACAATAGACAGGCGGTGTTTGTGGGGAAAGTGAAAGGGGCTTTTTGTGGTTCACACTTGAACGACGTAAATTCGAGACAGCCACCAAAAGCACTTATCAAAGTCCTGAATGAATCACAGGACATTTTCAAAGTTCCGTCGGTGGCCGCCTGAATAGGCAGCCTAAAAGCAGGTGAAGCAAAACGACGAAGCAAAACGACGAAGCAGGGGCAATACGTTGAAGCCACAACAACAAAAAAGTCATTTTCATTATATACAAAAGTCATTTCATTATATACAAAAGTCATTTTCATTATAATGGGGCAGGTCGTCTGAAAGGCAGCAAAAAGTTGAAGCAGGGCGTTTAACAGAGTAGAACAAAAAATTAATGTCAATACTAGTTGACCTATTCGGCGCTACAGGCTGTAGCGCGACCTATTCAGTGCTCAACTCTTCCCCTCAACCGTAGCCGCGTCTCCTCAGACACGGCAGCCACTGCGTGTGGTGGTGAGTGAACTGACTGTATGCTTGATCAGTTCCACCATTTTTACTGAGATTGTTGCTGTTCACAGTCGGGAACAATTGACAGTGTCTTCTCAACCCAATAGCGTCTGATCTAGAGAATGTAAATATGTTTCGTTAACGATCACCATATTATTCTACACGGAAACCCCCGTTTCAAAGTGCTAATTAGTCAATCTTTAGAGGTTTTGGGTGTTAATTTAGTTGTAAAAAGGTTTAATTTTGGCCAAAACTGATATGAGATGGACGTGATTAGTATGTGAAAAGGGGGTTTTCGTGCAGAATAACATGGGTGGTCTTGAACCAACATATTTACATTCTCTTCAGGCCAACGATCTTTCCCTTACCAGGCACCTGCTCTGTGGAATAGTCTCCCTTCTTCTTTGCACAACACGGACTCTTTAGAGACTTCTAAAACCTCCCTTAAGACACATCTTTTCCCTCAGACTGATTAACGATACCCACTTACCACTGTGCGCGTGTTTGCTGGTGTTGAACGCGCTCCTGTGTCTGTCTGCGTGTGATAGTTGCTTTTTTTTTCTTTTTTCCCCCAGCGGTGTGTGTGTGTATGTGTATGTGTGTGTGTGTGTGTGTGTGTGTGTGTGTGTGTGTGTGTGTGTGTGTGTGTGTGTGTGTGTGTGTGTGTGTGTGTGTACGCACACGCTTTGAATTAGAATTATAATTTTATCATGTTTTTTTCTGTAATATACGCTTTGGGCTCTTGCGAGGTAAAGCGCTCTATAAATATCCTTTGACATTACATTACATATGGGTTGTTCACATGTGTGTGTCTATGAGTATCCATAACTGGATTGTGGAATTGTTCGGGGTACATATACTATGCTCTACATGTGATTGTTACGGAAGCAATGGGTGGTGTCTGCAGGTGTCTGATTGTCTGACTCTCGCTCAGAAATTGCGGATGCATGCACTTTTCCAACGCACATACACACACCCACTCACCCGAACATTGACAGCCAGGCAATAGAACAAAACTTCTTTTGTTTAATGCTGCCCGAGCTTTTGTTTAATGCTGCCCGAGCCATCAGACAAACATATATATAACAAACGCTAGGACATTAATAGGTCGGCACGCCAACCATTAGGCGTACACACAAAATACATCTATATATAGCGCTGCTGGTTCTTACGACGACGTCCACGATGACGACGCCGAGACGATGAAGATGACGAGACAATGAAGAGGACAAAGACGACGAAGATGATGATGACGACTACAGCGTCAAGTCAAGTCCGACACAGAACTTCAGAGCTGTGGCTCAAAAATCTCTACCACACTCACGCTGTCTCTGCCGACGACAGGGCGACAGTCTCTCACAGGAGCTGTAGCTCGCACACAAACACGGAACACAGTGACGGCCTAGCCAACAGGTCGCTGGTTCGAATACTCAGGAGCAGCGCTCTGGCTTGGCAGCAGCGGCGTCTCCAGCCCAACTGGCTCAGCGGGTAGTCGGTCCCGGGCGCAGTGGCAGGTAGGGTGATTGTCGGCACTCAGGCCAACCTCTCCACGCCGACACAGGGCGGAGAACAAGGGGGGTAGACGCAGCTACGGCCCTGACCCCCAGTAAATGGCAGCCAGTCCCCCTCAGTCCAGGGAACACTTCTACCTGGGGAAACTGATTAACTACCTTGATTATCACAGCTACTATTCATTACAATCACTGCTACATCCATATTCATTAGCCACATCATATTCCACTACAACTTGGGGCAAACATCAGCATATTCTTTCTTCAACACTACAACATTCCATTTTCCGGAATCATAAACACTACAACATCCTCTTTTTCCGGAATCATAGCACTACACAGGAAAGGATTTCCATATAACCCTTTCAGAATCTAGTTTTCCAAATTGGGGAAAGGATTTCCACCTAGACCCTCTTCAATAAGCCATGAATACAATTCATTACACACAATTAATGATTACTTTCCATCAAACTATGAATGTCTTTCGTCAAGTCACAAATGTTCAGTTTCTTTTTCTTGTAACACGACAATAATGTTCATTTCATATAATCACCACATTTTAGAAGGTTTCTTTCTTCAAAAGATTAATTTACTTCAATATATGGAAGGGAAAGATTTCCACACACTCTTATTTACCAAAACACAATTATTCAATATTTATATCAAGAGTGACTTAAATACTCATCCACATCAAAAATGAAAACAGCATATATAGTCTATGTCGCACACTTTGGGAGCTTATTATCCATAGAATCAAAACTCTTCTCGCAAAGTCTAGCTAAACCACATTGGAATAATTATCATTTTTTCCCATCATGAATTCATAACTAGTTAAGTCATAGAATAAAAAAAATCTTTTTTTTTCTGAAGACCACTTCCTTTAACACTTCATCTATGTTTTCCGACAGCATTACGTTTTGCTACCCTATCAAGTCATAGGATAACAGAACACAACAAATACTTTTTTTTTAAACAAAACCTTCACAGTGCGCTGAGGAAGTTTCAGTCGCTCCTAACCGGGAATACGGTTTCGGTTTGCTTAATAAATAAACACTGTGGTGATAAATACCTGACTGCAACAAAAACAGCTGGAGTCCCTCTTCGGCCTTCTGGATAGTTGCGTTGCCGGAATCACTGCAGAGACTGCCTAACTGGTTCAGCTCACCCGGCTTTTAACAGTGCGCAGGTGAGCAGCAGTCAGGTAAACTTTTCAGCCGCTTCCGGACAACTACCTTCCGATAAGCACGGTTGCATGAAAATTTGTGACTGGACGAGACACGATCCGTCACAATACTCCCCTTCCTAAAAAAAATGTCCGAATGTTTTTACTATGAGGAAGTAAACAACTACAGGTCACAAAATTCCAGAAAAAAATACATGAAAAGGACATCAAAACTGGGATGTACACACACCAATGTCAAAGGAACAGACTGGTTCTCAAAAGAACGTGAAGAAGATCAGCGAAAATGTTCGATGATCCTGGAACTGGTTCCATCTCGAACGCGAATTCCTGCAGAGACAATGCCCAACGCATAATTCGGGAATTCTTAAATTTGACGTTCGAAGGTACGTAAAAGGTCGATGGTCTGTTTTGTAGGATAACCTGACTCCCCAAAGGTATCAAACGAACTTCTGAACAGCCCAGACAATGGCTAAACACTCTCGTTGGATGGTACTGTATGATTTTTCACGATCCAACAACTTGCGACTCCCAAACACAACGGGGTGAAATACATCATCATCCTCTTGCAGCACCTAGCCCAACAGAACTACATCAGTTCTAAGAACAAAGGGCTTACTAACTGAGGTAACAGTAATACAGGTGCTGTCGACAAAATACTTTGAATCTCCTGTAACGCTACTGCACATTCAGGGGTCCAAGAAATAGATGTTCCAGCTCGACCAACATCCTTGATAAATCAGAGTGGAGCACTCAAATGGAAAAACTGGGAACATATCTCCTGTAAAAGCTAAGCAAACCTAGCAAAGATCTGACTTGCTTTCTGTAGTAGGGGTGGGAATTCTCAGAATCTTATCTATCTTTTTCTGTTCAGGATGCATAGTACCACCTCCAACGATATGTCCGAGAAATTCCAGAGAATAGAAACCTGCCTCGATTTTCGAGGGACGAGCTGTGAGGTTAAAAGACCTGAGACACGAAAGAACACCTTTCACATGACGAATATGTGCATCCCATAAAACACTATGAACCAGAATATTATCAAGAAACAGACAGCTGAGAATTGATCCAAAGATAGCATGCGCATCATGCTTGCGAAAAACAGCAGGTGCTGACACAAGATCAAAAGGCATCCTTACAAACTGAAAAGACCCATATGCGTTGTAAAAGCTGTCTTTGGACGGTCCTCGGCTTAACAACTATCTGCCAATATCCCTTTGCAAAATCTTTCTTGTAAAGAACTGTGCATCAGATAATCTTGCAAACAAACTTTCCACGTCAGGAATAGCTCAGCATCGAAGACGGTAATCTTATTCAGCGAACGGAAATCAATGCAAAAGTGACATGTACCATCTTTTTTTTCTGACAAGTACAACAGGGGAGGCATAGGGACTATTAGAAGATTCCAGTGATACCGAGTTCCAACATGATGCCAACTTCTCTCTCAACAACCTCTCTAGCAGAGAAGGGGATGTCATAACACCTTTTCTAACTGGAATATCTGTTTCAAAATGGAGTAACTGACGGCGGCGAACGAAGCAAAATTTAGAAATAGAGTTTGTTACTTACCGCCAATGACATTGACAAACAAAGCACATGACAAGACACGATGCATTACAACCACTTGGGTCTTCTTCAGGTGAAAAAATAAATCGCATTTAACATTTGGGACAGTACAAACAAAGAACGAAAAATGCCTCATCTGTTGTTGTCCATGTGGTGGGAGAATAGCCGCTAGGCGGAAATGACAAGGGGGATTATGGGAGAGGAAAAGGAGGGGTGGGGGTGCGTAGGGGAGGGTGTGTAGACACACAACCCTATCGTATCACACACACACCCCTCCCCCTACGCACCCCCTCCTCCTTTTCCTCTCCCATAATCCCCCTTGTCATTTCCGCCTAGCGGCTATTCTCCACACCACATGGACAACAAAAGATGAGTCATTTTTCGTTCATTGTTTGTACTGTCCCAAATGTTAAATGTGATTTATGTTTTCGCCTGAAGAAGACCCAAGTGGTTGAAATGCATCGTGTCTTGTCATGTGCTTTGTTTGTTAATGTCATTGGCGGTAAGTAACAAACTCTATTTCTAAATTTTGGAATATCTGTTGTTAGAGGAATCTCTAATGGCATGTTGCCAGAAAAGGATCCTGGTTTCGGAGTTAGAATATCCTGAAAATCCTCAAAGACTCTTCGTAACTCTTAGCATTGCTGTCAGACAAAGTACTATCAAACTGTACTGAATCGATATCTTCATCTGGCATAGAAGATGCCATGGGAACAGGTAAAGTGTGTATTGGTAGTGCGTCATTGCAGTCTTGAACAACACCGACTGAGTATGCGACTACAGGATCCCGAGAATTTGGAGCAGGGTTCGAACAAGGAACAATTCCTGGAGAATTCTTGAACGAAACATCTTTCTTGCCAGAACTGAGAGGCGCTATCTCTGACCATGGTACGGACTTTCCCTGTGAGGTAACTGTTGGGATACTCTGAGACACAGACACAGCAGAACCGGCGAATGTACCTCTTCAACATATTGGCATAAAAACCTTTTCTTTTCCTTTGACTAGAACTTTGTAGTCAGGATGCAAGACTTTGGTAACTGGGGATGGTCCTGACCAACTAGCCAGTAACTTGTTTGAATCCGTAGGGAGGAGAACAAGGACTTCGTTGTCAACCTAAAAACGACGTTCTCTCGCCTTACGATCAAAATACTTCTTTCCCTTGGCAGAAGAATCGACAGAATGATCCATACCCAACTTGCATGAGTCAGCAATGACATTTGTAAGCTCGAACAAGTATGGCATAAAGGGGTTTTGCTTCAGCATCATGACCATCAGACTGGGTCCAAGACTGCTGCAATAGAGCGAAAGGGCCACGAACTTGTCGACCAAACAACAACTGAAATGGGGAAAAACCTGTACTTTCTGAAGGCAACTCTCTGCATGCAAATAGCAGCGCAGGTAGATGTTGATGCCATGCCTTTGGGTAAAAACGCACAGTTTTCTTCAGCATCGATTTCAGAGTGCCATGAAAACGCTCAACATGACATTTGCCTGAGGATGGTATGGCGATGTTCGATGCCCTTGGTACCACATAGCACATGGAACTGTTTCATGAGGTCAAAATTAAACTGGGTGCCTTGATCCGAAAGAATCTCTTTTGGGAATGTTAGACGAGAAAAGATGACCAATGTGCTTTTGCTACACTGACAGAAGAGATATCCTTCAAGGGAACAGCCTTTGGGTAACGGGTGGCTATATCAATCATGGTAAGAATATATCTATGACCTTGTTCCGAAGGAGGAGACAGCGGACCCACAAGGTCAACAGCCACACGGTCAAACGGAGTACAATGAATGGAACAGTAGAAAGGGGTACTGGACAAACTGTTCCCCCAGGTAACTGTCTTCTGAGAAACGTCACATGAAGCTACATACTTGGCCACATCTACAGTTATACCAGGCCAAAAGAACTTGTTGAGGACTCTTGCAAGAGTTCGATGAGAACCACAATGACCTGACAGAATAAGATCGTGTGCTACAGATAACATTGTAGGTCGGAGGTCAGAGGAACAACTACCTGATCAAAAGGAATGTCATTTTTCTTTAAATGCCTGTACAGAACACCGTATGACAAATAGTAATAGAAGGTAGCTGTACTGACTTCTTCACGTCACTAGAAGATGCTAACTGAAGACATGTCTTCAACGACTCATCCTCCTTTTGTTTCTGAATCAGATCAGAACGAAAAATATTAAATCATCAGGGATCTGACACAGAGGTTTCTTCTCCACCACATGTTTATCTACCCGACGCATGCTAAAGAACGGTTTT
>CM031602.1:89339414-89394282 GCA_018398815.1 Conus ventricosus | reverse complement strand
GCCACAACAGAGTGTCATTTGTTGTTGGTGCCGAAATTTCAAAAGAACATAAATCCTTATATTACTGGATATGGATGGTGCTGATTTGCATTGGACATTTGCTCTTTCGGTTTCAGTCTTTGTCTTTTCATTTAATTACTCCGCAGTGTTGCGTTCAGCAAATCACTTTCCATCCTTCTTTCACTCCCATTTAACCTCTTTCTTTAAAGTCTTATTTTCACGGTACATGTATACTGTTTGTCATTTTGTAACTGTGCTTTCTCCGAGGGCACGGTCAAGATGGCTTCCAGAACTCCCATCCACTGTTTCAGTAATGTTTTAGAGACATTTTTTTTTATTTGAATATTGGATGTGAGCCTCTAAAGCGCCCCAGACAGTATCGCCGGGGTCAGCGTGCACACAGATTCGTAGATTTCTTTCAGGGATTAAAAAAGATGACAAATAGATAAATAAAATAAAATGAAAGGAATAGTAATAATATATAAATAAACAAATAAATAAAAGTAATAGTAATAATAAAAATATCACCACTTTTGATATCAATATGAAAAATCAATCACATCTCTATCACAAATATTTCAAACCATATAACTTCACATCATATAGATTCACACCATAATGATTTTCTACAGGTCATATATCACATCTATTTAAGACTTTCAGATTGAGAGTTTTGAGGGACTGGAAAGGTAAAGCCGCTACCGATCCGACACCGCAGCACCGCAACCGAGCCCAGCAAACCAACCAACAAGCTAGCTACTGTGTTGGCCAGTCCACTGATTGGTCAGCAGAACACAGCCATGGCACCGCGATGTCAGACCAGCAGCGGGCTTAAACGCCGTGTAGATGTGGCCTCTGCTTCAAATGTCCACTGCCCTTCCGTAAGCAGAAAAAAAAAATCTCAGAAGGGCTGAGGTTTTTTGAGGAGCGATCAGACTATAGAGGTGAGATCATGTTGCCTCCCTTCCTTCCACCAAGGAGGAAAGGAAGAAGTAGGAGTTGTGGCACCTCCCTTATATCATCCGTCCGTCCATAAACGAAAGCAAAAACAAAAACAACAACAACAACAACAACAACAACAACAAAAACAAAACAAACAAACAAACAAACAAACAAACCAAAAAAACCCAGAAGGACCGAGCAAAGGAGTGGCTAAGACTGCATAAGAAACTTAGAGTTGCTTCCCATCCTTCAAATTGGGAAGAAAGGGGGAACTCACATCAACAAAATAGGCCTGGTGTGTTTTCATGATTAAAGGAATAACAACAACATCAGCACCTATTGTTGAGCCCACACATTATATACATGACTCTAACATAAAAAACCCCGGTAGTATTGATAAATAGTAAAGATACTACAAAAAAGTAAATGACTAACTAAATAAATGAATTTAACAAAGTACCATTACTTGTTGTACATAGTAGTAACAGTTTATGATGAGCCTTACCCCTGTGCTAGTCAGATCTTCAGGGAGTGTACTAATAAAGAAGGCTCTTTTTAAGATTCAATGGAGCATATTTCTAGTGGGATAAAGACCGGCAGTACATGCAACAATCCACCCCAGCATAGGTGTCCACCAGCGGCAGTAGTCACTATTTGCAGAAGAAGAAAAGCTTTATGAAATTAGTGTTTGATATAATGCCCACTGTTAAAGAGAGGCAATGTGCCTTCTAAAACGTGCATGTACCTAACAGCTGCATATCTTTGTTTCAATACATCAAGAAATCCTTGTGTACTGGGCATTGCATTTTTCTTTTAAACGTTATAAACGTAAAATTTTTGCAAGCAATAGGATATAATTAAGACCAATCTTTTCAATTGTTGGTGTTTAGGTAGATCAGCTGTCTGTGATTAGTCTGCAGTGAGACAGACCTATTTCACAAGTTCTTGGGCAGTTGTCCACAACCCTGACAATAGCAATACCCATCTTTTCTCTCTCTCTCTCTCTTCTCTCTCTCTCTCTCTCTCTCTCTCTCTCTCTCTGTGTGTCTCTCTCACTCACTCACTCACTCTCTCTCTCTCTCTCTCTCTCTCTCTCTCTCTCTCCCTCTCTCTCTGAATGACTATATCTAAGAAAGTAACCTGTTTTCTTTATATGGAACTTTCAAATCATCTAGGAGCTGTGAAAGGTATCTTTTAATTGACATGGACAGACATATTACATCTTATTAAACACAATTTAGAATCGGAATAACAGATTTGGTAATACATCGAGACCGATATAATCATGTATCAACTAATGCTGTAGCATGCCCTTTGTTACTTAGATTTGGACGTAGATGCTCCCTCGTCTTGAGGTCTCTCTCCACTGTCTGTCGCCAGCTCATCCTGGGTCGTCCTCTTTTTCTCTGGCCTGCTGGGGTCCATTTAATAAGCCTGGTTTGCAGGTCTTGAAGAGAGTAATCTTAAGACATGACCCAGCCAGTGGAGGTGCCGTCTGCAGACGATGGTTGACACGGGGAGCTGTTTGGACCTCTCCCTGACCTCTTCATTTGGTACAAAGTTAGACCATATGATGCCCAAGATCTTACGTAGGCACTTAGTATTAACAGCGTCGAGTCCCCTCTCCTTGGTGGTCTTCAGCTGCCAGGTTTCACATTCATATAACAACGTTGAAATCACGCTGGAGTTACACAATTTTAGTTCGATTCCAAGGGAGAATTTCTTTCTGTTCCATATTTTGTTCAGCTGATTGAATGCTGATTTTGCTTTGCCAATACGACATTTCAGTTCATAGTCAAGGTCACTGGCGTTGTTGATAGAG
This sequence comes from Conus ventricosus, assembly GCA_018398815.1. Classification (NCBI taxonomy): domain Eukaryota; kingdom Metazoa; phylum Mollusca; class Gastropoda; order Neogastropoda; family Conidae; genus Conus; species Conus ventricosus. Next base: position 89,391,518 of record CM031602.1, on the reverse strand, counting down.
CTGCCTAGGTATATAAAGTTCTCTACTACTTCCACTTGTTTTTGGTTGATGGGAACGTCTGTTGGCCATTGGTGTTTACCGGTAGGCATGTTTTTGGTCTTTTTGGCACTGATGATGAGGCCAGTGTTGCTTGCAAACTTCCTGATGTTGTCTACAAGTACCTGCAGATCTTGAGTGGTGCTTGCAAGAGCGGCAATGTCATCGGCAAAATCCAGATCTGAAAGGCTGTTCCCTTTTGTCCACTTGATTCCCTTTCCTTGGACTGCGTGTTTCAAAACCCAGTCAATGGCAATTGCAAAGAGGAGAGGGAGAGGGTACAACCTTGCCTTACTCTGGTGACAACTTCAAACCAGTCACTGTAGCCATCTTCCGTCCTGACTCTGCACTTGGAGTTTATATATATCTGCTCAATGGCCGGCACAACTTTCTCTGGGATGCCGTAGGTTTTCATGATTTTCCACAATGATGGTCTGTGGACACTGTCAAACGCTTTGGAGAAATCAATGAAGCTGATGGCTAGGGGTACTTTGTACTCTCCACACTTCTCGATGATCTGTGAAGATTTGTTCCGTGCAGGATCGTTTTGGGCGGAAGCCTGCCTGTTGTTTCATGAGCTCATTGTCCACTACGTCACGCAGTCGGTTGAGGATGACCTGGCAGTACACTTTCCCTAGTATCGACAGTAGAGTAACTCCTCTCCAGTTGTCGCACTCTGAGAGGTTGCCTTTTTTTAAAAATACAGACTACTTCGCCATTCTTCCAGTCCTCTGGGACGACGCAACAGTTCCAGTCCTGGTTACAGACACTACACATCCAATATACGATGTAGTCACCACCACCTTTGAACATTTCCGCTGTTATTCCGTCGAACTCAGGGGACTTATTGTTCTTTAATATCTTGATGACTGTTTGATCTCCTCTTTAGTGAAGTCATCGGTGTTGATTGGGAGCAAGAGGGATGAGTCTTCTGCCTCAGCTGGTGTCGGTGGCTCGGGTCTGTTTAGAACTTCTTTGAAGTGTTCGGCCCATCTTGCAAGCTTCTCTCTGCCTCTTGACATAAGTGTGCCATCTTTTGCCTTCACTGGTTCAGAGCCAGTCCGCACAGTACCAGTTATCTTCTTTGCGATCTGGTAGACAGCTCTCGTGTCGTTGCGCTTTGCAGCTTCTTCAGCATCTTCTGCTTGCTTATCCAGCCAATCCCTTTCATCTTTCTGGGCATTTCGCTTCACCTGCCTGTCCTTCTCGATGTACTCCTGGTATTACGCGGCTTGGTCTGAGGAGCAGCTGTGTCTCTTTTGATGGAGTTCTTTGCTCTCTGCAATCAATTCCCATGTGTCATCACTGATCGAGGATTCCCGCAGTGACTTCTTAAACCCTTGGATGTCTTTTCCAGCTGTTGCCAAGGCATCCTTCATTTCCTCCCACCATTCTGTCGATGCTGGCATATTTTCAGTAAGGAGTGAATACCTGTTGCTCAGGAAAGCTTGGAACTGGGCCTCTGTGGTGGGGTCCTTTAGCTTGCTTGTATTGTATCTCTTGGACCGAGTCTCTTTCTTCTTTCTTTTCTTCAGCTTGATCTTCAGCATTGCCATCAACAAATGATGGTCACTGCACACGTCTGCTCCACGGTACACGCAAACATCTTGCAGACATGGGGTTCTCAACCTTGGTCCAATCGCGATGTGATCGATTTGAGTCCGAGTCCTGTGATCATTTGAGATCCATGTGATCTCGTGAATATCATCATGCTGGAATAGTGACGCCCAATTTTCATGTTGTTCATTGCGCAGAACTGCAGGAAGCCTTCACCATTATCAGTTCTCTTACCAGACCCATTTGGACCAAGGACATGCTCAAAGCCAGACCGATCCTCCCCAATCTGTGCGTTCAAGTCGCCCATGATCAACAAGATATCATGGCGTGGTACTTATTCTACCAAGTCTTGAAGCTGCTGGTAATAGGTGTCTTTGTCTGCATCGTCGTGGTCATTGGTTGGGGCGTAGCACTGAATGATGGTGACCTTGGCGTGTGACATGATGAATCGTGCTGTCAGGAGGCGCCCGTTGGCTGGTGTCCATTCTTCTAGTGCGTTGCCTGCTTGTCTGTCAAGGATACGAAAGAGCGACGCCGTCACGGTGGATGTTGTCATGGCGACCTGAAAACAGGATGCCCTTTGTACAGAGATGCAAAAGAGGATGAGGTATGTATTTTGTTTTGTTGCCTAGTCTCTGTGAGCTTCGGCAAGAATATATTTTAGGAAGGAAAATGTAATGCAAATCCGTGTCTGTTCAACGTAGCCTTGCTGATGGCTATCAGTAATAAAAAGATACTGAAAATTGTAGGTACGTATCTATGAAGACATTCAAAAGGCGTGCAATTGCAGGATGTGAATGTTAACATTGAAGCATATATCTGCTGTACTCTATGGTCAAAAGATGTTGGAATTTGTCATTCTTATGTTGATGTATCCTTACTTTTCTTTGTCGTTAAAGTGCCATTGTAAACAGTTTTCCCCTTCAGTGGGGGCTGTGGCCTAACCTAAATAAACCATTTTCTATTTCCATTTCCATTTCCATCTCTCTCTCTCTCTCTCTCTCTCCTCTCTCTCTCTCTCTTCTCTCTCTCTCTCAAGTAACTTTCTTCTTCTTATAAATTACAGACAACGGAATGACAGACTTCATCAACAGAACAGCACAACACAGCTCCCACTCACATGCTACTTGCGTCCGTGCTCGCAACTAAAGGAAGCCGTGTAGATTTTCCTCAAGCAAAACACACGTCTCGACATTTTTTCCTACAATGCCGAGTGTGCTAACATGACGTTCCAGTACTTCATTTTTTGTGTGATCCAGAAATCTGTTGGAAAGTGTGAGATGGAAGAGTCGGGTTTGAAATGGGTGGAAACCCCCCCCTCCAATAGTCTGAAAACACATGTTCGCTTTGGAAATACGTTCCTTGATGGTTGGTTATTTTTCTTAAAGTGAGTATCTTCACTGTGTACTACCAGAAAAGCCCAATCCCTTTCTTAAAGATATGGTAGAATTCCTTGGGCACTTGAGTTTTTTTCCTTAAGGTAAGTGTTGAAATTTCGTGATATTTCGCTTTGTGATAGCCATTTTTCCCCAGCCGGGTGCTTGAAATGACTCTTTTTGTAGTTTTGGGGTTTTTTGTTCCCAGTTTCCCTTTCAGTGACAGCGCAGTGTTTCCGGTTTTGGGGCCCCTTCTTTTGCAATTGTGAAAAAACTTCACTATTTATTTATTATGAAATTTTTTCTCTTTTTATTGTTTTTTGGGGCTTGCTTACATTTATGTATTCGTTTATTTGGGGTGGGAAGGGGGAGAGAGAGGTGATAAATCCATGATGAAGTTTTCCAAGTATGCCAGATTTTGGGTTGTGAAAACAGCAGAATAGTTCTCTGGAATCATTCAAAAAAAAAAATTGCGTGGGTTGTTGTTGATCCTTACCCTTTTCCCCCCACTTAGTTTTTGTGCGTTAAGACTTTTTCACGGCCAAAAAATAGTCATCTTTATTTTGGGGAAATCCTGTATGTTCGCCAAAATTTGATCTCATTCGTCCGTTTGCAGCAGAATTTGGAAAAAATTTAGCCACTTTTTCATGCGTCTTTTCCTGTGTCAAAGCTCGTGCCCTGAATGCCCCTATATTAAAACAGATTCTTGACCGCGATTTTGTAAAAAAATTAGATGTTTTGAGGATTTCAGAAGATTTAAAAGAAAAAAAAAAAACAAAAAAAAAAAGAAGAAATATCAAAAGTTTCCGGTGTTTCTAAAAAGAAAAGCAAATAAACAGTATTGGAAAAAGCGTACGTAAACATTGGGGCCTATACGTAAAAATGATGGGCGTTCTTAAAAAGGGTGTGTGTGTGTTTTGTGTTGTGTGTGTGGTTGTTGTGTGTGTGGTGTGTGTTGGTGTGGTGTTGTGGCGCACGCCTGGTGGTTGCATGCGTGCCGCGCGCTCGCTCGTGTGTGGTGTTGTGTGTGTGTGTGTGTGTGGTGTGTGTGTGTGTGTGTGTGTGTTTTGGGGTGTGTGTCTGTGTGTGTGATGGGGAAAAAAGGGAAAATTCGGTGTCCAATCCCCCTTTACCTCGGGGAAAAAGAGAGGCGATAGAGGAAAAAACAAAAGAACGGATTTAGAAAAAAGGAGAGTGGTAGCCTTTGAGGGGGCTTTGTTTGGAGGGGGGCGTGTGAGTGTGTGAAAGAAAAGTGAGAGGGAAAGGTCGAGGAGGGGTCTTATTTTGGAAGGGGGCACTTGACGGTGGTTGAAAGAAGAAAAAAAACGGGGGGAGGGGGGGGGGGAGGGGGAGGGGTGTTGGGGTGGGGTGGGGTGGGGGTTGGTGGAAAATCCTATAAAAAAACAAAAAAAAAAGAAAAAGAAAAAAGAAAAAAAAAATGTATTTAGGTGTCACGGTCAAAATAAAAAACAACCAAAATTGTGGTCAAACGCCCCCAGCCCAGTCGGGCATAAAATCTAACTCAAATATTCTGGGCATCAGGCAGACGACCCCATGTGTCGGATCCAGCCAATTAAGCATAGGGGAGAGGTTCCACGGAGACGGTCTGTCTAGCCGGACGGATAAGTAGCTGACCGACGCCTCGATGTCTGGTCAAACGAGTCTCGACGCCCGGATCAGACTCATCCGGCCAATCTGAGCACAGCGAGAGGCTAATCCTAATCTTCCACGTAGACAGTCGGAGTGGCTGGACCGACAGGTCTCGATAGGTCTGGTCAGACGTCTCGGCGCCTACCCAGACTCATCTAGCCAATTTACGACGTCGCCGGAAAGGGAGAGGGAGAAGGTAGTGTGTGGTGGGGGTGAAATCAAGCTAATCAATTAAATGACCAATTGACCACCACAGAGAGTAAGGCGTGTAGGCGTGACTGTCATGATTTGAATATCCAATGGAATTAGAGGGAGATAACTTCGGGTACGAGGTGGTAAAAATACTGACCAATGGTACTGGCCCTTGGACACGGAGTTAGGTGATAAAGTAATGCATGAGTGAGAGAAGGGGGAGAACGAACAGGGAGAGAGAGAGAGAGGGGTTCTGAGTGTAAGCTCTGGAGGAGAGAGGAGCGGAGAGAGGATGAGAGAGAGGGGAGAACCAAGTTGTAGATTGAGCACCAGAGATAGTTGCAGAGGGAGGAATAAAGACGAGATATGGGGAGAGAGAGAGAGTTGCTAACTAATGAAGAGGCAACGAAAGAAAAGAAAAAAGAAAGAAAAGCAACCATGACCATGTGAGAGTAGACTAGAAGAGAGAAGAGTGAGGGTGCCAATGCTGTTTTAATGCAAGGAAGAAAAGAAAGGGAACAGTCGTGTTGATAGTACTGTTCCATCTTAACTGGGGTTGACCTCATACTTGGCCAGGGCACTTGCATCGGCACAGTCCACTCTGACCAACGCCCACGCGGTCTAAACACTGGACCAGTGCCAGCAGTCCTGCCTGACCGTGCCAGCAGTCTAACTAGATCAGTTGCAGCAGGTGTGGTCGCGTGTTGTGAAAGTGACAGTTGTAAAGAAAAAAAAAGGAAAAGAAAAAGACATTGATCGTGAATAATTAAGATCACCTGGCTCAGGTAAAGTAGAAATCTATTTTTACCGGGTTGTTATGATGTTTTAGTTAAAATGATTTTGTGAAGTTCAGGAAAGAGAGAATGTTGTATTTGTTTGATTCCATATGCATGACCTGTTCGTTTATGGATCATGTGGTAGTAAAGGTATAGACTTTACTCTTTGTTTGATGTGCCCGAAGCATGATATAATGAATGAGATCGTAAGCAAGCTTTGTGAGTGTGTTTGGGCTGTGCGCTAGTCCTTCCTCCACTGACATCACCGAGGTTGACAATTTATTTGGCGGCTTTCCAGGATATTCTGGACCATTTATTTTAATTGGTTTCAACTTCTCAGAGAGGAAGCTGGGTGGCGTTCAAGATAATGTAATCCAAGACAAGGGGTTGTACTACTGTATGTTCAGATAGTTAATATACTAGGCGTGGCATTGCTTCCAAGATAGTTAATACTAGGCTTGGCATTTCTGCCAGAGTACTTATTTCGCACAGGATTTCCTATAATTCGCTTCTCATAGTTGGGTCAGGCGCTGGGCGTATTATAAAAACTAATTACGTTGTCCCAAGCTATTATTATTCATTCATAGGATTGTGCTATTACGGTACTCTCGGCCTTACCTGGTAACACCAGTTTGCTGGTCTAGTAATACAACCTTGCTTCCAAAAAAAAAAAGAAGAGTACACTGGCGGAAGAAAAGAACCAACCCTATGTACATACTCGTGAGCGTCGCTCGTGATTTAGGCTATTCGGAGAAGAGCTGCGGAGCATTCGTTTGGAAATACAGCAAAAGCATGGTACAAGAGATGAGCGAGCAGAGAAAGCCGTGTTGCAGTAGAGATGCAGAGCAGGGAAAATGCCTAAAGAAATGCAGGAAACAGAAGGGACTAAAATGAACGCAGAAAAACAGAAAGATTAAAGTATACAATTATGAGGTTAGAGCGAGTGTGAATACAATGGAGACCTCGATGATGGTAGTTCACTTTCCAGTTACTCTGTGCGCAGTTATGCTCCGACACAAAGTTGCAAAGTTCTCTGAAGGAACAGATTCGATTGAGTGATACTCAGTCGGTTTCGAAAAACGTTTGCGACCAGTCAGGGTTGAGCCTGCAGAAGAGTGGGCGGTCATTTTGTCAGCGCTATTGACGGGTAAGGCATTACTGATTTTCACCTGCGTACCCAGCAGAACAACAGTCTGATTTGGCGCTGTTGAAGGAATCGTTGATGAAGGATTAGACCTCACAGAGGAGGGGTTCAGGAGCAATTTCGTTTCAGCTAGATTACAAGCAGGTTGAATCGTACACTCAGTTTGTTGCACGTTTAGATCACTATGTTGAGATGTGGCTAGCTTTGAGCGGTACGAAGAAGAGTTCGCTGCTTTTTTGATGTTATGGGGGGGGGAAAAAAAACGAGCTGGTATATGAAGGAACAGTTTTGTCAGGTTGCAGGCCCTGAGTTAACCTATACATTGATAGAGAGACAGCCAGAGGTAGCAGGGAGTTGTTGAAGTTCGCTGAGGTGTATAGAGTGGCACGTGTGCGGACTAAGGTGCAGGAGAAAACAGGTGCTAGGCACAGGTGAGAAGTGTGCAAGGGACTAGGGGAGTTTTCTCTACACAGTCTGCAAACCCAGTGGGAGTGGGGCCAGAAAGGAGGACAACAGGGACAATAGGTGTTTCATTTGCACAAGAAGGGACATGTGGCGAGGAATTGTCGCCATGAGGTTACAGAAGGCAGCCGCCTTGCAAAGAGGTGGATAAGGGTCGTAAGGGAGACGACCTGCAGTGGAACCAACAGGGTCCATCTGAAGTGGGTGGAGTGCCAGCCTTATGGCTAGCACTGGGACAGCAGTCAGTGTCAGGCATGGGGGCACTAGGCCTGAGTGGTTCGTTACAGTGGAAGAAGGGTTGGATTGATTGGCCAGCATGTGGGTGTAGTGTTACGAGACAACTGGTTGTTCATGCGGTGTAGTACGAACAACGCTGAGTCGGAGAAAGGGGATTTGCCAGGGCAAATCCTGACCTGTGCTCTATATAGATGGCACTGTGAGGAGTTTCCAGTTGCTAGATAGGAAGTACGTACCCTTACTTCTCAGTGCGAGTTGTCCACGTTGGTGATGGAGAGAAACCCTTAATGATTTGTCATTGGAAATATTCCAGGGCGCAAGGGAATCCAGGGGGGATCATGAGTTGTTGACTGTACAGGGGCAGCAGTTCAAACAAGGAGCAAGAAGGAGGGAAAAAGGTTGTTAAAACCGTTATAGTCGTTCCAGCAAGGGAAGTCGGGCATAGATGTGTCGCCTGATTGAGGTTAGGCAGCGCAGGAACAAGCCCTTCGCTGTGATGTCTTGGGAGTTGGCAAGAGGTGTGAGAGAATTACGCGAGGTAGAGGAGGTGAGAACAGAATTTCTTGTGAAAGGCGGGTTGTTGTACCGTAGTGTCACCATGGGGAAGTCAGGTTAAAGTTGACCACTCAGAGGTACCAGCAGGTTATCGGGGACACTGTCATGTCAGTGGGTCACGTGTCGCTCATGGCGGGTATTCAGCTCAGCAAAAACAGCTGACCGAATCTTTGATGTCTTTCATTGGCCAGGAGCAATGGCAGGACATCAAGCGTAGTTTCTGATTGTCATGTGATGTGTGTCAAAGTGGTCAGCACAAGAGGGGAGTGAAGAGGAGGCGCCTTTAAAAACAGCCTCTTTAATGGACACTCCCTCAGCGGGTGGCTGTTGATCTGATTGGCCCAATCGCGCCCTGTTCCAAAGGCGGGGGCACAGGTATGTGTTGACGTCGTGGGTCTTACGCGACAGATACCGAAGCAGTTGCATTGAAAGGCTAGATACGCTAAAAGCTGTCGCTGATGGGCTGGTAGAACATCTTCTCTCGCGTGGGTGTGCCAGCACAATTTCTCGGTGACGGGGGTCACAGTTCTACTCAGGCGGGATGAAGGAGGTCATACAGGTGTTGGGATCACACCGATTCTCTTAACCCCATACACCCCACCAATGCAATGGCTTGGTGGAGAGATTCAATTGGCCCTGTGCTGAAGGGCATCTTACAGAAGCTCTGTGAGGAAGGCCAGATAACAGATTGGGACTCGCTACATTCAGCGCACTGTTCGTTATCAGGGAAGCCCCTCAGGAAGCACAGGCTTTTCGCCATTTGAGCTTGCTGTATGGGCGGGACAGTTCGGGGACCAGTGTGCATTCTCAAAGTGCTGTGGTCCGGAGTACAGGAAGTCAGAAGAAGTCAAAACCAATTATCAGTATTTGGGTGGATTACGCAATAGACTAGAGAGAACATGTAAGGTTCGCAGGGAGAGTTTGCAGGCAGGCTAGGTGTTCAGAAGAAGAAAATGACAGGAGGTGAGGAAAGCATTCATCAAGGTGGGAGATCAATCCTGTTACTGCTTCAGGAATACAACAGCCTGCTGATGCATTGGTAGGGACCATTCACCATCATGGGAAACAGCCGTTGCTCAGGACTACCACGAATCGATGGGAATGGGAAAATTCAAACTTTCCATGCAAACTTGCTCCGCCAAATATATTCAGCGTGAACTCAGCCATAGGCGCAGCAGCAATCATTGGATGGAGGTGAAGGGAGACCCCAGCGAAGAAGGGGAGATTTTGTTGCATGAGTTTCCAGCGAGAAGAGGCATACAGGGAGTGTCCACTGTATGAAGCGGCTAGTAAGTAGGAGACAGGAGGAAGTTAGGGGGCTCCTAGAACGTATAGGGCGTGCCTGACTGATAAACAGGCAGGGCTACTCTAGAGAATTGTACGGTGGAGTTGTAACATCGCAAATAAAACCGTACATGTGAAAGCCTACCGATCCCATATGCCACCAAGCAGTGATCGAGGAGGAGGTAGAAAAGATGTTGGACCTTGGGGTGATTGAACCGTCCAAATCATCGTATAGTGCACCGTCGTCTTAGTGTGGAACTGTCAAGGTGCAGCATCGATTACTGTGTTGACTATAGACGTCTGAACGTGTCACCAAGGTCGATGCCGAGGTCATACCGAACATGGAAGACTGTTCGTTCAGGCTCGCCACCAGCAAGGCCAGTATATTTCACCAGGATAGATCTTGAGCAAGGGTGTTTTGTTTTTTTAAACCCGGCAAATAGCCTGAGTGAGGATCAAAGGAAGTCCTCAAGCATCTTCCTCTACTATGGGGCTATACAGTGGCGCGAGTATTCCCTTTTGGGATGGTCAACGCACCTGCATTCTTCTCTCGGATGATGAGGAGTTATGACGGTGTTGGAGGCGTGTGTGAAATTTCAGGGGATGGACATTCATGATAGCATCGAGGAAATGGGAGGAGCTTATGAGGAGCTAGCGAGCAGTTTTAGAGAGGTTGAGACAAGCCAATCTCACGCCAGACCAACAAATGCCGGTTGGTTTTCCAAGCCTGGACGTTCTGGTATTGGTGTCGGAGGCGACACAAAGCAACCAGAAAGGGGAAAGTGGAGAGATGATGAATTCAGAGAGACCCCCACAGCCCCCTCATTCTGGAGGCTGCTAGGTTTTATTGGTATTCATAGGGTGTTTGTTCCAAATTTCGCAGCAATCACGCAGTCCATCTCCAGTGATTTGTCAGGCAGGGAACCGGGCAGTGGACGCAGTGGTCAGCCGCTGCAGAGCAGCACTGCAGACGGTGCTGGAAAGGACTAGGTTCCCGTCCTTCTTGTAGCTACCAGATATGTCCAACCCATTTTTGTTTGCGGACAGATGCATCAGCGGTGGGATAGGTGCAGTATAGTTACAGGAGCATGAAGGGGTCTAGTTCCCTGTGCGATATCGCTAGCAGGAAGTTGACAACCGTGTTGAGAAGGGTACCGCAACGTAACCGCTAGAGAAAGGAGTGTTTTAGCTGTCGTGTGGGCCGTGCAGAAGTTCCACAAATACTTGTATGGGAAAGAGTTCGTGATAGGAGGGACCAGATCATCAACCACTCAAATTCCTGCAGGAGGCACAGCTGAAAAACAGCAGGGTTTCGCGTTGGGCAATGGCACTGCAGCCTACAGGTATCGAGTGCTGGACATTCCGGTCGACGAATGCGGAGCTGACTATTAAGCGGTTAGTCTAGCAAGCTGCAACTCAGAGGATGTCAGTATTTCCGGGTGCCTTTGTTGATAATATGTGTTGATTACAGTTTGTTGATTGGATTTGGGGTCATTCCCAGTTGGCTATGGTGTCATATTTTTGTTGTCGAGACTTGTTCTATTTTCTTTTGTGAGATCTTGGTTCATGTGAATGTGTTATGCATTGGAGCATACAGTGCTTGGGTAGTTGATGCATTATTTGCAATAAGTGAGGATGGAGATTCCTCAGTGAAGTGTCTATGATCGTGATATACTATATTGTGCTTTTCTATAGAAATTGTGAGAGAGATGGGGCAATTCCGCAGGTAGGGGAATTGCATAAGTGCGCATCAGAGGTTGTTATGAAATGAGTTTGAAATAAGCAAGAGCGCACGTCAGTGATAACTCATTGAGTGGTTTTACTCATGATATATTTTATAATTTATAAACCGTTGGTTGTCAAAGTATTTTTCTATCTTTTTGTTCGTGTAGCTGTGTGTCAGCCAATCGGTTGTGGTCTTTTTTTGTGTACCGGTTGTTTTGAGGACAATGCGGTGCATAGTCTTTTGCAAGGGGGAATTGTCCCCCCCCCCGGTCCCCCCCCCAAAATAAACTCAACCAAATTCGTGGATCAATCGCCACCGGCCCAGATCGGACAATAAGCTCGAACTCAAATTATTCTGGGCAATCGGCAGACGGCCTATGTGTCGGGATCTGCCATTTATGCCATAGGGGAGCTAGGTTAAAGGAGACGGTCTGTCTAGCCGGACGGATATAAGTAGTGACACGACGCTCGATGTCTGGTCAAAAGAGTCTCGACGCCGGATCTGACTCATCCGGCCAATCTGAGCACAGCGAAGAGGCTAATCCAATCTTCACTGTAGACAGGTCGGGTGGCTGACGACAGGTCTGATAGGTCTGGTCAGACGTCGCGGGCGGGGGCCCCCCCTACCAGACTCATCTAGCCAATTTACGACGTCGCGAAAGGGAGAGGGAGAAGGTTAGTGTGTGAGTGGGGGATGAAATTCAAGCTAATCAATTAAATGACCAAATTGACCCACCCCAGAGAGTAAGGGCCCTGTGTAGGCGTGACTGTCATGTATTGAATATCCAAATGGAATTACGAGGGAGATAACTTCGGGTACGAGGTGAGTTAAAATTACTGACCAATGGGAATGGCCCTTGGACACGGAGTTAGGTGATAAAAGTAATGCTGAGTGAGAGAAAGGGGCCTGAGAACGAAAACAGGGAAGAAAGAGAGAGGGGTTCTGTGTGTAAGCTCTGGAGGAAGAGAGGGCGGGACGAGAGATGAGGAGAGAGGGGGAGAACCAAGAGTTAGCATGAGCACCAGTGATAGTATGCAGAGGGAGGACTAAAGAGAGTATGGAGAGAGGAGAGTTGCTAACTAATTGAGAGGGTAAGAAAGGAAAAAGATAAAAGAAAAAGAAAAGCAACCCTGTCCATTTGAGTGTAGACTAGAGAGAGAGAGTGGGGTGCAATGCGTTATGCTAGGAAGAAAGAAAGGAGACTCAGATCGATGTTGAGAGTTCACTGTTTCCATTCTTAACCGGGGTTCGACTCATACTGGCAGCCGCCACCTTTCTTCGGCATCCAAACTGACCAGTGCAGCAGTCCAGCTGACGGTTTGCCAGCAGTCTAAATTGATCTGTGCCAAGCAGTTGTGTCGTGTTGTGAAAGGGCCAGTGAAAAGAAAAAAAAAGGGAAAAAAGAAAAAGACAGTGAATTCGTGAATAGTTAAGATCACTGCGCCAGGTAAAGTAGAATTATTTATACCCGGGTTTAGTTAATGATGTTGTAGAGATATGTCTTTTGTGAAGTTCGGAAAGAGAGAATGTTTTTATTTTGTTTGAGTCCATTTGCATTGATGTTTGTTTCTTGATCAGTGTGTAAAGTTTTGACTTTACTAGTGGTTTGGATGTGACGAAGCATGATTATACGGAATGAGATCGTAAGCAAGCTGTGAGTGGGTTTGGGCTGTGCGCTGTCCTCCTCCCACTTGACATCACCCGAGGTGACATAGGTATAGGCTGTAAACACCGTCACCTTCCTGTATGATCTTCGGGCCAGACTGGAGGGCCTCTTCATACTGTTCAAGCTGATCAGCTCCACCAGCTTCTGTCGCGTCTTCTAGAATCAGCACGCCCAGCCACCCCGCCGCAATATCTCCAGCCAGACTACCTCACCTGGTTCTCTCTGGTCGGACCTCAGCTTGCTGCAGGCTAAGCGAGAACGGGCCTGGCCAGAGCCCTACCCCCCCCCCCCCATCTGGCTCAAATCTGGACTACATGTTTCATTAAACAAATTTTTCGTACTGCCATTTAAGCTAGTTAACAACATCTGGACAGTGCCAAAGGCTGTCTTTTACAATGCCTATAATTCCTAGCCGTAGTACATCCCGTCAACGTTTACTGTAACATACTCTTCTTGCAAATCAAAGTCCACATCTCTGCCTCCTCAATCCCTGCGACAGAACTCCCCCAGCGTTTCCATCGGATTTTTCTATAGTAAAAATAGCCACTATTCCGCCATAATCTGGTACTCTCTGCTACTCCTGTCCCCTGCTGTCAATATCCTCCTTCTCTAGCAGTCAGTGGTCTGAATTCCCACTCCCTGTGCGGCAGAAGTGTCCCGGAACTCTTGAAGCAAGTCACTGGTCAAAACATGTGAACTTGACCCTCTCCTCGTACCTTCTTACCTGCTGTCTTGTACGTTCTCCTCCCATGCGTTACATCCATTATCAATGGGATCTTTGCAATCAGGATGTTTTCCCACTCTGTTCAATATCTGCAGTTGTCAGACCTCCTCCTGAAGAAGCAAAACGTAGATCTGAAAATCTCAAGAACTAAGACCTGTCTCTAATCTCCATTTCTTTCCAAACTGAATTGAAAAAGTGTTCTCGCCCAACTGTCTGACCATCTCTCTGTAAACAATCTCTTGTACTCAAACCAGTCAGCCTACCGGGCTGGCCAAAGCACGCGAACAGCTCTTTCAAGATAGCAAAGACGATCTCCTCACAGCTGTTGATGGAAAAAGTTTCTCTTCTCTCTCTCTCCTAGATTTGTCTGTGCTTTGATACAATAGATCACTCCATTCTTCTCTCAGACTCAACACTTCTTTTGGTTCTTTCTGTTCCGGGTTCTCTTCATCTCCCTTCCACAGCCCCCGCCAAACTGTTTCAGTGAAAGGTGTTTTAAGGTCTCAGCAAGAGCAACTTCAGTTTGGTGTTCCTCAGGGATCTGTCCTGGGCCTGTTTTGTTTGTGCTGTACCCAGGCCTCTCTCGGCCATTATCAGCCACCGCCTCCATCTCCATAGCTTTTCAGATGACAACCAGCTGTATATCTCTGCCCCTATCAGTTCAGCTTCTTGAAATAATCTCCTCTTCTCAGCATGCATTACCGATGTCTAAATCTTGGATGCCACAATACAAACTACAACTTAACGCAGACCCCACTGAAATAATCTTCATTGCTTCGAAACACACGATTAGAACTCATTCTTTCCCTAGTTCTATATACAATGTTGGTGGGCAACGCCATAAATTCTCAGTGTCTGTTCGTAACCCGGCCGTTACACCTCGCCCAAACTATCTCTTTCAAACAACATTTCTTAATGTGTGCAAGTCCTGCTACCTTGAATTCGTAGATTCAGCTCAGTTCGCGCTTCCTTACTCTAATGACTCTGAAGCTTTAATCTGTGCTTTTGTCCTGTTCTGGCTCGAATATTGTAACTCCCTCCTTGCCGGTTGTCCCTTATACGCTCATCTCTAAAATTCCAAAAGTTCAGAACAATGCAGCCCGTCTGATCTCTCGTCTTAGATCTGATCTCATCTCACCATTTTTGGCATCCTTCACGGGCTCTCAGTTCAGTCTGCAATGTCTTTATGTGTTCTCCTCCGGTTTTCAAATCACTGAATAATCTGGCTCCCTCTTACCTCTCGACCTCCTTTATCTCTATGTTCGTCTCGCAACACTTACGCTCATCAACGGATTCTCGTCTGCATCAGCTTCCGTCCGCTCCCTGAAAACGTCAGGCCAAAGATCTGTTCTCGGACCAGACACCGGCCCTCTGTGGAATAGTTCTCCCTTCTTCTTTGCGTAACCGGACTGTTTTTTAGAGACTTTTAAACACTCCCTAAAGGACACATCTTTTCCCTCGGATTGATTAACGATACCCACTTTCCACTGTGTGCCTGTTTTGCTGGTGTTGAACGCGCTCCTGTGTCTTGTCTGCGTGTAAGAGTTTTTTTTTTTTTCTTCCCCCCCCCCCACGGCGGTGTTGTGTGTGTGTGTGGTGTGTGTGTGTGTGTGTGGGTGTGTGTTGTGTGTTTGCGACACGCTTTGGAAGTAGAATTATTATTTTATACATGTTTTTCTGTAATATGTGCTTAGGGCTCTTGCGACGGTTAGCGCTCTATAAATATCCTTTCCTACATTACTTTACAATTTCATATGGGTTGTTGAAATGTGTTTGTGTCTATGAGTATCCAAACTGGATTGTGCAATTGTTCGGGGTACAATATACTATGCTCTACATGTGATTGTTACGACGCAAATGGGTTGGTGTCGTAAGTGTCTGACTGTCGACTCCTCCCGCTCCGCACTTGCGGATGCCATGCACGAACTTTTCCAACGCACACTCACACACACACACTTACCCGAAACATTGACAGCCTAGGCAATAGAACAGCACTTCTTTTGTTTAATGCTGCCCGAGCCATCGACAAACATATAATATAAACAAACGCAAGGACATTAATCAGGTCCGGCCAACCCCCAACCATTAGACGTTCACACAAATTATAACTATATTATAGCGCTGCTGGTTCCTACGACGGACGGTCGTCGATGACGACGCTGAGACGATGAGACGTCGAGACGAAGAAGGGAGGACCGATGAGGACCGAAGATGAAGATGACGACTACCGCGTCAAGTCAAGCGACATAGGACTTAAAGAACTTCAGAGCTGTGGCTCAAAAATCTCTACCCACCACTCCGCTGTCTCTGCCGACTTAACAGGGCGTCCCTGGCTTCTCTCAGGAGCTGTGGCGTCGCTCACTATCACGGAAAACAAAGACGTCGGCCTAGCCAACAGGTCGTGGTTCCGAAAACTCGGGAGCCGACACTTGGCTTGGCAGAGCAGCGTCTAACAGCCCAACTGGCACTTCAGCGGGTAGTCGGTCCCAGGGCGCAGGGCTGGCTAGGCATGGTTGTCGGCACCCGGCTGGCCTTCAACGCCCGACACAGGGCGGAGACAAGGCGGGGGGGGGGGGGGGGGGGGGGGTAGACGCAGCTACGGCCTTCACCCTTTTCAGTAAATGGCAGCCAGTTCCCTCAGTCACAGGGAACATTCTACTTGGGGGAAACTGATTAAACTTACTTGGTTTATCACAGCTACTATTCATTACAATCAACGACTTCATTCACATTCATTAACCACATCATATTCCACACAACTTGGGGCAATACAGCATATTCTTTCTTCAACACTACAACATTCCTTTTCCGGTTCTTAATACCACTACAATAATCCTCTTTTTCCGGACTCATATCACTACACAGGATAAGGACGAAAGGATTTCCATATAAACCTTCAGTGCTAGTTTTCTTAATTGGGGAAATGGTTTCCTCTAGATCCATCGTCAATTAAACATGATACAATTCATTACACACAATTAATGATTACTTTCCATCAAACTTTTAAGGGTCTTTCGTCAAGTCACAAATGTTCATTTTTTTTCTTGTATACACGACAAGAATTGTTCATTTCATATACTCATCCACATTTTAAAAGGTTTCTTCTTCAATAGATCATCTTTACTTCTATTATGCAAGGGAAAGATTTCCGCTACACTCTTATTTACCAACACCACTTTTAGTCAATATTATATTATCAAGAGTGACGTAATTACTCATCCACATCAAAAATGAAAACAGATATATCGTCTAGGTCGCCTCACTTTGGGGAGCTTATGATCTATTAGAATTACAAACTCTTATCGCAAAGTTAGCTAAATCACATTGGAATATTTATCATTTTTCCCCATCATGAATTCTTTACTAGTAAAGTCATAGATAAACACAATATTTTTTTCCTGAATGACCACTTCCTTTAATACTCACTTTCATGTAGGTTTTCGTCAGCATTTCGTTTTGATACCCTATCAAATCTTAAGGATAACAGAATCACAACAATAGTTTTTTAAAGCCAAAACCTTCACGTGCGCTGAGGAAGTTTCCTGTCGCTCTAACCGGGAATACGGTTTCGCGTTTTGCGTAATTATTTAAAAACAGTAGTGTTAATGATGATCTGCCTACAAAAACAGCCTGGAGTCCCTCTTCGGCTTTGGATAGGTGCTGTTGCCGGAATCTACTGCTGAGACGGCTAACGGTTCAAGCTCACCCGGCTTTTAACTGTGAGAGTGTGCCAGCGAGTCAGTAAAAACTTTTCAACCGGCTTCGGACTAACTACCTTCCGGGATGGCAGGGTGTCACGTCAGTCCCCCGGGAGGTCTGCCTGACAGGATCGGTCTTAGGTGGGAGTGAAAGGGTGTGACTGACTCACACGCCCCGGATATTGTGACCCACATAATGATTACGATACAAACACCCATTTATTCACACCAACTGTACAAAGTCATAAATAAGCATTCCAACACACACAACATGCACAATCACAAGCCATGCATTTCACCACACGAACCATACACACAATTAAGCATTCAACACACACAGCATGCCAACCACAAAGTTTTGAAATAATCATTTCTCCATACGCGTACTACAATAACAATCACAACATTGCAACACATAGGTCATATACATCAATTATAAATAATAACATTTCCAGCATCCTTACATTTCCACACCATCGGAGTGCCCCTCCACACCCTGCCTCTCACAGTATATACTGGGAGCACCCTGTCGCACTAGGTGCTCGAACCGGGGTCGGTTCTTGAAGAGAGCGTCGTTCAAGGCCGACACCCTGCGACACACACAAGAGGCAGTGAGAGCGCGTCCGGGGGGGGGGGGGGGGGGGATTCATGGCGTTGGTGCGAGGAGTACTGGACGGGGATCAGGATCGGCCAGTCAAAAAACACGGGCTTTTATACCAGAAAGTTGGTCCCCGACCAGTGCGGTGATCCCAAACAGCGAGCCTAGGTACCAATCCAGTGCGTGGCCCCAAACCGCGAGTGGCACCAACAGTCCGCGGTCCCGGAACCAGAGCGTGGCCCCCCATCCAGAGCGTGGCCCCCAACAGCGCGTGGCACCAACCAGTCCGCTCGGGTCCAGACCAGAGCGTTGGGCCCAAACCAGAGCGTGGCCCCATCCAGAGCGTTAGGCCAACCAACCCAGGCGTGGCACCAACCAGTCCAGGGCTCCGGAGTTGTAAGCCCTCCGGGAGGCGGGGAAATTATGGTAGCTGGGAGGAGAGAAGAAAGGGAGGGAAGGAAGGGTACGGAACCCGCCGTCAGTTTACAATCTGACCCATGCTGTTAAATCCTAACACCACTCGCTTGATGGGGCGAGGGGAGGTCTAATATATTCACTAAACAACACATGACTCTAACAAGACCTGAGCATAACATCAGTAAAACCAATCAAATCAGGAGCTGTTCGTTAATGTCTTCTCTCACGATAGCAGGTAAAAGACTGCATTTAAATTAACAGGCTATAAAACAAATATGATTATCTCATCCTTCTCTCACTCATGCATTAAAAATTTCCTTTTTAGGTAATAAACCAACACAGCAACATCGCTTTTATAACTGCCACCACATTTGCAAATAATAATTAATTCAATGGCTTAATTATACTTTTTTTATGCCTCATTTCAAAATAACTCAAATCTCCAACCACGCATCGAACGACAAATCATTGGTACGCTGCCGCGAACATAAACTCGTTTCCTTGCACACACAAACGACGGTGGCCAAAGGATAAGAGTCCGGTAATGTGACAGGGCCGCGGACGAGCGGTGACCAAGCTAGTTCAACCTGACACCAGGTTCTCTCCCATCCCCACCGACTACGCATCACCACGATGCATAAACAGGAGAAAGAATTTGGATATAATTTAGATTGCCAGGTTTAAGATTGAAATTATCAGAGAAAAGGTCTCATACAATATTTCGTTTACAATTTGCAAACAAAAGAAAATTGCGCCTAAAAAGAAGAATTAAGCGGATAACAACAACAAACCAAAACAAACCCCCCCCGGCATGATGGTTACAGCTACCCGTGGGTTGACCCGAAGAGGCGGCGCCCAAACGTCTCTCTCCTGCCCTCTGTCAGTCGAGAGACAGAGGCAGCAGATGCGGAAAAAGAAGACAAGTGTTGTCCCCTCTCTACAGGCGACTGTAGAATGATGTTACCGGACTTGTACCTTTCGACGACAAGGTGAAGAACCAGACCGTAGCAGCGCTCCCAGAGATATCTTCCGCTCGAGTCAATGAGCTAAACCTCCCTCAGCGATTGGCGGCCAACATGCAACGCTACGTCACAGAGGGAGCATACTTCAAACTAAAAGAAATGAAGCACGTGCGTCAGGTCAAAGGACAGCGCGATGCAGGCGATAGACAGCAAGTTCGAAGAGAACGGTTCAGCACCCGTGAACTGCCCAGGATGAATTGCACGGGCCAGTGGAATTAGAGAGAGAGAGAGCGAGAGAGAAAGCCAACCGAACGTGAGCTGAACTACACATGGTGCAACCGAACCACAAGCCACACTAAGGGACGTACACGTGACAACAACAACGATAATTAAACAGATGAATAATTCGCCACCTAGATGGGGTAAAGTCGTTGGCCATGTGAAAACTCGTGACAAACCACTTCTAAAAGCTGCGGTTTCGCTGTGATACAGTGCTCATTTGAACTTGTCGCCTGTGCAAAATTCACTACTTTGGGACCGAACCCACTCTCTGTGATCGACAGAGTAACTATATTCCCACTACAAACATTCTTCGATAGAAGCACACCGAGAAGAAATACATAATATACATTTATCATACATACTAAGCGAACCTTCCAGACCATGCAAGTAACAATTCACCCGAAACCATTGTGTTCTTACCGTTACATCACTGAGTGAAAACTGTCACTAACTGATACAAAGGGACCAAAATAGGGGAATATACCTGGTTGAGGGGATGGTGTCCCTCTGATGATTTTCCAATGTTGCCTGATCGGAGCTCGGCTAGTAGTCTGCATCAGTTTTACCCCCCCAGGGGGGCGGGGGGGGGGGGGGGGACAAAACCCTTGATATGACGGAAAGTTGAATCGCCTGACTCTGCAGTTACATCTGCCTAACTCATGAGTCGTCGTCTGACTGGCCGGTTCCGCTCAAGCAAGGCGTGGATTTTGGTTCGCTATCCAAGTTACTAAATTCGGCCGTACTCTTCTGGGCAGCCAGTGCGTGTCCAGATATCTGCGGAGAGCTTCAGCTACAGTAGGGGACGTCGATAGTCCTAAGCGGGCTAAGCCTTGGTGTACCGGAGTCGCGTAGTCCACATATACCAAGTGGTAGCGGGTACCGCGATCGGATTGGGGCTGAAGGGGTCCACAGGGCGACACCGACCTTGCTGAATGGCCTCCAACCAGAGGCACTGACCCTAGGGGTACACGCTTCAAGCGACCTTAGGGCGTGGCCGTGGCAACATCGCACTGCGGCAGTACTGCCTAACCTGTGAGTTATCCCTGGCCAGAAGAAGTCCTGTCTTACTCGCTCGAGAGTCCGCTTGGAGCCCATTATGACCTGCCATGGGGGAATGGGCCTGCCGGAGAACAATTCTCTCAAGCTTTGGGGAACGGACAGCTGCTTGGTGGGCCACACGATCTGCTGAGTGAAAACCCTAAAGAGGCCGTCCCCTTGTGAGCTTGAGCTCAACCTTGGCGTGTCGGGCAGCCTGAGGGGCCCGATTCTACCAGTTGTCGCAGGCGTTGGACATCCAAGTCCCTGGCTGAAGACGGGACCATGGCTAGCAGGATCGACCCTGGCTCAGAAACTCGTCAGAGATCGGCGTAGAACGGGACGCAATTTCCTGTTCCTGCTGTTAGCTTTGGCGCGTGTGGAGTAACTCCCACACACGCCTGTAACGGGCAGATCCATAGAAACGGACTGACTGCGTCCGTCGCAAAGGTGACAGTATTCCCCTATGGAGAAGGGATTACATAGGCGCTCCCACGCGATGGCCCATACTTTCGCCACCGAAGTAGGGGGTGGAGATAGGAATGAGTACAGAAGGACGGGTGGAGGTATAACCAGGCCGCCAACCCGCACACATCATAATAGCGCCCCGCCGGGGGCCTCAGGGGCAACCAATCTAGCAACAAAGAGCGTTGATGCTCCCGAATCCCTGATGTGTCGACCAAGGAGGAACCAACAAAGAGAGAAAGAACATGGGGCACTCTGTGAATCCACCGGAAGCTGGGATGGGGAACACCGTTTAGCGAGGGCACGAGGACGTTGGAATGGACTAGCCCACGATACCAGCGGCTCTTTGGACAATCTTTTTAATGTGGCAGGACGACCCAACAAGAACCACCCACCAGTGGGAGTGCTGAAATCCCCGATGAACTGCTGCATGTTCACCCGCTAGCAGTTGTCGGCCCTTATGGCCACGTAAATCCATATGGATTGCTTCCTCTCCGTATCTGGGCGATGCCCATAGCTAGGCGAGCTCAGCAAACACCTTTCAGCAGTATGAATCGCGCAGGCCGCGAAAATCCTGAGGGTGTGCTTTCTCGCCTATCGGATCCTCAAACTCTGGGGACACTGTGTTGGTCGAGCTGTTCAATGAGATCAGATCCTCCTGCTCCAATTAGCCAATGACGGCCAGTACCCTAGCTTTGCGCAGCCTCCTATCCACCAAACTGCACGAAGGTCTCGTCGTTATTCTTCTTCATGGACCTGAACTTCCTCCCTGTACGTCTCTGGGGTAAGGGGAAACGCGTACGCAAGAGCCCAACTGCATGTCTGCATAAGACGCGCTTCATTGTAGATAGTGAGCACACACTCCTTGCAGCCACCCAGTTAATCCAGAAAAAAAGGTGCATGGCCTTTTGTTCCTCAGACCGTGGTATGAATGCAAACTTGTCAAAATAGCTCCCTACTGCGAACATGTCAATGTCCTCACTAGGTCTGAACTTGGTAGCTGTAACTTTGGGCCGCTAACTCTTTCACTGCTGCCTGGTGATAACCCCTGATCCACAGATGCGGGAGGGCCCGCGAAAGAAGTTGTTTATCAGCTCTTCCCTGCCGGTAGGAGACTCCCTGTCTGGCACGCCCTCCTCTCTATGTTGATCCACTCTTCCCGAGGAGGGCTTCCTGATTGCAGCCTCTTCCCTACGCTGAGCCAGCCTCCTCTCTGCGCTCTCCCTACGCAGAGTTCCTGCCTGTCCTAGTCATCCCTACGGAGAGTTCTGCCTAGAGGCTTTCCTTACGTAGGGCTTTCCTTCCTTGGAAGCCTCGTCCTTAGTCGAGTTTCTCTTCCCGACGAAGGGTTTCCGGCCTGACCAGGCCTCTTCCTACGTATACGTTGCCTCTTACCTTACGAAGGGCTTCATGCCTGACAGCCTCTTCCCTATGAAGGGCTCCTGCCTGGCAGCGTTCTCTCGTCACTGTGCTCCAGAAACATCAGGACGGCTAGGTGTGTTGTCCTGAGGGGGTTTCTCCACCGACACGGGAGGAGACCCGGTCTGACCCGGTTCCCTAGTGTTCTCGACCTTACCATGAGTAGTCTCCCGGGGCATACTCCTTCGAGGGGTAGCATGAGAGAGAGAGGCTTCGGTTTCTGGGACTCAACAGAAGCCACAGGTGGTGTCACTATACTCTGATGCTTCCGTGGCGCCAGTCGGGGGTCCAGCAGGAAAGATCCCCTAGTGATGACGTAGTTGAAAGTATTCACTGGACTATCGGCTAACCAGCATGGAAATACGTGGAAGTCACTTTTAGTCGAAGTGCTAGGTACTAACTTGTTGGGATAACTTTCTGAAGACCCTTCTCTTCGACGCACGAAGTCACAATACAACCAGCACACGGACGTCGCCATGACTCACAATATTATCCTACGGTTTTCAAATACGGGGGAAGGACCGATTCCACTTGAAAACAAATATTTTGGGGTTGTGTGATTGTGTGTTATGTGTGTGTGTGCGTGTGTCGCGGACATGTTCCGGCTGCTCCCACTCTGGCAAAACACCGCGCTCCACAGCACGAGCAACAGTGCGGTGGGCTCACCGAAAAAAAAAAAAATTATCTGTCGGATGCCCCACTCTGGCAACACCGCGCTCCACAAAACGGAGCAAAACAGTGGGTGGCGGCTGGCCGGAAAAAAACAAAACAAACTGGCAAACGGAATCCGGAGAGAGGAAGAAAAATAAAAAAGGGACACTAACGTCCGATACAACCCCATGTACTCAATACACCTGGGAAAAAACAAAAAAAACTGGCTAACTACAAAACAGGAATGGCAGACTGAGCGGCAAACAGAAAGAAAGGCAGACGACGGGTCGTACCTGCGTTAAGGCACCGGCTGAATGAGGAGGTCTGGGGGGGGGTCCTCTGGGTGGGATCGCGGTCGATCCCCTGTCTCACCTCGCTCCCGAGTCACACCGATGTTCCTTCAGGCCACAGAGACTCCATTTCCACCTAGAGTCACCCAGCCAACCACCACGAACAAAACCGACATACTGACTAACATATACAAAACAGACAAAAAACTAAACAGGGTACTCCTCGAGTACGAGGAGAGACAGTCAGAGCCCCTTCACAATCCGGAGAGCACCCCACCCCCCAAATTTGTCACGACCGACCCCTGGATGGTCTGCCCTGACAGGATCGGTACTAGGTGGAGTGATGGGAGTGACTGACCTCACACGCCCGGAAGAGACCACATAAAGATTACGATACAAAAACCATTTTTCACACAAATACACAGTCATTTATAAGCATTCAACACACCCAATATGCACAATCACAATCAGCATTTCAAACACGAACTTACACACAATTAAGCATTCCAACACACACAAATGCACAATTATAAATAAACATTTTCACCATTACGAGTACCACCCCATTACCCAATCACCAACATTTCTACACATATGCATATACCACAATTATAATTAAAACATTTCCTGCATCCTTCACTTTTCCACACCATGAGGGCCTCCACACGCTGCCTCTCCCAAGTCTACTGGGAGCACCCTGTCGCACTAGGTGATCGTAACGGGTGGGTTCTTTGATGAGAGTCGTTCAAGGCCGACACCCTCGACACACACAAGCTGGCAGTGTGATGAGCGCGTCCGGGGGGGGGGGGGGGGGGGGGAACGTGGTTGTTGCTGAGGCTCCTGGACGGGGATCAGGGTCCGGCCAGTCTCCAAAACCACGGGTCTTTCATACCAGATGTGGTTCCCGACCAGTTGCGTGATCCCATCCAGTCGCGCTGGTCAGGTACCAACCAGGGTGGCCCCCATACCAGCGAGTGGCACAACCTGTCCGCGGTCCCGACCAGAGCGGGCCCAAACCAGAGCGTAGGGCCCACAAAACCAGCGCGTGGCACCAACCTGTCCGCAGTCCCGCCAGGCGTGGCCCCATCCCAGAGCGTGGCCCCAACCATGTGCGTGGCACCAACCAGCGCGTGGCACAACCAGTCCAGGCTCCGGCGTGAAGCCCCGGGAGGGGGAGGAAAAGGTCGCTGGGGAGGAGAGAAGAAAGGGCAGGGAAGGAAGGGTACTGGAACCCCGCCGTCATACAATCTGAACCATGCTGTTAAATCCTAACAGCACTCGCCTTGTTGGGCGAGGGAGGTCTACCTAATACTTAACAACACAGCTCAACACAGAACCTGAGCATTAACACAGTTAAACCAATCAATCAAAATCAGGATGTTCGTTTTAAGTCTTCTCTCACGATGCAGGTAAAGACTGCATTAATTAACAGGCTATAAACAAATATGAATTATCTTCATCCTTCTTCACTCTGCTTAACTTATTCCTCTTCTTAGGAAATAAACCAACACTGCAACCATCGCTTTATAACTGCCACCACATTTGCAAATAATAATTCAGGCATAATTATCACATTTTATAGCCACATTTCAAAATAACACAAATCTCAACCACGCATCCGAAGGACAAATTCATGCGTACGCACGCTCGCGACATAAAACTCGTTCTCTTGCACACCACAAACAGGACGGTGGCCAAAGGATTATGAGCTCGGTGAATGTGAACAGGGGCGGACGAGCGTGGACCAAGCAAGTATCCAACACTGAATCACCAGGTTCTCTCCATCCCCACCGATCTACCGCATCACCTCAGATGCATAAACAGAGAAGAATTTTGGAGATAATTTAGAATGGCCAGGTTAAGATTGAATTAACCAGTGGGAAAAGGTCTCAAACAATATTTCTTGTTACAATTTTGCAACAAACGAAAATTGCGCAAAAGAGAACGAATAAGCCGGCTAACAACAAAAACCAAAACCAACAAACCACGAAAACTGATGATTACCAGCTACCCGTGGGTGAACCCGTGAGGAGGGTCAAAACGACTCTCTCTGCCCTCTGTCCAGTCGTGTGGACAGAGGCGCAGATGCGGAAAAAGAGAAGTGATGTCCCCTCTCCTACAGGCGACTGTCAGGAATTTGAAGATACCGACTGTACCTTCGACCAGAAAAAATAAAAATAATTAAAAAAAATATAATAAAAATATAGCAATATAAGGTTGAAGAACCAAGGACCGGTGCAGGGTGGCTCCCAGAGATCTTCCGTTCGAGTCAAGACTTACCTCCCTCAGCGATGGCGGCAACATTACCAAGCTACGTCTACAGAGTGGCATACTTCCAACTAAAAGAAATGGAAGCACGTGCGACAGTAAAAAAGACAGGCGAGAGGCCGATAGACAGCATGTTCGAGAGAAAGGTACAGCCACCCTTGAACCTGCAGGATGAATAGCACGGGCAGTGGAATTAGAGAGGCGAAGAGAGAGAGAGAAAGCTAAACCGAACAGTGAGATGAACTACACCAAGGTGCAACCGCACAAAAGCAAAATACTGGGACGGACCCGTGACAACAACACGATAATAAACAGCAGATAATTCCGCACCTAGATGGGTCTCAACGTTCGTAGGCCTCGTACAAACTCGAGCACAAACCCCTTCTAAAAGCATCTGTTTTTCTCTGAGTACAGTGCTCCTTTTGAACCTGACGGCATGTGCAAATTCACAAACCAATGGGACCGAACCCAACTCTCTGTGTCGACAGAGTACGATAAATCCAATTACTTACATTCTAACGAAAGAAGCACCGAGAAATACATAGACTAACTTTATCCAAACACAACTAAGGGAACCTTCAACCCTGAAGTAACTATCCGACCCATTGGTGATTCACTCCGTTAACATCACTGAAGTGTAAACTGACACTACACCTGTTACAGAGACCCAAAAGGGGATATGACCCTGGTTGAGGGGAAGTGTCCTCTGACTGGATTTTCCAAATGTGCTGACTACGAGAGCTCGGCTATGATAGGTCAGATCCGTTATTACAGGATTCCCTTGATATGAAGAAATAGTGAACGCCTTGGACTCATGCAGTTCACTGCCTCATCATGAGTTTCGACGATTACGGGACTGGCCGGATCCGCTCAAAGCACTGGAGAGGATGTTTGATCGCTCTCCAGACAAACTTCCGGCCGTACTTCTTCTTGGGCACGCCATGTGCGTGTCCAAATCTGCGGAGAGCTTAAGCTACAGTAGGGGCGTCGATAGTCCAAGCGGGGACAGCCTATGCGGTTTACCGAGTAGCGTAGTCCCCCACTACCAAGATGTAGCGGTCGACCGCGATCGGATAGTGGTTAATGGGGTCCAACCAGGTCGACACCGACCTTGCTGAATGGGCTCCACAACAGAGGCACTGACCCTAGGGGAAACACGCTTCAAGCGACCCTTAGGCGCCGTTGTCCATGGCAGACATCGCAACGCTGCGGCAGTACTGCCTAACCTGTGAGGTTCATCATGGCAGAAGAAGTCCTGTCTTACTCCGCTCGAGAGTCCGCTTGGAGCCCATATGACCTGCCTTGGGGAATCGTTGGGCCTGCTGGAGAAAAAAGTTTCTCTCAAGCTTTGAGGGAACGACAAGTGCTTGGCCACCGATTGCCTGAGGTGAAAAACCCTAAGGGATCCCCTGTGGTGCTTGAAGCTCCACCTTGGGACGTGTGGCCAGACTGCCCGAGCGAGGACGATTCTACAGTTGTCGCAGGCGTTGTACATCCAGTCCTGGCTGAAGACGGACCATTGGTAGCGGTTCGACCCTGGCCAGAACTCGTCAGAGAACGCTGTAGACGGGACGCCAATTCCTGTTCCTGCTTCTTAGCTTTGGGCGTGTGGTAACTCCCACAACAGCCTGTTACGGGCAAGATCGTAGACACGGACTTGACTGCGTCCGTCCGCAAAGGTGACAGTATCCCTATGAGAAGGATACATAGGTCGCTCCACCGCGAATGGCCCATACTTCGCCCAGAAGGAGGGGGTGGAGATTGGATGAGTACTGAATGGACGGGTGGAGGTAAAACCAGCCTCCAACCCGCACACATCATAGCGAGCGCCCCGCCGGGCCTCAGGGTAAACCCAAATCCTTATCAACAAAGAGCGTTGATGCTCCGAATCCCTGATGGTGTCGCCAAGGAGGACCAACAAACAGCGAGAGAAAACACTGGTCACTCTGAATCACCAGAAGCTGGGATGGAACCCACGGTAGCCGATGCACGAGGGACGTTGGGAAAAGGACTTAGCCCCACGACGACCTGCGGCTTATAGGACATTCTTTTCTAATGTGGCCAGGACGAACCCACTAAAGAGAAAAAACACAGTCGGGGTGCTGAATCCCGATGAACTGCTGCTTGTTCACCGTAGCAGTGTCGGCGACTTATTGCCACTAAATCCTGTGGATTGCTTCCTCTCCGTATCTGGGCGATGCCATAAGCTCTGCGAGCGTCAGCAAACTCTCAGCGGTATGAATCGCAGCCGCGAATCCTGAGGTGCTGTCTCGCCTATCGGTTCCTCAACTGGGGGACACAGTGTGGTTGAGCTGTTCAATGAGGATCAGATCCTCCAGCTCCCAACTTAGCCAACTGACCGCCAGTATCCCTATCGTATGCGCAGGCCTTCCTCCAACTGCACGAAGGTCTCGTCGTTTTTCTTCTTCATGGGACCGAAACTTCTCCTGTACGTCTCTGGGGTAAGGTGGAAACGCTTACGCAGAGCCACTGCAATTGTCTGCATAAGACGGCCCCTTCATGTAGAGGAGCACTCACTCCTTGCCAGCACCAGATAATCCAGATAAAAGGGCAGCTTTTGTTCTATGACAAATTGGTATGAACTAGCAACTTGTCAAAAATGCTTAAGAACATTTCAATGTCCTCACTAGGTCTGAACTCTGGAAGCTTTAACTTTGGGCCTCTATACTATATCACTGCCTGGTGATTAACCCCCTGATTCACAGTTGGGGAGCGCGAAAAGAAGTTGTTCATCTTCTTCCCTTGCGTAGAGCACCTCCTGTCTGGCAGGCCTCCTCTCTTTGCTGATCCAACCTTCCCGGACGGAGGGCTTCCTGTAAGGCAGGCCTCTTCCCTACGCTGAGCAGCCTTCCTCTCTGCGCTTCTTACCTACGCGAGCTTCCTTGCCCTGTCTTAGATCTTCCCGACGGAGAGTTCCTGCCCAGGGCCTCTTCCTTACGTAGGGCTTCCTGGCATGGAGCCTCTTCCGTACGTCGAGTTTCACTCTTCCCGACGAAGGGTTTCCTGACTGACAGCCTCTTCCCTACGAAACGTTGCCTTTCTTACGAAGGGCTTCCTGCCTGACAGCCTTCTCCTATGAAGGGCTTCCTGCCTGGCAGCATCCTCTCGTCGCTGTTGCTCCTAGAAATCAGGACGGGAGGTGATGTCCTGGGCGGGGTTCACCCTCCGACCGGGGAAGGATGACCGTCTGACCCGTCCCTTGGGTCTCGCACCTTACCATGAGGAAAGTCTCCAGGCTTACTCTTGCGAGGGGAGCATGGAGAAGAGAGCGGCTTCGGTTTCTGTGACTCAACAGAAGCCTCACAGTTGTTTCACTTATCTGACGCTTCCGCGCGCCAGTGGGGTCCCTGCAGAAAGTATCCCCTAGTGAAAAGTAGTGGAAAGTACTCACTGGACTATCGGTCTTAACAGCACTGGATTATGTTGTGGGAAGTCACTTTAGTCGAAGTGTGGTACTAATAGTAGGGACTAATTCTGAAGACCCTTCTTCTTCGACGCACGAGTCGCCACTCCCCACCCCCCCCCCCCCCAGACCGGACGTCGCCATGACTACTATATTCCTCGGTTTTCAAATAGGGGGAAAGAATCGATTCACTGAAAAAACAAATTTTTTAGGGGTGTGTGTATAGGTGTGTATGTTGTGTGTGTGCGCGGTGTTGCGGACAAGTTCCGGATGTCCCACTCTGGCAACACCGCGCTCCACAGCCCGAGCAACAGTGCGGTGAGGCTCTCACCGAAAAAAAAAAAAAAAAAAAAAAAACTATTGTCCGGCTGACCCCACTCTGGCAAACCCGCGCTCCACAGCACGAGCAACAGTTGCAGTGGGGTGGCCGGAAAAAACAAAACAAACTGGGGCAAACGGATTCGGAGAGAGGAAGAAAAAAAAGGGACACTAACGTCGATAAACCTGTACTCAATACCACCCGGGAAAAAAAAACAAAAAAACTAGGCTAACTAAAAAACAGGAAGGCAGCGAGCGGCAACAGAATGGCAAGAATATACGGTCGTAACTGCGTAAGGCACCGCGGAAGGAGGTCTGGGTAGCGGGTAGACTCCCCGGGTCTAACCTCGACTCCCGAGTCACACCGGATGGTTCCTTCAGGCCACCCAGAGACTCCTTCCACTAGTGTCACCCAGCCATACCACCCTCGAACAACCGACAAAACTGGACTAAACATATACAAAACAGGACAAAACTAATACAGGGACTCCGCGAAACGAGAGAGACAGTCATGAGCCTTCACATCCGGACGAGCCCCAAATTGTCACGGGGGGACCGTCCCCCCGTCTGGAGGTCTGCCCTGACAGGATCGGTCTAGGGTGGGGTGTGAAGGGAGTGACTGACCTCACACGCCCCGGAAGAAGAGACCCCACCACCCCAATAAAGATTACGATACACACCCCATTTATTAACACAACATACACAGTATAAATAAGCTTCCAACACACACAACATGCCACAATCCCTCACTAAGCATTTCAATACACAAACGACATACACACAAGTAAGCATTCCAACACACACAGCATGCCACAATTATAAATAAAACAGTTCACACAGACGGATACACTAGCTAATCACAACATTTCACACTTTGACATATACACAAGTTATAAATTAAACATTTCCAGCCTCCATCCCTTTCCACACCATGGAGTGCCTCCACACCCTGCCTCTCCCAAGTCTACTGGGAGCACCTGTCGCACTAGGTGCTCCGACGGGTTCGTTCTTGAAGAGAGTCGTTCAAGGCCCGACACCCTCGAGGACACAATACAAGCAGGCAGTGAAACGAGCGGGTCCCGGGGGGGGGGGGGGGGGGGGAAACAGGGCATTGTTGCTGGTGGTACTGGGCGGGGATCAGGTTTCGGCAGTCAAACCTACGGGCTTTTCTACCAGAACGTCGGGTCCCGACAGTGCGTGATTCCCAACCAGCGCGCGGGACATCCAAGAGCGTGGACCCAACCAGCGAGTGGCCACCAACCATCCGCGGTCCCGACCTGAGCGTGCACAACCAGAGAGTGGCCCCAACCAAGCGCGTGGCACCAACCAGTCCGCGGGCGTCCCGACCAGAGCGTGGCCCCAACCAGAGCGTGGCCAACAGCGCGTTGGCACCAACCAGCGCATGGCAACCAACAGTCCAGGGACTAAGGGTGATGAAGCCCCCGGGAGGGGGAAAAGGTAGCTGGGAGGAGAGAAGAAAAGGGAGGGAAGAAGGCGTACTGGAACCCCGCCGTCAGTACAATCTGACCCATGCGGTTATTCCTAACAGGTCCAACTCGCATGATGGGCGAGGGGAGGCTACTATATCCACTAACAACACCTGTCACACAGGACGAGAATAACACAGAAACCTATCAAATCAGGATCTGTTCGTTAAAGTCTTCTCACACGAATGGTAGCAGGTAAAAGGACTGCATTAAATATATCAGCTATAAATCAAATATGAATTATCTCATCCTTCTCTCACTATGCTTTACATTTTTCTTTCTTAGGAAATATACCAACACAGCAACCATCGCTTTATACTGCAACCCCATGGCATATATAAGTTCAATGGCATAATTATCACATTTTTTAGCCAATTTCAAAATAACACAAAATCTCAACCACGCATACCGACAGACAATCCATGCGTTCGCACGCTCGCGAACATAAACTCGTTTTCCTTGCACACAACAAACAGACGGTGGCCAAGGATAAGAGCGCCCCGGTGGAATGGGACAGGGGCGGACGAGCGAGACCAAGCAAGTACCAACCTGAATCACCAGGTTCTCTACCATCCCAACGACTACCGCATCACAGATGCTATAAAAGGAGAATAGAATTTTGGATATATTTAGAATGGCCTGGTGAAAGATTGAATTAACCAGTGAAAAGGTCTCAAACAATATTTTTTTGCTTTTACAATTTTGACAAACAAAAGAAAATTGCGCAAAGAGAAGAATAAGCCGGCCTAACAACAAAAACAAACCAAACAAACACGAAACTGA
The DNA here is from genome assembly GCA_018398815.1 of Conus ventricosus. NCBI lineage: Eukaryota > Metazoa > Mollusca > Gastropoda > Neogastropoda > Conidae > Conus > Conus ventricosus. The sequence continues at coordinate 89,360,036 of CM031602.1, read as the reverse complement.
TGCTTACCAGCTACCGTGGAGTGACCCCGATGAGGCGGGTTCAAAGACTCTCTCTGCCTCTGTCCAGTCGAGAGTGACGAGGCGCAGATGCGGAAAAAAAGATGAAGAAAGTGATGTCCTCTCCTACAGGCGACTGTAGGAATTGAAGATACCGGACTGTACCTTCGTCGATAAGGTGAAGAACAAGGACCGGAGCAGGCGCTCCCAGAGAACATCTTCCGCTCGAGTCAAGAGCTAACTTCCTCAGCGATGGCGGCCAACATGCCACGCTACGGCACAGAGTGAGCTATTCAAACTAAAGAATTGAAGCACTCAGTGAGAAGGTAAAAAGACGGCGAGAGGCCGTAGACAGCAAGTTCAAGAGAAAGGTACTGCCGTGAACTGAGGATGAATGCACGCGGCAGTGGAATTAGAGAGAGAGAGAGAGCGCGAACGCAACACCGAACGTTGAGCTGAAATACACAAGGTGCAACCGCACCAAAAGCCCATCTAAGGGACGGACCACGTGACATACACACAACGATTATAAACAGATGATAATTCCGCCACCCTAAGATGGGTCAACGTCGTAAGGCCTGTGACAACTCGTGACAAACGGGGGTTAAATGAAAATTTGTGACTGCGGCGAGAAATTGATCGTCACAATACTCCCCTTTCCTAAAATTAAATGTACAAATGGTTTTTTCTATGAGGAAGTAAACAAACTTAAGTCACAAAATTCAGAAAAAAATCACTTAGAAAGGACATCAAACTGGTGATGTACACAAACCAAGTCAAAGGATCAGACTGGTTCTCAAAGAACGTAAAGAAGAATCTAGCGAAAATGTTCGATGATCCTGGAACTGGTTCCATCTCGAACGAGAAATCCTGCAGGAGACAATGCCCAAACGTTATATATTCGGGAATTCTTAAAATTTGACGTTTTCGAAGGTAGTAAAAGTCGATGTCTGTTTGTAGGATAAACTGGACTCCAAAGGTATCGAACGAACCTCCTGAACAGCCCAGGACAATGGCGAAACACTCTCGTTCGATGGTACTGTATGATTTTTCACGATCCAACAACTTGCGACGTCCCAAACACAACGCGGTTGAAATACTTCATCATCCTCTTTGCAGCACCTATCCCAACAGAACTAGGCATCAGTTCTAAGACAATGGGCTTACCTATGAGGGTATCAGTAATACAGGGTTGCTGGTCGACAAAATACTCTGAATCTCTGTGCACTACTGCACATTCGGGTCTCCAAGAATAGAATGTTCCTGCTCGACCAAATCCTTGATTATCACGAGTGGAGCACTCACCAGTGGGAAAAAGTGGGAACATATTCCTGTAAAAAAGCTAAGCAAACCTAGCAAAGATCTGACTTGATTTTTGTAGTAGGGGTCTCCTTCTTGGTGGGGGGTTCTGGGAATTCTCCAGAATCTTTATCTATCTTTTTCTGTTCACGATGCATTGTACCACCTCAACGCTATGTCCAAGAATTTCCAGAGAATGGAAATGTACCCGCCAGCCTCGATTTGAGTCGAGGGACGAGCTGCTGAGGATTCATGAGACCTGAGACACACGAATCGATTAGTAAACACCTCCTCCTTCACATGATAGATAATATATTTGCATCCCATAAAACACTATGAACCAGAATATCATCCAAAAGAAACAGTAAAGCTGAGAACTGATCCAAAGATAGCATGCGCATCATGCGTGCAAAAAACAGCATTCTAAATTTTGGAATTATCTGTTTGTTAGAGGAATCTCTAATAGCATGTTGCAGAAATGGATCTGCTTTCGGAGATTAGATATCCTGGAAAAATCCTCAAAGACTCTTCGTAACTCTTAGCATTTGCATGTCAGACAAAGTACTATCAAAACTGTACTGAATCGATATCTTTATCTGGCATAGAGATGCCATGGGAACAGGTAAAGTGTGTATTGGTACGTGCGTCATCGCAGTCTTGAACAACACCGACGTGTATGCGACTAAAGGATCCACGAGAATTTTGGGGCAGGGTTCGAACAAGGAATAATTCTTGGAGAATTCTTGAACGAAAAATTTCTTGCCAGAACTGAGAGGCGCTATCTCTGTCCATGGCCGGAGTTTCCTGTGAAGGTAACCGTTGGGATACTCTGAGACACAGAACAGCAGAAGGCGAATGTACTTTCAACATATTGGCATGAAAACCTTTTCTTTTCCTTTGACTGAACTTTGTAGTCAGAATGCAAGACTTTGTGTAACTGGGATGGTCCTGACCAACAGCCAGTAACTTGTCTGAATCGTAGGGAGGAGAACAAGGACTTCGGTGTCCAACCTAAAACGACGTTCTCTCGCCTATGCTACAAATACTTCTTTCCCATAGCAGAGGAATCGACACAGAATGATCCCTACCCAACTTGCATGAGTCAGCTATGTCATTTTTGTAGCTCGAACAAGGGGCATTAAGGGGTTTTGCTCAGCTTCATGACAGCAGGAATGGTCCTAAAAGACTGTACAATAGAGCGATTAGGCACGAACTTGTTGACCAAACAACAATGAAATGGGGGGGAAAAACCTGTTACATTTCTGAAGCATATCTCTCATGCATGAAAATAGCAGCGCAGGTTCGGATGTTGATGGCCATGCTTTGGGTAAAAATGCCACAGTTTTCTTCAGCAGCATTCGATTTCTGAGTTGCCATGAAAACGCATCAACATGGACCATTTGACCTGAGGAGGGTTATGGCGATTGTTCGAATGCCCTTTGTACCACATAGCACATGGAACTGTTCATGAGGTCAAAAATTAAACTGGGTGCCTTGATCGTAAGAAAGGGGGGGGGGGGGGGAGGGGGGGGGGAATTTCTTTTGGGAATCCTAGACGAGAAAGATTACCATAGTGCTTCTGCTACACTGACAGAAGAGATATCCTTCAAGGGAACAGCCTTGGGTAATAACGGGTGGCTTTATCAATATGGTAAGGAATTTAGCTATGACCTTGTTCCGAAGGAGGAGACGCGGACCCACCAGGTCAACGCACACGGTCAAACGGAGTACCATTGAATGTGTTAACAGTAGAAAGGGGGGGTACTGGACAAACTGTTCCCCTAGAGAGTTGTCTTCTGAGAAAGTCACATGAAGTACATACTTGGCCACATTTCCAGTTTACCAGGACAAATGAACGTGTTGAGGATCTTGCAAGAGTTCGATGAGATCCACTATGACTGTCAGAATAAGATCGTGTTGCTACAGATTGCACTGTTGGTCGGAGGTCAGAGGGAACAACTACTAATCAAATGTTAATGTATTTCTTTAAATGCCTGTACAGAACACCGTATGACAAATAGTAATAGAAGGAGCTGTACCTGACTTCTCACGTCACCACGAAGATGCTAACTGAATACATGTCTTTCAACGACCATCTCCTTTTGTTTCTGAATCAGATCAGAAACGAGGAAATATTCAAATCATCAGGTTCTGACACAGTGGTTTCTTCTCTACACATGTTTAGCTCTAGCCATGGTAACGGCAGCTAAAGAGCAGGGTTCATATCCTACCATGGAGGTGGATAAGCACTGCCTTCACAGACACAAGGAACATTTACCGATGATTGAGATCTGCTAACTGGGGATTCTAGACATGCCAGGTTAGATCACCCTCAAAGTAGGGACAATGACAGGAACTGTAGCTAGTGGGGATTCATCCACAGTCCTCCAAAAGTAACAAAGCTCACTGTAGTACCTAGCATCTGGCTATCGGAAACTAGTCTTTTTGTGAACACCACAGATGTTAGCACCAGTGTCATCGCAATACAGAACTTAGAGTGCCATTGTACTGAAAACAGATTCTAGTTCAACTTCCCTGTGATTCACCTGCCAGCTAATCAGCGAATGGAAGGAATAACTCGATCGAGCAGCAGTAGAGTGTTTGTCAGCGACTTGTCGGACGTCAGTTGAACCGCCAACAAGAAAGGGGCACTTATCCGGGTGACTCAGATTGAAATCTTGCATTGTGTTTCTACCTGACTTCTTAGAAACATTTGGAAGCACATGCCCTACCTTTTGACAAAGAAAAACAGACAACACTGGGTTGACTGGGAAAGGTATTTCCTGATGACCTCTATTGATGAATGGACGAGCACCACGACCACGGTAACGGGTTACCAATATTTGGACTAGCTGGGGTGCGGGGATTGAACATAACAGGATTTTGAGGGGCAAATTACCTGCGACCTCTGTCTGGTGACCAAGGGAATGGAGGTCAATCTGATGTCCAGAAGTACTATGAAAAAAACTGAGGCAAAAATATTTAATCAGCCTTTCAGTAAAGGAGCTTGTGGGATGGGCACGCCTGTATGACTCAGCTAGACTTGATCATAGCAATCAATGTTTTTTCATCTTTGTCACACAGGAAAGTAGCCAAATCTTTAGAAACACATTCTAAAAAATGCTCTTTTGAATAAAGTTCAAAAAGACCTGAAAAGATTTTCCGTCTTGGGACAACGAATCCAGCGATCAAGAAGGCGTGTAAGTTCCACTGAAAAAAGTTTCAAAGGGTTCGTTGAACCTAGACTCCCCCCGAAAACGCTTAGAAACCCATTTGAGTACGCTGAAATTTCTTCAACAGTCTTTCTTTCAACAGCTCATAAGAAAACCAATTATTTTCGCCAATCTGTGATAAAAGGTGAGAGTGAACCTTCATACTGGATTGTGGAGAAGTTGTTCAGGGTACATTATACTATGCTCTACACTATGATGTTATAAATTACTATATGCACATGGGGTTGCAGAGGTAATGCGGTTTGCATGGGGAAATCGAGGGGAGGGTGTGTAGAGAGAAAGGGATGGAGATGTCGGCGGCAAAGTACGCGAGGGCAAGAGCTGGAATGATTCAATACTAACAGTCAGAAGTGGGAGTTGAGTCCATCAGGGATTGTGGTGCCAAGCGAGAGATGATCCTGGACTCATAAATTTTCGGTTCCGGGCATGAGGAGTGGTTTTGTCAACAGCAGTGACGGAAATACGGGTTTGGCTGTGGCAATCAGCGTTTGAAATGATCTCTCGGGTGTGGGATGAGACGACTGGAGAGCTCTCGAGGTGTTCCCACAAGCGTTGTTGAGGAGTACATTATGTTTCCCCAACGCACAACATTGCAGCAGAGGCTTACATCTCAGTACGTACACCACGTTGGTTGACTGTCAGAGTGGAAAATGGGATTGGACATTGAATTTTCCTGTGGGCAGTGAGGCTGCTGATGTTGCAACGAAAGTGCAGGTTTACCTCCAGGTTGATTGCTCGGGTAATTTCGGCGAAGAGTGGATGTTTTTTACTGAACTTGGTTCGTACAGGATGGTCGCGAAGGGCTTCAGCGGTTCCGCTATTATTACCTTTGCATCGGATGTTCAAGTTTTTGACAGACTTTAAGTTTGACCTCTTGTCGTTGTTGTTGTTGGTGTTCTCAATGTATTCGTTATTAAGATCGTTTCATTTTCCTCTTCAATATTAATTTCTTGAGCTATCTTTGTTTTACAGTGTTACTTTTCTGCTCCTTTTCAGTCTTCTTTGCGTTTTAACTCTTTCAAATGCCATTGCATCTCGTAATTCTTGTTCGTGATTCTGTGGCTTCCATTTAGTTGGTTTATTCCAGGTATTCTATGGATGATTTTAAGGTTTTCTTTTAGATCAGAACGAATTTTCCTATTGGTTGTGGCTGCTTGATGTTCAGCGATGTCAGGGGTTCTCACGTTTTTGTTTTTAGAATGAACTGAGCTGGTTCACTTCTTACTTTTTTTTCGTTGTGGAAAATTTCCTAATTTTCAATCTAAACTGATCCCTACGGAGAGTTTTCCTGCCCAGAGGGCCCCTCTTCCTTACGTAGGGCTTCCTGCCTGGAAGCCTCTTCCTTACGTCGAGTTTCCTCTTCCCGACGAAGGGTTTCCTGCCTGACAGCCTCTTCCCATACGAAACGTTGCCCTCTTCCTTACGAAGGGCTTCCTGCCTGACAGCCCCCTTCCCTATGAAGGGCTTCCTGCCTGGCAGCATCCTCTCGTCGCTGTTGCTCCAGAAACATCAGGACGGAGGTGATGTCCTGGGCGGGGTTCACCACTCCCGACACGGGAGGGATGACCCGTCTGAACCGTCCCCTTGGGTCTCGACCTTACCATGAGGAAAGTCTCCCGGGGCCCATACTCCTTACGAGGGGAAGCATGAGAAGAGAGGGCTTCGGTTTCTGTGACTCAACAGAAGCCCACAGTTGTTTTCACTATACTCTGACGCTTCCGACGCCAGTCGGGGTCCGCAAAAAGATCCCCTAGTGAAGAAGTAGTGAAAGTACTCACTGGACTATCGGCTACAGCACTGGAATAAGTGGAAGTCACTTTAGTCGAAGTGCTGGTACTAATAGTAGGGACTACATTCTGAAGACCCTTCTTCTTCGACGCACGAGTCGCCATACCACCAGCACCGGACGTCGCCATGACTACAATATCCTACGGTTTTCAAATACGGGAAAGAGATTCCACTTGAAAACAAATATTTTAGGGGTGTGTGTATATGTGTGTATGTGTGTGTGTGCGTGTGTGCGGACAAGTTCCGGCTGCTCCCACCTGGCAACCCGCGCTCCCACAGCACGAGCAACAGTGCGGTGGGGGCTCACCGAAAAAAAAAAAAAAAAAAACTATGTCCGGCTGCCCCACTCTGGCAACACCGCGCTCCACAGCACGAGCAACAGTGCAGTGGGGCTGGCCGGAAAAAAAAACAAACTGGCAAACGGAATCCGGAGAGGGGGAAGAAAAAAAAAGGGACACTAACGTCCGATTACAACCCCTTTTACTCAATAACCACCCGGGAAAAAAAAACAAAAAAAAAACTGGCTAATTACAAAACAGGAATGGCAGACTGAGCGGCGACAGAAAGGCAAGACTTACGGCCGTACCTGCGTAAGGCACCCGGCGGAAGGAGGTCTGGTAGCGGTCGATTCCCCTGGTCTCACCTCGACTCCCGAGTCACACCGGAGTTCCTTCAGGCCACCCAGAGACTCCCTTCACCACTAGAGTCACCCAGCCAACCACCCAGAACAAACACGACAAACTGACTAAAATTACAAAACAGACAAAACTAAACAGGTACTCCGCGAAACGAGAGAGACATCAGAGCCCTTCACACCCCGGACGGCCCCCACAATTGTCACGCCCGACCCTGGAGGTCTGCCTGACAGGATCGGTCTAGGTGGGAGTGAAGGGAGTGACTGACCTCACACGCCCCCGGAAGAGACCACACAATAAAGATTACGATACAAACCCCATTTATTCACACCAACATACACAGTCATAAATAAGCATTCCAACACACACAACTTTCAAAATTTCACAATAAAGCATTTCAACACACGACATACACACAATTAAGCCATTCCAACACACACAGCATGAAACAATTAAAAAACATTTCACCATACGACGTACACCAAATCACAATAAACAACATTTCAACACATATGACAATATACACAATTATAAATAAACATTTCCGCATCCATCCCTTTTCCAAAACCATGGAGTGCCTCCACACCCTGCCTCTCCCAAGTCTACTGGGACACCCTGTCGCACTGGGTTTGCTCCGAACCGGGTGGGTTTTCTTGAAAGTCGTTCAAGGCCGACACCCTCGACAACACAAGCAGGCGTGAAGAGCGCGTCCCGGGGGGGGGGGGGGGTGGGGGGGGGAAACTTATCTGTTGCTGGAGGTCTGGAACGGGGATCAGGAACCCGCCAACAAAACCACGGGCCCCCCCTTTTCTACCAGAACGTGGGGCCCGACCAGTGGGGTGACCAACAGGCGCGAACCCCAACCAGAGCGTCCCCGGCCCCAACCCGCGCGTGGCACCCCAAACCCGTCCCCGGCCCACCAGAGCGTGGCCCAACCAAGGGGTGGCCCCACCAGCGCGAAGGCACAAACCCGTCCCCCGGGTCCCGACCAGGCGTGGGCCCCAACCAGGCGTGGCCCCCAAACCCCCCCCCAAACCCCGCTGGCACCAACCATCCAGGGTCCGGGTGAAGCCCCCCCGGGGGGGGGGAAAAGGTAGTGGGGGGGAAGAAAGGGAGGGAAGGAAAAGGGGACTGGGAAACCCCCCCGTCAGTTCAATTGACCTGCTGTTAATCCTAAGCCCTCCATGATGGGCGGGGGGAGGTTACTAAATACCAACAACCCAGCTCAACACGACCCGAGCAAACATAAACCAATCAAATCAGGACTGTTCGTTAAAAGTCTCTCACACGAAGCAGGTAAAAGACTGCATTAAATTAAAAGGGTATAAAACAAATATGAATTATCTTATCCTTCTCTCACTCATGCTTAACATTTTCCTTTCTTAGGAAATAACCAACACAGCAACCATCGCTTTATAACTGCCCACCACATTTGCCAAAATAATTATTATTCATTGGCTAATTATCACTTTTTTATAAGCCACATTTCAAATAACACAAATCCCAACCACGCATACCGAACGACAAATTATGCGAGCACGTCGCGAACATAAAAACACGTTCTCCTTGCACCCACAACAGACGGTGGCCAAAGGATTAGAGTCCGGTGGGTGCAGGGGCGGACGAGCGAGACAAGCAAGTACAACCTGAATCACCAGGTTCCTCTCCATTCCCCACCGACTACGCATCAACCTGATGCCATAAACTGGGAATGAAAGGAATTTTGGATTAATTTAGAATGGCAGGTTAAAGATTGAAAAAAAATTTTTAACCAGAGAAAAGGTCTCATTCATTATTTCTTTTACAATTTTGCAAACAAATGAAAATTTGCGCAAAAGAGACGTTTAAGCCGGCTAACAACAACAAAACAAAACTAACAACCACGAAACTGATGCTTACCAGCTACCCGTGGGTGACCCGAAGAGGCGGGTCAAACGACTCTCTCTGACCCTCTGTAGCGAGGTGGTCAGAGGCGCAGACAGATGCGGGAAAAGAAGAAGTGATGTCCCTCTCCTACAGGCCGACTGTAGGGATTTGAACGATACCGACCTGTACTTCGACGATAAGGTGAAGTAACCCAAGACGGAGCAGGCGCTACCCAGAGACATTCTTCCGCTCGTGTCAAGAGCTAACCTAACCTCTGCGATGGCGGCCAACATGCCACGCTTACGTCCCAAGTGAGCATACTTCAAACTACAAGAAATGGAAGCACGTGCGACAGGTGTAAAAAGACAGGCGAGAGGCCGATAGACAGCAAGTTTCGAGAGGGAAAGGTACAGCCCCCACAACCCCCACCCCCACCCCCCACCCCCACCCCCCCCCTACACCCACCACCCCCCCACTCCCCCCCCCACCCCATCCACCCCAACCACCGTGAACCTGCGGGAGTGAATAGCACGGGCTGTGGAATTAGATGTGTGTAGAGAGAGAGAGAAAGCAAGACCGAACGTGAGATGAACTACACCAAGGTGCACCGACACCCTCAAAGCCACACTAAGGGACGGACACGTGACAACAGTCATTACGATAATAAACAGATGAATTATTCCGCCACCCTAGTTGGGTCAAATACGTCGAGGCCTCGTGGAACAAACTCGTGACAACGGAGTTATTGAAAATTTGGTGTCTGGGCGAGAAATGGATCCGTCACAATACTCCCTCTCCTAAAAAAAAAAAAGTCCAAATGTTTTCTTTTTACTATTGAGGAAAGTTAACAACTACAGGTCACAAAATTCCAGAAAAAAAATACATGAAAAGGACATCAAAAACTGGGATTACACAAACAATGTCAGAGGAACAGATGGTTCTCAAAAAGATCGTAAAAAGTGATAGCGATAAATGTTCGATGATCTGGAACTGGTTCCCATCTCGAACGAGAAAATCATGCAGAGAACATTGCCCAATCGTTTTAATTTGGGAATTCTTAAAATTTTGACGTTCGAAAGGTACGTAAAAGGTCGATGGCTGTTTGTTGAATAAAATGACTCCCCAGAAAGGTATCGAACGAGCCTCTGAACAGCCCAGACAATGGCGACGAACTTCACTCTGTTCGATGGTTCTGTATGTTTTTTCACGATCAACAACTTGCGAGTCCCAAACACAACGGGGTGAAATACATCATCATCTCTTGCAGCACCGTTGCCCAAACAGAATTGCATCAGTTCTATGAACAAAGGGCTTACCTATCTGGGTACAGTAATTCAGGTCGCTGTCGACAAAATTCTCTGAATCTTCTGTGACCACTACTGACATTCAGGGGTCACGATCTAGTCGTACCTAGCTCGACCAAATCCTCTGATATATAATCAGAGTGGAGCACTCCAAAGTGGAAAAAACAGGGAACATATCTCCTGTAATAGCTAAAGCAAACCTAGCAAAGATCTGACTTGCTTTCTGGTAGTAGTGGGTGGGAATTCTCCAGATTCTTATCTATCTTTTATCTGTTCACGATGCATGTACCACCTCCAACGATATGTCCAAGAAATTCCAGAGAATGGAAACCTGCCTCGATTTTGGGACGAGCTGTGAGGTTAAGAGACCTGAGACACGAAGAAACCTTCACATGATGAATTGTGCATCCCATAATTACACTATGAACCAGTTATCATCAAGGAAACAGACAGCTGAGAACTGATCCATAGTAGCATGCGCATCATGCGTGCAAAAAACAGCATTTCTAAATTTTGGAATATCTGTTGTTAGAGGAATCTCTATTAGGCATGTTGCCAGAAAGGATCCTGGTTTCGGAGTTAGAATTTCCTGAAATCCTCAAAGACTCTTCGTAACTCCTTAGCATTGCTGTCAGACAAAGTTCTATCAAACTGTACTGAATCGATATCTTCATCTGGCCATAGAAGATGCCATGGGAAAGGTAAAGTGATGTTCTTTGGTAGTGCGTCATCGCTGTCTTGAACCCAACACCGACTGAGGTTTGGTCTTCAGGATCACGAGAATTTGGAGCAGGGTTCGAACAAGAATAATTCCTGGAGATTTCTTGAAGTATCCTTCTTTTTGCCAGATGAGAGGCGTATCTCGGACCATGGTACGGACTTTCCCTGTGAGGTAACGTTGGGATACTCTGAGACACAGACACAGCTGAACGGCGAATGTATCCTCTTCAACATATTGGCTGAAAACTTTTCTTTTCCTTTGACTTAGAACTTGTAGCCAGCGAGCAAAGTCTTGGTAAAACTGGGGATGGTCCTGACCAACTGCCAGTATACTTGTTTGAATCCGTAGGGAGGAAGAACAAGGACTTCGTTGTCAACTAAACACGATCGTTCTCTAGCCTTTTGATCAAATACTTCTTCCCTTAGCAGAGGACAGATCGACAGAATGATCCATACCCATCTTGCATGAGTCAGCAATGACATTTGTTAGCTCGAACAAGTGGCATAAAGGGGTTTTGCTTCAGCATCATGACCATCAGACTGGTCCAAGACTGCTACAATAGAGCGAAAGGCCACGAACTTGTTGACCAAACAACAACTGAAATGGGGAAAAACCTGTACTTTCTGAAGGCAACTCTCTGCATGCAAATAGCAGCGCAGGTAGATGTTGATGCCATGCCTTTGGGTAAAAACGCACAGTTTTCTTCAGCATCGATTTCAGAGTGCCATGAAAACGCTCAACATGACCATTTGCCTGAGGATGGTATGGCGATGTTCGAATGCCCTTGTACCACATAGCACATGGAACTGTTTCATGAGGTCAAAATTAAACTGGGTGCCTTGATCCGAAAGAATTTCTTTTGGGAATGTTAGACAGAAAAGATGACCAATAGTGCTTTTGCTACACTGACAGAAGAGATATCCTTCAAGGGAACAGCCTTTGGGTAACGGTGGCTATATCAATCATGGTAAGAATATATCTATGACCTTGTTCCGAAGGAGGAGACAGCGACCCACAAGGTCAACAGCCACACGGTCAAACGGAGTACCAATGAATGGAACAGTAGAAAGGGGTACTGGACAAACTGTTCCCCAGGTAGTGTCTTCTGAGAAACGTCACATGAAGCTACATACTTGGCCACATCTACAGTTATACCAGGCCAAAAGAACTGTTGAGGACTCTTGCAAGAGTTCGATGAGAACCACAATGACCTGACAGAATAAGATCGTGTGCTACAGATACACTGTAGGTCGGAGGTCAGAGGGAACAACTACTATCAAAAGTAATGTCATTTTTCTTTAAATGCCTGTACAGAACACCGTATGACAAATAGTAATAGAAGGTAGCTGTACCTGACTTCTTCACGTCACTAGAAGATGCTAACTGAAGACATGTCTTCAACGACTCATCCTCCTTTTGTTTCTGAATCAGATCAGAACGAGAAATATTCAAATCATCAGGGATCTGACACAGGGTTTCTTCTCTCACCACATGTTTTATCTCTAGCCTCGGTAACGGCAGCTAAGAGAAGGTTCATCATTCACACCACTGGAAGCACTGCCTTCACAGACACAAGGAACATTACCTATGATGAGATCTGCGACAGGGCTTCTAGGACACAGCAGGTCAGATCACCCTCAAAGTATGGACAACTGACAGGAACTGTAGCTAGTGGGATTCATCCACACGTCCTCCAAAAGAAACACAAGCTCACTGTAGTACCTAGCATCTGGCTATCGGAAACTAGTCTTTTGTGAACACCACAGATGTTAGCACCAGTGTCACGCAATACAAAACTTAGAGTGCCATTGACAGAACCAGATTCTAAGTTCAACTTCCCTGTGAATTCACCCTGCAGCCAAACAAGCGAATGGGGAAGCGAATAATCGAACAAGCAGCAGTAGAGTGTTTGTCAGCTGACTTGTCGACGACAGTTGAACCGCCAACAACAAAGGGGCACTTATCCGGGTGACTAAGATTGCAAATCTTGCATGGTTTCACCTGACTTCTAAGAACATTTGGAAGCCACATGCCCTCTCTTTTTACAAAGAAAACAGACAACACTGGGAGACTGGGAAAAGGTATTCCTGATGAACCTCTATTGACTGAATGACTGACGAGCACCACGACCACGGTAACGGTTACCAATACTTTGACTAGCTGGGGTGCTGGGATTCTGAACAACAGGATGAGGGCAAAATACCTGCGACCTCTGTCTGCTGACCAGGAATGGAGGTCATCTGACTGTCCAGAAGTACTATGAAAAACTGAGGCAAAAATATTTACATCAGCCTTTCTGGAAAGGAGCTTAGTGGGATGGGCACGCCTGTATGACTCAGCAGACTTGATCATAGCATCAAATGTTTTTTCATCTTTTTCACACAGGAAAGTAGCCAAATCTTTAGAAACACATTCTAAAAACTGCTCTTTTAGAATAAGATCAACAAGACCCTGAAAAGATTTCTCAGTCTTGGACAACAAAATCCAGCGATCAAGAAGGCGTGTGAAGTTCCACTGAAAAAGTTTCAAAGGGTTCGTCTGTAACTAGACTCACGAAAACGCTTACGAAAACCATTTGGAGTACACTGAAATTTCTTCAACAGACTTTCTTTCAACAGCTCATAAGAAACCACATTATTTTCTGCCAAACTGTGATAAAGTGTGAGAGCTGAACCTTCATACCTGGATTGTGGAGAAGTTGTTCAGGGTACATATACTATGCTCTACATATGATGTTATAAATATACTATATGCACATGGGGTGCAAATGTAAATGTGGTCTGATGGGAAATCGAGGGAGGGTGTGTAGAGGAAAGGGATGGGAGATGTCGGGGCAAAGGTAAGCGAGGGCAAAGAGCTGGAATGATTCAAACTAAAACGTCAGAAGTGGGAGTTGAGTCCATCAGGGATTGTGGTGCCAAGGCGAGAGATGATCCTGGACTCCATAAATTTTCGTTCCGGGCATGAGTGGTTTTGTCAAACAGCAGTGACGGAAATACGGGTTTGGCTGTGGCAATCAGCGTTGAAATGAATCCTCACGGGTGTTGGATGAGACGACTGGATAGCTCTGAGGTGTTTCCACAAGCGTTCGTTGAGGGTACAATATGTTTCCCCAACGCACAACTTTGAGCAGAGGCTACATCTCAGTACGTACACCAGGTTGGTTGACTGGCAGGTGAAATGGATTGGACATTGAATTTTCCTGTCGGGCCAGTGATGCTGCTGATGTTGGCAACGAAAGTGCAGGTTTTACATCCAGGTTGATTGCACGGGTAATTTCCGGCTGAAGAGTTGGTGTTTTTACTGAACTTGGTTCGTACCAGGTGGTCGCGAAGGGCTTCAGCGGTTCCCGCTATTATTACCTTTGCATCTGACTGTTCAAGTTTTTGACAGACTTTAAAGTTTACCTCTTGTCGTTGATGTTGTTGGTTTTCAATGTATTCACGTTATTAAAGCTCGATTCATTTTCCTCTTCAATATTAATTTCTTGAGCTATCTTTGTTTTACAGTGTTACTTTTTCTGCCTCCTTTTTCAGTCTTCTTCTGCCGTTTTAAACTCTTTCAAATGCCATGCATCTCGTAATTCTTGTTCGTGATCTGTGGCTTCCATTTAGTTGGTTTATTCCCAGGTCATTCTATGGATGATTTTAAGGTTTTCTTTTAGAATCAGAACGAATTTTCCTGTTGTGGCTGCTAGAAATGTTCAGCGATGTCAGAATCTCACAGTTTTTGTTTAGAATGAACTGAGCTGTTCACTTCCTTTTTTTGTTGTTGAAAATGTCCTAATTTCAATCTAACTGATGCAGGATCTGTTCGGATTCTTCACAGGAATGTTGTCTACGTGACTGTGCTACCGACCGAAAGGGCGATGTCATGTCCACCGGTGGCATGCTCTCACGTCAACAAGAGTGTTTGGTAAAAGTCAAGTCACTACACCTGGCACGGTCTAGCAGGCATAGTTCCCATTCAATACGTAAAGGCTTCAGCTGTTCCTGGAGTCTTTTGTGGGTAATTTGACCAGCCTTGGCATTTCGGTCCGTGTGATGGCTATGGATGTCTTTTTTTGTCAACCTTGAACACCACATGTAAAAGCATCGTATATGTGATAAGCCATTTGTGATGATTATGTTACTCTTTCTATGGCTGACAGACTAACCAAAGTGAAACACTGTACTTGCCATTAGTATCATGTGAGAGGTAAAAATATAGCGGCATGTTACATGATACACAGTGAATACTAGATGCCCCCCCCTCCAATTCTATCTTGAAATGGATCCTCTATGGTTAAAGTCACAAAGTGCAACTCTCTCTCTCTCTCTCTCTCTCCTCTCTCTCTCTCTCTCTCTCTCTCTCTCTCTCTCTCTCTCTCCCCTGCTTAATGCCATCAAGGGATTTTTCCCCTTCGTGCTTGTTTCACGTTGTTTCATTTTGTAACTCTGTAGTTGTTTGCCGTCTCATTGAGACATTTTATTGATGAAGAAACATCTCACGAAAATGCACAAGCATTTTGTATTGTGAATCCAGTATGTGTTACATTGCACCTCGTTTTGTAAGGTTTCATGTAAATTTGACCTGCTTACAGAACTTTGAAACTGGTGTAAAACTTCACAAATTCTGTACGGTGGTCAAGTACTTTAAAAGGAGTGAGGGTGGTTCTTGTCGATTTGGTGCAGAATCTTAAATACAGAGTCGCCTGTGGCATATTTCTATCATCTGACTGTGATTTTATTAATATGAATGTTTACGACGAACTGAAAGCAGGTTCATCAAGGTTTATCCTAGATTTGCTACACTATACAACGATCCAGTGCCGTCTATCACGGTTCTGCTGCAATTCTGCTACAGATAAAAATACTGACAATTGTGAACAAAAGAAAATAATGTATAAATGTGTGCCATATTGTTATGTCCCATTTCAGACCGATAATGGTTTGTCAAGAATCTGTTTTGGGAATGATTTGTCAAGAAGATTATCATTGATGACGAAAATGTTTCTGTTTTCCTTGCATTCCACAACCAACACAAAATCCTCTAGAATTTCCTAACTGTATGGCAGTGATATTTCAACTTGATGCCTTTTACATCAGCTCCTGAGTTTCAATCCGTTTGAGCAGTCTATTCACCTTGGCCTGACGCCGTTTTTCCATCAGCACGTTCAGAGTGTATAAGAACGGGTTGACTCGCGAGTTTAGCGGCAGCACAAAGATTGCAATTGCAACGTTGACCTCTCCAGAGATAGGCACGCCCTGAGAGGCCAGGAGACCCAGCAGACCAACAGGGAACCAGCACAGGAAGTCTGACATAGCGATGGTAAATAACCGACGGGCAATATCACTGTCCTGTGATTTGTGACCAGTCTGCATGAGTGGAGCATGGTGGTTTGGACAGAATAAAATATGCTGGTTTGCCCAAATGCTATGATGAGGAACAGAATGAAGTTGAACACAATCATGACAGAGAAGGCGTACACATGTCCAGCAAACTGTTTCCTGGTGATTGGCAGAGGGATACAGATGCCGGTTGATTTGTAAAAACCCCGTGAGCATGAGGGTGGAAAAAAAGGGGACAGCTGCCGGTATCCCCATCCCCCAAAGCATCCCACTAAGGGCCCAATTGTGCCGGACTGACTTTTAAGTTCAAAAAAAACGGAGGGGAAAACTACACCCGGGAAAAAGGCCCAGAGTGTTTGGGCAGATGATGAAGCGCCATTCGGGAAAAAAATCAGAGACAGGAAGCCGGGAAAGCTGACACATGGCACTGTGCCCCCATGACTCTTTTTTTCCCCCACGAAAAATGCCTTGTACATTTGTCTCCCCTTCCTACCATTGCCGGGTACAGTCCCATCAAAAAATTCCGACGCACACAAGGGGGGACAAAAGAAACATAAAAACCCTCGGCCCCCCCTATGTCGGAGGGTTTTTTTCCCGGGGGAAACCCCCCCAATGATCAAGTTGCCAAGTAGGGCCCCAGCGGGGAAAGAACTCTTGGGCATTTCCGGTAAAAAGGGGATAAAGGCGGGGCACTCCCATGATGTAGTAAATTCAGGGCAGCATGGCAATTTTTGGGGTAAAAAGCCTTTTATTAGACCTGCTTTGCACCCACAGTTTTTAATTTTTCATTTATACCCTTTTTAAGTCGGGGAAAAGGCCTTTTAAAAAGCTTTCCTTCTGAATTCTTCCAGAATACACCCTGTCATGTCCAATGATTTAGCTCTGTCAAAAAACCATTTCCCTTGTTTAGGGATACGACGTTTCCACAACCTAAAAACATTCAGCCACGGGGACTCCAGGAATAGATTTCCTATTTTTTAATTAATTTTTGGGAAAGGCTAATTCCACACAAATATAAAACCTGCCCCTTTCCCAACTGTTATGTCTAGGGGGTCGAGGTTGGGCAAGGCATCCCCTCTGTAAAAAAGGGGAAAAAGGGCAGGGGTTGGGAGAAACAACGTCTTTAGAATTATACAGGGTTTGAAAAACTTTGGTGAGGAGGGGGATTTGGTTGTCATGAGATCCGGGTGCCCCCCATGTTCGGGAAAAGGAAATTTTTCCCCAAAAACGGGATCCCTGGCAGTTGGCCAGGTTGAGATAGACAGCATCGAGTTGGCGGGAAGGTGTCCATCTTCATCCCATTTCCCATAGCTTTCAGTTTTTTCGGGTTTTAAATATTTTTCAGCAGGGGAACAGTGAGGGCGGGTGAAACCCAGGCCATGGGGTGCATCTGTGGGACAGTGCAGGTCACAGCCCGGGTTCGTCTTTAGTTGTGGGAGTGGTAAAACCCGTAAACCAGGGGGGAGGGATGCAGAAAAGATGGAAGAGCCACGACAGCGGAAATACCCTGGAACTGGTAGTGTCACCCCCCTCTTCCCCTTGCCACTTGGGCAGTCATACAGCCCATTAAAACTGGTAAAAACACGGGGCACAGTACCCCTTGGGGGCCCACTGAAAAGGGGGTTTTTGGGGCCCAAAAACCAATGCCCGGGGGTTTGAGGGGTATGATTCAGGGGTCTGATCTTTAGGGCCGTTTGTAGTGTAAAAATCGCAATGTGGGAAAAAGGGTTCGAGGCACGTCATCAGGTGTTTGTCAAAAAAGTCCACAAATTTTGCCCCGTTTTTTTCTTTCTTCCCCTTTTACAAGCCCCTTCTGTCCATCACTTGTAAAGTTTTTCCTGAAAACACTGTTTTTTTGTGTGCCTGTACAATCATGGAACTAAGCGCACGAATGTATGTGGGCAACGGGGTGTGCATGTGTGCGCGTGCGTGAAACACACACACCACCCAAAACACAAAACACAACAACACAAAACAACACACACAAAAACACGCACAAAAACACAAACACCACACACACAACAACACACACCACGCCCAAACCACACACACACAAAACTCCCCTAAAACCCCAAATATATATATATATATATTTATATATATTTATTTATATATATATATCTATTTTTTTATATATATATATATTTATATATATATTTTATTTATATATTTTTTTTAATTTTATTATTTTATAAAAGCCCCCAAAAAACACGTGCACCCAAACCCGCACTTTCAAACAACCGCAACGGGACCCCACACGCTAAAGAACTCGGCGATGGGAAAAACCAAAAATTCCTTTCCTGATGACAGGCAAACGCTTGAAACAAATTTGGGATAGTTTTAAGTTTCCCTTTTTTTAAAATTTTGTTTTAACTTTAAAAAAAATAAAAAACTAAAAAAATTCCAGGATAAGCCCGGGGCACCTTTTCCAGCAAATTACAGAGCAGTTGGTGTTGTAATGCCGCAAGAAATTTTTGAATTATAAACAAACTTGCTCTTATGTCTTAGATTGAAAAAAATAGGGGGAGGATACCCCTTTCCATTTTGCAGTGAAGATGATTTTCCCTAACAAAACAGATGTGCTTGAGTGGGTGGAGGGGGGAAAAAAAAGCTAGGAAATAAGCTTGCAGGTCATTTTAAAGAAGCTTTTAAATTTTTTTCAATTTAAAAAATTCAAGTGCTAAAAAACTAAAAAATTTGTTTCACGCTGTGCGGTCGTCGGGATGTGGAGCTTTTATTCCCCAGTGCCATGAAATTTTATTTTATATTTAATATATATTTAATATATATTTTTAATATATTTTATATATATATATTTTATATTTATTTATATATTATTTTTTAAAATATTTTTATAGAATCCCTGAACTTTTAAAGTAGTGGGGGGAAAACAAGTGCGGGTTTTAAAAATTTTCTTCAGTCGTTTAGTTTTGACTTGGCAAAGATTTAAATTTTTTTAAATAAAAAAATTTAAAAAAAAAAAACATTTGAAAAAGAAGAAAGGGGGGGAATATATTATAACATGGGGCCCTTCATAGCTCCCTGGGGGAAACCCATCTTAATCTCCTTAAAAGGAAACATTTTTTTTTGTATTCCCTGCTCCTAGGCCTTTCGTCCGCTGGATCGGATCTTCGGGGGGAAAACGGTTTGGTCTGTGTTTTCTTGGTGTAAATAGAGACACACCACAGTCCATAATTCTTGGGGTTCTCCCGCCAAGGGTTCAAAAAAAAAATTTCCAAAACGCCCCCCCAATATAGTTTAGCGGGCTTGCTGTTGTTTTTTCCCTGTGCTACATGTGTTTTCAGGTCTTGGTTTTATTAAATGGGGGAATTTCCCATCTGTGTCTGAATTTTTAAACCCATTTCTTTTTAAAATTTTTTTGAGTTGCCAACTTTTGGTTTAAAATAGTATAAGTTTTTCTCTGTGGGGGGCTTGTTTTACATTTTTTTAAAATGTTGTTGTATGGTTTTGCTAATTTTAAAGTTTTTCCCAGGATATGTTTTTGTCTATGTTTTTATTTTTAATTTTTCCCAAATGTATTTTATAAAATTTGTTTGGTTTTTATTCTTTTTTTGGGTTGAATGTTTGGGGTTTTTTGCAATCTATTTTTGGGAATTTGATTTTCGTGATAACCCCTATGTTTCTTTTGTGTTCTCTGATTTTACAGGGTTTGGGTACCAATGTTGTTGAAAGGGCATTTGTTGCTTAGGGGACATTTTCCTTTTTTGGGACTTTAAAAGTTTTTCCTTTCGTTACCCTCCTTTTCTCTGTGCTGTTTTTCTTTTGTTTGCTGAATCGAGGGCTTTTTTTTAAGATTGGGGCATTTTAATATGAAAATTTCATGTTGATTTTGTTAAATTAATTTTATAAAAAATTTTGGTTTTTTGGGGAAAAGTTGATGTCAAGATTTTAAAAAAATTTCTTTCCCAAAATTGTTATAAACTTTTGCATTAGGGGGGAATTTTTTACCATATGTTTTTCCTTTTTTTGGTTCTTTCTACGTCTTTTTGTATCATTGTCTGGATCGTATCGTATTTTGAAATTGTAGCCATTTTTATGTAACCCCTCTTGGATTCAGTGAAAGCATTGTTAAATTTACTTTTTTGTTACATGAAAAAATTGGTTTGTTTTTTTATTTTTTGTTTTTGGGTTTATTTTTTCAGTATGGAGGGGGGGGGTTGATTGCTTTTGATGTTTACATAAAACCGGGTTTGTATTTTTTGGTTTCTTGTTGGTTTATATGTGTGTTGGTTGTGGTTAAGGCATGTTTTAAATAGTTCCACCCTTTTTGTTTGTTTCCTAGGGGTAAATTTTTTATTTTTGGGTTTGTGGAAAATTTTACACAATTCTTTTTTTTTTTTAAAATTTTTTCCTGGGGTTTGTCATTAAGGCGGAAAGGCCTTTCACCCCGGTAATTTCCAGTTTTTTTTTTAAGTTTAAAAAATTTGG
>CM031602.1:89319414-89334414 GCA_018398815.1 Conus ventricosus | reverse complement strand
AATTCATCTCGGGGGGGTGGCGTGCAACAATCAACATGCGCGCAAATAGTGATCCCTCGTCCTTGAGCTCCACTACCTGATGAGTCACTTTGTGTTTCACCAACTTCCTTGCACTTTTCCATGTCTTCAGTTGAACCTTCTTCATTCTGGCCCAGATACTGACCTCATTCGTGTTGATGCGTTCCTCAACAAAGCTGGCATACTTCTGCTGCCCAATGTCTTCTTGGTTGCACACATCTTTCTGCACCTCAGCTGGCATCACAGCCTTTGTGATGATGTTGGGCAGGTCTTCACTCTCGTACTTCATAGGATTCATGGACGATATGTGCACAGTCTCGAGTCGAGCACTGTTCTCTTCCTGTCTTGTCCAGCAGCCAGTGACAGGTCATGATGTTCCTTACGTGTAGTTGTTGGTGAGACTGCCATCACGTGTGCTTCTTCAGCAAGCCTACTAAGCTCTGGAGCTGTAAGGAAGAATCTCTCCCAAGCACTGGCATTCTGTGTAATGCCCACGAGTCCGCCAGTGACTTTCATGATGCGGTTTATGTGCTCAAGAGCATGATCCACCCCAATGGCACAGAATGGGATCTGGATTTTGTTGACTACAAAGTTTACATAAATTAAAGCTATTGATGTATGTCTGGATCTGTGATCTGAATGGCTGTCATCTCCTCAAGGTAAAGTGGAACCAGCCTGGCATACTTCTGCTTGTCATAAGCAAAGAAGTACTTGCCAGAGCATGAAGGGACGACAGGCGCAGCTCCCAAAGGCCATCACGGGTGGCACGATGGATGTATATATGAGTAATACCATCCTCATGTAGGTCCATACAAACTTGAAGAGTGAACTTTGTGATCCTTTCTTCTTATCAAACTTGGTCATCATTTCAGTACCCTTTGGGAATCAAGGATACTTAGCATATTTTGCTGCTCCTTCAACATCTCTTGTTGCAAGTATTGAACACAACTTTGGTCAAGCTGCTGTGCTGCCTCTACACATGGCCCTTCAGATAAGGATGATCTAGGAAGAATTCTTCTACATAGAGATCATAGAGGGCCTGGACTGTGGTCATGTGCATTTGTTATTTCTAAGGCCTTAACTATCATGCAAAAGTTAGCTGATGTGGATCATCATTGCATCTTCCTGAAGAGGAGAAAGTGAGATCTCAGTATTATATGCTGGTTTGGATGGGTCGTGGCTGCAAAGTTCAACAAGAAGTTAGTTGTATGATCATAAACAGGATAAACAGACATTCTGCAATAAAGACACTGTTAGTTCAGATTGAATATTTGTCATAAATATTTAAAAAACACAACGTAACATTCTTTAACATTCTGGCACTCCAGACTCTGAAACAAAGCGTGATTAATACAGTACGTTGGGTCAAAAATGACCTTTCAACTTTGACGCTGTGTCAAGGTTACTGAAGGTCCACAGAAAAAAATGGGACAACATTTTTCCACTTTCTGGCAATGCTAAGAACACATTCATAATAGTTGCAAAAAAATTCACATGCAAAACCAACGATAATCCCAATCTGTTACGTTGGCCCTCCCACTATTTCGTCGTTTCATAATAGTTGCAAAAAATTCACATGCAAAACCAACGATAATCCCAATCTGTTACGTTGGCCCTCCCACTATTCGTCGTTTCATAATAGTTGCAAAAAATTCACATGCAAAACCAACGATAATCCCAATCTGTTACGTTGGCCCTCCCACTATTTCGTCGTTTCATAATAGTTGCAAAAATTCACATGCAAAACCAACGATAATCCCAGTCTGTTACGTTGGCCCTCCCACTATTTCGTCGTTTCTCTTGAACTGTTCTGCACATGTTTTTGAACGCATCTTTTTGGAGAGAGATTTGTGTCACAAAGGCTGGTGCCCAAGATGTTTCTCTGCCATTCGCTTCTGGATGCCATCGCAGTTCTTATCAAACCAGTCCTTGTGTTTCTTGGCCGCTGGCCCCATGATCTATGTAGCAGCGTTGTAAACCAGCTCTATAGAGGTCGACATTCTGGTTGTCCAGAAAGGCGGATTCCAGGCGCTATTTTTTCCAGAGTGTCTACAAACGACTGCTTGGCTCTGGTGTTTTTTTCAACTTGGTGACATTAAAGTCTTTGGAGCATTCTTGCCTTGCTGGTGTCTCTTGTTTTGGATCCAGATTTAAGGATGCAGATTTTGAGAAGATGATTATTCCAGCACTTGGCACCACACATGAATTTGTTGATTTTACATCCTACCCATCGTTCATCCTGAAAATGAATAGTCAATGAGATGCTTATGTAGAGCGGGAATACATCTGTTATGTCTCGTTACGGGTAGGCAGGGAGGCGAAAGACTGTGCTGGTGATAAGCACTTCATGCTCAGCACAGGTCTAGAGTAGCAGGAGATCGTTGCTAATGCAGTGGCCTATTCCGTGTTTGCCAATGAAACCTTGCCAGAAGTCTCTGTCAGAACTGACTCTTGCGTTGACATCACCTGGTATGGCGAGCTTGCTTTCAGAACAGCAGCAATGACATAGTGAAGATCCTCATGAAATTTGTCTTCGCATCATCTGGGTTGGTCATTGTTACGGATGGTGTGCGGTGCGTGTTTTGCTGTCTGACTCTCACCTGAAGAAGTTTGGATGCGTGTACGACTTTTCCCTACACACCCCCACACCACACGAACATAGTCAGGCAACACGTTAAGTTTCTACATTTTCTTTTTGCTGCCTGAGCACAGACACAATCAGCCATGTCTCCTAAATGAGTCCTATCCAATGGACGAAAGGCCTAGGAGCTGGCAATTTGGATGGATCTGCCTTTGTGGAGGATGGCGATGGTTCCCTCATGCAGCTAGTGAAGGGTTTACATATCTATAAAATATTTTCTAATTTTGTATTCCCATTTTCTTCATCTTCGACCCCCCCCCCCCCCCTTTGTTTTTGGATTTCTTTTTCTTCTTCTTCTAAGTTTAAATCTTTGCCAAATCATTACTATAATAACGGAAAAATTGTTAACCTGCACTTGTTAACCCCCACTACTTAATTGTTCAGCAAAACAAAGCAAAAAAAAATTGACCGAATAATTTTTTGAAGAAGAAGTAAACAAACAGCAGAATGCACAAATCAAGAAATCATACATCAAAACAGCATCAGAAAAATGCAATACTCACAAAGAAAGTCACTTCTTAAGATCAACTGATTTTCACATGAACGTGAGAGACGATCAGCGAAAACATCGAGAACCTGGAACTGGTTGTACTTCGAACGAGAACTCCTGCAACGACAACGCCCTCGCATAGTTCTAGAATTCTTGAAGTTGGCGTTCGGAGGTATGTCAAGGACAATGATCCGTCTAGGATAAACCTGAACCCAAAGGAATCTAACAAACTTCTGCATAGCCCAGACAATGGCTAAACACTTCCGCTCAATAGTACTGTACGCCTTCTCACGACCCAGCAACTTTCGACTAGTGAACATGACTGGGTGAAGAACATCATCAACTCTTCTGAAGCAACACAGCACCCAAACCAACAGAACTAGCATCAGTCCTGAGAACAAAAGGATTACCCAACCTAGGTAACAACAACACAGGTGCAGAAGACAAGATACCCTGAATCTTCTTCAAAGCTATAGCACTCAGGAGTCCAGAAATAGAACTTCCAGCACAACCAGCATATTTGATCAAATCAGACAGTAGAGCACTCAAAATAGCAAAACCCAGGAACATGTCTCCTATAAAAAGTGAGCAAACCCCCCAAAAACTAAAAAGTGAGCAACCCAGGAACATATCTCCTATAAAAAGTGAGCAACCCCAACAAAGATCTGACCTGCTTGCTGGTAGTAGGAGTGGCTATTTGATGGCTCAATGACACCAAGATCTAACATGATACCAATCTCTCTCTCTCTCTCTCTCTCTCCTCTCTCTCTCTCTCTCTCTCCCCGTCTCTCTCTCTCTCTCTCTCTCTCTCTCTCTCTCTCTCTCTCAACAACCTCTTTCGCAGAAAAGGGATGTCGTAACACTTCTTTCTAACGCACGCAACTCCTTGGAACTGTTGTCAGACAAAGCACAATCAAACTGTACTGAATGGACTTCTTTTTCTGGCATAGAAGACGCCATCTGAACAGCTATAGTGGGAATGAGTAAAGCGTCATCACAGTCCTGAACAACACCAACTGTACAAATCACTTCAGGCACAACAGACTGTGGAGAGGGAATCTGTGTAATCCCAGAAAGACCAACTCCTGGAGAACACTCCAAAGAAATATTCTTGGTCACAAGTCAAAGATGTTATCTCTGACCAAGGCACTGAAATACCTTGTGAAAGAAGAACTGTTGGTACAACATCAGAAGTAGACACAGCAGCACGATCAAATGGAGAACGGAGTGGAACAGACGCAAGGGGTACCGGACAAACTCTACCCTTGTGATACTGTCTTCTGACACACATCACAGGAAGCAACATACTTCGCTACATCCACAGTCACTCCAGGCCAAAAGAACTTACTAAGAACTCTAGACAGAGAATGTCGAGAACCACAATGACCCAACAATTCAGATCACGCGCCACAGACAACACTGTAGGTCGAAGTTCAACAGGAACAACAACTTGATCAAAATAGAGATATCACTTTTGACAATATGCCCGTAGAGAACACCATCAGACAAGAGGTAATAAAAGATATGGTGTACCTAACTTCTTCACCTCACCAGAAGTCGCTAATTGGAAGCAAGTTTTAAATGATTCATTATCCTTCTGTTTTTGAGCAAGATCAGAACGGGCAATGTTCCGATCATCAGGTATCTGACACAGGCTTTTGTCCACAGCATGCTTAGCTCTTGCCACGTGACGGCAGCTAAAGTGAAAGGTTTGCCAGACACATCACTCAACTCACGCTTACAGAAACTCTGGGAACATTACCCGCGATGAGATGTGCCACAGGGCTATCCAAGTACAACAAGTTAAATCGCCCACAAATTAAGGACAAACTGACTGAAACTGTAGCCAGTGGAAACTCAACTACATTGCCACCAAAAGAAACACACTTCACTTTGGTTCCTAACATCTGATTGTCGAAACCAACCGCTTGCGAACGCCACAATAGTGGACCACTATCACACAGAACAGAACTCAAATCTGCCATTCACAGAACGGACTCAACATGCAAATTGCTTGTGAACTCGACAGCAGCTAGACAAGCAAAAAGAGTATCAATAACAGAACAAGCAGCACTGGAATGTTTACTGTCGGCTGAGTTCTCAACAACAGCAGAGTTACCAACCACAAAAGGACACTTACCTGGGTGGCTAAGGTTACAAACTCTAAAAGGTTTCTACCAGACTTCCATGAACACTTAGCAGTTACATGTCCTGTCCTCTTGCACTGAAAACATACAACGCTGGCAGACTGATCAAAAGCACTTTCCGAGGAACTCTTACTACCAGAGGTATGACGGGCACCACGACCATGGTAATGGTTAGCACCAAAGTTGTTTCCACGACCAGCTGAGGAACTCGGGTTCTGACCAATACTTCGAAAAGTAGAGTACCTGTGTCCTCTGTCAGACTGACCATGGTATGGAGTTCTATCAGACGGCCCAGAACTTCCATAAGCAACAGAAGCAAACATGTTTACATCAGCTTTCCTAGAAAGCGCCTTAGTGGGATGAGCATGTCTGTACAACTCAGCAGACTTAATCATGTCACTAAAAGTTTTCTCATCCTTTTCGCACAGAAAAGTAGTTTTAGTCTTTAGAGACATAATCTGAAAACGGTTCTCGCAAGATAAGATCTACCAGACCTTCAAAAGATTTATCAATCTTGGATAATAAAACCCAACAGACACACAAACGCCTAAGCTCAAGCGCAAAGGTTTCGAAAGGTTTATCTGAGCCAGGCTTAGCCTCACGAAAACGCTTACGAAAACCATCTGGAGTGCATTGATTTTTTTTCAGCAAGCTCTCTTTCAGATGATCAAATGATACAACATTTTTTTCTGCGAGACTGTGATGAAGAGTTAAAGCGGAACCCTCAAACAATGTAGACAGGTATGTTTACCCACAAATTCTCTAACCTACCTAAAGAACGAGCATGGGTTTCAAAACGAAACAGATAACTATCTACATCGTCAGTTCTTTCTTTAGAAAGGGGCAACTTGGGAAAGGTAGGACGAGGAGCATTAGACCTGGGCAAACCAGAACCCTGACTCTCACGGTCCTGTACTGAGATCACACTCTGCTGAGAAGTCACTTGCAACTATATATTTTAGTTTCCTCTATCTCTTTTAGACCAATTCTTTTAGTTTCCTCTTGCATTCGCTCCTGCTCTCTTTTAGTCTCCTCTTGCATTGTAAAAAAGGTTCAGGACAGCCATTTACACACTCACTCATTCAGGAGGAAAGGAATCCTTGGAATGCTGAAGAAGCAACACATTCCCCAAGTAAAGATGGAAAGAGAATAATCAGAGAGAGGTAACCGAAGGTAATGAAACCAAAGCCAAAGACGGAAGGAAGAACTAGACCCTCATATCTCTAGAAACTATACAAAAGGAGACACCCCTTACGCTGGAGAGGGGAAAGAAATTAGACACAGTCATACAAAAACAATACAATACAACTCAAATGCTTAAAAGAAAACTCTGTGAACTTGACCTATTCTTAATAACTGGGGCAACCTATAGGAGCACAAAATAAATTCTACCACTAAGACATTTGAATTTACTGGCAAGAGAAAAGTTAGACAAGGGGGTCACCAGATGTTACGATGGCGGGCGGTGCGTGTTTTGCTGTCTGACTCTCACCTGAAGACGTTTGGATGCGTGTACGACTTTTCCCTACACACACCCCACACCACACAAACATAGATAGCCAGGCAACAAGTTAAATTCCCTACTTTTTTCTTTTTGCTGCCTGAACCATTAAATCAAAAACAAATGCTTAATACATAATAAGGACAATCATGAATATCAATTAGTTTACGCAACAACTGAAGGGCGTGCAAGAACAGTAGGTACTACACAATCACAACACCACATTTGTTTTCATACAGCAGGCCAGTCTGGCACCCACAGCAGTGTCATCATGGACAGTCTATGCAGTTGGTAGCGTCCGCCCGAATCACACAGTCTTCATACAGATCAGGAGCCACTCACGAAAGCAGCTCGTGGAGTCCTGCCAGGAACTCCCACACACCAGGAAGAAACGTCGACACGACGGAAAACGAAACCGCTCACGCAGGTAGGTTCGTGGAATCCTTCCAGGAACTCCCACACAGCAGAAGAAACACAAGGCGTCGTCCGATGAACCCTGAAGACCTTTCTCACTTCAGCTCATTGCTGACCACGCGGACAGGCTCTCAACAACTCCCCCCCCCCCCCCCCCCTCCGCCCGCACCACGTGGCAGAGAATGCGGCTAGGTTTGTGCTGCACCCTACACCTGGTTGGCATCGGGTCATACGATGTCTACTCAACTTTGGTCAGCCTCTCAATACCCAGCGGGGTAAAAGACAGTGGCTGGGCAAAGGCTGCACCCCACACCTGGATGGCAGTCAGTTCCAGGTCAGACACGGGGCTTCACCGACACCTGGGGGAACTGATACTTATCTTGATCATCTAGCCTACTTCCAACTCATTTATCTTTCTTGTTTGTAACTAACAGTCACTCTTTACATAATACATTTCACTGGAACTTGGGGAAAATACCCATAACAGAATGTACAAAGCTTCAATACAGGGGATGCATTACAATAGAAAGTTTTTTTTTAATTAACACCATGATTGTTTACATGAAGGGAAGGATTTCAACATGGAACCCTTTCTCAAAGTACCAAAATACAATTATTACATATGAACGAACAAATTCCGTTTGTCCCATTTTATCAAGAAAAGAATGTTTTTATCATTTCACATCATCACTAGACGTGTCCAATCACTTTTCATGGAACGATTTCCGTTCGTCCCTTATATCAAGAAAAGAATATTCATCTGCATCACTAGACGTGTCTAATTACATATCAAGGAACGACTTCCGTTCGTTTCTTTTTATCTTTCCACAACAAGAATCAGAATACATTTTCAGACAATTTATGCACAATAATATTCATTGCTCACTTCCCGAGCTCACCAACACTCACATCATTATGATACTTTATTTTAACTAGATTACATTTTCACTTCAAGTCGATATCAGCTGTTCACCGCTTTTCACTTCTTCCTTCGCTCCAAAAAAAAAAGGTATAGCAAGAGCAGATTTCACAAAGCTTGCCCTGTAGAGAACAGGAAAACACCGATTCTAACTCACCCTAGCCCCTCACCTAGGTTCGGGGCTAGGGCGACCTAGAATCGGTGTTTTCCTGTTCTCTGACAAGTAAGACTTCAATAACCAAAAAATAACGATTATCTACAAACATACATACTGTGTAGGATTATCCGTTTTCAATACTAATTTACTAAAGTTTTTAGATTTCAGTTTTTGCTTAATCCTGCGTTTTTCTTGATCGTTTTCAATAACATCATTTTCACGCAAACATTCATCAAATGAGTCTCTGTCTTTCATGTGAAATAGAACTACAGTCTTATAACTGTTCTCTAAAGTCTTTTAAAACTGAGTTATATTTTTGACATAAAATCCACACACTTATTCCAGCATGTCTTCCACTGAAAGCCAGTTTTGACAAAGTATTTCTTTTTTAACTATGTCTCTTTCTGCTGAACAGTCATCTATAATAAATAGTGTCTGCGTTCCTTCAAACAGTCTATAAAACTGTTCTAAAAACTCACTCAGTTTATTGCTAGGATCAACTAAATATATGTCATCATCTGTCCATATAAACCTTCTATCATAATATGCTTTGTTCCATTTAAGTGTTGGACAGAAAATCACAATATAATCAAAATTATAGCGATAAACTGTTTGTAATAGGTCTAGGACAAATATTGTTTTTTCCACAACCAGTCTGCCCACAAATCAATGAACAATGTGAGGTTTTTGTCATAAAGTTTAACTGCTCCATAGTTTTATAACAGAATTTAATCTAATCCAGTTATTGTTTTTATCATGCTCTCTGTCAAAACTTGTTCAGTATAATAAAATCCTATAAGGCCTAAATGTGTAAGATTAATCCAATTCAGTTCTGTAAGATTGTTTCTATTTAAGTCAACATTGATTTTGTTGCTTGTTGTTATGACCTTAATATCCTCACCATTGTGAAGAACGACGATGGTAACTTTAAGACGTTTAACGTCTAGGTTTGCCAGCTAATATTAATTCCTTTTATAAGGACGTCACTAACGCCCACAACCCCATCCCTCTCCACATCTTTAAAGACAGAAATTTCAAATATTATTGTGAACGTGTCTCCTAATTTTCTGCTTGGAAAGAACTGTAATTTTGTAGAAGCTTTTTTTTAAAACTGTTTCTTTTCTGTGGAGGATGTACTGTTTTTTCCCATACGGCGTTATTTCAATCTCTTTCCGACTATTGTCGTCCGGCATAAGACTTACATGTAAAGGGCCAGAGTTGAATGCTTTTCGGAAACTTTTTTGACGGCTAAAAAATGTAAATGGGCTTATGAATTCAAATTTTATTTCCCATTCTAAATATGGTTCTAAGTGCCATTTGCTGTCAGGTTTTCGAACTATTTTATATTCATACAGGCCAGCATTATTTACTTCTAGATTGCGCAGCTGTTCTAGTTTAGGAAACTTTTTGTTGTCGCCAACCTCTTTGCGTTTATAATCACCATCTTTAGTGTACTCAAACCCATACAAAGTGCCTATCTCACCGTTCTGTTCAAAGTCCGCAACGTCTGCAAGGTCTTTTAATTCTAAAGTTATACACCTCACAGGCGCTAATGTAACTCCTGATTCTTCTGGCCCACGCGACATTTTTTAGTACAACTTATTATTTTATTTCCAAAACAATGTGCAGGTTATCACATTTCACGAGTTTCCCTGTTTTGTCTGCAATTTTTATATTAAATGATCCGACCCTCCCACAAACTAATCTTTTAAACTGTAAATTAGGGAATTGTATAATTTCATAATCGCAATATGCAGCTTTCCCTGATGGAAGAGCTCTTAAAACAGTTGAGGGCCTTCCATCATATAAGTTTTCATCAGTGCTCAGCTCGTCCAAATGAACATAAAAGTAATGAATGTATTGCAAGATCGAGCGGATTTTTCCCCCTCATAAGTAGTTTTGTTTGGTGTAACTCTAATCTATGATTGTCAGCTGCAAAGCCTAACATTTTAGCTAGCCTTTATCAAAATAGTAACCTGCTTCTTCTTCAGACTTGAATGTAAACATTGTTTTTAGATTTGCATTGTTAAGTTTGAGAGTAATGTCAAAGTTACTCATTGCTTCTTTTAGTGAGCAAAACCCGTAATAACCATCAGGTATTGTTAACTGGCTAACTTTGGCCCCTGTTTTGTCAACTTTTAGAATCTTATTATTCTCCCTGGCTTCACTTATATTAAACCAAACGACTTTGTAAAATATTTCATGAAGTGCAACCATTCTGGCTCCGCAATTGTTATCAATAGTATGTTCTAAAAACGAAGGACGGTCTTGAGTTGTTATTGTTACAAACATTTTTTAAACGAAATAAAATGAGCGCATTCAAATATACTAATGCAAAATATTCTGTTGGGCCGCACTACAATCTTAAAAATATAACAACTGGTACTCTTGACATTTCTGTGACTCAGTCTGACACCTTTCAAGTAAAGGTTAGTACTCCATTAAACAGATATCTTAACCCTCCTATTAAAAACGACCACATCCCAAAAGTGTGGTTTAGTCATCCGATGCAGTTTTATCAGAACCAGTTTAAACTTTGCTGTGTTTTGTGCATCAACTGGGTGTGGAGTGTCGTATGCTGATCACTTAATCATCCTGATCCTTTGGTGAGGTCAGTGTATAGATTTCATTTATATTACACCTTCAGACGTATTTTGACTGAACTGCAAGCGCCATTGCCAAATGACAAACCGTTTAATCCATTCAGCAACAGAATAGACATGAAGGCTTTTGAAGGATCTGTAACGAATTCAATATTAAGGTCAAGACAGACTTTAGATAAAAGTTGGATCTTAATCATGGTCTAGGCACCCCTTATTTTTGGGCGTGCACAGAAAGTATAAATATGACTGGAATCCTCCTTACACATCTTTCTCTTCAGCACAGCTGTTCACCTCGGGTCCATAGAGCAAGAGCATAAAACAGCATGGACAACATTTTTCTTAGACACTTCTAAGGGCCTAACTAAAGCAGGAATAGAACGAATAAACGACTCTGTCGTACTTACGTTTGGTGTTTGCTAGGCTCGCAAGCACAAACAAGATCGAGCATAACAGATCCTTCTACTGGTTTTGATGCACAAAAACAATACTTAGCAAATTTAGAGGACGCCATTAATTCTACAGTTGATTTACCTTCAAGTATTAAAAGGTACCAAAATGTTTTACAATACGCAAGATCGAAAGTAGACTTTGCTGTTGGCACTGGTTTATACATGCTGCCTTCTGACCTCAGGCTCCAGATAGGAACAATAATAAACTACAATAATGAAATCCTTGTGGCAGGCAATGAACAGAAAGTCGGAAAAAAACGAAATAAATTTTGAGCCAGTAATATTGCAAGCAGTAAACAAACAAGATGACCCCCCAAGAATAAGTCATCCAATCCCCGTGGCCCAAAGCCTAAAGACCGTTGAAGAAGTCAAAAAAAATAATGACCATGAATATGAAAAGACAGCGCTTGTTCTTGGATTAACTGGCCTAGGATTACTTGGTCTTTATTTTACTAAATATTAACCCGACTATTAAGAGAACTAATGCCCATAAGTGCTCAGCCATAAAGCCAACTACTTTGCCTGCAGTAGACAAAAGCCAGCTAACAACACCCCCTAATATACCTGGTAAAGCATCACGGCTTTTACCGGCTAATTTTTTTAATAAACCCGCAAGATGATCAAGCTGTTTTTTTACCCATGATTTTATCAGGTGGAGGGGATGGTGGTGGAGGCACTGGGCTTTGACCACCGCCGCCTGTAATAGCCATCACCAGTGTACTTATTGCAAATCCTAAGGCCGTTATAAACGCTTGCTAATGTGACTCCTTGCTCTCTAAACAGTGTTCTTATTCTTTCTGCTAGCGTTGTGTCTTCATATAAAATTTTTCGGATAGTTTCTCTTATTCTATTCACTTGAGTTCGTAATTGGTCTCGGTTAGTAGACAAAAACTTCTAGTCTTGCTGATCTCTCTTGTTCAAGAACTTTTAGTCTTTGGGTTATTCTTTCTTTAACACCAGGCCCTAAGTTGGCGTCATCAGCCTCAACGAGTTTTTTCTTTTTCTCTTTTATATGCTCATCTAGTTCACCTAGTTTTGCTAAATTGTTTGTTAATTCGCCTCTGATGGTTCTTAAAGTACGATCAAGGGCTAATAATTCTCGCATGGGTAGCGGATTAATTGTTTTTAATGCTGTTTCTTCTGATAAACTGGTTTCTGCATCTATTATTTTGTCCGCTGTTGGACTTAAATCTTGAAGTTCTATGTTTTGCATTTGGCTATCTGTTGGGAGTTCTTGTAGTGTGTTTTGAAGTTTAGCAACTGCCTCCCTATCTAATTTTGGTTTAGAAATGCCAAGGCGATTTTGTACGCTCACATGGAGTCTTTGCCTAAGTGTACTCATGGCTTTAAACTTTGATGGGTTTCGTTCATGTGTAAGCTCAACACGTTGTCCTTGATCGTTTCTTACAAACAAATGACCGCCTTCTAATTCAAATCATTAGGGTCTATAAATTGGGGAGTTCAAGGTCTAAACTTTTGTAAAATGCTCCAACCCTTTCTTCTGTTAATTCACGCAGCACTGAGAGCGCTGAGTGATGCTGTATTAAAGGAGCCGTTTCACTCATGTCGTCTCCAGGATCAGAAACATCATAATCTTCATCTTCTCTGCCTTCCATGTTTCTTTAATAATAAACTTTTTATTTTGTTTTATAAAAAATGTCACAAACATATGGCTCGATTCTTGACCCGCATAGAAGATTGAAAGAGCCCTTTGGCGTGAAGGGAAATAAGCGGAATATTACTGTTCCAAATAATCCGTCTACTATTGATGCGGATCAAATTCTTACTGTCAAATTTTCCAGACCTAGGAGCGGATGAAGTGATTGTGCCAGGCTCTGCGCGTCTTACTTTCAAATAGAACTCGAATCAGCAACAGACCCCAACAGGACAGTTGTACAGAATTTGGGGCGGGCAATCGTTAAGAAAATTTCTATAAAACTTGAGGGGCAAGAAATATTTTCTTTACATAATGCAGACATATTTTTAACCTATTCTGATCTATGGCTAACCGCGAATGAAAGGGCTGATCTTGCGTTTCAAGGAATCGAAAATGAAGAAGCACTAAAACATAGAATAGGCGCCGCAGACGCTAAAGACGGCAAAAGGTTTGTAGCCGTAAGTTATGCGTATGGAAATCGCTTTTTCATACCCTTAGATTTGAGTTGTTAAAAGCGCATGCCCCATACTTTCAAGGAGCATTAAAAGACAGATTGTCATATGAACTAACTTTTAATTACTACAAATATGTTATTATATCTACAGACACGAAGCAAAGTACAGCATTTCTGACATCTCGTTAGAGTTTGACATCGTTAGCAACCCTAACTTAGCGAGGCTGATCGAGCAACAATATCAGTCAAAATTAGCAATATATTACGAAAGAGTGATTTTTCATTCTAAATATCCTAAAGCAGGGCAGACACTATTGGAATTTTAGTTTTAGTGCCGCAGCAAGATCGCTTAAAGGTATTTTATTGCTGTGTGAAAATGAAGAACCATTCAAAAGACAAACTGAAAATTTTGTTAATCCCAAAATAACGAAAGTGCAATGTACAATTGAGGGCAGTCCTAACCAAATCTACGCTAGCGGGCTTAAACCTTATCAGCATTTTGATGAAATAAGAAAACTGTTTGGAGGCGGAGGTGTAGAAATCCAACAGTTGACCTTGTGTCTAAAGATCTACATCTTCACAGTGTTAGACTTGATCATTATTTAACAACGAAATACGGTTTATGGATTGACCTAAGGGCAACGGAGGATAATCAGTTACATGGAAGCGGGAGAACTGTTAGAGACATAATAAACATTCAAATTGATAAAGAAAAAGAGGCCGATAAACCACTTAACGTGTATTTGTTTTTAATATATGATGCGCAGCTGAATATTCAAGATAACAGATTAAAAGATATACAATACTAAATTATTTTTATTTTAAAAAAAGCATGTCTGTTCAGGTTTATCCAAATGTGCCTACAGCGCCAGAGCCGCCAAAAGAAGGGATAGCCCCTGACATAAAACCTTCAGATTAACCAACATTACACAAATGCAACAAAAACTAGAGCAGGACCTTTCAAAATACAGCAAAACCAAACGAAGGTATTCTGCTGCCTTTAATGCCGTTACATATGTTAATACTGGAGCATCAACTATAAGTGCACTATCAGCAGGACAAGTGTAGGTCTCTTAGCAACAGGCGTAGGTGCGCCCGCAGCTTTACCTCTAGGCGGTTTGTCTTTAGCTCTTGGCCTGTGTTCATTAGCTGTAAGTACTGCCAGCAAAAAATTAAAAACTAAACTCCAAAAGCACACAGCTATGGTTCAACTAATAACAGCTAAACTTAGTTCGTTCAAACTGACAATAAATAAAGCGCTAGTTGACTCAAACATCACGGATGAAGAATTTAGTCGTTTACAGGCCGATTTTGATGACTATAAAAGACAAAGTTTGATCTTCAAAAAAAGGCAAGGGCAAGTTTTTCTCAACAGCCAGACGCCGAGCAGATAAAAAAGGAATGCTTAAAAAAAAGTAAACGAAACATTAAACTCTGTTCTAAACAGCTCACATTAACAACGCCAAAGGGTGTTATA
Organism: Conus ventricosus; assembly: GCA_018398815.1. Classification (NCBI taxonomy): domain Eukaryota; kingdom Metazoa; phylum Mollusca; class Gastropoda; order Neogastropoda; family Conidae; genus Conus; species Conus ventricosus. Next base: position 89,319,487 of record CM031602.1, on the reverse strand, counting down.
CTTTAGTTTATGAGTCCAAGCACAAAAAGACCGTTGATATTGATTCTGATTAAATTATTTTTTTTTTTAATTT
>CM031602.1:89291579-89318414 GCA_018398815.1 Conus ventricosus | reverse complement strand
TGTCTGACCTGGAACTGACTGCCATCCAGGTGTGGGGTGCAGCCTTTGCCCAGCCACTGTCTCTACCCCGCTGGGGTATTGAGAGGCTGACCAAAGGTGAGTAGACATCGTATGAGCGATGCCAACCAGGTGTAGGGTGCAGCACAAACCTAGCCGCATTCTCTGCCACGTGGCGCGGGCGGGGGTGGGGGGGGGGGGGGGGGAGTTGTTGAGAGCCTGTCCGCGTGGTCAGCAATGAGCTGAAGTGAGAAAGGTCTTCAGAGTTCATCGGGACGACGCCTTGTGTTTCTTCTGCTGTGTGGGAGTTCCTGGAAGGATTCCAGGAACCTACCTGCGTGAGCGGTTTCGTTTTCCGTCGTGTCGACGTTTCTTCCTGGTGTGTGGGAGTTCCTGGAAGGACTCCACGAGCTGCTTTCGTGAGTGGCTCCTGATCTGTATGAAGACTGTGTGATTCGGGCCGGACGCTACAACTGCATAGACTGTCCATGATGACACTGCTGTGGGTGCCAGACTGGCCTGCTGTATGAAAACAAATGTGTTGTTGTGATTGTGTAGTACCTACTGTTCTTGCACGCCCTTCAGTTGTTGCGTAAACTAATTGATATTCATGATTGTCCTTATTATGTATTAAGCATTTGTTTTTGATTTAATGGTTCAGGCAGCAAAAAGAAAAAAAGTAGGAATTTAACTTGTTGCCTGGCTATCTATGTTCGTGTGGTGTGGGTGTGTGTAGGGAGAAGTCGTACACGCATCCAAACGTCTTCAGGTGGGAGTCAGACAGCAAAACACGCACCGCCCGCCATTCGTAACATCTGGTGACCCCCTTGTCTAACTTTTCTCTTGCCAGTAAATTCAAAATGTCTTAGTGGTAGGATTTATTTTTGTGCTCCTATAGCTTGCCCCAGTTATTAAGAATAGGTCAAGTTCACAGATTTTTCTTTTAAGCATTTGAGTTGTATTGTATTGTTTTGTATGACTGTGTCTAATTTCTTTCCCGTCTCCAGCGTAAGGGGTGTCTCCTTTTGTATAGTTTCTAGAGATATGAGGGTCTAGTTCTTCCTTCCGTCTTCTGGCTTTGGTTTCATTACCTTCGGTTACCTCTCTCTGATTATTCTCTTCCCATCTTTACTTGGGGATTGTGTTGCTTCTTCAGCATTTCATGGATTCCTTTCTTCTGAATGAGTGAGTGTGTAAATGGCTGTCCTGAACCTTTTTGAAATGCAAGAGGAGACTAAAAGAGAGCAGGAGCGAATGCAAGAGGAAACTAAAAGAATTGATCTAAAAGAGATAGAGGAAACTAAAATAATATAGTTGCAAGTGACTTCTCAGCAGAGTGTGATCTCAGGACAGGACCGTGAGAGTCAGGGTTCTGGTTTGCCCAGGTCTAATGCTCCCGTCCTACCTTTCCCAAGTTGCCCCTTTCTAAAGAAAGAACTGACGATGTAGATAGTTATCTGTTTCGTTTTGAAACCCATGCTCGTTCTTTAGGTTGGTTAGAGAATTTGTGGGTAACATACCTGTCTACATTGCTTGAGGGTTCCGCTTTAACTCTTCATCACAGTCTCGCAGAAAAAATGTTGTATCATTCGATCTTCTGAAAGAGAGCTTGCTGAAAAAAAATCAATGCACTCCAGATGGTTTTCGTAAGCGTTTTCGTGAGGCTAAGCCTGGCTCAGATAAACCTTTCGAAACCTTTGCGCTTGAGCTTAGGCGTTTGTGTGTCTGTTGGGTTTTATTATCCAAGATTGATAAATCTTTTGAAGGTCTGGTAGATCTTATCTTGCGAGAACCGTTTTCAGATTATGTCTCTAAAGACTTAACTACTTTTCTGTGCGAAAAGGATGAGAAAACTTTTAGTGACATGATTAAGTCTGCTGAGTTGTACAGACATGCTCATCCCACTAAGGCGCTTTCTAGGAAAGCTGATGTAAACATGTTTGCTTCTGTTGCTTATGGAACTTCTGGGCCGTCTGATAGAACTCCATACCATGGTCAGTCTGACAGAGGACACAGGTACTCTACTTTTCGGAGTATTGGTCAGAACCCGAGTTCCTCAGCTGGTCGTGGAAACAACTTTGGTGCTAACCATTACCATGGTCGTGGTGCCCGCCATACCTCTGGTAGTAAGAGTTCCTCGGAAGTGCTTTTGATCAGTCTGCCAGCGTTGTATGTTTTCGGTGCAAGAGGACAGGACATGTAGCTGCTAAGTGTTCATGGAAGTCTGGTAGAAACCTTTTTAGAGTTTGTAACCTTAGCCACCCAGGTAAGTGTCCTTTTGTGGTTGGAACTCTACTGTTGTTGAGAACTCAGCCGACAGTAAACATTCCAGTGCTGCTTGTTCTGTTATTGATACTCTTTTTGCTTGTCTAGCTGCTGGCGAGTTCACAAGCAAATTGCATGTTGAGTCCGGTTCTGTGAATGGCAGATTTGAGTTCTGTTCTGTGTGATAGTGGTGCTACTAATTGTGGCGTTCGCAAGCGGTTGGTTTCTGACAATCAGATGTTAGGAACCAAAGTGAAGTGTGTTTCTTTTGGTGGCAATGTAGTTGAGTTTCCACTGGCTACAGTTTCAGTCAGTTGTCCTTAATTTGTGGGCGATTTAACTTGTTGTATCTTGGATAGCCCTGTGGCAGATCTCATCGCGGGTAATGTTCCCAGAGTTTCTGTAAGCAGTGAGTTGAGTGATGTGTCTGGCAAACCTTTCTCTTTAGCTGCCGTCACGAGGGCAAGAGCTAAGCATGTTGTGGACAAAAAGCCTTTGTGTCAGATACCTGATGATCTGAACATTGCCCGTTCTGATCTTGCTCAAAAACAGAAGGATAATGAATCATTTAAAACTTGCTTCCAGTTAGCGACTTCTGGTGAGGTGAAGAAGTTAGGTACACCTATCTTTTATTACTACTTGTCTGATGGTGTTCTGTACGGGCATATTGTCAAAAGTGATATCTCTTTTGATCAAGTTGTTGTTCCTGTTGAACTTTGACCTACAGTGTTGTCTGTGGCGCGTGATCTGAAATTGTTGGGTCATTGTGGTTCTCGACATTCTCTGTCTAGAGTTCTTAGTAAGTTCTTTTGGCCTGGAGTGACTGTGGATGTAGCGAAGTATGTTGCTTCCTGTGATGTGTGTCAGAAGACGGTATCAAAGGGTAGAGTTTGTCCGGCACCCCTTGCGTCTGTTCCACTCCGTTCTCCATTTGATCGTGCTGCTGTGTCTACTTCTGATGTTGTACCAACAGTTCTTCTTTCACAAGTATTTCAGTGCCTTGGTCAGAGATAACATCTTTAACTTGTGTCCAAGAATAGATTTCTTTGGAGTGTTCTCCAGGAGTTGGTCTTTCTGGGATTACACAGATCCCCTCTCCACAGTCTGGTGTGCCTGAAGTGATTTGTACAGTTGGTGTTGTCCAGGACTGTGATGACGCTTTACCCATTCCCCCTTTAGCTGTCCAGATGGGGTCTGCTAAAGCCAGAAAAGAAGTCCATTCAGTACAGTTTGATTGTGCTTTGTCTGACAACAGTTCCAAGGAGATGCGTGCGTTAGAAAGAAGGTTACGACATCCCCTTTTCTGCGAAAGAGGTTGTTGAGAGAGAGAGAGGAGAGAGAGAGAGAGAGAGAGAGAGAGGAGAGTAGAGAGAGAGAGAGAGATTGGTATCATGTTAGATCTTGGTGTCATTGAGCCATCAAATAGTCCTTACGCGTCTCCAATTGTGTTGGTCAAGAAGAAAGATGGTAGTGTCGGTTTTGCATTGATTTTTTTTTTTTTTTTTTTTTTTTTTTTTTTTTTTTGCTGTCCAACTTCTGCACCACCTCAGAGGCAGTGCACCCACGCCGCTCATTCCGACACCCCGTCCACAGCCACAGCCCGGTCGGCCCCGCCGCAGCCCAGGCACCGGCAATCACAAGGAGCAGGGCAATGTCGAGTCGTCAAGAGGCATCCCACCGGAGGAGACACTGCACTTTCTGCCGAGTCACTTCGGGGGTGTTCAGTGGCGCCTGTTCTGATCTACCATACGCAGGACACCACCTACTAAGCCCCCTACTGACGACAATAATTGCTTAGTCGGGGAGCCGGCGTGAGTGAGCTCTCCCTCCGGAGGGCGCCACCACGTCCGTCCAACGACAGCCCATGGACTCGCCGATACCGGTGACCCCGACGGAACCAAACCAAGGCCACAGACGTGGAGAGGACATCAAAACTGAGGTCACCATGAGAGCAGGGCATGAAGGGCCAAAAGAATTTGATACTTTTTTTAATGCTGATCGATGAGAATGAGGATGATTAAGATGATGCTACGGATTTCCATTTCGGTCTGAGACTACATGACAGGGCTGTACTCTACGCTTCCTTTCATAATATATCCCGGCGTCAACCAGACCCGAGAGATACAGACACCTGCAGTGTTGGTCAGGAAATTTGAGCAACACTCTCAGAAACGCATCCATTAAGTGGATGAAACTCGACTGTGTGGTCCCAGTCTTCCCAACTGAGTCCGCAGCAACTCAACTCTGGGTAGGAGCCGGTCGGGGCAGAAACACCCACATGACTCTGATGGGATTCGAACCCACGACCTCCCAGCCGGGAGTCCGCGACGTTAATCACTTCGCCATGGCGGCTGGTGGTTTTACATTGATTTCATATCTTCAGATTTCAGATGGAGAGAACTATAAAATGCCACTTCTAGCTCACCCGGTCTCAACCAGTTTCGACCGGGCGACTCTAGAAGCGGCATTTTATAGTTCTCTGACAAGTAAGACTTTAATAACCAAAAAATAACGACCCTACAAACAACATACTGTGTAGGATTGTCCGTTTTCAATACTAATTTACTAAACTTTTCAGATTTTAGTTTTTGCTTAATCCTGTGTTTTTCCTGATCATTTTCAATAACATCATTTTCGCGCATACATTCATCAAATGCGTCTCTGTCTTTCATGTGAAATAAAACTACAGTCTTTAACTGTTCTCTAAAGTCTTTTAAAACCGAGTTATATTTCTGACATAAAATCCACACACTTATCCCAGCATGTCTTCCACTGAAAGCTAGTTTTGACAAAGTTTTTCTCTTTTTAACTATGTCTCTTTCTGCCGAACAGTCATCTATAATAAATAGTGTCTGCGTTCCTTCAAACAGTTTATAAAACTGTTCTAAACACTCACTCAGTTTATTGCTAGGATTAACTAAATATATTTCATCATCTGTCCATATAAACCTTCTATCATGATATGCTTTGTTCCATTTAAGTGTTGGACAGAAAATCACAATATGATCAAAATTATAGCGATAAACTGTTTGTAATAGGTCGAGGACAAATATTGTTTTTCCGCAACCAGTCTGCCCACAAATTAATGAACAATGAGGGGTTTTTGTCATAAAGTTTAACTGCTCCATAGTTTTATAACAGAATTTAATCTAATCCAGTTATTGTTTTTATCATGCTCTCTGTCAAAACTTGTTCAGTATAATAAAATCCTATAAGATCTAAATGGGTAAGATTAATCCAATTCAGTGCTGTAAGATTGTTTCTATTTAGACTAATATTGATTTTGTTGCTTGTTGTTATGACCTTAATATCCTCGCCATTGTGAAGAACGACGATGGTAACTTTAAGTTTTTCAACGTCTAAGTTTTGCCAGCTAATTAGAATTCCTTTAAAAAGGACGTCACTAACGCCCACAACCCCCCCCCCCCCCCCCCCCTCTCCTTATCTTTTAAGACAGAAATTTCAAATATCATTGTGAACGCATCTCCTAATTTCATTTGCGGAATGAACTGTAATTTTGTAGAAGCTTCCTTTAAAACCATTTCTCTTCTGTGGAGGATGTACTGTTTATTCCCATACGGCTTTATTTCAATCTCTTTCCGACTATTGTCGTCCGGCATAAGACTTACATGTAAAGGGCCAGAGTTGAATGCTTTTCTAAAACTTTTTTGACGGCTAAAAAATGTAAATGGGCTTATGAATTCAAATTTTATGTCCCATTCTAAATATGGTTCCAAGTGCCATTTGAGGTCAGGTTTTCGAACTATTTTATATTCATACTGGCCAACATTATTTGCTTCTAGATTGCGCAGCTGTTCTAGTTTAGGAAACTTTTTGTTGTCGTCAACCTCTTTGCGTTTATAATCGCCATCTTTAGTGTACTCAAAACCATACAAAGCGCCTATCTCACCATTCTGTTCAAAGTCCACAACGTCTGCAAGGTCTTTTAATTCTAAAGTTATACACCTCACAGGCGCCAATGTAACTCCCGGTTCTTCTAGCCCCCGCGACATTTTTTAGTACAGTTTATTATTTTATTTCCAAAACAATTTGCAGGTTATCACATTTTACGACTTTTCCTGTTTTGTCTGTGATCTTTATATTAAATGATCCGACCCTCCCACAAACTAATCTTTTAAACTGTAAATTAGGGAATTTTATAATTTCATAATCGCAATATGCAGCTTTCCCAGATGGTAGAGCTCTTAAAACAGTTGAGGGCCTTCCATCATATAAGTTTTCATCAGTGCTTAGCTCGTCCAAGTGAACATAAAGTAATGAATGTAATGCAAGATTGAGCGGATTTTCTCCCTCATAAGTAGTTTTGTTTGATGTAACTCTAAAACTATGAACGGCTCGATTGGCAGTTGTAAAGCCTAACATTTTCGCTAGCTCTTCATCAAAATAGTAACCTACTTCTTCTTTTTCAGGTTTGAAGGTTAACATTGTTTTTAGATTCGCATTGTTAAGTTTGAGAGTAATGTCAAAGTTACTCATTGCTTCTTTTAGTGAGCAAAACCCGTAATAACCATCAGGTATGGTTAACTGGCTAACTAAAGTTCCTGCATTATCAACTTTTTTAATCTTATTATTCTTCTTGGATTCACTTATATTAAACCATACGACTTTGTAAAATATTTCATGAAGCGCAACCATTCTGCTTCCGCAATTGTTATCAATAGCATGTTCTAAAAACGAAGGACGGTCTTGAGTTGTTATTGTTACAAACATTTTTTAAACAAATTAAAAATGAGTGCGTTTAAATATACTGATGCAAAATATTCTGTTGGGCCGCACTACAATCTTAAAAATATAGCAACTGGCACCCTTGACATTTCTGTGACCCAGTCTGACACCTTTCAAGTAAAGGTGAGTACTCCATTAAGCAGATATCTTAACCCCCCTATTAAAAAAGACTACATCCCAAAAGTGTGGTTCAGTCATCCGATGCAGTTTTATCAGAACCAGTTAAACTTTGCTGTGTTTTGTGCATCAACTGGGTGTGGAGTGTCGTATGCTGATCATTTAAATCATCCTGATCCTTTGGTGAGGTCAGTGTATAGATTTCATTTATATTACACCTTCAGACGTATTTTGACTGAACTGCGAGCACCATTGCCAAATGACAAAACGTTTAATCCATTCAGCAACAGAATAGACATGAAGGCTTTTGAAAGGATTTGTAACGAATTCAATATTAATGTTAAGACAGACTTTAGACAAAAGTTGGACCTTAATTATGGCTTAGGCACCCCTTATTTTGGGGCGTGCACAGAAAGTATAACTATGACTGGAATCCTCCTTACACATCTTTCTCTTCAGGCACAACTGTTCACCTAGGGTCCATAGAGCAAGAGCATAAAACAGCATGGACAACATTTATCTTAGACACTTCTAAGGGCCTAACTAAAGCAGGAATAGAACGAATAAACGACTCTGTTCGTACTTACGTTTGGTGTTTGCTAGGCTCGCAAGCACAAACAAGATCGAGCATAACTGATCCTTCTACTGGTTTTGATGCACAAAAACAATACTTAGCAAATTTAGAGGACGCAATTAATTCTACAGTTGATTTACCTTCAAGTATAAAAAGGTGCCAAAATGTTTTACAATACGCAAGATCGAAAGTAGACTTTGCTGTTGGCACTGGTTTATATATGCTACCTTCTGACCTCAGGCTCCAGATAGGCGTAATAATAAACTACAATAATGAAATCCTTGTGGCAGGTAATGAACAGAAAGTTGGGAAAAACGAAATAAATTCTGAGCCTGTAATATTGCAAGCAGTAAACAAACACCCAAGATTAAGTCATCCAATCCCCGAGGCCCAAAGCCCAAAGACTGTTGAAGACCGCAAAAAAAATAATGACCATGAATATGAAAAGACAGCGCTAGTTGTTGGATTAACTGGCCTAGGATTACTCGGTCTTTATCTTACTAAATATTAACCCAACTATTAAGAGAACTAATGCCCATAAGTGCTCGGCCATAAAGCCAACTACTTTGCCTGCAGTAGACAAAAGCCAGCTAACAATACCTCCTAATATACCTGGTAAAGAGTCTATAGCTTTACCAGCTAATTTTTTTAATAAACTCGCAAGATGATCAAGCTGTTTTTTTACCCATGATTTATCAGGTGATGGCGATGGAGGCACTGAACTTTGCCCTCCACCACCGCCTGTAATAGCCATCACCAACGTACTTATTGCAAATCCTAAGGCCGTTATAACGCTTGCTAATGTGACGCCTTGCTCTCTAAACAGTGTTCGTATTCGTTCTGCTAGCGTCGTGTTTTCATATAAAATTCTATGGATAGTTTCTTTTATTCTGCTCACTTGAGTTCGTAATTCTTCTCGGTTAGTAGACAACACTTCTACTCTCGCTGATCTTACTTCTTTAAGCTCATTTATTTTTTGTTTTATTCTTTCTGTAACATCACTCCTTAAGTTGGCGGCTTCAGCCTCAGCGAGTTTTCTTTTTTCTTTTTCTATTTTCTCATTTACTTCAGTCAGTTTTGCTGAATTGTTTATTAATTCTCCTCTGAAGGCTCTTAAAGTGCGGTCAAGGGCTAATAATTCTCTTACAGGCGCCTGTATTTCTTGCGCGGGCAGCGGCGGTTCATCTATAGTGTTTAATGCTGTTTCTTCTTCTGGAGTGAGTTCTGCTTCTATTACATTTATTATTTTGTCTGTTGTTTGACTTAAATCTTCAAGTTCCACGTTTCGCATTTGGTTATCTGTTGGGAGTTCTTGTGGCATGTTTTGAAGTCTTACAGCTGCTTCCCTATGTGATTTCGGTTTAACAAGGCCAAGGCGAGTTCGATCGGCAACTTTAAGTCTTTGTCTAACTGTTTCCATGCTTACAAACTTTAATGGGTCTCGTTTATCTGTAAGCGGAACACGCTGTCCTTCTTTGTTGTTCACATACAAATGGTCGCCTTTTAGTTCAAAATCATCAGGGGCTATAAATTCGGGAGGTTCTAGGCTTAAACTTTGGTAAAATGATCTGACCTTAGGTTCTGTTAATTCATGCCACATTGAGGCCATTGAGCGATGCTGTGTCAAAGGAGTCATTTCACTCACGGCGTCTTCAGGATCAGGATCCTCATAATCTTCTTCACCTTCAATGCCTGCCATGTTTTTAAATAATTAACTTTTTATTTTGCTTCATAAAAATGGCGCAAACATATGGCTCATTTCTTGGCCCGGATAGAAGACTGCAAGAGCCCTTTGGCGTGAAGGGAAATAAACAGAATATTATTGTTCCAAATAATCCATCTACTATTGATGCAGATCAAATTCTTACTGTTAAATTTCCAAACCTAGGAGCAGATGACGTGATTGTGCCAGGCTCTACGCGACTTACTTTCAAAATAGAACTCACATCAGAAACAGACCCAACAGAACAGTTGTGCAGAATTTGGGGCGGGCAATTGTTAAGAAAATTTCTATAAAACTTGAGGGGAAAGAAATATTTTCTTTACATTATGCTGACATATTTTTAACCTATTCTGATCTATGGCTAACCGAGAATGAAAGGGCTGATCTTGCGTTTCAAGGAATAGATAATAATGAAGCACTAAAACACAGAATAGGCGCCTCAGATGCTGAAAGCGGCAAACAGCATGCAGCTGTAAGTTATGCGTATGGAAATCGCTTTTCTATCCCCTTGGATTTTGAGTTGTTAAGTGCGCATGCGCCATACTTTCAAGGAGCATTAAAAGACAGATTGTCATATGAACTAACTTTTAATGAATACAAACGTGTTATCAGATCAACAACAGACACCGAAGCAAAGTACAGCATTTCTGACATCGCGTTAGAGTTTGACGTTGTTAGGAACTCTAATTTAGCAAGGTTGATTGAGCAACGATATAAGACACTAGCAATATATTACGAAAGAGTGGATCACCATTCTACACATCCTAAAAGCAGGGCAGACACTATATGGAATTTTAGTTTTAGTGTCTTAGCAAAATCAGTTAAAGGTATTTTATTGCTGTGCGAAGATGAAGAACCATTTAAAAGACAAACTGAAAAGTTTCTTAATCCTAAAATAACGAAAGTGCAATGTACAATTGATGGTAGCCCTAACCAAATCTACGCTAGCGGGCTTAGACCTTATCAGCATTTTGATGAAATAAGAAAATTGTTCGGTGGTGGGAGGTGTAGAAATCCAAAAGTTGGCCTTGTGTCTAAAGATCTACACCTTCATGGTGTTAGACTTGATGATTATTTAACAACAAAATACGGTTTATGGATTGACCTAAGATCGACAGAGGATAATAAGTTGCATGGAAGTGGGAGAACTGTTAAAGACGTAATAAACATTCAAATTGACAAAGAAAAAGATGACGATAAACCGCTTAATGTTTATTTGTTTTTAATATATGATGTGCAGCTGAATATTCTAGATAACAGGTTTCAAAATATAGAAGGCTAAATTATTTTAATTTTAAAAAGCATGTCTGTTGACGTTTATCCAAAAGTACCTACAACGCCAGAGTCACCAAAAGAAGAGATAGTAGAAACCCCTGAAGTAAAAACCTTCAGATTAACCAACATTACACAAATGCAACAAAAACTAGAGCAGGACCTTTCAAAATACAGCAAAGCCAAACGAAGGTATTCTGCTGCCTTTAATGCTGTTACATTTGTTAATACTGGAGCATCAACTATAAGCGCCGCATCAGCAGGAACGAGTGTTGGTCTCTTAGCAACGGGCATAGGCGTACCCGCAGCTTTACCTCTAGGTGGTTTGTCTTTAGCTCTCGGCCTGTGTTCATTAGCTGTAGGTGCTGCCAGCAAAAAAATAAAAACTAAACTCCAAAAGCACACAGCCATGGTTCAACTAATAAACAGCTAAACTTAGTTCCTTCAATCTGATAATAAATAAAGCACTAGCTTACTCAAACATCACGGATGAAGAATTTAGTCGTTTACAGGCTGATTTTAATGACTACAAAAGACAAAAGTTTGATCTTCAAAGAAAGGCAAGAGCAAGTTTTTCTCAACAGCCAGACACCGATCAGATAAAAAAGGAATGTTTAAAAAAAGTAAACGAAACATTAAACTCTGCTCTAAACAGCTCACATTAACAACGCCAAAGGGTGTTTATACTTTAGTTTATGAGTCCAAGCACAAAAAGACCGTTGATATTGATTAATTATTTTCTTGATTTAAATAAATATTTTGAGTCAGAAAAGAAACTCAGCATGGATAAGATATATGAAGGTCCAGACGAATTGTTTGAAGCAATGCAAGAAGATTTATCAAAAGCTTTAAATGATATCAGTCTAGATGTCATTGATCCAGCAAGCGTACGGGCAAGTGTTGCTCATGCTATTTCTCAAGTTCCAGGTAAACTGACAATAGACCCGCCAGTTAAAGTAATGTTAGCTGTTTTAATCGACTATATAACAATAAATGAAGAAAACCTAGAAGTCTGGGTCTCAACTAAACAACAGACTATTCTTTCTCATAATGACTTAACACCCGGTTGGGCAGACCAACTGCTTACACAGTTTGATGTGGCCGCTGAAGAAGCCAAAATGAGAGGCTCTGGTTGGTCAGAGGGCGAAGTCAAAGAGATCAGATTAAAACAGGCTAAGTATGAGCCGATTGTAGGCAAGTCTTACTTTCCGATGCCCCCATCATTGGTAGCGAAAAGAGCAGTTCTAAACATAAAGAATACAGACAACAAATGTTTTATGTGGTGTGTTCTCGCAAGGCTGCATTACGTCAGCAAAAACGCAGAGAGAGTGTCTAACTATGAACCTTACATCAATGATCTTAACTTTAGTGGAATATCCTTTCCTGTTAGCGCGGATTCCATTGATCAGTTTGAAGAACAAAACAAACCAATAACTGTTAATATCTACACATGGGATGAGGAAACAAATCTACAGCCCATTAAAGTGTCTAAGAACAGTCCAACGATTGGCGAGCCAGACAAAAATCATGTTGACTTACTGCTGATGCTTTCACCAGCGGGGCTACCGCATTACACATTGATACGAACAATGAGTAGATTATTGCAGCATACTTCAAAGCATTACCATATACAAGAATTCTGCAGAAAATGTTTAACAAGAATTCCATCTGTTCAAGCCGCGAGCGAACATAAGAAACATTGTATCGGCCCAGTTGACTGTAATACAGAACTAATTACGCCCCCAGAAGGCAGTAAAGTTAGTTTTAAGAACTGGAAACGGCTGCAAAATTCTCCATATGTTGTTTACGCAGACTTCGAATCACTCATTGTTTCTTATGAGGGACCAACCCCACAGAAACGTCCAAAAACAGACTTTGTGAGTAATCATCAGATTTGTTCATTTGCTTTCATCGTTGTCAGGTCGGATGGCGCTCATTCAACGCCAGAATTATACAGAGGGCCAAATGCGGCTAGAAGATTTTTACAGCGCATGCAGCAAGTGCGTAATGATTGTTCTAATAATCTAAACTTATCTGAAATCATGATGACGCCTGAAGACCAAGAACAGTATGCCTTAGCCACTCACTGTTGGATTTGTGGTTTAGGCCTCTCATCAGACGCAGCAAATCCGACAGTAAGAGACCATGATCACATTAGTGGGAAGTTCAGAGGAGCTGCGCACAGTAAATGCAATCTTCAACTAAAGTTTGAACCAAAGACATGGAAGCTGCCCATCTTCTTTCATAACTTGCGAGGTTACGACTCTCATCTTATAATGAAAGCAGTAGACGACGCCTTCAGGATAACATGCATTGCACAGTCATCAGAAAAGTACATGTGTTTCACTTTAAATAACATGTCTTTTTATGACTCTATGCAGCACATGATGGGATCATTAGAGTCACTAGCTATGTCCTTAAAATCCTGCCCAATAACGGAAGAATATTTTGACCCAACTCTCGTTAGAAAGGGCGTTTACCCTTATGAGTACATGAACAGTTGGGAAAGGTTTGACGAAGATACACTTCCACCTAAAGAAGCGTTCTTTTCTAGTCTTAGAGGAAAGGGCATTAGTGATTCAGATTACCAACATGCTCAAGATGCGTGGCAGAAGTTAGCGTGTAAAACGATGGGAGACTATCATGACTCCTACTTGATGGCAGATGTATGTTTGTTGGCGGACGTTTTTGAAAATTACAGAAAGACCTGCATGAAACATTATAGCCTGGATCCCGCGCATTACATTTCTGCGCCCGGGATGAGTTGGGATGCTTTCTTAAAGTTTACTGGAGTACAGATTGATTTATTGTCAGATTTACCAATGCTTCAGATGATTGAAAACGGATTGCGGGGAGGAATTAGTATGGCGTCGCATCATTACTGTAAAGCAAACAACAAATACTTGGACGACTATGATCCAAGTAAAAGGGCTAACTATCTCATGTATTTAGATGCAAACAATCTGTATGGATGGGCAATGGCGCAACCGCTTCCATTACGTAACTTTAAAATGTACACAAGCGGTGGTACGAATAATATTCAAAAGGCATTAAAGTGGTTGGGTAGTTTGACGCCGGGTCAACAGCGTGGTTTCATTCTAGAAGTTGACTTAGAATATCCTCATGAACTCCATGACCTGCATAATGACTATCCATTAGCAGCAGAAAGCCTAAAGATGGCAAAAACAGAGCCGCCTAAACTTGTGCCTAATCTTCGAGGCAAAAAAAATTATGTCTGTCATTACAGACTTCTACAATTTTATTTAAGACATGGTTTAAAGTTGACAGCTGTTCATCGTATAATTGCTTTTGATCAAGAACAGTTCATGAAACCATACATCATGAAGAACACTGATCTCAGAACTAAATCCGCAGATGCTTCAGAAAAAGACTTTTTCAAGTTGATGAACAACAGCTTTTTTGGAAAGACTATGGATAATCCGCACAAGCGTAAAGATGTCAGATTAGTCACCAAAGAGAACGAAGCAATTAAGCTGACTTCAAAACCTAATTACCAGGACTTCAGAAGATTTCATGATCAGCTTTTTGGCATAATGATGAAAAAAAAAAGAAAGTCAAATTGGACAAACCCGTTTTTATTGGGTTTACTGTTTTAGAATTATCAAAGCTTTTGATGTTAGAATTTCTTTATGACTACTTTAAACCCTCGTATCCTGAGTCCAGAGTACTTTACACAGATACAGATAGTTTTGTTATAGATCCCTACTGAAGACATCTAAAAAGACATAATAAAGTAGCAAAGGCATGGGGGAGGGTAGAATCATCGATTACCCTAAAGATTCACCCCTTTACATTCAATTACTAACAAAAAGGTTTTGGAAAGATGAAGGATAATTTATTGGAAAGTGTTTTAAGGAGTTTTATTGGTTTAAATCGAAAATTACAGTATTTCGAGCCAAAAAAATCATTAAGAAAGCAAAAGGAATATCTCGCGTGTTTGCATCAAACAATGCATGACAACTAAAAAGAACATTTTTTTGACAAAAGATTTTTCCACAAAAACTAAAACACGATCTAACACATGAGATAACACAACTGTTAACAAAGAATCATTAGTTTGAACAAACACAAAACGTGTTTTTTAAACCAGAGTTTTCATATAAATTTGGGGCATTGGAGAACCAAAAATTAAATAAAGCGGCTGTTCGGGTGGGTTTATCTGCGGGTTCTTCTTTCACAAAAGATCTTTGGGAGCTGGTTGTTTTGTTGTTCATTTCCGAAATAATACAGGGGGGATTCATTTTTCAATTCTTTTTATTTCAAGGATAAACACCCCAAAACCCGATCTGTTGCCCTGATGCATTTCCCCTTCCGTTTCCCCCCCGAAAATAAAGGTACCTTCTTTCAAACCAAACGGCAAAATTTCGATGAAGCTCTCCTTCAAAAAACATTTATTTTTTTTTCTTTGATTTCTTTACTGGTTTTAGCCCTTTAAATTTTTCATTTTCTTGCGCGCAAAACTGAGGGGAGTCTTTTAACCCCCTTCGTGTTGCGAGAATTTCAATCGCTCTCTGTGATATGGAAGGAAAAAAGTCTTCAGATAACTGTTTGGTAAAAATTTTAAAAATAAAACCCGTGACTTAACTCCTGGAATGCCTCTTTTAATGGAACTCTATGTTTTTTAAAAATAATTTTTCATCGACCTTTAAAACTTTTCCCTCTCGACTTTAATCATCGAGGGTAAGTTAAGGACCCCGTTTTATAATCTTTAAGCGACAGCAACAGCAAAGGCCCCCTTTTTTGGGTTTAAAGGGTTTCCCCATCTTTGTATCTTAAGCTACCAAAACGTAAGCGCTACTAAATCTTTTTCGTCAAAACGATCATGGGTAAAATAAGAAGGTCCTTTTAGGGGGATTCGGTTTGTATTCACAAAATCGGGCCCCTTTTTCGCCTAGGGGCCCGGGAAAAAAATTTTTCCCAAAAAGCTTGTTTAGATAAAACCCTTCTTTGCGTTTGTTCCTGACCCCCCCCCTGCTTTGGGTTACTTTTTAATTGCCGGATTCCCTTTCCCAAAATCCTTTTTGGGGAAAAAAAGATTTTTTTCATTTTTTTTTCAGCCCCTATTATGCCAACAAAATACACAACGGTCAGCCCAAAGCAATAAACGCATTTCTTGCTCTTTTGTTTTTTCTGATGGGTGATAAAAGTCGCTAAATTTTGGTGGGGGGAATGTCTCGATTGGTTTGCCTGTTACAAGATAATATTCTTTTATCGCTTGATCAACATCTTTAAATGTGTAAGCTGCATGCCCCTGTTTTTTTCAGGTATCGTTAA
Source organism: Conus ventricosus (assembly GCA_018398815.1). Classification (NCBI taxonomy): domain Eukaryota; kingdom Metazoa; phylum Mollusca; class Gastropoda; order Neogastropoda; family Conidae; genus Conus; species Conus ventricosus. The sequence continues at coordinate 89,302,425 of CM031602.1, read as the reverse complement.
TGAAATCTAACTGTTCAATTCTCTGCTTTTCATAGCGATCTTGTGCTGCGGCTAGTTGCTCCATAGCTTTGTTATGTCTTTTTCTCTCGCCGTCATCCCGTAGTTTACTAAACGCGTAATTACTTCCGCTAAAAGCAAGCGCATTTACCACAGCGCCACCTATCATCATTACGAGTGAAGCCATTTTTTATAAATGTATTTTTTTTACATATATATATTCTCTGGAATTATTCCTTGCTTAACTAGAAAATCTTTCGTAGCGAACGAAGCTGCAATAATAGCAATCAGCTTTGCTGAGTCTTCAAAGTCTAGTTTGCCAAGATCTGCTGGTTTTATTTTTAACAGGCTTTTACCAAACATCGTGTATCCTACACTTAGGCCTCCAATAACAGCAGAATGGTATACAAGGTTAGTAACAGTTTTTTCGGTGCTCATTTTTAAAAAATAAAATAATTATAATTGATAAATAACATGAACAGCGATGATCTACTACAGCTGCAGAGCGACCTAATCCGCCTTGGACTTACAAATGAAGAAGTTGATGACCAAGCTGTTATGCCCCAAAAGGAGAGGTTGTATTCTTTGGCAGCATGTGGAAAAACAAAACAGTTCCTCGGAAATGAATTCAGCATAGAACAGATTCAACAGATGTCGCCGCAAGACATTATAAAGTATCATAACAGGTATGAAGCGCAACTAGGATCAAGAATGGTAAAAAGTGTCGGGCAAACGGCTCTTAGTTTGTACACTAAACTAGTCAGTAGATTTGCCCCCATTGATTCTGAACAAGACTTTATGTATGATTTAACGCAGGATCCAGTTTTAACAAAGTCATTAGAGTCTCTAGGATGTGATCTATACTACAGATTTGGAACATTGTTATCGCCGTTAATCATGGGATTAATTACTTTTAATCATATAGATTTTATTTCCCTTCAAAATGACCGAGCCAGAAAATCAGCAGAATCAGAAAAGATTGAACCAGGTGGAGAAAGTGAGTAAAAATCCTGGACGCGTTGCAGCAGGAAAAAAATTAGCAGAGTGGAACAAACGAGCAAAATTACAGTTACAATCACAGAATGAAAAAGCGCCAGTTGTTTCAATGCCGGCTATAAAAACGCCAGAACAAGTTGATTCGAGGCCTACAGCACCAAAGCCTTCATGGAATATTGAACTTAAAACTGTTGCCATTTTTGGCGCCCTTGCTGCTGTTGGGGGCGGTTATTACGGTTATAAAATATATAAACAAAGACAACAAAAACTGAAACAGTCTGAACAATCTCAACCACTAAATATAGAAGATGAACACAACAACATACCAGAACCGCCAACAACAAAAGATCATTTTGATCCATTTCAGATGCAATAATACTTTAAGAACTTAATTTTAAATTTTTTTGTTTTTTTTTTTGATAAAAATAGACCATGGCGGATTATTATTTGTTTAAAATGATGGAGTCAATAAATAAAGACATGGAGTCTATAAAAGACATTTCCATAGACCAGAATTGTAATCAATGCGGTTGCTTACGATGTAAGAACTTCATTAAGATCTATGCCGACCGATCTCGCGCTAATGACGCTGAGCAAGACATCCTCGACGATGACGCGTTTTTTGAGGCGTGTGTGTACTATATTAGACATCTACTATTTAAGATAAAAACATAGGTTGTATTGTTTTTTGATAATTATAAGAGAACTTAAATAAGAACTTGGTTGTACTTAGAGGATGACTTAGTTATGATCTTAGGTTGACTTGAGTAAGAACTTGAGGATGACTTGAGGACGACTTGGGTAAGAACTTAGAAGTGACTTGAGGATAACTTAAGGATGACTTGAGTAAGAACTTGAGGATGACTTGAGGACGACTTGAGTAAGAACTTAAGTAAGAACTTAGAAGTGACTTGGGGTGACTTGAGTTAAGAACTTAGAAGTGACTTGGGGTGGGTAAAGGTAAGAAGGCGTTAAAATGTCAAGTGGAACTAGTAAGGCCACTTAGCCAAACGGGCATCCATGCACGTTTGACACAATTAGGTGGCTTGGTAGTTTCACTACTCTTAACTAGACCAAACAGGCATCTATGCACGTTTGACACAGTTAGGGGGCTTGCGACTTTATATCTATGTCAAACGGGCATGGATGCACGTCTGTCCTCACACATGAATGGCTATTTATAGCAAGGTTGCCTCCCACAACAAAGAGTTTCATTATACTTTCCTTCTCGCACAAAAAAAGTTTATACCGCACCCCTCCTCTTTTTTCATCCGGGCTTGGGACCGGCATTGGCAGAGTTAGTGTTTTTTTTTTTTAAAAGTAAAATACTGCTTTGGCAGAGCTTTTTGGCGGCTCTTAATCACCAGTTAGTACACCTGTCGCTGAACATTTGGAGCTTTTTGTAGGAATAGTGGCGCCACCCACTACCCCACCCTGTTCTGTTAGGTGTACTAAAGAGAACTCGATCTAATTTTGCCAGAAGTTTCGAAAATCATCATTTTTCTGCAAGTACTTTGTGATCAGACTTCGTTTGGCAAGCAAATCATTGATGGTGATGGCAAGGTTGTGAAATTTTCGACAGTAATATAAATGTATTGAAAGCTGCATCAGTTTTCTTGCATATGAGTCATCAATATTCATGTTTCTTCGTAAAAATGAACGCCATGTCTCAGTTGGTTTTGATCTTTGAAACATTGTTTGTGCCTTTTCAAGGCAGTGACCCATAATCAGAGCATAATGGATGGTTTTTCTTTCGCCAAGTTTTAGTAAAAGAGCACCATTTTGTAAAAATGGAATCATTTCGTCAACAGTCAAAAGCTTATCAAAGACATCAACATCACTTTCAGTAATATTGCCCAAATCTCTTTCTAAATCTCTTTCTTGAATCAACAAGCTTGTAAGGTAGCTGTGTAGTTCTTCAATGGTTAGTTCTCGTTTTTCTTTCTCTCCACCTTCTAAAAAAGCAATACTGCTCTTTGGCTTCCAAGGTAAAAAACAGCGCTCACCTGATTTTCTTTTGTTTATATACTCCACCATAAGCCTGTGGTATTGCATATGATCATCCATAACAAGAAGTTGTTCCGCTGTGAACGAAGCACGTCTGTCTCCATTGAAAGCCATGACTAAACTGTGCGGCTCTTGCCGACGTAGCAGCCTCGACGTGGTAGTGTCGACGTGGTAGTGTCAACGTGGCAGTGTCAACGTGGCAGCCTAGCATTCTCTCGAGAATGTTCAAGAACATTAGCTGATGCAATAATGTTGCAAGTTGACCTGGCCCAAAGTGCGCCGCGAGCCCGGTGAGAGAAGAAACGCAGTAGGCTCGCAAGGCGTGTTTTATTGATTTTTTGGCCAGAACATCGGGAGACACACAGTTTGTAAACGGGTCGCTCGGCCTGCTGACTTACTGCGTCGTTATAATTGTGTTGTCTTGGTCTTTATTTTTTTGGTTATTGAAGTCTTACTTGTTAGAGAACTATAAAATGCCGCTTTTAGGTCACTTTCGCCCGAAAACTTGTTTGAGGGCGAAAGTGAGTTAGAAGCGGCATTTTATAGTTCTCTGATGGTCATGTTGGTGGAAGCGGTATTATGCGCCCTAAATGGAAGGTTGATAAGATTTTGAAGATAGCCACTCCTACTGCCAGCAAGCAGGTCAGATCTTTGTTGGGGTTGCTCACTTTTTATAGGAGATATGTTCCTGGGTTGCTCACTTTTTAGTTTTTGGGGGTTGCTAACTTTTATAGGAGACATGTTCCTGGGTTTGCTATTTTGAGTGCTCTACTGTCTGATTTGATCAAATATGCTGGTTGTGCTGGAAGTTCTATTTCTTGGACTCCTGAGTGTGCTAAAGCTTTGGAGAAGATTCAGGGTATCTTGTCTTCTGCACCTGTGTTGTTACCTAGGTTGGGTAATCCTTTTGTTCTCAGGACTGATGCTAGTTCTGTTGGTTTGGGTGCTGTGTTGCTTCAGAAGAGTGATGATGTTCTTCACCCAGTCATGTTCACTAGTCGAAAGTTGCTGGGTCGTGAGAAGGCGTACAGTACTATTGAGCGGAAGTGTTTAGCCATTGTCTGGGCTATGCAGAAGTTTGTTAGATTCCTTTGGGTTGTCAGGTTTATCCTGCAGACGGATCATTGTCCCTTGACGTACCTCCGAACGCCAAACTTCAAGAATTCTAGAACTATGCGAGGGCGTTGTCGTTGCAGGAGTTCTCGTTCGAAGTACAACCAGTTCCAGGTTCATTGAATGTTTTCGCTGATCGTCTCTCACGTTCATGTGAAAATCAGTTGATCCCTTAAGAAGTGACTTTCTTCGTGAGTATTGCATTTTTCTGATGCTGTTTTGATGTATGATTTCTTGATTTTTGCATTCTGCTGTTTGTTTACTTCTTCTTCAAAAAACTATTCGGTCATTGTTTTTTTGCTTTGTTTTGCTGAACAATTAAGTAGTGGGGGTTAACAAGTGCAGGTTAACAATTTTTCCGTTATTATAGTAATGACTTGGCAACGATTTAAACTTAGAAGAAGAAAGAAAAAGAAATCCCCCCCCAAAAAAAAGGGGGGGGAGGGGGGGGGGGGTCGAAGATGAAGAAAATGGGAATACAAAATTAAGAAAATATTTTATAGATATGAAAACCCTTCACTAGCTGCACGAGGGAACCATCGCCATCCTCCACAAAGGCAGATCCATCCACATTGCCTGCTCCTAGGCCTTTCGTTCGTTGGATAGGACTCATTTAGGAGACATGGCTGATTGTGTCTGTGCTCAGGCAGCAAAAAGAAAATGTAGAAACTTAACTTGTTGCCTGACTATCTTCGTGTGGTGTGGGGGTGTGTAGGGAAAAGTCGTACACGCATCCAAACTTCTTCAGGTGAGAGTCAGACAGCAAAACACGCACCGCACACCATCCGTAACAATGACCAACCCAGATGATGCGAAGACAAATTTCATGAGGATCTTCACTATGTCATTGCTGCTGTTCTGAAAGCAAGCTCGCCATACCAGGTGATGTCAACGCAAGAGTCAGTTCTGACAGAGACTCCTGGCAAGGTTTCATTGGCAAACACGGAATAGGCCACTGCATCAGCAACGGTCTCCTGCTACTCTAGACCTGTGCTGAGCATGAAGTGCTTATCACCAGCACAGTCTTTCGCCTCCCTCCCTCCCCGTAACGAGACATAACAGATGTATCCCCGCTCTACATAAGCATCTCATTGACTATTTCATTATCAGTATGAAGGATGGGTAGGATGTAAAAATCAACAAATTCATGTGTGGTGCCAAGTGCTGGAATAATCATCTTCTCAAAATCTGCATCCTTTACATCTGGATCCAAAACAAGAGACACCAGCAAGGCAAGAATGCTCCAAAGACTTTAATGTCACCAAGTTGAAAAAACACCAGAGCCAAGCAGTCGTTTGTAGACACTCTGGAAAAAACAGCGCCTGGAATCCGCCTTTCTGGACAACCAGAATGTCGACCTCTATAGAGCTGGTTTACAACGCTGCTACATAGATCATGGGGCCAGCGGCCAAGAAACACAAGGACTGGTTTGATAAGAACTGTGATGGCATCCAGAAGCGACTGGCAGAGAAACCTCTTGGGCACCAGCCTTAGTGACACAAAATCTCTCTCCAAAAAGATGCGTTCAAAAACATGTGCAGAACAGTTCAAGAGAAACGACGAAATAGTGGGAGGGCCAACGTAACAGATTGGGATTATCGTTGGTTTTGCATGTGAATTTTTTGCAACTATTATGAAACGACGAAATAGTGTGGGAGGGCCAACGTAACAGATTGGGATTATCGTTGGTTTTGCATGTGAATTTTTTTGCAACTATTATGAATGTGTTCTTAGCATTGCCAGAAAGTGGAAACATGTGCCATTTTTTTTTGTGGACCTTCAGTAACCTTGACACAGCGTCAAAGTTGAAAGGTCATTTTTGACCCAACGTACTGTATTAATCACGCTTTGTTTCAGAGTCTGGAGTGCCAGAATGTTAAAGAATGTTACGTTGTCTTTTTTAAAGTATTTATGACAAATATTCAATCTGAACTAACAGTGTCTTTATTGCAGAATGTCTGTTTATCCTGGTTATGATCATACAACTAACTTCTTGTTGAACTTTGCAGCCACGACCCATCCAAACCAGCATATAATACTGAGATCTCACTTTCTCCTCTTCAGGAAGATGCAATGATGATCCACATCAGCTAACTTTTGCATGATAGTTAAGGCCGTAGAAATAACAAATGCACATGACCACAGTCCAGGCCCTCTATGATCTCTATGTAGAAGAATTCTTCCTAGATCATCCTTATATGAAGGGGCCATGTGTAGAGGCAGCACAGCAGCTTGACCAAAGTTGTGTTCAATACTTGCAACAAGAGATGTTGAAGGAGCAGCAAAATATGCTAAGTATCCTTGATTCCCAAAGGGCACTGAAAATGATGACCAAGTTTGATAAGAAGAAAGGATCACAAAGTTCACTCTTCAAGTTTGTATGGACCTACATGAGGATGGTATTACTCATATATACATCCATCCGTGTCACCCGTGATGGCCTTTGGGAGCTGCACCTGTCGTCCCTTCATGCTCTGTGCAAGTACTTCTTTGCTTATGACAAGCAGAAGTATTCCAGGCTGGTTCCACTTTACCTTGAGGAGATGACAGCCATTCAGATCACAGATCCAGACATACATCAATAGCTAATTTATGTCAACTTTGTAGTCAACAAAATCCAGATCCAATTCTGTGCCATTGGGGTGGATCATGCTCTTGAGCACATAAACCGCATCATGAAAGTCACTGGCGGACTCGTGGGCATTACACAGAATGCCAGTGCTTGGGAGAGATTCTTCCTTACAGCTCCAGAGCTTAGTGGGCTTGCTGAAGAAGCACATGTGATGGCAGTCTCACCAACAACTACACGTAAGGAACATCATGACCTGTCACTGGCTGTCTGGACAAGACAGGAAGAGAACAGTGCTCGACTCGAGACTGTGCACATATCGTCCATGAATCCTATGAAGTACGAGAGTGAAGACCTGCCCAACATCATCACAAAGGCTGTGATGCCAGCTGAGGTGCAGAAAAATGTGTGCAACCAAGAAGACATTGGGCAGCAGAAGTATACCAGCTTTGTTGAGGAACGCATCAACACGAATGAGGTCAGTAACTGGGCCAAAATGAAGAAGGTTCAACTGAAGACATGGAAAAGTGCAAGGAAGTTGGTGAAACACAAAGTGACTCATCAGGTAGTGGAGCGCAAGGACGACGGATCACTATTTGCGCGCATGTTGATTGTTGCACGCTCACGCCCCGAGATGAATCTCAAGGACAGCATTGGCCAGCATGAGTTCGCATCCCTCCCACGAGCCTTGTTCACAGTGAGTGGTGAACTCCTAACATGCACAGACAAAAGCAAGCTGATGGCTGTACTTGATGACCTGTCAAACAAAATTAGTTTGATCTGCAGCCAGAGGATGTCACCAATGACATTGCTCCCTTGACAGCAAGGAAGGCAACTGTAATTGATGGAATGGCAATTGTCCAGGCAATAGGTAAGCCACCTTGGGTCAAGACATGTGCTCAATGGGCTGACCACTTCATAGTTACACTGGACAGCAAGTGCAGAGAATATGATGAGCTCAATCTAGTCTATGACCGTTATGACCTTTCCACTTCACTGAAAGAGGCCACAAGGGAGAGACGCCAGGGTGGTAAGCCAGCAACTGCTTATCACGTCACAAACAATACACAAATTGGCAAGGTGTCAGCAAAGCAGTTCCTATCCAGTACCGCAACCAAAGATGAACTGACAGTTTATCTTGCAAAGAAAGCTCTCCACCACTTTGAGGGTAAGCCAAAGGTCTTCATAGTGACTTTGCGGGAAGAGGTCCTCTCAAACTCCATGGATGTTCAACATCTCTGTAGCTTCCAAGAAGAAGCTGACACGAGACTTATCATGCACAGTCTGGATACTGTTCGAAGAGGAGCAACAGAACTCTACATTCAGTCACATGACACTGATATTTTTGTCCTTGCAATCCACCGTTACCATCAGCTCTACGGGAACACATACTTTGTCACTGGTTTGGGGAACAAGACGCGAGTAATCTCACTGGGACCAACAGTGAATGCACTTGGTGATGCAAAGGCTGAAGCCTTACCAGGCGTAACAGGTCGATGTGCAGGCAAGGGGAAGCTGACCTGTTGGCAAGCATTTAGCAGATGCTCCATGGAGGTGGTATCTGCATTTGCTGCCTTAGGGACGTCCGAAAAGCTGGAAGTTGACTCTGAACGAGCCATTGAGACATTTGTTTGCCAGTTCTATAAGCCTGGTAGCACTGTGGTGGATGTTGGTGATCTCAGATGGAAGCTTTTCACCAAGAAACAACTAGAGGCTCAAAAGCTACCTCTGACACGAGGAGCCTTACATGAAGCCATTGCCCAGGCACATTACCAGGTCATGGTGTGGCGTCAGAATGACATTCCTCACCCTCACCTACCACCAGCAACAATCAAGGGGTGGAAGGAAGAGGGGGATAGGCAGTACCAGCACCAACAAGGGATCCTCCAGCTCCAGTCACAGTTACTCACCTCATCAAATGTGAGTGCAAGAAGACCTGTTGCACATCACACTGTTCCTGTCGGTCGCAGAGCCTCAACTGCTCCGAGATGTGTCTGTGTGGCGCCGATGAGGAGGTGTGCAGTAATGTCAACCAGGTACTCTTAGGAATTTAACAGGATGAAGAAGAAGGAGATCATTCCATCTAACTATGAACACAAACACTAAACGAATATTTCAGTTCTATCCTACATCAGCTGACCAGAACCAGCCAGATGGTGGACCAAAAGAACTAAAAAAAAAGGTTTGAGCTATGAGATTATCACTGTATGTACAATTTAGAAGTCAAGAACAAAACAAAAACAAACAACAAACAAACAAACAAACAAAAAAAACGAAAAAACAACAACAAATAAATAAGATGCAAAGCATATAATCGTACTCCCAGTTTATCTTGAATACGCGCGAGATATTCCATAAAGAGGAAAAACCGTTTTGGGTCGTTATCGCCGTTAGTAACGGTAAAATAACACATCGGGCATCACCCGTGACCCATAATAAACATTCCTACAAACTTTCAGAAAGATCGGCCCAGTAGTTTTGCCTGGAGCAAGTGAACACATTTTGACCACGGATGGACGGACGGAGAGACAGACAGACAGACACACACACACACACACACACAACACACACACACACACACACACACACACACACACACACACACACACACAGAGAGAGAGAGAGAGAGAGAGAGAGAGAGAGAGAGAGAGAGAGAGAGAGAGAGAGAGAGAGAGAGAGAGAGAGAGAGAGAGAGAGAGAGAGAGAGAGAGCATTTCTTCGTTCCCAGTGTAAAGTACTCCCTGTTCTATAAGAACTGGGAGTACAAAAATTTGAGGTGTTAAAAGGAGTGTTTTTTTCTGAATTATTATATTACTTTTAGCAATGTATGTTGGGGTAATATAATCAAATTATTTAGCACAATTTGGGCCGTAATTTGAAATTGAGAGAAAAATATAAAGAAATCACACACAAAAAAATGGCGACATCATTTTTTGGCAAGTTAAATCCTTCCAGAACACAGTCCAACCAGTGGCCAAAAATTAACATTTGAAACCAACGGGAAAACACTGCCCCCCCTCCCTCCCCCCCCCCCCCCCCCCCCCCCCCCCCCCCCCCCCCCATCTAAAAGATGCAAGAAACATGCCTGAGCAACAAAGTGGACGAGACCCCAACAACTGCTGCCAGGCATGATATGAAGATTATGGACTACGTCATCAGAATCATCCCTTCTGTTCAGCACTGATGGAAACAAATTGATCACTGACAAGGAAAAGATCTTGGAATGGTTCGCAGAACACTTCAATAGCGTACGAATCACCTATTGTCCATCAATGACAAATCATTGACCGACTTCATCATGTGCCCACCAGCAAAGAAATGAATGAACCACCAATCCACTTGGAGACCCGGAAAGTTATATGTTTGCTGTCCAGTGGCAAAGCTCCAGGTTTAGACTCCATACCAGCTGAGGTCTGCATTGAAGGTGGCTGAACTCTGACTGAACAGCTTCATAAATTGTTTCTTCTGTGGTACGGTCCCTGTCACAAATGGAGTAAAGCAAGGCCGCGCTTGGTACCCATTCAGTTCACCATCATGTTCTCTGCAAACTTCACTGACGTTTTGGGAGAAGGAGACGTAGGCATGGACATCAGATTCAGAACAGATGGAGACCTGATTAACGTCAAGAGGTCCAGTTAAAAACTAAGGTTGTGACAAACATTATTAGGGACGTTCTGTTTGAAGATAATTGCACCCTCAATGCTGACTCTTAACTTCAGACATGGCTGCACGAACTTTGGTCTTACCATGAATACAAAGGAGATGACAGTTCTGCATAAATCTGGGGCAGGCAGACCCTACACTCAGCCTAACATCACAATCAACGGTTTGAGACTCGCTGCGGTAGGTAGTTTTATCTGCCTTGGCAGTACACGGCCTCACACGCTATGTAACATCGGCGGTGGGCAACCCAAACTTCATCCTGACGATAGCCAAGCCGCTTGAAACAAATTTGTAGATAATTTTAGCACTCCTTTTAATACTTGAAAAGGAATATATGGTACAATCCCCCATATGATGCAAGAGTTAAAACAAATGTAGGGAAAGAATTCTTTGAAATCTTGACATCATCTTTCCCAAAAGACCATAAATTATTTAAGATATTCAACAAAAACAACATCAAATTATCATATTCATGTATGCCGAATCTTAAAAATGCCATCG
>CM031602.1:89284079-89286579 GCA_018398815.1 Conus ventricosus | reverse complement strand
TACCGTACGGTGCTAAGTATGTTCTCCACGCTGGCCATACTTGGCAACTTGATCAGTGGGGGATTTCGCCTGATAACCCTCCGACATAGGGGATCTAGAGGGTTTGATGTACTTGTTGTCCACTTGTGTGCGTCGGATTTTCTGATGGGACTGTACCTGGCAGTGGTAGGAATGGCAGACAGAATGTATCAAGGCATTTACGTGTGGGAAGACGAGTCATGGAGGCACAGTGCCATGTGTCAGCTTGCAGGCTTCCTGTCTCTGATTTCTTCCGAAGTGTCTGCTTCTATCATCTGCCTCATCACTCTGGACCGTTTCCTGGCTGTGAGTTTTCCTCTCCGTTTTCTGAACTTAAATGTCAGTCAGGCACAATTGGCCGTTAGTGTATGCTGGGTGATGGGCATACTTCTGGCAGCTGTGCCCTTCTTTCCACCTCATGCTCACTGGGATTTCTACAGTCAGACTGGCATCTGCATCCCTCTGCCAATCACCAGGAAACAGTTTGCTGGGCATACGTACGCCTTCTCTGTCATGATTGTTTTCAACTTTATTCTGTTCCTCAGCATAGCATTTGGGCAAACCAGCATATTTTATTCTGTCCAAACCAGCCATGCTCCATTCACGCAGACTGGTAAAAAATCACAGGACAGTGACATCGCCCGTCGGTTGTTTACCATCGCTATGTCGATTTCCTGTGCTGGTTCCCTGTTGGTCTGCTGGGTATCCTGGCCTCTCAGGGCGTGCCTGTCTCTGGGGAGGTCAACGTTGCCATGGCAATCTTTGTGCTGCCGCTGAACTCGGCGGTCAATCCGTTCTTATACACTCTGAACGTGCTGATGGAAAAACGGCGTCAGGCCAAGGAGAACAGACTGCTCAAATGGATTGAAACTCAGGGCTAATGTAAAAGACATCAAGTTGAAATATCACTGCCATACACTTAGGACATTCTAGAGGATTTTGTGTTGGTTATGGAATACAAGGAAAACAGAAACATTTTGTTACCAAGGATAAACTTCTTGACAAATCATTCCCAAAACAGATTCTTGACAAACCATTCTCAGTCTGAATTGGGACATAACAAATATGGCATACTTTTAAACATTATTTTCTTATGTTCACAGTTGTCAGTATTCTTATCTGTAGCATAATCGTAGCAGAACCGTGATAGACGGCACTGGATCGTTGTAGATTGCAGCAAATCTAGGAGAAACCTTGATGAACCTGCTTTCAGTTCGTGGTAAACATTCATATTCATAAAATCACAGCCAAGTAATAGACATATGCCATGGCGACTCTGTATTTAAGATTCTGCCCCAAATCGACAAGAACCACCCTCACTCCTTTTAAAGTACTTGACTACAGCATAGAATGTGTGAATTTTTGCACCAGTTTCAAAGTTCTGTAAGCAGGTCAAATTTACATGAAACCTTACAAAACGAGGTGCAATGTAACACACACTGGATTCGCAACACAATACGCTTGTGCATTTTCCTGAGGTGTTTCTTCTTCAATAAAATGTCTCAATTGAGACGGCAAACAACTACAGAATTATTGAGACGGCAAACAACTACAGAATTATTGAGACGGCAAACAACTACAGAATTATTGAGACGGCAAACAACTACAGAATTATTGAGACGGCAAACAACTACAGAATTATTGAGACGGCAAACAACTACAGAATTTTAAAAAAAATGAAACAACGCGAAACAAACAAGAAGGGAAAAAATCCCTTGATGGCAGGAGAGAGAGAGAGAGAGAGAGAGAGAGAGAGAGAGAGGAGAGAGAGAGAGAGAGAGAGGAGAGAGAGAGAGAGAGAGAGAGAGAGAGAGAGAGAGAAAGAAGAGAGAGAGAGAGAGAGAGAGAGAGAGAGAGAAAGAGAGAGAGAGAGAGAGAGAGGAGAGAGAGAGAGGAGAGAGAGAGAGAGAGAGAGAGAGAGAGAGAGAGAGGAGAGAGAGAGAGAGAGAGAGCGAGAGAGAGAGAGAGAGAGAGAGAAGAGAAGAAGAGAGAGAGAGAGAGAGAGGATGCACGTTGTGACTTTAACCATAGAGGATCCATTTCAAGATAGAATGGGGGGGGGGGTCGGTAGATCTGTATTCACTATGTATCATGCAACATGCCGCTATATTTTTACGCTCTCACATCATGCTAATGGCAAGTAAAGTGTTTCACTTGGTTTGTCTGTCAGCCATAGAAACAGTAACACAGTCATCACTAATGGCTTATCACATATACGATGCTTTTACATGTGGTGTTCAAGATTGACGAAAATACATTCATATCCATCACACGGACCGAAATGCCAAGGCTGGTCAAATTACCCCCCCCCCCCCCCCCCAAAGATTCCAGGAACATTGAAGCCCTTCCGTAATGAATGGGAGACTATGCCTGCTAGACTGTACTAGGTGTAGTGACTTGACTTTTACCAACACTCTTGTTGACGTGGGAACATGCCACCGATGGACATGGCATCGCCCTTTCGGTCGGTAGCACAGTCACG
>CM031602.1:89238193-89278193 GCA_018398815.1 Conus ventricosus | reverse complement strand
GATAAGTAATTAGACACGTCTAGTGATGATGATGAATATTCTTTTCTTGATAAAAAAGGGACGAACGGAAATCGTTCCTTGATATGTAATTAGAAACGTCTAGTGATGATGATGAATATTTTTTTAAAAGGGGGAGAATGGAATCGTTCCTTAAAATGATGTGATATGATAAAAACATTTTTTCTTGATAAAATGGGACAAACGGAATTCGTTCGTTTATATATAATAATTGTATTTTGGTACTTTGAAAAAGGGTTCCATGTGGAAATCCTTTCCTTCAATGTAAACAATCATGGTGTTTATCAAAGGAAATTTTATGTTGTAATGCACCTCCTGTATTGAAACTTTATAGATTCTATTATGAGTATTTTCCCCCAAGTTCCCGTGAAATATATATCATGTGAAGAGTGACTGTTAGTTACAAAAAAGAGTGGTAAATATGTTGGAAGTAGGCTAGACAGTCAAGGTAGCAATCAGTTCCCCAGGTGTCGGTGAAGCCCCGAGTTCGACCTGGAACTGACTGCCATCTGGGTGTGGGGTGCAGCCTTTGCCCAGCCACTGTCTCTATCCTGCCAGGGTGAGGGTAAGACAGCAAAACACGCACCACACACCATCCGCAACAATGACCAACCCAGATGATGTGAAGACAAATTTCATGAGGATGTTCACTATGTCATTGCTGCTGTTCTGAAAGCAAGCTATCCTTACCGGGTCATGTCAACACAAGAGTCAGTTCTGAGAGAGACTCCTGGCAAGGTTTCATTGGCAAACAAGGAATAGGCCACTGCATTAGCAACGATCTCCTGCTACTCTAGACCTGTGCTGAGTATGAAGTGCTTATCAACACAGTCTTTCGCCTCCCTGCTCATAACAAGACATAATAGATGTATCCCCGCTCCACATAAGCATCTCACTGTCTACTTCATTATCAGGACGAAGGATGGGTAGAATGTAAAAATCAACCAGTTCATGTGTGGTGCCAAGTGCTGGAATAATCGTCACGTCAAAATCTGCATCCTTTACATCTGGATCCAAAACAAGATTCACCAGCAAGGCAAGAAGGCTTTATGTCACCAAGTTGAAAAAGCACCAGAACGAATCAGTCGTTTGTAGACACTCTGGAAAAAAACGCCTGGAATCCGCCTTTCTGGACAACCAGAATATCGACCTCTATAGAGCTGGTTTACAATACTGCTGCATAAATCACAGGGCCAGCAGCCAAGAAACACAAGGACTGGTTTGATGAGAACTGCGATGGCATCCAGAAGCAACTGGAAGAGAAATATCTTGGGCACAAACCTTAGTGCCACCAAGTCTACCTCCAAAAAGATACGTTCAAAAACATGTGCAGAACAGTTCAAGAGAAACGACGAAAGATGCAAGACACATAGCTGAGCAACAAAGCTGACGAGACCCCAACAGATGCTGATAGGCATGCCATGAAGAACTTTCATGATGCCTCAAAAACGATTATGGACCTACGTCATCAGAATCATCCCTTCTGTTCAGCACTGATGGAAACAAGTTGATCACTGACAAGGAAAAGATCTTGGAATGGTTGGCAGAAAGCTTCAATAGTGTACTGAATCACGTATTGTCCGTCAATGACAAATCATTGACAGACTTCCTCAAGTGCCCACCATCAAAAAATGAATGAACCACCAATCCACTTGGAGACCCGGAAAGTTATATGTTTGCTGTCCATTGGCAAAGCTCCAGGTTTAGACTACATACCAGCTGAGGTCTGCATTGAAGGTGGCTCAACTCTGACTGAACAGCTTCATAAATTGTTTCTTCTGTGGTACGGTCCCTGTCACAAATGGAGGAAAGCAAGGCCGCGCTTGGTACCCATTCAGTTCACCATCGCGTTCTCTGCAAACCTCACTGACGCCTTGGGAGAAGGAGACGTAGACATAGACATCAGATTCAGAACCGATGGAAAGCTGATCAACGTCAAGAGGCTCCAGTAAAAAAACTAAAGTTGTGACAAACATCATTAGAGACGTTCTGTTTGAAGATAATTGCTCCCTCAATGCTGTCTCAGAAATTCAGGCATATCTGCACAAACTTTGGTCTCACCATAAATACAAAGGAGATGAAATTTCTGCATAAATTTGGGCCAGGCAGACCCTACACTAAGCCTAACATCACACTCAACGGTTTGAGACTCACTGCGGTGAGTAGATTCATCTGCCTTGGCAGCACACTGTCCCAGAACGTTATCATCGACGATGAAGTAAACATTACAATTGCAAAAGCAAGTGTCACCTTTGGCAGACTTCAAACCAACGTTTGGAATAAAAGAGGCGTCAATGTAGAGACCAGTATAAAGGTATACAGAGCAGTTGTTCTCCCTGGATTTCTGTATGCATGTAAAATGTGGACAGTGTACCAACAACAAGCCAATACGTTGAATCACGTCTGCACAACCTGGCTCAGAAGATTGCTTTAAGGTCAAATGGTAGGACAAAATATCAGACACATAGGTATATGACCAAGCAGGCCTGCTGGCATGTACACCATCCTGATGCTGCCTCAGCTTCGATGGGCAGGTCATGCAGCTCACACTCCAGACCATCAGCTACCCAAGAGAATCTTCTACGGTAAGCTGCAACAAGGAGTGCGTTCCCATGGAGGTCAGAAGAAACATTTCAAAGATACTCTTCTAACATCCATGAAAGCTAGTTGCAAAGCGAGACGACTGCAGGCGGAAATCTAAACAAATCTTAAATAAATGTTAGCGAACCGCCCAGAGAACGGGGACAAACGAGTCACAAGACAAAACACAACGCGTTTCGACCTCCTCTTAGGTCTTCGTCGGGTGATAAATAAACGAATAAAACAACGAAAATTCACTTGGCTTTGATCGCTTCAGATCGCTTAGGGTTCAGCGCAAGGAAGAAGGCGTTGAATGAGAACGAGGCTGTTGGAAGGGAAATAGTGAGCGAGTCAAAGTCGTAATGATGATAATAATATTACTGATAGGAATACTATTAAGGCAAATATTGGGGGAAAAAAGGACAAGATCAATCTTGGTCAAATAGTTTGGAAGGGAGATGGTAGTAGGTTCTTAGCAGAGGGTTGCGTGGCAACAGTCCAGAGGCTAGGCGATGGTGATGTCATGGCAAAGTCCAAGGCTAGGGATAGTATTCAATGTATGTACACAATATAGAAGGTAGAAACGAAATGATATGAAATGGGTGGGGGGTAAGTCGTTGATTGTAGCAAATGGAGAGGAACTCAGAGGAGTGTAGGAAAAGGGAAGAGGATGCATAGCTGCAACCTATGTTCTGAGGTAACGAGGTTGGGTGTCGTGGCGTAGGGGGAGGATATTTCAGGTGGGAGCTGCAGGAGATGTAATGGCGATACTACTTTTGGGACGTTGATGCCCTGTGGGTGGACGGTGCCCAGTTTGGCTATGATATGGATTCCTTGCATATGAGTTCCAAGTGTCACTATTAGATTTGACAAAGTGCCAAGACTTGACATTCGTTGATGTTCGTGTTGGGCAAGGTTGAAGTGTTAGAGCGACTTTTGTTGCTGTCGCTTATAATAGCCTGTCACTTAGGTTTATGCGCTCTGCAAGTCTTTTTCTTTAGTGCGGATACTGTAATGTATATTTTTGTTGGATTTTTTGTACAATATAACAAAAACTACAAAAAAGCCGACAAAATATAATGACTGTTATCCGCACCTAAAGAATATGACACTTGCAGCGCGCATAGACATAAGTGACTGGATAGAAGCGCGACAGCAACAAAAGAAGCTTCATAACACCTCAATGGTACCACAAGCCCCAATTTCATTACAATCCAACATGTAGACTTATAATCCCAACACCAAATCTGAATTAGGCAAATCTAAGAAAGGAATTTCTGGAAAATATAATAATAAAGAACGTAAATCAACTTGAATACAACCTCTGGTAAGAAACACATAGGAAGTTATCAAAAGGTCCATAAAACTCATTAACAATGCATTACCAGTTATTCTTAACATATGTCATAGTAGATTTACCCATCTATAGATGAGGAAATACTCATCCAAAGCCCTGTAGATTGCCAGTAACCACACAGACATACATGGTCAGAAATGGAAATAATTCTCCACACCAAGAAGAAAACCATTACCTACACAGGCAAAAATGAAACCTGGATCGGAAAAAACAAACAGAAGTCAACATTCGACGTTAACCATGGGATCATTATGATGGTCAGAAAAATGCGATGGTCGGCCTATTCATGCGGCCAAAACATCAAGAAAAAAAAAAACTCGGAAAAAAACAAGTCGGATAATACGAGACGATGGGCTTGCTGCACTATCCAACAATACCAAGAACCATCGAAAAACAAGAAGAAAGAACTATGCAACAATCTTCCAAACCACAATTAAAGATTACCATTGAAGCAAACACAAAAAGGTAGTGAACTACCTTCTAGACATCACACTGGATCTCAACAATCACATATTTAATCCTTACAAGAAAACCCAACGATACACCTCTTATGTACACACCAAAAGTAACCATCACCATTCTGTATTAAAGACCATCCCCATGGAATAAAACAGGAGGACTATCAACTGTCATGCAGTGAGAGGTGTTCATCAATGCAGCAGTTAGAATACCAGGCGCACTGTCAAACAAGTGGATACAATTACAAATTAAATTTACAACCCAGACACAGCCAAATAAAAGCAAGAAAAATTAGGAAAAGAAAAATCTTATGGTTTAACCCAAATACGACGGGAAACTCAAAAACTAACATAGGGAAACAATTCTTCAAAATTATAAAACGTCATTTCCAAAAGAACACAAAATGTCAAAATATATAACAAAAACTCGGTCAAACTATATACTCTTGTATGCAACCTCAATAACCTTAAGTGACGCATCCAACAAATGAAATCAGCACAGCAAAGAGGGGAGAGAAAGGAAATATATTGCAATTGCTCCGAAAGGAGCAGGCACTAAACAATAATGTGTACAACAACAGTGGATTCCTGGCAAACTAGGGACTCAGAAATGAAAAGAAAACATACATAAGGATACTGAATACACTTCTAAACACTTCAAAACCTAGAGATGCAACACAAAAGTAATGTAATAAAGAAAAATATCAAAACCAAACAGAACTGAGCAAAAATATCTGGATACTTAAAGACGCAAAATCAAGAGCTCAATATTATCCTGGAAAAATCATAAAAAGAGCATCACCATACAGGCAATGTTTTCAAAAAAGGTGCATCGATGTTTAACTGAAATTGGTTTAATACTTTGCAAACCACACTTAGCAACTTTTAAACACAAAAACAGAAATAGTAAACAAATGAGGCATAGAATGGAAATCGTTGTTTGTGATCACACCCAAAACGAAAACCTGAAAAGCCCTAAAAACACGTGCAGCCACCCGCACGTGCAAAACAACCGCAAAACGGGAGCCCACACGCTAAATAACATCGGCGGTGGGCAAACCAAATACCATCCTGATGACAGCGCAAAAAACACGCTCGAAACACAATTTGTAGATTGTTATTAGATTACTCTAGTAAACTTGTTTTATCTAATGTGCTCCCCAAGGGGTTTTTGAGCACTTAAAAAAATAGTGTTAGGCATTTTAAATACACGATCTCATATATTTTATCTATATATATACTCGATATATATATATATATATTATATTTATATATATTTCATATTATGTAGAGGTGTGCGTGTGCGTGTGCGTGTGGGTGTGTGTGTGTGCTGTGTCTGTAGATGTGGGAGTGTGTGTGTGTGTGTGTGTGTGTGTGGTGCATGTTGTGTTGTGTGTTCTTTTTGTGTGTGTGTGTGTGTGTGTGTGTTTAACGCGCACGCGAATATGTGCGTGCCAAACATACACGCGTGCGCTTGGTGTCTCAGGATTGTACAGGCACAACATTTGAAACAGTGTTACTGTATCGCTGGACATGTGTATGGGAAAGAGGACTGTGTGAAAGGCGAAGATGAAGGACAACCTGCCATTCGTATCGTGAAATTTTTGACAAAATACTGATGACGTGCCTCGACCTTTGCTCCAGCAGTTGTCGATTTCACACCACAGCGGCATAAGATAACACCCCTGAATCATACACTCGGCATCCTGGGCAGCTGTCTTGCCAGAAACCCATTACCAGTGCCCCACGGGAACTGTGTCCCAGTGTTCACAGGTGTAATGGGCGTATGACTGCCCAGAGTGGCAGGATGTAGAGGGTCGTGAGCACTACCACGGTCCAGAATATTACCGCTGTCGTGGCTCTTACATCTGTCTGCATCCTCCACAGTGTAGATGGCATGTACCATGCCACACAGTCTGATGACGAACTGTTCTGTGACCTGCACTCTGTACCAGGAGTGCACCGGCATGCGCTTTCACCTGCCTCACTGGTTCTCTGCTGACCAATATCCGACTGAAAGACTGAAAGCTAGTGGAAGTGGGTGATGATGGAACGAAACTGTCAGCCAACTCGATGTGGTCTATCTCACCTGGCCAACTGCCGGTGGTCTGCATTTGGCAAACATTTCCTTCCCTCAACATGGTCACCCTGGATATCAGTAGACAACCAAATCGCATCTCTCACCAATGTTCTTCAAAGGCATGTATAATCTAAAGGCGTTGTTTCTCTCCAACAATCCTTTCCAACTTTCTACCAGAGATATGCTTTGCAAACCTCTGATCATCAGGCATAAAAGATTTGTTTGAACGGCGTGCGGTTGTATATTTGGTGGAATTAGACTTCCAACATTACGAGGACAGGATAGGAATCTATTTCTGGAGTCAGTGGCTGAATGTTTCAGGTTGTGGCCATCGTCGTATCATAGAACTAAGGCATGTGGTTATTGACAGCGCTATAGTCATTGGACAGACAGGGCTGTATTCTGGATGAGATTCACGAAAGGGACGTATTTCAAAAGGCCTTACTCGACTTACAACGGTTTGTATGCTGACAAAATACAAGCTGTGCTGCAATGCAGGTCTAATACAAGGCTTTGAACCGCACACTTTGGCCATGCTGCCATGAATGAGCTATCATCATGCAGTGGACCTGCTTCGGTTCAGTGGTGTACCGCACAGTGCTAAGTTGTACGCCCACGCTGGCCAATAACTTGGCACTTGATTCAGTGGGATTTCGCCTGATAACCTCCGACATGGGGGGTCCTGAGGGCTTTGATTATGTACTTGTAGTCCCCTTGTGTGCCTCAGATTTCTGATGGGGACTGTACCTGGCGTGATAGGCATTGCAGACAGAATGTAATCAAGGCATTTTACGTGTGGGAAAGAAGAGTCATGGAGGCACAGTGCCATGTGTCGCTTGCAGGCTTCCCTGTTTGATTCTTCGAAGTGTCTGGCTTCTCTCATCGGCCTCCATCACTCTGGACCGTTTCCTGGCTGTGAGTTTTCCTCTACATTTTCTGAACTTTAAATGTCAGTCAAGCACAATTAGCATTAGTGTATGCTGGGTGGTGTGGCATCCTTCTGGCAGCAGTGCCATCTTTCCACCTCATGCCCTGGGATTTTCCTATAGTCAGACCGGCTTCTGTTATCCCTCTGCCAATCACCAGGAAACAGTTTGCTGGCTATGTGTATGCTTCTCTGTCATGATTGTGTACAACTTCATTCTTGTTCCTATCATAGCATTGGGCAAACCATCATAATTTATTCCGGTACAAACAACCATGCTCCACTATGCAGATGGTCACAAATACAGGCAGTTAGATTGCCCGTGGTTTTTACCATCGCTATGTTCAGTATTCCTGGATGGTTCCTGGTGGTCTGCCTGGGTCTCTGGAGCCTCTCAGGCTCGCACGTGTATCTCTGGAGAGGTCGAAAGTAGCAATTGCAATCTTTGTGGCTGCCGATAAACTCGGCAGTAACCCGGTCTCTACACTCTGGAACGTGTTGGATGGAAAACAAAAAAAACGGCGTCAGGGCCAAGGAGAATGACTGCTCAAACGGATTGAAACTAGAGAGGGATGTTAAAAGGCATCAAGTTGATAATCTCTCTGCCATACAGTTTAGGAAATTCTAGTGGATTTTGTGTTGGTTGTGTAATGCAGGTAAACAGAAACATTTCGTCTTCAATGATAATCTTCTTGACAAATTCATTCCCCAAACAGATTCTTGGACAATACCATTATCGGGCTGAAATTGGGAATAACAACTATGGCAAATATTTTTTACTAATTTTCTTTTGTTCACAATTCGTCATTATTTTTATAGTAGTGTATTTGCAGAGAACGTGATAGACGGCATGCGTTCGTTGTATAGTTTGTAGCAAATCTAGGATAAAACCTTGATGAACTGCTTCAGTTCGTCGTAAACATTCATATTAATAAAATCACAGTCAGATGATAGAAATATGCCACAGCGACTCTGTTTTAAAGATTCTGCACCAAAATCGACAAGGAACCACCCTCACTCCTTATAAGTATGACCCACGTACGAATTTGTGAAGTTTTACACCAGTTTCAATGTTCTGTAAGCAGGTCAATTTATACATGAAAAACTTACAAACGAGGTTGCAATGTAACACATATGGATTTCACAATACAAAATGCATGTGCAATTTCTTGAGATGTTCTTCATGCAATAAAATGTTCAATTGAGTCGGCTAAACAACTACAGAGGTACAAATGAAAACAACGTGAAACAAGCACAGAGGGGAAAAATACTTGATGGCTTATTAAGCAGGGGAAGCTGTGAGTAGCGACGAGTGAGATGAGCGAGAGCAGAGAGAGGTGGAGTAGAGGAAAGAGAGTGAGGAGAGAGAGCGAGAGTTGCACTTTGTGACTTTAACCTTAGGAGGGATCCCATTTCAAGATAGAATTGGAGGGGGGGATCTAGTATTCACTGTGTATCTTCGTAATCATGCCGCATATATTACGCTATCACATGATAATAATGGCAAGGTACTGTGTTTCACTTGGTTGTCTGTCAGCATAGAAAGAGTAACATTATAAATCACAAATGGCTTATCACATATACGATGACTTTTACATGTGGTGTTCAAGGTTGACAAAAAAAGACATCCATAGCCAGCACCGGACCGAAATGCCAAGGCTGGTCAAATTAACCACCAAAGGACTCCAGGAACAGCTGAAGCCTTAACGTATTGAAATGGGATACTATTGGCTGCTAGACCGTTGCCAGGTGTAGTGACTTAGACTTTTACCATCACTCTTGTTGACTTGAGAGCATGCCACCGGTTGGAAATGACATGCATTTGGTCGGTAGTAGAACAGTCACGTAGACACCATTCCTGTGCAGAATCCGAACTGAACCTGGATCAGTTAGTTGAATTTAGGACATTTTCACAACAAAAAAAGCGAAGTGAACAGCTCAGTTCATTCTAAACAAAAACTGTGAGATTGGGACATCGTGAACATTTCTAGGCAGCACACAGGAAAATAGTTCTGAGTCTAAAAGAAAACCTTAATTCATCCATAGAATTGACCTGGGGAATAAACCAATAAATGGAAGCCACAGATCACGACAAGAATTACGAGATTGCATGGCATTGAACAGAGTTTTAAAAATAACGGCAGAAGAAGACCTCGAAAAAGGAGGCAGAAAAAGTAACACTGTAAACAAGATAGCTCAAGAAATTAATATTGAAGAGGAAATGAATCGAGCTTTAATAAAGTGAATACATTGGAGGAAACACCAACAACATCAACGGCCAAGAGGTAAACTGTAAAGTCTGTCTAAACATGAACAGGTAAGATGCAAAGGTTAATAATAGCGGGACCGCTGAAGCCTTCGCGACCACCTGGTACGACCAAGTTCAGTAAAAAACACCAAACTCTTCGGCCGGAAATTCCCCGTGCAATCAACCTGGAGGTAAAACCTGCACTTTCGTTGCCAACATCGCAGCATCACTGGCCGACAGGAAAATTCAATGTCCATTCCATTTCACCTGCCAGTAAACCAAACTGGTACGTACTGAGATGTAGCCTCTCTCAACGCTTGTGCGTTGGGGAACTATTGTACCCTCAACGAACGCTTTGTGGAAAACCTCAGAGCTAACAGTCGTCTCATCCAATACACCCGTGAGGATTCATGTCAGCGACTGATTGCCACAGCCAAACCCGTTATTTCCGTCAATGCTGGTTTGACAAAACCACTCTATGCCGGACGAAAAATTTATGGAGTCAGGGATCATTCTCGCCTTGGCACCAACATCCCTGCTGGACTCAACTCCCACTTTGTCTGTTTTAGTTTGAATACATTCCAGCTCTTTGCCTTCGCTTTCCTTTGCCCGACATCTCCCATCCCTTTCTCTCTACACTCCATCCTCGAAATCCATCAGACCGCATTTACATCAGCACCCCATGTGCCATATAGTATATTTAAAAACATCAATATGTAGAGCTTAGTTATGTACCCTGAACAACTTCTCACAATCCAGGTATGAAGGTTGTTTCAGCTCTCCACACTTTATCACTGTTTGGCAGAACATAATGTCGGTTCTTATTGAGCTGTTGAGAAGTTGTTGAAGAAATCATCGATACTCCAAATGGTTTCGTTAAGGTTTTCGTGAGTCTAGTTCAGACGAACCCTTTGAAACTTTTTTCAGTGGTATCTTACCTCGCCTTCTTGGATCGCTGGATTTCGTTGTCCAAGACTGAAATCTTTCAGGGTTTGTTGATCTTATCTAAAAGAGCAGTTTTTTAGAATGTGTTTTAAAGATTTGGCTACTTTCTGTGTTGAAAAAAGATGAAAAAAACATTTGATGCTATGATCAAGTCTGCTGGTCATACTAGTGCGTGCCCTCCCACCATAAGCCTACTTCCAGAAAGGATGATGTAATATTTTTGCTCAGTTTTCATAGTACTTTCTGGACAGTCAGATTGTCCTCCTATCCTGGTCAGCCAGACAGAGGTCGCAGGTATTTTGCCCCACATCCTGTTTTTCAGAATCCAGCAACCCGCTCAGTCAAATATTGGTAAACCGTTACGTGGTAGTGGGGTGCTCGACAGCATTCAGTCAAATAGTGGTTCATCGGAAATACCTTTTCCAGTCTCAGTGTTGTCGTTTTCTTTGTAAAAAGCGAAGGGCATTGGTTCCAAATGTTCTTAAGAGTCAGGTAGAAACAAGAAGGAATTTGCAATCTTAGTCCACCCGGATAAAGTGCCCCCTTTGTTGTTGGCGGTTCAAACTGTCGTCGAAAATGTTTCAGCTGACAAACACTCTACTGCTGCTTGTTCGATTATTCCGCTTCCCGTTCGCTTGTTTAGCTGCAGGTGCTGGAATTAACAGGGAAGTTGATTAGAATTGGTTCTGTTCCATGGCCACTCTAAGATCTGTTATTTGCGTGACACTGGTTTGCTTGGCTAAATCTGTGGTGTGCACATAAGACTAGTTTCCGTAGAAGATGCTAGGTACTACAGTGAGCTTTGTTTTCTTTTGGAGGACGTGTGGATGAATCACACTAGCTAGTTCTGTAGTTTGTCCTACTTTGGTGGTGATCTAAACCTGCTGTGTCCTAGAAGCCCTGTCGCTGTTTCATCATAGGTATTGATCCTTGAGTCTGTGAAGGCAGTGCTTTCTAGTGGTGTGGATGATGAACCCTTACTTAGCCTGCCGGTTACCAGGGCTAGAGCTAAAAATGTGGTAGTGCAAGAAACCACTGTGTCAGATCCTGTTGGATTTGAATAATTCTCGTTCTGATCCTGATTCAGAACAAAAGGAGGATGTGTTCGTTGAAGGGACATGTATTCAGTTCGCATCTTCTGGTGGACGTGAAGAAGTTCAGGTAAATCTACCTTCTATTCACTATTTGTCATTACGGTGTTCTGTAAAGGCATATAAAGAAAATGACATTACTTTTTGATTAGGTTAGTTGTTCCCTCAGGACTACGACCTACCAGTGCTATCTGTGAGGCACTCGATCTTATTCTGTAAGTCATTGAGGGTATCATCGAACTCTTTGCACGAGTCCTCAACACGTTCATTTGCCCTGGTATAACTGTAGATCGTGGACAAGTAGTTCGCTTCATTGTGACGTTTCTCAGAAGGACACTATCTAGGGGAACAGTTTGTCAGTAACCCCTTTCTACTGTTCCTTTCATTGGGACTCCGTATGGACAGTGTGGTGTTGACCTGAGGGTCGCTGTCTCCCTACTCGAACAAGGTCATTAGATATATTCTTACATGATTGATATAGCAAACCGTTACCCAAGGCTGTTCCCTTGAAGGAATATATCTTCTGTCAGTGTAGCAGAATGCACTATTATGGGGGGTAAAATTTTTCTTTTCTGTCCTATAAGCGATTCCAAAAGTAATTCTTTCGGAGAAGGCACCAGTTTAATTTTGACCCTGAAACAGTTCCATGTGCTATGTGTTACAAAGGGCTATTCGAAAATAGCATTACCTCCTCAGTGCAAATGGTCTGTTGAGCGTTTTCTGGACTTGAATTCGATGCTGAAGAAATATGTGCATTTTTACCAAAGGCATGGCATAAAAATCACCTGCGCTGCTATTTGCATGCAGCGAGTTGCCTTCAGAAAGTACAGGTTTTTCCCATTTCAGTTGTTGTTGAGGTCAACAAGGTCGTGGCACTATCGCCTCTATTGTAAGCAGTCTTGGACCCCCAGTTTGATGGTCATGATGCTGAAGCAAAACCTTTATAGCCACTTGTTCGAGCTGACAAATGTCATTGCTGACTCATGCAAAGTTGGGTATGGATCATTATGTCGATTCCTCTGCTAAGGGAAGAAGTATTGTGATCATAAGGCGAGAGAAACGTCGTTTTAAGGTTGACAACGAAGTCTTGTTCTCCTCCCTACGGATTCAAACAAGTTACTGGCTAGTTGAGTCAGGACCATCCCCAGTTAACAAAGTTTGCATTTCCTTCCTGACTACAAAGGTTCTAGTCAAAGGAAAAGAAAAAGGTTTTATTGCCAATATGTTCGAAGAGGTACATTCGCCGTCTGCTGTGTCTGTGTCCTCAGAGTATCCCAACGGATCCTACCTCACAGGGAAATTCCGTTTACCATGGTCAGAAGATAGCGCCCTATCAGTTCTCGGCAAGAAAGATGTTTCGTATCCAAGAATTCTCCAGGAATTATTCTTGTTGGTAACACTGCTCCAAATTCTCGTGATCTTGTTGTCGCATATCAGTCTGTGTTGTTCAGGACTGCGATGACGCACTACCAATACACACTGTACTGTTCCCATGCATCTTCTATGCCAGATGAAGATATCGATTCAGTACAGTTGATAGTACTTTGTCTGACAGCAATGCTAAGGAGGTACGAAGATTCTTTGTGGATTTTCAGGATATTTTACATCGAAAACCAGGATCCTTTTTCTGGCAACATGCTATTAGAGATTCCTCTAACAACAGATATTCAAAAAATTTAGGAACTGCTGTTTTTTGCACGCATGTGCGCATTGCTATCTTTGGATCAGTTCTCCGAGGTCTGGTGTCTTTGATGATATTCTGGTTATGTGTTTTATGGGAAGCACTTTATTCCATCATGTGAAAAGGCGGTCTTTGTGTCTCAGGTCTCTTAACCTCAACAGCTCGTCCCTCGAATCGAGCAGGTTTCCATTCTCTGGAATTTCTTGGACATATCGTTGGAGGTGGTACTTGCATCGTGAACAGAAAAGCTAGATAAGATTCTGAGACATTCCCACCCCTACTACCGAAAGCAAGTCATATCTTTGATAGGTTTGTTAGCATTTACAGGGATTTGGTTCCCAGTTTTTACACTTTGAGTGCTCATTGATTTAATAAGTATGTGCTTGGTCGATCTGGACATCTATTTCTTGGACCCCTGATTGCAGTAGTGTCACAGAAGAGTTCTGAGTATTTAGTCGAAGCACCGGTATTACTGTTACCTCCGTTAGGTAAGCCCCTTGTTCTTAGAAAAACTGATGCTAGTTCTGTTGGGCTAGGTGCTGCAAAGAGGATGATGATGCTATTTCACCCGTTGTGGTTAGGGATCGAAAGTTGTAGGATCGTGAAAATTCGTACAGTACCATCGAACGAGAGTGTTTCGCCATTGTCTGGGCTGTTCGGAGGTTCGTTCGATACTATTGGGGAGTCAGGTTTCTCCTTACAAACAGTCATCGACCTTTTAGTAATTCGAACGTCAAAATTTTAGAATTCCCGAATTATACGTTGGGCTTGTGTCTCTGCAGGATTTCTCGTTCGAGATGGAACCAGTTCAGGAATCATCGCACATTTTCGCTGATCTTCTTTTAGTTCTTTAGGAACCCGTCTGGTCTTTGAAATTGGTTTGGGTACATCCCAGTTTTATGTCTTTTCATGTATTTGTTCTGAAATTTTGTGACCTGTAGTTGTTTACGTCCTCATAGTACAAACAATTTGGAATTTTTTTTTTAGCTGAAGGGGAAGTATTATGACGGATCAATTTCCTCGCCCAGTCCAAAATTTTCATTTAAACCCGTTGTCACGTGTTTGTCACGAGGCCTCCGACGTTTTGACCAATCTAGGGTGGCGGAATTAAAACGGAATTATTCTCTTGGTTTATTATCGTTGTTGGTTTGTCCGAGTCCGTACCATTTAGTGAGGCTTGTGGTGCGGTTGACACTTGGTGTAGTTCAGCTCACCGTTCGGTTTTTGTTTCTCTCTCTTCTCTCTCTAAATTCCACTGCCGTGCTATCATCCTGGCAGTGTTCACGGGTGCTGGTACCTTTCTCTCGAACTTGCTGTCTATCGGCCTCTCGCTGTCTTTATACAGTCGAACGTCTTAATTCTTTAAGTTAGAATTATGATCACTCCTGTGACGTTAGCGTGGATGTTGGCCGCCATCCGCTGAGGGTGGTTACTCTTGACTCGAGCGGGAAGCTGTCTCTGGGAGCGCCAGCTCGGTCTTGGTTCTTCACCCTTATCGTCGGAAGGTACAGACGGTATCTTCAATTCCTACAGTCGGCCTGTGTAGGGAGGGACAATCATTTTCACTTTTTATTTGTATTATTCTGTTCTTTTTATATAGTTTTTTTTTTCATTTTATTTTTTCTTCTTGTTTCTTCCTTTCACTATTTATTAATATCCTTTTTTTTTTTGTCTTCTTTTTACGCATCTGCGCCTCTGTCTCACGACTGGACAGAGGGCAGAGAGAGTCGTTTGACCCGCCTCTTCGGGGTCACCCAGGTTTCATGTAGCTGGGTAGAGCAGTTTCGTGGTTGGTTTTGTTTGGTGTATGTGGTTGTTAGCCGGCTTATTCATTCTCTTTTGCGCAAATTTTCTTTTTGTTTGCAAAATTGTAAAAGAAAAATATTGATTGAGACCTTTTCTTCTGGTTAATTCATTCTTTCACCAGGAAATTCTAAACTATATCCAACTTCTTACTCCTGGTTATGCATCTGGTGTGATGATGCGGTCGTCGGTGGGGAGGGGACGATGAGAATGAGTAATGGGTGATTCCGGGTTGGTACGTGCTTGGTCTCGCTCGTCCGCCCCTGTCACATTCACCGGATCTTATCTTTGGCAACGTCTGTTTGTGGGTGCAAGGTGCCCGAGTTGTTAGTTTTAATGTTCGCGCGAGCGTGGTACGCATGATTTTTCGTTCGATGCGTGGTTGGAGATTTGTGTTATTTTTGAAATGTGGCTATTAAATGTGATCAATTTTATGCAATTGAATTATATTTGCAATGTGGTGGCAGTCTATAAAGCGGATGGTTGGGGGCCTTGTGGTTGGTTTATTTCCTAAGAAGGGAAAATGTTAGCATGAGTGAGAGAGATGAAGATAATTCATATTAGTTTTAATAGCCTGTTAATTTAATGCAGTCTTTTACCTGCTTGGTGAGAAGACTTTAACGACAGTCCTGATTTGATTGGTTTACTGTGTTTATGCTCATGTCTGTGTTGAGATGGTGTTGTTAGTGTATTTAGTAGACCTCCCTCCCCATCATGCGGAGATGGCTGTTAGGATTTACAGCATGGGTAAGATTGTACTGGACGGCGGGGTTCCAGTTACCCTTCCTTCCCTCCCTTTCTTCTATCCTCCCAGCTACCTTATCCCCTCCCGGGGGCTTCACCCGGGAGCCTGGGAACTGGTTCGGGTGCCATGCGCTGGTTGGTGGCACGCGCTGGTTGGGGCCACGGCTCTGGTTGGGGCCACGCTCTGGTCGGGACGCGGGATGGTTGGTGCCACGCGCTGGTTGGGGCCACCGCTCTGGTTGGGGCACGCTCTGGTCGGGACCGCGGACTGGTTGGTGCCACGCGGGCTGGTTGGGGCCACGCTTGGTTGGATACGCGCGTGGTTGGGGATCACGCACTGGTCCGGGACCACGTTCTGGTAGAAAAAGGCCCGTGGTTTTGAATGGCGGTTCCTGATCCCCGTCCAGGGACCTCCAGCAACAATGCCAAGTTTACACCCCCCCCCCACCACCGGGACGCGCTCTTCACTGCCTGCTTGTTGTGTGTCGAGGGGTCGGCCTTGAACGACTCTCGTTCAAGAACGACCCGGTTCGGAGCACCTAGTGCGACAGGGTGTGCTCCCTGTAGACTTGGGAGAGGCAGGGGTGTGGAGGCACTCCAGGCGTGAGGAAAGGGATGGCTGCTGGAAAATGTTTATTTATAATTGTGATATATGCATATGAGTTGAATTGTTGTGATTGCTGATTGTGTACGTCGTATGGTGAAATGTTTATTTATATTGTGACTTGATGTGTGGTTGGAAATGAGTAATTGTTGTGTATGTCGTTGTTGAATTGGCTTGATTGTGATTTGTGCATGTTGTGTGTGATGGGAAAGCTTATTTAATGATGTGTTATGTTGGTGTGTTTAAATGGGGGTGTTGTATCGTAATCTTTATTGTGTGGTCTCTTCCGGGGAGTGTGAGGTCAGTATAACTAACTCTCTCCCCTAGGAACGTTCCTGTCAGGGCAGACCTCCAGGGGTCGGTCGTGACAATTGTGGGGGCTTTTCGTCGGGTTGTGAAGGGCTCTGACTGATCTCTCCGGTTTCGCGGAAGTAGTAGTATCTGTTTAGGTTTTGTCTGTTTTGCTATTGTTTAGGTCCAGTTTGTCGTGTTTGTTCGTGGGTGGTTGGCTGGGTGACTCTAGTGTGAAGAGGAGTCTCTGGGTGGACGGAAGAACTACGGTATTGTGACTTCGAGTAGGGAGTAGTCGAGGTGAGACCAGGGGAGGAGTCGACCCGGCTACCAGACCTCTTCCGGGGTTGCCTTACGCAGGTACGACCGTAAGTTGCCTTTCTGTGGCCGCTCTGTCTGCCATTCCTAGATTTGTAGTTAGCAGTTTGTTTGTTTTTTTCACGGGTGGTTATTGAGTACAGGGGGTAGTTCGGTCGTTAGTGTCCCTTTTTTTTTCTTCCTCTTCGGATTTTCGTTTGCTCCAGTTTTTGTTTGTTTTCGGCCAGCCCACTGCACTGTTGCTCGTGCTGTGTGATGCGCGGGTGTTGCAGAGTGGGGGAGCAGGACATTAGATTTTTTATTTTTTTTTATTACGGTGAGCCCCACCGCAATGTTGCTCGTGCTGTGGAGCGCGGTGTCCTGCCAGTGTGGAGCAGCCGGAACTTGTCCGCCACAGCACACACTCACTTACACACAGATACCACACACCCTAAAAATTTGTCTTTCAAGTGGAATGGCTTTCCAACCGTATTTGACAAAGTAGGATATTGTAGTCACATGGCGACGTCCGGTTGCTGGTGGTAGGGCGACTCGTGCGTGAGAAGAGGGTCTTCAGAATTTAGTCGCCTACTATTGAGTCAGCATTCGACTAAACGTTGACTTCCACTTATTCAGTGCTGTAGCGATAGTCATGTGAGTACTTTCATACTTCTTCATAGGGGATCTTTCTGAGGGACACGACTGGCGCTCGAAAGCGTCAGAGTATAGTGAAACAACTGTGGTTCTGTTGAGTCACAAAAACCGAAGCCTTCTTCTCCATGCTTCCCCTAGTAAGGAGTAAGCCCCGGGAGAATTTCCTCATGTAAGGTCGAGACCCAAGGGAACGGGTAGACGGGTCATCCTCCCGTGTAGGGGGTGGTGAACCCCGCCCAGGACATCACGCGTCCTGATGTTTTTCTGGAGCAACAGCGTCGAGTGGAATGCTGCCAGCAGGAAGCCCTCATAGGGAAGAGGCTGTCAGGCAGGAAGAGCCCTCTTCGTAAGGAAGAGGCAACGTTTCGTAGGGAAGAGGCTGTTCAGGCAGGGAAACCTTCGTCGGGGAAGAGTGAAACTCGGACGTAAGGAAGAGGCTTCCCAGGAGGAAGCCCTAAGTAAGGAGAGGCTCTGGGCAGGAAGCTCTCCGTAGGGAAAGTGCTAGGACAGGCAGGAGGAAGCTCTGCGTAGGGAAGAGCGCAGAGAGGAGGCTGCTTCAAGCGTAGGGAAGAGGCGCCAGACAGGAGCCCTCCGTTCGGGAAAGGTTGGATCAGATAGAGAGGAGGCTTGCCAGAAAGGAGGCTCTACGCAGGGAAGAGATGAACAATTCTTTCGCGGGCTCAGCATCTATGTGAATCAGGGGGTTAATCACCTGGCGTGTGATTGAGTTAGAAGGCCCAATGTTAAAGCTTCCCAGAGTTCCAGCCTAGTGAGGACATTGATATGTTCTTAGTCAGCAATTTTGACCAGGTTGATAGTTCATACCAATTTGTTCTGAGGAAACAAAAGGCCATGCACCTTTTTCTGGATTATCGGGTGCTGCAAGGTGTGTGTGCTCACTCTAAATGAAGGGCGTCTTATGCAGAAATGCTGTTGGCTCTGCGTAAGCGTTTTCACTTACCCGAGTCGAACAGGGGAAGGGATGACAGGTCCATGAAGAGAATAACGAAGAGACTTCGTGCAGTTTGGTGCTAGGATGCGGCAAAACGATTGGGTACTGGCGTTCTGTGGCTAAGTTGGAGCTGGTGGAAGGATTGTTTCCTCATTGAACAGCTCACCAACACTGGATGTCCCCAGAGTTGAGGATCCGGATTAGGCGGACAGCACCTCTGGATTTCGCGGCTGCCGATTCATACCGCTGAGGTGTTTGCTGAAGCTTCGCCGAGCTTAATGGGCATGCACAGATACGGAGAGGAAGCAATCCACAGGATTTAAGTGGCAATAAAGGCGCCGACAACTGCTCTAGCGGGGTGACAAGGGCAGGCTTCACCGGGGATTTCAGAACCCCGACTGTGTTTTCTTTGTGGTAGTCTGGCCAACATAGAAAAGATTGTCCTAAAGCGTGGTTAGGCGTGGGGAGCAGTCCGTTCCAACGTCTCGTGCACTCGGCTAACGTGGGGTTCATCCAGCTTCTGGATGATTCAGAGTTGCCAGTGTTTCTTCTGTTGTGGTTCCTCTTGGTCGACACCATCAGGGATTCGGGAGCATCAAACGCTCATTGTTGATAAGGCTTTGGTTTCCCTGTGGGCAGGCGGGGGCGGCAGTTTTATGATGTGTGCGGGTTTGGAGGCTGGTTTACTCCCTACCCGTCATTCTGTATCATTCCTATCATACCCCCCTACTCTCTGTGGCGAAGTATGGGCATCGCGGTGGAGCGACATATGTATTCCCTTTCATGGGAATACTGTCAACCTTTGCGGACGGACGCAGTCAGTCCGTGTTACGGATCTGCCCGTACAGGCGTGTGTGGGAAGTCTACACACGGCCAAAGCTAGAAAGAAGCAGGAAGCAGGAATTGCGTCCGTTCTACAGCCGATCTCTGACGAGGTTTTGAGCCAGGGTCGATCCTGCTAACATGGTCCGTCTTCAGGCCAGGGACTTGGATTGACAAACGCCTGCGCAACTGGTAGATCGTTCCGTCAGTGCCCGACACGCCAAGGTGGAGCATTCAAGCTCCACATGGGGATCCTAATCGTTAGGGTTTCACTCAGAGCAGAATCGTGTGGCCCAAGCTAGCTGACTTGTACTTTCCCAAAGCTTGAGAGAATCTGTTCTCCAGGCAGGCCACGATTACACCTTGGCAGGTTCATATGGGCCTCCAAGCGGACTATCCGAGCGAGTTAAGACAGGACTTTCTTCTGGCAGGGTGAAGCTCACAGGTTAGGCAGTACTGCCGCAGTGGCGATGTTCTTCCATTGGACAACGCCTAAGGGTCGCGTGAAGGTGTTCCCCTAGGGTCAGTGCCTCTGGTTGGGGAGCCATTCAGCAAGGTCGGTTGTTCGACCCCCCTTTGGTGGACCCATTAAGCAATATCCGAATCGCGGTCACCGCTACATCTTGGTAGTGCGTGGACTACGCGAAAATCGGTACCCAGAGGCTGTCACGCTTAGGACTATCGACGACCCTACTGATAGCTGAAGCTCTCCGGCAGATTTGGACACGCACTGGCGATTCCAAGAAAGAAGTACAGAGAAGTTTGTACTGGAGAAGCGATCTTATCCTCTCCAGTGCTTGAGAGCGGTACGGACAGTCAGTCGTCGATCATGAGTTAGGCAGTGGAACTGCGAGTCAGGCGTTCACTTTCCGTCATATCAAGGGTTCCTGTAATACGGATGCTGCTATCTTCAGCCGCGCGCTCCGTAGTCAGCATTGGAATATCAGTCAGCAGGGACACGTCCCCTCAAACCAGGGTCATAATTTTTTTTCCCCACTTTTGGTTCTTTATCAGGTGTAGTGACAGTTTTCTCTTCCAGTGATGTTAACGGTAGAGTGAATCACCAATGGTTCGGATTGTTACTGTCCATGGTTGGAAGGTTCCCTTAGTTGTTTGATAAATGTAGTATTATGTATTCACGGGTGGCTACTATCGTAGAATGTTTGTATTGGAATTATCGTACTCTGTCGATCACAGAGAGTTGGGTTCGGTCCCATTGTTGTGAATTGGCACATGCGTCATGGTTCAAAGGAGCACTGTATCTCAAGGAGAACAGATTGGCTTTTTAGAAAGGGGGTTTGGCACGCGTTGTCACGAGGCTACGACGTTTGACCCATCTAGGGTGGCGGAATTATTAATCTGTTTATTATCGTTGGGTTGTCACGTGTGTCGGTCCTCTTAGTGTGGCTTGTGGTGCGGTTGCTACCTTGGGTTGTGAGCTCAGTTCGTTGCTTTCTCTCTCTCTCTCTCTCTCCTTAATTTCCACTGCCCGTGCTATTAATCCTGCAAGGTTAACGGGTGGCTGGTAACTGTCTCATCGAACTTGCTGGTCTATCGGCCTCTCGCCAGTCCTTTTTACTGTCGCACGTGCACATTTCTTTTAGTTTGAAGTCTATGCTCACTCTGTGTCGTAGCGTGGCATGTTGGCCGCCTTCGCTGCGGGAGGTTAGCTCTTGCCTCGAGCGGACGATGGCTCTGGGAGCGCCTGGCTCGGTCTTGGTTCTTACCTTATCGGCGAAGGTACATGCGTCGGTATCTTCAATTCCTTCAGTCGGCCTGTAGGAGAGGGACATTACTTCCTTCTTTTTTTTTTTTCCCGATCTGTCCTATTGTCCCTCTTTTTCGACTGGACAGAGGGCAGAGAGAGTCAGTTTGACCCGCCTCTTCGGGGTTCACCCAGGGTAGCTGGTATGCATCAGTTTCGTGATTTGTTTGTTATGGTTTGTTGTTGTTAGCCGGCTTATTCTTCCTATTTTGCGCAATTTTTTTTGTTGCAAAATTGTAAAAAGAAAAATGGTGTGAGACCTTTTCTCTGGTTCAATCAATCTTTACCTGGCATTCCTAAAATTATATACAAATTCTTTCTCCGGTTTATGATTGGTGATGCGGTAGTCGGGGGGATTGGAGAGAAACTGTGATTCAGGGTTGGTACTTGCTTGGTTCTCGCTCGTCCGCCCTGTATCATTCACGGACTCTTATCTTTGGCCACGTCTGTTTGTGTGTGCAAGGAGAACGTAGTTTTAAGTTCGCGAGCGTGCGTACGCAGGATTTGTCGTTCGGATGACGTGTTGGTGATTTGAGTTATTTGAAATGTGCTATTAACATGTGATAATTATGCCATTGAATTATTATTGGAAATGTAATAGTGGCAGTTAGTAAAGCGATGGTTGCTGGGTTGGTTTATTTCCTAAGAAAAAGGAAAATGTATGATGCGTGGAGACGGTGAAGAATAATTCATTATTTGTTTTATATGCTGTTAATTTAATCAGTTTTTACCTGATTCGTGTGAGAAGACTTTAACGAACAGTCATGATTTTGATTGGTTTACAGTGTTATGCTCAGGTTGTGTGAGGGGTGGTGTTAGTGTATTTAGTAGAACCTACCTCGCCCATCATGCGAGTGGCTGGTAGTTTTAAACAGCATGGGGTCAGTTTTGTACGACGGCGGAGGTTCATTACCCTTCGTCCTCCCTTTCTTCTCTCCTCCAGTAACCTATTTCCCCCTCACGGGGGCTTCTCCGGAGCCTGACTGGTTTGGTGCCACGCGCTGGTTGGTTGCCACGCACTGGTTGGGCACGCTCTGGGTTGGGCCCCACACGATCTGGTCGGGGACCGCGTGACTGGTTGGTGCCACCGAGATGGTTGGGGGCAAGCTTTGGTTGGGGCCAACGTCTGCGTCGGGACCGCGGACTGGTTGTGCCACGCGGTGGTTGGGGGCCACGCCTCTGGTTGGTACCGCGCGGAGGTTGGGGATAGCATTGGTCGGGACCACGTTTGGTAGAAAGCCGTGGTTTTGACTGGGCGGTCCTTGATCCCGTTCCAGGACTCCAGCAACAACGCCACGTTCCCCCCCCCCCCCCCCCCCCCCCCCGGGACGCGATCTTCACTGCTGCTTGTGGTTGTCGGGGTGTCGGCCTTTTGAACGACTCTCTTCAAAACCGATCCGGTTCGGAGCACCTAGTGAGACAGGGGTGCTCCCAGTAGATTGGGGAGAGGAAGGGGTGTGGAGGCACTCAATGGTGTGGAAAAGGGAGGGATGCTGGATTTTAATTATTATTGTGTATATGCATTATGTGTTGAAATGTTGTGTTGTGTTGTTGTAGTCGTATGGTGAAAAGTTTATTTATAATTGTGCATGTTGAGTGTGTTTGGAATGTTAATTGTGTGTATGGCGTAGTGTTGAATGCTTGATGGTGTTTGTGATGGTGTGTGTGTTTGGAATGTTATTTTTGGACTGTGTATGCTTGGTGTGAATAAATGGGGTGTGTTGTATCGTAACTTTATTGTGTGGACTCTTCCGGGGGGTGTGAGGTCAGTCACTCCCTTCACTCCCACCTAGACCGATCCTGTCAGGGGCAGACCTCCAGGGGTTCGGTAGTGAAAATTGTGGGGGCTCGGCCGGGATATGTGAAGGGTTGACTGCTCTCTTCGTTTCGGGAGTACCGGTTAGTTTTGTTGTTTTGTATATGTTTAGTCAGTTAGTCGTGTTTGGTTCGTGGGGTGTTGGCTGGGTGACTCTAGTGGAAGGGAGTTTGGGTGGCTGAAGGAGGAACATTCGGATGGGACTCGTAGTCGAGGTGAGGACCAGGGGAGTCGACGCGGACCAGGACCTCCTACCTTCCGCCGAGGTGCCTTACGCAGGTACGACTGTAAGTCTTGCTTTCTGTTGCCGATCAGTTGCCATTCTGTTTTGTAGTTAGCCAGTTTTTTTTTTTTTGTTTTCCAGGTGGTTATTGTGTAAGGGGGTTCGTATCGGACGTTAGTGTCCCTTTTTTTTTTTCTTCCTATCTCGGATTAAGAGTGCAGTTTGTTGTTTTTCGGCCAGCCCCACCGCACTGTAGCTCGTTTTGTGGAGGCGGTGTTGCCAGAAGTGGGGGCAGCGCCGGTATTGTTTTTTTTTTTATTTTTACGAGGTGAGCCCACGCACTGTTGCCGTGCTGTGGAGGCGGGGTTGCCAGTGTGGGAGCAGCTGAAAAACTAGTCGAACAAGCACAACCACACATCACATATACACCCACCCTAATATATTTGTTTTCAAGTGGAATGTCTTTCCCCCGTATTTGAAACCGTAGGATATTTGTTGTCATGGCGACGTCGGTTTGTGGTAGGTATGGTGACTCGTGCGTCGAAGGAAGAGGGTCTTTCAATTGTTGTCCCTACTTTTAGTACCAGACTTCGAATAAATTGACTTCCACTTTTCCAGGGCTGTAGCCGAGATAGTCCAGTGAATACTCTTCCTACTTCTTCAATAGGGGATCTTTCTGCTGGGACCCCGACTGGCGATCGGAAGCATCAGGAGTTAGTGAAAAAATGTGGGCTTCTGTTGTGTAACAGAAACCGAAGCTCTAGTCTCCATGCTTCCCCTCGTTAAGGAGTTTGCCCGGGAGCTTACCTATGGAGGTCGAGACAAAGAGAAGGGTCAGAGAGGGGGTCATCTCCCGTGTCGGGAGTGGTGATAACCCCGCCCAGGACATCACTACGTCCTGATGTTTCTGGAGCAACAGTGACGAGAAGGATGCTGCCATGGCAGGAAGACTTATAAGGGAAGAGGCTGTCAGGCAGGAAGCCCTTCGTAAGGAAGAGGCCACGTTAGTAGGGAAGAGGCTGTCAGCAGGAATCCCTTCGTCGGGAAAGGGTAAACTCGACGTAAGGAAGAGGCTTCCAGGCAGGCGAAGCCTACGTAAGGAAAAGAGGCCTCTAGGGCAGGAAGCTCTCGTAGGGAAGGCTTAGACAGGCAGGGAAGCTCTGCGTAGGGAAAAAAATAACAGAGGCCGAGAGGAGGCTGCTCAGCGTAGGGAAGAGGCCTCTGAGACAGGAAGCCCTCGTCGGAAGAGTTGGATCAACGTTTAGAGAGGAGGCTGCCGACTAGGAGGCTCTACGCAGGGAAGAGATGGAACAACTTCTTTCGCGGGCTCCCGCATTGTGAATCAGGGGGTTGGTTATAACCGGCAGGTGATAGAGTTTGAGGACCAAAGTTAAAGCTTCCAGAGTTCGACCTAAGTGAGGGAACATTGATATGTTTCTTAGAGCATTTTGACAAGGTTGCTAGTTCATACCAATTGTCTGAGGACACAAAAGGCAATGCACTTTTTTCTGGATTATTGAGCTGCAGGGAGTGTGTGCTCATCTAAATGAAGGGCGTTTAGGCAGACAAGCAGTTGGCTCGCGTCAAGCGTTGCTCCTTACCCCGAGATACAGGAGGGAAGTTAGGTCCATGAAGAGAATAACGACGAGACCTTCGGTTGCAGTTTGGTGATAGGTGCGCAAAAGCTAGGGTATGGCGTTTATGTGGCTAGTGGGCTGGTGGATCTGATCCTCATTGAACAGTCACAAACACTGTGTCCACAGAGTTGAGGATCGGATAGGCGAGACAGCACCTCAGGATTTCGCGGCTGCGTTACATAACGCTGAGGTGGTTTGTGAAGCTCGCAGTCGCCTTATGGGGGCATCGCCAGTTACGGAGAGGAAGCAATCACAGGATTTAGTGCAATAAGGCGCGACAATGTAGCGGGGTGAACAGGGAAGGCAGTTCATCGGGGTTTTCCAGACCGACTGTGTTATCTTTGTGGTCGTCTGGCCACATTAGTAAAGATGTCCTAAAAGCGCTGGTAGTCGTGGGGCTAGTCCTTTCAAACGTCCATCGTGCCTAGGCTAACGTGGGTTCCATCCCAGCTTCTGGTGATTCAGGGTGCCAGTGTTTCTCTTGTTGTTGCGTTCTCCTTGGTCGACACTCAGGGATTAGGAGCTTCAACGCTCTTTTGTTGGATAAGGATTTGGTTTCCCTGATGCCGGCGGGGAGCTAGTTATGATGTGTGCGGGTTGGGCTGGATGGTTTTACCTCACCGTCTCTTCTGTACTCTTTCCTATCTTCCACCCCCTAATTCGGTGGGCGAAGTGATGGGCCTTCGCGGTGGAGCGACTAGTATTCCTTCTCATAGGGATTACTGTCACCTTTGCGGACGGGACGCAGTCAGTCCGTGTCTATGGAATTTGCGTCAGGCGTAGTGTGGGAGTTACCACTCGCGCCAAAGTCTAAGAAGCAGGAAACAGGGAATTGCTCCCGTTCTACAGGCCGATCTTCTGACGAGGTTCTGCGACAGGGTTCGAATCCTGCTTACCAGGGTCCGTTTCAGGCCAGGGAATTGGAGTCCAACGCATGCGGACAATGTTGATAGTCCGCTCTGTATGCCCGACACGCCAAGGTTGAGCTCAAGCTCACAAGGGGATCCTCTTCTAGGGTTATCACTTCAGGCAGATCTGTGGCAAGCAGCTTGTCGTTACCCAAAGTGGAGAGAATTCTGTTCTCCGGCCGGCCCGATTCCCCATGGAGGTCATAGGGGCTCAAGCGGACTCTCGAGCGAGTCAGTAAGACAGGACTTCTTCTTGGCCAGGGTGAATCCAGGTAGGCAGTACTGCCGCCAGTGCGATGTTGCAACGGACAACGCCTAAGGGTCGCTTGAAGCGTGTTCCATGGGGTCGTGCTCTGGTTGTGGGAGCCATTCAGCAAGGTCGGTGACGACCAGGTTGGGAACCCATTAAGCACTATCCGATGCGTTACGCTACATGTGGTTGTGGTGGATACGCGACCCTCGGTACCCAGAGGCTGTCCGCATAGGACTATCGACCGCCCCTACTAGTAGCTGAAGCTCTCGGCAGATCTGGCACGACTGGCGTTGCCCAAGAAGAAAAGTACGGCCGGAATTTTGTTACTGGAGAGCGATATCATCTCTCCAGAGTTGGAGCGGATCGGCCAGTTCAGTCGTTGACTCATGGTTAGGCAGTGGAACGGCAGAGTAGGCGTTCACTTTCCGTCATATCAAGGGTTCCTGTAATTACGGGATGCTGACTATCTTAGCCGAGCTCCGTAGTCAGCCATTGGAAAATCAGTCAGAGGACACTTCCCTCAACCAGGTCATATCCCTTTTGGTTCCTTTTTGAATCAGGTTTTGTAGGACAGTTTTCACTTCAGTGATGTTACGGTAGTGAATCACAATGTTCGGATTGTTAATTTAATGGTGAAGGTTGTTAGTTGTTTGATATATGATAGTATATGACATAACCCCCCCCCGGAGTGCTTTATCGTAGAATGTTTTTTTTTGTTTTTTGTTTTTAATTGGATTTATCGTTCTCTGTCGATCACAGAGAGTTGGGTTCGGTCCCATTGTTGGAAATTGCAATGCGTCAAGGTTCAAAGGAAAGCACTGTTATCTCATGAGAAACAGTGCTTTTAGAAGGGGAGGTTTGTCACGAGGTTTGTCACGAGCCCCTACGACGTTTAACCCATCTTGAGGGTGGCGGAATTATTCTCTGTTTATTATCGTTGTTGTGTACGTTGTCGTCCTTAGGAGTTGTGGTTGCGGTTGCACCTTGGTGTAGTCAGACTCTCGTTCGGGTTTGCTTTCTCTCTCTCTCTCTCTCTCTCTATATTTTCCACTGCCCGTGCTATTCATCCTGCAGGTTCACGGCGTGCGCTGGGTACTTTCCTCGACTTG
This sequence comes from Conus ventricosus, assembly GCA_018398815.1. Taxonomy (NCBI): domain Eukaryota; kingdom Metazoa; phylum Mollusca; class Gastropoda; order Neogastropoda; family Conidae; genus Conus; species Conus ventricosus. Next base: position 89,250,932 of record CM031602.1, on the reverse strand, counting down.
CTGCATATCGGCCTCTCGACTGTCTTTTTACCTGACGCAGTGATACCATTTCAGAGACGCATAGGTTTGAAGTATGCTACTTCTGTGACGTAGGTTGCATGTTGGCCGCCATCGCTGGGGAGGGTAGTCTTGGACTCGAGCGGAAGCTATCTCTGGGAGCGCCTGCTCGGTCTTGGGTTCTACACCTTGTCGTCGAGGTACCAGTCGGTATCTTCATATTCTACAGTCGGCATGTAGGAGAGGGTCATCACTTTTCTTTTTCGCATCTGGCTATGTATCTCGTGGACAGAGGGCAGGAGAGAGTCGTTGGAACCCGCCTCTTCGGGGTGTCACCCCAAGGTAGTGGTAAGCATCAGGTTTTTTTTTTTTTTCGTGGTTTGTTTGTTTGGTTTGTTGTTGTTAGCGGCTTAGTATTCTCTTTTTGAGCAATTTTCTTTTGTTTGCCAAAATTGTAAAAGAAATATTGTTTGAGAGATCCTTTTCTCTGGTGAATTCAATCTTGACCTGGCTCTAAATTATATACCAAAATTCTGTCTCATGTTTATGCAGCTGGTGATGCGGGTTGTCGGTGGGGATGGGAGTAGAACTGGTGATTCAGGGTTGGTACTATGCTTGGTCTCGCGCGTCCGCCTGTCACATTCACGGACTCTTTAGCTTTGGCCACGTCTGTTTGTGTGTGAAGGAGAACGAGAGTTTTAGTACGCGAGCGTGCGTAAGCATGATTTGTCGTGGGATGCGTGGTTGGAGATTTGTGTTATTGGAAATGGGGCTAATAAAATGTGTGAATTATGCCATTGACTTATTATTTGCAAATGTATGGTTGGCAGTTATAAAGCGAGGGTTGCTGTGTTGGGTTATTTTCCTAAGAAAGGGAAAATGTTAAGCATTGAGTGAGAGAAGGTTGACAGATAATTATAATTGGTGTTATAGCCTGTTAATTTTTTGCAGTCTGTTACCTGCTTGTGTGAGAAGGACTTTAACGAACAGGTTGATTGATGTTTACTGTGTTATGCGCGGTCTGTGTGGTTGAGGTGGTGGTTGTTAGTAGTATTTAGTAGACCTCCCCTCGCCATACATGCGAGTGGCTGTTGGATTTAACGCCATGGGTAGATTGTAAAGACGGCGGGGTTCCAGTACCCTTCCTTCCTCACTTTTTTCTCTCTCCAAGGCTACTTTTTTCCCCCTCCCGGGGGCTTCACGGAGCATGGATGGGTTGGTGCACGCGCTGCGTGGTGCCACGACGCTGGTTGGGGCCACGCTCTGGTTGGGGCCTCGATTGGTCGGGACCGCGGACTGGTTGGAGCACGCGTGGTTGGGGGCCAGCTCTCGGTTGGGGGCCACGCTTTGGTCGGGATCGCGACTGGTTGGTGCCACGCCTGGTTGGGGCCACGCTATGGTTGGTTATCCGCGTGGTTGGGATTCCCGCATGGTCGGGGACCACGTTCTGGTAGAAAAAGCCGTGGTTTTGAGGCCGGTCCGGAGCCGTCAGGACCACAGCAACACCGCCATGTTTCCCCCCCCCCCCACCCCCCGGGACGCGCTATTCACTTCCTGTTGTGTGTGTCGAGGGTGTCGGCCTGAACGATCTCTTCAGAACCGACCTCCGGTTCGGATCACTAGTGCGACAGGGTGTCGTCTCCAGTAGACTTAGGGAGAGGCAGGGGGTGAGGGAGGCACTCCATGGTGGTGGAAAAGGGTTGGATGCTGGAATGTTTTATTTATAATTGTTGTAATGTATTGTGTGATATGTGGTGATTGTGATTGTGTAAGTACGTTATGGAGAATGATTATTAATAATTGAGCATGCTGTGTGTGTTGGAATGCTTAATTGTGTGTATGTAGTGTGTTGAATGCGTGTTGTGATTGAGCATGTTGGTGGTGTTGGATGCTTATTTATGACTGTTGTATGTTGGTGGGAATAAATGGGGTGTTGTATCGTAATATATATTGTGTGTCTCTTCGGGGCGTGTGTGGTCGTCACTCCCTCACTCCACTAGACCGATCTTGTCAGGGCAGACCTCCAGGGGTCGGTCGTGGACCACCGGCTTCCCGGAAGGTAGATGTCAGGATGCGGTTGAAAAGTTTACCTGATGCTGCTCACTGCGCACTGTTAAAAGCAGGGTTGAGCTGACCGGGTTAAGGCAGGTCTTGCAGTGATTCGGCAAGCAACTATCCAGAAAGGAGCTGGGAATCCAGTGTTTTTGTTAGGCAGTAAGGTATTTAATCATACTGTGTTTATTATATTAAGCAAACCGAAACCGTATTCCCGGTAGGCGCGATGAAACTCCTCAGCGCACTGTGGAAGGGTTTGTTTAAAAAAAAGTATTTGGTGTGTTCTGTTATCTATGATTGCGATAGGGTAGCAAAACGAAATGGCTGTGGAAGAAAACATTACATGGGAGTGAGTGTTAAGGAATGTTGTCTTCAGAAAATAAATTTTTGTTTATTCTATGACTTAATAGTTATGAATTCATGATGGGGAAAAATGATAATTATTCCAATGTGGTATAGCTAGACTTTGCGAGAAGAGTTTTAATTCTATAGAAAAATAAGCTCCCTAGGTGCGACATAGACTTATATATGCTGTTTTTCATTTTTGTTGTGATGAGTATTTAAGTCACTCTTGATAAAAATATTGAATAATCGTGTGTGGTAAATAAGAGTGTGCGATTTCTTTCCTGAATATATTGACGTAAATGGGATCTTGATGAAAGAACCTTTTTAAAATGTGGTGGTATTTGAAATGAACATTTGGTGTCGTTTTTCATGAAAAGAAATGACCATTGAGACTTGACGAAAGACTTATAGTTTGATGGCTTTTTCCCAACGGCCCTCGGCAGTAAACAGACTTCTTCTGGCCAGGGATGAAACCGCGGTTAGGCTAGTTACCCCGCAGTTGCGATGTCGCCAACGGAAAAACGCCAAAGGGGTCGCTTGAAGCTGTTCCCCTAGGGTCAGTGCCACGGGTTGGGGAGCCATTCAGAAAGGGTTTGGGGCGACCTGGTGGGACCCATAAATCCACCATCCGATCGGGGTCACCGCTACATCTTGGTAGGGTGGACTACGCGACTCGTACCCAGAGCTGTCCCGCCTAGGACTATTCGATGCCCCTACTGTCTGAACTCGCTGCAGATTTGGACCGCACTGGCGTGCCCAAGAAGAAAAACGGCCGAAGTTTGTACTGGAGAGCGATCATCACCTCTCCAGTCCCTTTGGCCCGGGATCCGGCCAGTCAGTCGTCGACTCATGGTTGGGCAGGAAACTGCAGAGTCATGCGTTCACTTTCCGTCATATCAAGGGTTCCTGTAATACGGTGCTGACTATTTTTAAGCCGAGCTCCGTACCCAGCACTTTGGGAAAAATCAGTCAAGGATACTTCCCCCAACCAGGGTTAATCCCCTTTTGGTCTCTGTATCAGGTAAGTGACAGATTTCACCTCAGTGATTTTAAACGTAGTGAATCACCAATGGTTCGGATTGTTACTTTCAGGGTTGGGAAAAGGTTCGCTTAGTTTTTGATAAAGTACAATTATGTATTTCCCGTGTTCTAATCTGGAATGTTTGTTTTGGGATTTATCGTACTCTGTCGATCACAGAGAGTTGGTTCGGTCCCATTGTTGTGAATTTGCACATGCGTCAAGGTTCAAAGGAGCACTGTATCTCAGAGAACAGATGTTTTTAGAAGGGGGTTTGTCACGAGTTTGTCACGGGGCCTACGACTATTGACCCCATCTGGGGTTTGCGGAATTATCATTTGTTTATTATCGTTGTTGTTGTCACGTGTCCGTCCCTTAGTGTGGCTTGTGGGGGCGGTTGCCCTCGGGAGTTCACTCACGTTGGGTTTGCTTTCTCTCTCTCTCTCTCTCTTTAAATTCCACTGCCCGTGCTATTTATCCTGTATTCACGGGGGCTGGTAAACCTTTCTCTCGAACTTGCTGCATCGCCTCTCCGCCTGTCTTTTTACCTGTCGCACGTGCTTCATTTCTTTTAGTTGAAGTATGCTCACTCTGTTACGTAGCGTGGCATGTTGGGCCCCCATCGCTGAGGGAGGTTAGCTCTTTCATCGAGCGAAGATTCCTGGGAGCGCCGCTCCGGTCTTGGGTTCTTCACCTTATCGTCGAAGGTACAGTCGGTATCTTCAATTCCTACAGTCGGCCTGTAGTAGAGGGATCATCCACTTCTTCTTTTTCCGCATCTGCGCCCTCTGTCCTCTCGACTGGGACAGAGGGCAAGAGAGTCGTTTGAACAACACCGCCCTTCGGGGTCACCCACGGGTAGCTGGTAAGCATCATTTCGTGTTGGTTTGTTTGTTTTGGTTGTTGTTTTGTTAGCCGTCTTATTCTTCCTCTCTTTTGCGCAATTTTCATTTGTTTGCAAAATTGTAAAAGAAAAATGTTTGAGACTTTCTCTGGTTAATTCAATAATTAACCTGGCCATTCTAAATTATATCCCAAAATTCTTCTCCTGTTTATGCAATCTGGTGATGCGGTAGTCGGTGGGGATGGGAGAGAACCATGGTGATTCTGGGGTTGGGGTACTTGCTTGTCTCGCTCGTTTCCGCCCCTTGACACATTTCACCACTCTTATCCTTTTGCCACCCTCTGTTTGTGTGTGCAGGAGAACGAGTTTTAATGTTCCGAGCGTGCGTACGCATGATTTGTCGTCGGATGCGTGTTGGAGATTTGTGTTATTTTGAAATGTGGCTAAAAATGTGATAATTATGCCAATGAATATTATGCAATGTGAGGCATTATAAAGCGATGGTTTGCTATGTGTTGTTTAGTTCCTAAGAAAGGAAAATTGTTAAGCAGAGGGAGAGAAGGAAGAAGATAATTCATTTTGTTTTTATAGCCTGTTAATTTAATGAGCAAGTCTTTTAACCTGCTACGTGTGCGAAGACTTTAACCGAACAGTCCTGATTTGATTGGTTTACTGTGTTTTGCGCATCTGTTTGAGTTGCTGTGTTTGTTAGTGTATTTAGTAGACCTCGCCCTCTCCCATCATGCGAGATGGCTGTTAGATTTAACAGCAATGGTCAGATTTACTGACGCGGGGTTTCCAGTACCCATCCTTCCCCTCCCTTTCTTCTCTCCTCCCATTACCATTTCCCCCCTCCCGGGGGCTTTCACCCGTGAGCCCTGACTGGTTGGTGCCCGCCTGGTTGGTGCACCGCTGGTGGGGCCACGCTCTGGTTGGGCCACGCTCTGGTCGGGGACCGCGGACTGTTGGTGCCCCGCGCTGGTTGGGGCCGGACGCTCTGGTTGGGGCCACGCTCTGGTCGGGGACCAGCGACTAGGTTGGTGCCACGCGCTGGTTGGGGCCAACGCTCTGGTTGGTTTTACCGCGCGCTGGTTTGGATCACGCACTGGTCGGACCACGATTCTGGTAGAAAAAGCCCGTGGTTTTGTGAACCGGCCGTCCTGATCCCCGTCCAGAACTCTCAGCAACAACGCACATGTTTCCCCCCCCCCCCCCCCCCCCCGGGACGCGCTCTTCACCTGCCGCTTGTGTGTGTCCGAGGGTGTCGCCTTGAACGACTCTCTCAAGAACCACTACCGTTCGGAGCACCTAGTGCGACAGGGTGCTCCCAGTAGACTTGGGAGGGCAAGGGGTGTGGAGGCAATCCATGGTGTGGAAGGAGGGATGCCTGAAAAGAATGTTTATTTATAATTGTGTATATGTCATATGTGTTGAAATGTTTTGATTGTGGATGTGTACGTTCGAATGGTGAAATGTTTATTTTATAATTGTGGCATTGCTGTGTGTGGTTGAATGCTTAATTGAGGATGTCGTTGTTGAAATGCTTGATTGTGATTGTGCAAGTTGTGTGTGTTGGAATGCTTATTTATGACTGTGTAGTTGGGTGATTAAATGGGGTGTGTGTATCGAATCTTTATGTGTGGTCTCTTCCCGGGTCGTGTGAGGTCAGTCACTTCCTTCACTCCTCCACCTAGACCGATCCTGTCAGGCAACCTCCAGTGGGGTCGTCGAGACACCCGAGCTTACCGGAAGTAGTTGTTCCGGAAGCCGGTTGAAAAGTTTACCTGAACTGCTGCTCACAACTGCGCACTTGTTAAAAAAAGCCGGTGAGCTGAACCGGTTTAGGCATCCGCTGCAGTGATTTCCGGCAACGCAACTATCCAGAAGCCGAAGAGGGACTCCAGCTGTTATTGTGGGCAGTCAGGTATTTATCACTACTGTGTTTATTTATTAAGCAAAACGCGAAACCGTATTTCCGTTAGGAGCGACTGAAACTTCCTCAGCGCACTGTAAGGTTTTGTTTAAAACAATATTTGTTGTTACTGTTATCCTATGGATTTGATAGGGTAGCAAAAACAAAAGCGGTCGGAAAACATACAGGAAGTGAGTTTAAAGGAAGTGGACTTCAGAAAAAAAAACTATTTTGAGTATATTCTATGACTTAACTAGTTCTGAATTCAATGATGGGAAAAATGATAATTATTCCAATTGGTTAGCTAGACTTTGCGAGAAGAGTTTTAATTCTATAGATAATAAGCTCCCAAAGTGTGCGACATAGACTATATATGCTTTTTTCATTTTTGATTGGATGAAGTATTTACACAGATCATCTGCATAAAAAAAATTTTTTTAACCCCCCCCGGTATAAATAGATTTCATTTACCTGGCCGGGTGATCTTAACTATTCACGAATCACTGTCTTTTTCTTTCCCTTTTTTTTACTTTCACTGTCACTACACAACACGACACAACTGCTGGCACTGATCAAGTTAGACTGCTGGCACCGGTCAGCTGGACTGCTGCACTGGTCAGGTTAGACCGCTGGCGTTGGTCAGGTGGACTGCCGATGAAAGTGGCGCTGGCCAAGTATGAGGTCGAACCCCAGTTAAGATGGAACAGTGACTATCAACATCGATCTTTCTCCTTTCTTTCTTCCTGCATTAACGCATTGCACCCTCTCTCTCTCTCTTCTAGTCTACTCTCAAATGGACATGGTTGCTTTTCTTTTCTTTTTCTTTTCTTTCTTTTCCTCTTCATTAGTTAGCAACTCTCTCTCCCATTTTCTCTCTTTAGTCCTCCCTCTGCAGACTATCTCTGGTGCTCAATGCTACAACTTGGTTCTCCCCTCTCTCCTCATCTCTCTCCTCCGCTCCTCTCTCCTCCAAGAGCTTACACTCAGAACCCCTCTCTCTCTCTCTCCCTTGTTCGTTCTCCCCCTTCTCTCACTCATGCATTACTTTATCACCTAACTCCGTGTCCAAGGGCCAGTACCATTGGTCAGTATTTTTACCCACCTCGTACCCGAAGTTATCTCCCTCTAATTCCATTGGATATTCAAATCATGACAGTCACGCCTACACGCCTTACTCTCTGTGGTGGTCAATTGGTCATTTAATTGATTAGCTTGATTTCACCCCCACCACACACTACCTTCTCCCTCTCCCTTTCCGCGACGTCGTAAATTGGCTAGATGAGTCTGGGTAGGCGCCGAGACGTCTAAACCAGACCTATCGAGACCTGTCGGTCCAGCCACTCCGACTGTCTACGTGGAAGATTAGGATTAGCCTCTCGCTGTGCTCAGATTGGCCGGATGAGTCTGATCCGGGGCGTCGAGACTCGTTTGACCAGACATCGAGGCGTCGGTCAGCTACTTAGTCCGTCCGGCTAGACAGACCGTCTCCGTGGAACTCTCCCCTATCTTATTGGCTGGATCCGACACATGGGTCGTCTGCCTATGCCCCAGATATTTGAGTTAGAGCTTATGTCCGACTGGGCTGGTGGCGATTGACCACGAATTTGGTTGTGTTTATTTTTGACCGTGAACCTATATACATTTTTTTTCTTTTTTTCTTTTTCTTTTTTTTGTTTTTTCTTATAGGAGTTTCCACTCAACTCCCCACCCCACCCCACCCCAACACCCCTCCCCTCTCCCTCCCCCCCCCCTCCCCCCGTTTTTTTTCTTCATTCATACACACCGTCAAGTGCCCCCTTCCAAGAAAAGACTCCTCCTCGACCATTCTCTCACTTTCTTCACACACTCACACGCGCCCCCCTTCCAAACATAAGACTCCTCTACGTGCTACCACTCTCTCTTTTTCTCAATCTCTGGTTCTGTTTGTCTTTTCCCTCTATCTGCCTCTCTTTTCCCTCGAGTGAAATGGGATTGGACACCGAATATTCCCTTTTCCCCATCCACACACACAGACACACACACACACACACACACACACACACACACACACACACACACACACACACACACACACACACACACACACGAGCGAGCGCGCAGGCACGCATGCAATCACGCAGGCGTGCGCACACACACACACACACACACACACACACACACACACACACACACACACACACACACACACACACACACACACACACACCTCTTTAAGAACGTCATCATTCTTTTACGTATAGGCCCCAATGTTTACGTACGTCATTTCCTATACGTGTTTATTTGCTTTTCTTTTTATGAAGACAGTCTTTGACCGAAACGTTGTTGATATTTCTTCTGGTTTTTTGTTGTTTGTTTTCTTTTCTTTTAAATCTTCTGAGAATCCTCAAAGACATCTAATATTTTTACAGAAGATCTGCGGTCAAGAATCTGTTTAATTATAGCGGCATTCAGGGCACGTAGCTGTTTGACACAGGAAAAGACGTCATGAAAAAGTGGGCTGAATGTTGTTCCGATTCTGCTGCAAACGTAGCGAATGAGATTCAGATGTGCGAACAGTACAGGATCCTCAAAATAAAGATGACTATTCATTGGTCCGTGAAGAAGTCTTAACAGCACTGAAAATGCTGAAGTGTGGGAAGGCTATGGGCATCAACAACACCACTGCAGATTTCTTGAATGATTCCAGAGAACTATTCTGGCTGTTGTTCACACCAAAGTCTGGCATACTTGAGAATAGCTTACATCATGGATTTATCACCATCTCTCTCCCCTTCCTACCCCAAAATAAACGAATACATAAATGTAGCAAGCCAATAAACAAATAAATAGATGAAAAGAATTTCAAAATTTAAATAAATAGGTAGAAGTTGATTCACGAATTGCAAAAGAAGGGCCCAATACCGTGAGAACTACTGCGCTGTCAGGCTGAATAGGCATGCTGGTAAACTAAAGCCCGAATGCTACTAAAAAGATGTCAGTTGCAAGCACCAGGCTGGAAAACTGGCTATCACAAAGGCTGAAATATCATCGAAATTTCAACACTGTATCCTTGAAGGAAATCAACTCAAGTGCCGAAGGAAGTTCTACCATATCTTAAGAAGGCATTGGTCTGTGTCTGGTAGTAGCACAGTGAAGATACTCATCTTTAGAGAAAAGTAACCAACGTCATCAAGGAAGCGTATTCCAAGCGAACATGCTGTTTTCAGACTATTGAGGGTGGTTTCACACTCCATTGCAGTCAGAGCTAGCTTCCAATCTCACACTTTCCAACAGATTTCTGGATCACACAAAAAATGAAGTACTGGAACGTCATGTTAGCACACTCGGCATTGTAGGAAAAAATGTCGAGACGTGTGTTTGCTTGAGGAAAATCTACACGGGCTTCCTTTAGTTGCGAGCACGGACGCAAGTAGCATGTGAGTGGGAGCTGTGTTGTGCTGTTCTGTTGATGAAGTCTGTCATTCCGTTGTCTGTAATTTATAAGAAGAAGAAAGTTACTTGAGAGAGAGAGAGAGAGAGAGAGAGAGAGAGAGAGAGAGAGAGAGAGAGAGATGGAAATGGAAATGGAAATAGAAAATGGTTTATTTAGGTTAGGCCACAAGCCCCCACTGAAGGGGAAAACTGTTACAATGGCACTTTAACGACAAAGAAAAGTAAGGATACATCAACATAAGAATGACAAATTCCAACATCTTTTGACCATAGAGTACAGCAGATATATGCTTCAATGTTAACATTCACATCCTGCAATTGCACGCCTTTTGAATGTCTTCATAGATACGTACCTACAATTTTCAGTATCTTTTTATTACTGATAGCCATCAGCAAGGGTACGTTGAACAGACACGGATTTGCATTACATTTTCCTTCCTAAAATATATTCTTGCCGAAGCTCACAGAGACTAGGGCAACAAAACAAAATACATACCTCATCCTCTTTTGCATCTCTGTACAAAGGGCATCCTGTTTTCAGGTCGCCATGACAACATCCACCGTGACGGCGTCGCTCTTTCGTATCCTTGACAGACAAGCAGCAACGCACTAGAAGAATGGACACCAGCCAACGGGCGCCTCCTGACAGCACGATTCATCATGTCACACGCCAAGGTCACCATCATTCAGTGCTACGCCCCAACCAATGACCACGACGATGCAGACAAAAAACACCTAAATTACCAGCAGCTTCAAGACTTGGTAAATAAGTACCACGCCATGATATCTTGTTGATCATGGGCGACTTGAACGCACAGATTGGGGAGGACGGTCTGGCTTTGAGCATGTCCTTGGTCCAAATGGTCTGTAAGAGAACTGATAATGGGGAAGGCTTCCTGCAGTTCTGCGCAATGAACAACATGAAAATTGGGCGTCACTATTCCAGCATGATGATATTCACGAGATCACATGGATCTCAAATGATCACAGGACTCGGACTCAAATCGATCACATCGCGATTGGACCAAGGTTGAGAACCCCATGTCTGCAAGATGTTTGCGTGTACCGTGGAGCAGACGTGTGCAGTGACCATCATTTGTTGATGGCAATGCTGAAGATCAAGCTGAAGAAAAGAAAGAAGAAAGAGACTCGGTCCAAGAGATACAATACAAGCAAGCTAAAGGACCCCACCACAGAGGCCCCAGTTCCAAGCTTTCCTGAGCAACAGGTATTCACTCCTTACTGAAAATATGCCAGCATCGACAGAATGGTGGGAGGAAATGAAGGATGCCTTGGCAACAGCTGGAAAAGACATCCAAGGTTTAAGAAGTCACTGCGGAATCCTCGATCAGTGATGACACATGGGAATTGATTGCAGAGAGCAAAGAACTCCATCAAAAGAGACACAGCTGCTCCTCAAGACCAAGCCGCGTAATACCAGGAGTACATCGGAGAAGGACAGGCAGGTGAAGCGAAATGCCCAGAAAGATGAAAGGGATTGGCTGGATAAGCAAGCAGAAGATGCTGAAGAAGCTGCAAAGCGCAACGACACGAGAGCTGTCTACCAGATCGCAAAGAAGATAACTGGTACTGTGCGGACTGGCTCTGAACCAGTGAAGCAAAAGATGGCACACTTATTCAAGAGGCGAGAGAAGCTTGCAAGATGGGCCGAACACTTCAAAGAAGTTCTAAACAGACCCGAGCCACCGACACCAGCTGAGGCAGAAGACTCATCCCTCTTGCTCCCAATCAACACCGATGACTTCACTAAAAAGAGAAACAGAACAGTCATCAAGAATATTAAAAGAACAATAAGTCCCCTGAGTTCGACGGAATAACAGCGAAATGTTCAAAGGTGGTGGTGACTACATCGTATATTGGATGTGTAGTGTCTGTAACCAGGACTGGAACTGTTGCGTCGTCCCAGAGGACTGGAAGAATGGCGAAGTAGTCTGTATTTTTAAAAAAAAAGGCAACCTCTCAGAGTGCGACAACTGGAGAGGAGTTACTCTACTGTCGATACTAGGGAAAGTGTACTGCCAGGTCATCCTCAACCGACTGCGTGACGTAGTGGACAATGAGCTCATGAAACAACACGGCAGGCTTCCGCCCAAAACGATCCTGCACGGAACAAATCTTCACAGATCATCGAGAAGTGTGGAGAGTACAAAGTACCCCTAGCCATCAGCTTCATTGATTTCTCCAAAGCGTTTGACATGTCCACAGACCATCATTGTGGAAAATCATGAAAACCTACGGCATCCCAGAGAAAGTTGTGCCGGCCATTGAGCAGATATATATAAACTCCAAGTGCAGAGTCAGGACGGAAGATGGCTACAGTGACTGTTTGAAGTTGTCACCAGAGTAAGGCAAGGTTGTACCCTCTCCCCTCTCCTCTTTGCAATTGCCATTGACTGGGTTTTGAAACACGCAGTCCAAGGGAAAAGGGAATCAAGTGGACAAAAGGGAACAGCCTTTCAGATCTGGATTTTGCCGATGACATTGCCGCTCTTGCAAGCACCACTCAAGATCTGCAGGTACTTGTAGACAACATCAGGAAGTTTGCAAGCAACACTGGCCTCATCATCAGTGCCAAAAAGACCAAAAACATGCCTACCGGTAAACACCAATGGCCAACAGACTTCCCATCAACCAAAAACAAGTGGAAGTAGTAGAGAACTTTATATACCTGGCAGCTCTATCAACAACGCCAGTGACCTTGACTATGAACTGAAATGTCGTATTGGCAAAGCAAAATCAGCATTCAATCAGCTGAACAAAATATGGAACAGAAAGAAATTCTCCCTTGGAATCGAACTAAAATTGTGTAACTCCAGCGTGATTTCAACGTTGTTATATGAATGTGAAACCTGGCAGCTGAAGACCACCAAAGGGAGAGGGGACTCGACGCTGTTAATACTAAGTGCCTACGTAAGATCTTGGGCATCATATGGTCTAACTTTGTACCAAATGAAGAGGTCAGGGAGAGGTCCAAACAGCTCCCCGTGTCAACCATCGTCTGCAGACGGCACCTCCACTGGCTGGGTCATGTCTTAAGATTACTCTCTTCAAGACCTGCAAACCAGGCTATTAAATGGACCCCAGCAGGCCAGAGAAAAAGAGGACGACCCAGGAT
>CM031602.1:89203193-89233193 GCA_018398815.1 Conus ventricosus | reverse complement strand
AAAATTTGATGGAATGTGAATGTTTGTGTGAGTGTGGTGTGTGTGCGTGTGCGGTTGTGTGTGTGTGTGTTGTGTGTTGTGTGGGGGTGTTGTGTGTGTGTGTGTGTGTGTGGTGGTGTGTTGTGTGTTGTGTGTGGGTGTGTTTTGTTGTTGTTGTTGTTGTTTGTTGTTGTTGTTGTCGTCGTCGTTGTTGTTAGTGTTGTTTTTTGTATTGTTCTAATTCTTATGTCTTTTTTGAACATTCTTTTCCCCAAAAAAAACAAAAGCGACATGCGTGCGCAAACACACACCCAAAAACCCCACACACACACACACAACCAACACCCCACACACACCCCAAAACCCCAAAACACAGGCAAACACGCGCGGCGCGTGCATGCGCAGTACACCACGCCCCAAACGTGACACAGACACGCCCTATGCAAACCCCAAAACAACACCCCACACACACCCAAAACCCCACACCACACAACACCAAATTATTATTTTTTAATTTTTTTTTATTTATATATTTATCCCACACACACACACACACCACACACCCCACCACACCACCACACACACAAAACCAAAAATGGGGCGCGCGGCGGCCGGGGGTTGGGGGGAGGGGGGTGTGCCCCCGCTCCTATACATGCACACTCATACACACTGATACAACACCATAACGCGCGCACATACTAGTGCACCGCATCACTGGTCACATTCAGGGTCTGTACCACACAGATTTCCAACACACAATGAAAACACGAGGTAAACCCCACCCCCGCACCTACATGATGTAAAGGGCCCCCGTGTTTGGTCCGTACCCCAAAGGGCTGACTAACGCATTGGGCTAATGTTTTGCTGACATTGCAACTATTTCACAAAACCCCCCTTTTTTGAAATTTTCTTCTTAGTCATCAAATTTATTTATCCACCCGTTTTGTTTAAACGTAATGTGGTCTTGAACTGGGAGTGGTGTTTTGGATATGGCTACTCCCCAAGCAGTGCACCTTCTGATAAAATGAAACTGAACTGAAAACTTACTGCTAAAGGTATTGTTTAACTGCACCCCCTTTTTAAACAGATGGGGAAAAATACATCCCCAAATTTTTTTCTTCAACATTTCTTTATTCAAAGGGCACCCGATTTGGCCTGGGTTTGATTCTGTCTGGAAAAACGGCAAATCTTCAAAAAACCCCCGGGGTAAGTTCTTACTGGATAATGGCTCTATTTTTACAGTGCTAGATAGTTTCGTCCTTTTATTTTGCATTTTGTGTTGATTGTGCAGCATGCTAAAAATTTATGTCACCGAATACTCAAAGATTTTGCATCACCTGTTCCCTTTTTTTTCTTTTTTATCGTTTAGCAAATGGCGCAAAAACTTGATATTTTCTAAATGATGAAAATCACCGCTTTGTCCTGTTACATGCAATAAGTCAATAAGTAGTAGTCAGCTAACTTTCTGCATCAAAATTCACTGTTTCAGTTAATACACAAACCGCCCTATGGAACGTCTCCCAACAGCCGCAAGGAAACAAATTGGCTACACCTCTGAAGACCTTCCACAAGATTTCAAAAAACAGCCAAATATTTTCAGTGGTTTCGGCAAACCAACTGGAGACCTTTTTCAAACCACATCATTCAACGCCTCAATGAAGCCTCCAAACAGTACTAAACACAGTGTTTAGTACATCTTCACAGTTTCCTAAACACAACCAGTTAAAAACGTTAGCGAGTTCCAAGCAAAATCGAAAAGAGGCACGAGTAACACCGTTGAATAAAACCAAACAGAATCCTAAAGACACCTTGTCAACGTCAATGTATAATAACAAATGGACTCTAAATGACAGCCAAAAGCACTCAATGGGCAATACCGAACATAACCCAAGGAATATCCGAGCAGCTAGATTGGGTACAACCCAGCAGGATTTAAAGGACAACGGAGCGAACAAGGAAAGCCAATACTCAAAACAAAATATCACTGTGCGCACAACCGACATCCTTGGCTGCATGCTGTCTGAACACAAACGACTCAACTATACCGTAATTAATACACCATTGATTTCCATGGATCCCAAATCAACTCTAGCTATTTTCAACAGCGAAATGTCTCTTCCAACTGCACTCTTGTTTTTCACCTCAAAGAGCAGAAACCGGAACAGATCGATGCTCTGTCAGTCAGGTCCAATCTCGGAAGGCTTGCAGGTTCACTTGCATCATCAGACATGCACGCGTGCAAATTCGGTTACGATTTACGAGAGACTGTCCAATCTTTCATCCATTCGTGGCAAGATACTTATCAACTGGAACAGAGTCACATGGACAGGCTGTGAGCCAGAAAATGACCCCCTTCCTGTTTATGTTGCCCGGGAGAATGAGGTATGGGTTGTGTTCCGAATGAGCAGTCTCCATGAGGATTACAACGTGGTCATATCTGTTAGCACCAGATGTCATATCCACCTGGAAACGTTTTGGAAGTTGTTCACGTATCACCGACCAAAGGTATGTATCTGTTTGTCTTCTGTGATAATCAAGTGTGCACAGTTAAAATTGTATACTGCATAATGGTAGAGCTATCAAACCATTTGATCCTTTTTGTTTTTGTTTATTGGTGCAGTTTCCTGGGAAGAAACATGCATAGAGAAGGCATCGTCAGTAGATTAAACCATATCGTTTTACATAACATCAAGTCAAGATCACAGGAGCTCACATGAAAGTAAACTGCAAAACACGTCCAATGCATTGCCAGCAGACCCCGAGTAACGAGCTCACCTTGAATTAACATCCCGTCAAAACTAAGTTTGGTGTGCAAACAGGTAAATATGACATCCCAATAGAGAGAGATTTAAATGCTTGCTTGAAGTCTTGTATACAGTCAAATCCTGTTTAAACCACGGCAGGAAATGTTGTTTTATGTTTTCTATTTTTTCATGCGCAGAGACAAGAATTTTCTTCAGATAAATGTTACTGATGTGGCATCAAATGCACTTGACCCCTAGTATGAGAAAAGAGCATAATAAAACAATTATACTACGATTCTGTTCTTACGCACACGGTTCTCATTCTCTGTCCGATCCTACTTCTGTACACAACACACTCACACACACACGCACCACACACAACAACACAACAACACACACCAACACCACACCACACACACACCCACATGAGGCCGGCACACACACACACGCATGCGCGCATACCAAACATACACACACACACACACACACACACACACACACACACAAACACACCACAACACCACACACAACACACACACACAATTACACCTTCGCTGCGCGCGCGCGGTGGTGCAACACACACACAAAACAGAACAGACCCTCACAACAGACACACACACCTCACACACACAACACTTCACAACACACACACACAACAAACACATCACTCATCACACACACACATACACGCAGGCAAACAACTCATCACACACACACACACACACACACAACACACACACACACTCACACACACCCACACCCACACACACACACACACACACAAACAAAAGCACACCACTCACACAAAAGAACACACCCCACACACACACACACACAAACACACACCTCACCACACACAGAGGAGAACGGTATTATGCCGCTTTGGCTAATCTGCTCTCAACCGGCTTGGCGTCTCGTGCGGGCGAACTCCAGAAGCGGCATTTATACGTTCTTACTTAAAGCATGACTTTAATAAACAAAAAAAATAACGACCCTACAAACATACATACTGTGTAGGGTTATCTGTTTTTATAATTATTTCTAAACTTTTAAGATTTTAGTTTTTGCTTATCGTGTGTGTTTTTCCTGATCATTCTAATAAATCATTTTCACGCAGACATTCATCAAATGCGTCTCTGTCTTTCATGTGAAATAAAATACAGTCTTTTAATGTTTCTAAAGTTTTTAAAACCGAGTTATATTTTTGACATATAAATCCACACATTTTCCCAGATTGTCTTCCACTGACAAGCCAGTTTTTGATTTGCATAATGCGTTTCTTTTTTTAACTATGTCTCTTTCTTGGCAGAACAGATATATAATAATAGTGTCTTGCGTTCCTTAAAAATTTATTTAAAGTGTTCTATAAACTCACTCAGTTTATTGAGAGGATCAACTAATATATGTTATCAGCTGTCCATATAACCTTCTATATAATTTGCTTTGTTCTTTTTTAAGTGTTGGACAGAAAATCACACATGTGATCAAAATTATAACGATAAATGTTTGTAATAGGTCGAGAGACAAATATTGTTTTCCCCCAACAACCAGTTTGTCCACAAATAAGGAACAAATGAGGGTTTGTGTCATAAAGATTTAACTGCTCATAGTTTTAGAACCAGAATTTAATTAATCCTGTTATTGTTTTTATCTACTTTCTGATCAAAACGTGTTCAGTATAATAAAACCTACAAGACTTAATGGTGTAAGATTATTCCAATTTAGTTCTGTAAGATTTGTTTCTATTTAAGTCACAGTGATTTGTTGCTTGTTGTTATAAAACCATTAATATCTCACCATTGTGAGAACGACGATGGTAACGTTAAGGAGTTTAACGTCGAGTTTTGACCAGCTAATTGTAATCCTTTTTTTTAGGTCATCACTAAGCCACAACCCATCCCTTCCTATCTTTAAAGTCAGAAAAATTTCAAAGATCATTGTGAACGTGGTCTCTATTTTTTGCTTGAAAAGAAACTGTAATTTTGTTTAGAAGCTGTCTGTATAAGTTTTCTTGGTGGAGGATGTTCGGTTGTTTCCCATACGGTGATTATTGCAATTTTCTTTTACGGCTTTTATCGGCTGGCATTAGATTACTGTACAAGGGCCGAGTTGAATGCTTTGTCTGAAACTTTTGACGGCCTAAAAAAATGTAAATGGGTTTATGAATTCATTTTTATTTCCCATACTAAATATGGTTATAAGTGCCATTTGAGGTCAGGTTTTCGAACTATTTATAATCATACTGGCCAACATTATTTGCTTTTAGATTGCGCAGTTGTTCTAGTTTAGGAAACTTGTTGCTGTCGCCCACTCTTACGTTTATAATCACCTTCTTAGTGTACTCAAAACCATACAAAGAGCTATCTCACCATTCTGTTCAAAGTCTGTAACGTCTGCCAAGGGCTTTTAATTCTAAGTTAGACACCTCACAGGCGCTAAATGCAACTCTGATTCATTGGCCCACGCGACATTATTTTTTGTTACAACTAATTATTTTATTTGCCAAATACAAAGTGCAGGTTATCACATTTCACGACTTTTCCTGTGATGTCTGCGATTTTTACATTAAATGATCCACTCCACAAACTAATCTTTTAAACTGTAGTTTAGGGTATTGTATAATTTATAATGCAATATGAGCTTTCACTGATGGAAGAGCTCTTAAAACAGTTGAGTGCCTTCATCATATAAGTTTTCCTCAGTGCTTTGCTTTCATATGATCATAGAGTAATGATTGTTAATGATGATCGAGCGGATTTGCTCCCCATAAGTAGTTTTGTTTGGTGTTGGTTACTTCAAAACTTTGAACGGTTGATTGGCTGTTTTGTAAAACCTAACATTTTGCAGCTCTCCAATCAAAATGGTATCTTCTTCTTTTCTACAGGTTTGAAGGTCATCATGGTTTTTCAGATTCGCTTTGTAAGTTTGAGAGTTATGTCTAAGTTCTCATTGCTCTTTTTAGTGAGCAAAACCGTAAATAACCATAGGTATTGTTAAGGGATAACTTTGGCCCTGTTTTGTTAACTTTTAGGAATCGTTATTATTTCTCCCTGGATTACTTATATTAAACATACGACTTTGTAAAAGATTTCTTGATGCGCACCAATTCTGCTCGCTATTGTTATTTAATTGCACGTTCTAAAAACGATAGGAACGGTCTTGAGTTGTCATTGTTACAAAATTTTTTTAAAACAAATTTAAAATGAGCGATTCAAATGTCTAAGCAAATATTTGTTGGGCCGCACATCAATATTAAAATATAACTAGTGATTCTCTTGACAGGTCTGTGACCCAGACTGACACCTTTCAAGTAAAGGTTTGTACGCCATTTTTTAAACAGATATTCTTAACCCTCCTATTAAAAAGACTACATCGCGATTAGTGTGGTTCAGTATCCGATGCTGTTTTATCAGAACCAGTTAACTTTGCTGTTGTGCTTGTGCTGACAACGGGGTGTGGTGTGTCGTATGCTGATCACGTTATTTCATCCTGTTCTATGGTGAGGTCAGTGTTACAGATTTCATGTTTTTTACTCCGTCTTGACGTATTTTGACTGATTGCTAGCTATTACCAAAATGACAAAACGTTAAGACAATTCAGCTACAGAATGTCTTGTAGGCTTAGTGAAAGGATCTGTAACGAATTCAATATTAATGTTAAGGAAGAATAGAGGACAAAGTTGGACTTAATCTTGGTTTTGGAACCCCGTTTTTTTGGGGGTGCACTGAAAGTTTAAGTATGATGGAATCCTCCTTCTTCTGGCTCTCAGACTCAACTGTTTCGCCTCGGGTCCATAGAGCAAGAGCATAAATCAGCATGGACAATACTTTATTTAGACACTTCTAGGGCCTAACCAAAGCGGGAATAGAAAGAATAAACGTCTCTATTCGTACTTAGTTGGTGTTTGCTAGTTTCGCAAGACACAACGAGATCGTGCTTTAACAGTCTCCTTCTATGGCTTTGACGCACAAAATTACAATTACTTAGCAAATTTAGAGGACGCCATTAATTCTACAGTTGATTTACCTTCAAGTTTAAAAAGGTACCAAAGTTGTTTTACAATAGCAGGATCAAAATAAGGTTAGACTTTGGCTGTTGGCGATGGTTTATACATGCTGACTTCTGACCTCAGACTCAGGTAGGAACAATAATAAACTACAACAATGTATCCTTGTGGCAGGCAATGAACGAAAGTCGGAAAAAACGAAATAAATTCTGAGCCAGTAATATTGCAAGCAGTAACAAACACCCAAGAAGAAGTCTCCAATCCCCGTGGCAATGCCGAAGGTTCGTTGAAGAAGTCAAAAAAAATAATGACATTTGAATTTGAAAAGACAGCACGTGTTCTTGGATTACTGGCATAGGATTATCGGTTTTTTTTTACTAAAATTAAGACTATTAAGAGAACTAAGTCCATTAGTGCTCAGCCATAAAAGCCCACAACTTTGCCTGCAGTAGACAAAGCCAGCTAACGACAACCCCTAAATATACATGGTAAAGCATCCAAGGCTTTACCGGCTAATTTTTTTAATAAACCCGCATGATGAGTAAGTGTTTTTTTACCCATGATTTATCGGTGGAGGCGGGTTGGCGTGGGAGGCACTGACCCTGCACTCACCACCACCGTATCTAGCCAACACCAATGTCTTATTGCAATCTAAGGCGTTATATCGCTTACTATGTGAATCCGTGCTCTCTTAACAGTGGGCTTATTCTTTATGCTAGCGTTGTGTCTTTTAATTTTAAATTCTTTGGATAGTTTCTTTATTCTGCTCACTGAGTTGTAATTGTTCTCGGTTAGTAGACAACACCTTCTGTCTTGTGATCTCTCTTGTTCAAGATTTTTAGTTTTGGGTTAATTATTTCTTTACACAAGGCCCTAAGTTGGCGTCATCAGCCTCAACGAGTTTTTCTTTTTCTCTTTTTATATGCTCTCTACTTCACCAGTTTTGCTAAATTGTTTGTTAATTCGATTGATGTTCTCAAGCATGATCAAGGGCCGCTATTCCCGCATAGGCAATGGGGAAGCCATTAATTGTTTTGAACGCTGTTTCTTCTGAAAAAAAACTGGTTTTCTGCTGCTATTATTTCGCCGCTGTTTGACTTATTTCTTGAGTTCCCAGGTTTTCGTATTTGGGTTATGTTAGGGTGCTTCTTGCAGTGTGTTTTGAAGTTTAGCAACTGGATTCCCCCTTAATTTTGGTTTGTTTTAACAATGCAAGTTAGACTTCGATCGCTCACACTGGACTTTGTTAATTTGTTTTTTTTTTCATGTTCAAACTTTGTTGGTCTCGTGTTGTGTATGCCTGAACAAGTTGTGCCTTGGTCGTTTTTCAATACAAGGGTTATCTGTTAGTTCAATTATCAATATGTGTATTTAGTTTGGGAGTTCTTTGTCCTAAAACTTTGGTATAATGATTGACCGTTCTTTCCGTTATTTTATACGACTTGTTGGTAAAATGTACTCCCGATTTTACTAATTATCATGCATGAGAGCCGAGCGATGTGTCCAAGGGGAATCATATGTCGTCTCCAGGGATCTAAAAAATTTATTTTCTTCACCTCAAGCCTGCCAGGTTTCTTTAATAATAATTTTTTTTATTTTAGTTTTATAAAAAATTGTCAAAGCATATGGTCGATTATTGACCGCATAGAAAGCTGAAAGAACCCCCTTTGGCCGTGAAGGGAAATAAGCGATGTTTATGTTTTTCCAATAATCCATCTTCTATGATGCGGATTCAAATTTTACTGTAATTTACACTCTAGAGCGGATTGAAGTGATTGTGCCAGGCTCTGGCGTTTACTTTCAAAATAGAACCTCGTTCAGAAACGACCAAACAGGAAGTTGTACTGAATCTGGGGGGGCAATCGTTAGAAAATTTCTATAAAATTGAGGGGCAGAAATATTTTCTTAACAATGAGACATATTGTTAACCTATTCTGATCTATGGCTAACCGCGAATGAAAGGGTGATCTTGCGTTTCATGGAATCGAAATGAAGGAAGTCTAAAACATAGAATTGGCGCCGCAGTACGCTAAAGTAAGGCAAAGGTTTGTAGCTGTTAAGTTCTGGTATGGAAATCGTTTTTAATACCACTAGATTTTGAGTTGTTAATGGATGTCCATACTTTCAAGGAGCATTAAAAGATGATTGTCATTTGAACTAACTTTAATGACTACAAAGTGTTTATTGATCTAACAGGAACCGAAGCAATGTACAGCCATTTGAATCTGTGTAGTAGCGTTGGAAGTTGTAGCAACCTAATTTAGCAAGGCTTAATTGAGCAACAAATATAGTCAAAATTAGCTATTATATTAGAAATGAGTGTTTATTCATTTAAATATCCTTAAAAGCAGGGAGACAACTATTGGCATTTTAGTTTGAGTGGCACAGCAAGATCGCTATCAAGGTATTTTATTGCTGTGCGAAGATGAAGGTACAATTCGAAAGGACAACTGAAATTTTGTTAATCTAAAATACCAAAAAGTGATGTAGATTTGAGGGTTGTCCTAAACCAATTATACGTTGCGGACTTAAACATTATCTGCATTTGACGAAATAAGGAAAATTGTTTGGAGGCGGGAGGTGTTAGAAATCCAACAGTTGACCTGTGTCTAAGATCTTCATCTTCACAGCGTTAGACTTGATCATTTTTTAACAACGAAATACGGTTTATGGATTGACTAAGGTCAACGGGAGGATATTCAGTTACATGTGAAGCGGTGGAGAAAGAGGAGAACTGTCAGAGAATATATAAACATTCAAATGGATAAAGAAAAAGGTGTCGATTAAACCGCTTATGTATATTTGTTTTATATATATGATGCGCAGGCATATTCAAGATTAATCAGATTAGACATATACATTACTAAATTATTCTTTTATTTTAAAAAGCATGTCTGTTAGCATTATCCAAAGTACCTACAGATTCGCCAAAGAGGATGGTAGAAAACCCTAGCATTAAAAACTTTTGATTTACAAACATTACACAAATGCAACTTAAAATTGGAGCAGGTCTTTTCAAAATACAGCAAAACCAACGAAGGTATATCTGTGCCTTTAATGCTGTTACAATATGTTATTATGGGCATAGGCTTTGAGTGTGGTTATCAGCAGGGACAAGTGTAGGTCTCCTTAGCACGGGCGTAGTGCGCCGCGGCTTTACCTCTAGGTGGTTTGTCTTTTGCTCTTGGCTATGTCTATTTAGCTGTAGGTGCTGTAGCAAAAAAAATAAAAAACTAAAACTCCAAAAAGCAATCAGCTATGGTTCAAATAATAAAAGTAAATCTTCGTTCCTTTAAGCTGATTATAAATATAGCAACTAGCTGAACTCATCATTACGGAGGAAGAATTTAGTCGTTTACAGGCCGATTTTGATGACTACAAAGACAAAAGTTTGATCTTCAAAGAAAGGTCGAGGACAAGTTTTTCTTACAGCACATGACTCCGAGCAGATAATAAAGACTGCTTAAAAAAGTAACGAACATTAAACTTGTTCTAAACAGCTCCACATTAATACGCCAAAGGGTGTTTATAACTTTGTTTATGCAGTCCCACGCACATCAAAGACCGTTGTATTGATTAATTATTTTTTTTTTAATTTAAATAAATATTTTGAGTTAGAAATAGAAAATCAGATGGATAAGCTTTATGTTGGACCGGGAAGAATTTTTAGAAGCATGGCAAGAAACGTATACCTAAATTTTAGTCAGAGCACTGAATGATATTGATTTAGAAGTTCATTAATGCCAGCAAGCTTACAGGCAAGTGTTGCTCATGATATTTCTCAAGTTCAAGGTAAAACTAACAATAGACCCGCAGTTAAGTAATGATAGCTGTTTTAATCGTTGTAACAATAAATGAAGATATCTAGATGTCTGGGTTCGAATAAACAATAATGATAACACATGGAGGCCCAACTGCTTACACAGTTTGATGTAGCCGTCCGAAGGAAGCTAAGATGAGGGCTTGGTTGGTCAGATGGGCCGTTGAAGTCATAGTGATCTGATTAAAACAGGCTAAGTATGCTCGATTGTAGGCAGGTTTACAATCCACTACCTCCAGCATTAGTTGCGAAAAAAGCAGTTTTAAACATAAAGATACAGACGACATCAAATGTTTTATCGTGGTTGTGTTCTGCAAGGCTGGATTTATATCCGCAAAACGAGAGAGAGTGTCTAACTATCACCCTTACATCAATGAGCTTAACTTATAGTGGTGGGGTGTCCTCTTCTGTTAGGTGGATTCAGTGATCTGTTTGTGTAGAACAACAAAACACACCATTTAACTGGTTATGTTTACACTGGGGTGAGGAAAACAAATCTTCTACCCATGAAGTGTCAAGAACAGCCCAACAATTGGCGAGCCAGACAAAAATCATGTTGACTTACTACTGATGTTTCTCCAGCGGGGGTACCGCAATACACATTGATACGAAACAATGTGTAGATTATGGCGGTTTACTTCTATGATTTTACAATAAACAAGAATTCTGGCAGAATATGTTTTAAAAGAATTCCATAGCTCAGCCGCAAGCGAACATAAGAAACTTTGTATCGGACCCAGTTGACTGTAATACAGACGAAACTTAGCCCAAAAGGCTGTAAAGTTGTTTTAAGAATGAAAAAAACTGCAAAATTCTCCTTACTTAGTTTACGCAGTCCTTCGAATCACTCATGGTTCCTATGAAGGGCAGCGCCACAAATATTCGAAAAACAGTCTTTATGATTTATCACCAGATTGTTCATTTGCTTCATTATTGTTAGGTCGGATGGTCGCTCATTCAACACCTGAATTATACAGAGGGACTGATGCGGCTAGAAGATTTTTACAGCGCCTTGCAGCAGTGCGTTAAATGATTGTTCTAATAATCTGATTTATCTGAATCATAAGACGCCGAAGACAACAACAGTTATAAATCAGCTACACATTGTTGGATTTGTGTATAGAACTCAGTGAGGAAACAAATCGTCAGTTATAAGAGACAAGATCACATTTGTGGAAGGTTTAGAGGGAGGGCGGCATATCAAATGACATTCTTACTTAAGTTTGAACCATAGAATGGAAAGCTGCCATCTTCTTCATAACTTGCGAGGTTAGACTCTCATCTTATAATGAAAGCAGTATCGACTCCTTCAGGGTGGTCATGCATGTTGCACAATCATCAGAAAGTACAGTGCTTTAATCTGAATAACATGTCTTTTTATGACTCTATGCAGCACATGATGGGTTCATAAGAGTCATGGCTATGTTCTTAAGTCATGCCCATATACGGAAAGTATATTTTGACCCTAACTCTTGTTAGAAAGGCGTTTACCTTATGAGTACATGAACTGTTGGGTAAGGTTTTGACGAAGAACCTTCTCCTAAGCGGTTATTTTATAGTCGTAGAGAAAGGACATCAGTGATTATGATTACCAGCTTGCTTTCAAGATGCGTGGCAGTAGTAAAGTGTTAAAACGATGGGGACTATCTTGACCTCCTAACTTAATGGACGATGTAGGTTTGTGGCAGAGTTTTGAAAATTACAGAAAGACCTGCATGAAACATTCAGACTGGATCTGCGCATTACATTCTGAGCCCGGGTTGAGTTGGATGCTTTCTTAAAGGGTTTCTGGAGTACAGATTGATTTATTTTCTGACCTACCACTGAGTTCAGATGATTGAAACGGATTGCGGGGGAGGAATTAGTATGGCGGCCACCATTACTTGTAAAGCAAAACAACAAAACTTGGAGATATGATCCGAGTAAGTAAATGGTCTAACTACTCAGGTATTTAGATGCAAACAAGCGGTATGGTTGGGCTATGGCGCAATCGCTTCCATTTCGCATCTTTATATTGTACAATGGTGAGTGTGGTATTAAAAACATTCAAGAATGTGATGGAAATCTGCATACTCTTACAGTGATCGTAAAAGAGGACTTATTCTAGAAGTAGACTTAGAATATCCTAATGAACTCCATGACTACATATGACTACCATTAGCGCAGAAAGCCTAAAGAGGATCCAAGAGAGCCGCTAAAATTGTGCTAATCTTCGAGGCAAAAAAAAAATGTCTGTCATTACATTCTACAATTTTATTTAAGACATGGCTGTGAAGTTTGACAGCAGTTCATCGTATTATTGCTTTTGATCAGAAAGTTCATGAAACATACTTCATGAAGAACATGATCTCAGACCTAAATCCACAGATGCTTCAGAATGACTTTTTCAGTTGATGAACAACCAAGTGTTTCGGAAAGGGATATGGAAATCCACACACGAACGTAAAGATGTTTGATGGTCACCAAAAGAGACCGAAGCAATTAATTGACTTTCAACCGAATTATCAGGACTTAGAATATTTCATGATCACTTTTGGCATAATGATGAAAAAAAAGTAAGGTCAAAATTGGACAACTGTATTTATTGGGTTTTCGTTTTTAGAATTATCAAAGCTTTGATGTTTAGATTTTCTTTTTGATACTTTAAACCATCGGATCTAAGTCCAGCTTTACTTAACAGTTACAGATAGTTTTGTTATAGATATCCCTTCTGAAGACATCTATAAAGACATGGAAGTTAGAAGTAGCCTAACGGGCATGCAGGATTGGTCTATGACACATCGATAACCTAAAGATTCGCCTTGGCATTCTGTTTATAATAAGATGGTTTTAGGAAAGATGAGGATGAATTCTCTGGAAAGGTGATTTAGGGTTGTGGGGTTAAGGTAAATTAAAAATGTACTGTATTCGAGCAGGAAATACATTAAGAAAGCAAAGGATATCCTCGCAGTGTTTGTGCGTACAATATACCTGACAACTACAAAGAAGCATTGTTCCCCATTGGCAATAAGACTTTTCATCATGACAACGTAAAAACTCCGATTAATCTACATGAGATCAACACTACTGTTGTAACAAAGAGTCATTAGATAGAACAAATACATAACGTGTGTTTGTTAATCCAGAGTTTCTTTGCAATAGGACAGTGGAGGACGGATAATTGTATACATTCATTCAGGTTTATATTTTTCATCAACTTTTTTTTATATGAACAATTATAGCGGCATCCTAATTCATTATTAAATTTTTCTCAAGTTTGCTTGAAGCGTTCGGAATTTTTTTTTAATTATTTTAAGATTTTCTTTTTTCCAATTTTGGGGTTTGAGTTGTCGGTGATCTGGTGATTTAGCATGCATTGTTAATCTCGAAAAATGTTCCAAATAGCATTCAGGCATCAAATGATTCCGTAAACATGTCAAGGTTCTTCCTTTACCATCTTGTTTCATTCGGCGCTTCTTCTGAGCTCATTTTAAACTTCAATATATTTACGTAATCAGTTAAAGCGGAAAACTGTGTCTGGCGGATTATTTGCAGTTTTTTCTTTCACAAATAGATCTTGAGGAGCTGGTTGTTTTGTTTGTGTGTCAGTTTATCGTATATAATACTCGGGCGGGGATTCATCTTTACTTCTTTTATTTTCATATGGATCAACACTCCAATTGGACTGTTGCCCTGATGCGAGTGTTACCTTCTGCTTCCCCGGTAAATAAGGTACCTTTAATTTCAAACAAACGGTAATAGTTTGCTGGATGAAGACGCTCTTCAAGCAACATTTTATTGTTTGTTTTTTGATAGCTTGTACTTGGTTTTATAGACCTTTTAAATTCTTCATTATTCATTGACGCGGCAAAACTGAGGGCAGTTTCTGACCCATCTGTTGTTGCGAGAATTGCAATAGTCTCTTGTGATACTGGTAGAAAAAGTTTTCAGCTAACTGTTTGTTAATGTTTTCAACTAAAAGGCTGTGATCTGTGAATCCTGGAATGCCTCTTTTTATGGTAACTCTGTGTTTTAACAATAATTGATTCACTTGGCCTTAATTCTTTTCCATATCAACATGAATCATGCGGGGATAAGTTAAGGCATCGTTGGTATTTTAGTTGTATGGCAACAGCATCAGCAGAAGCACTTTTTGTGTTAAGGTTTTTGATTTTATATCTTGAAGCTATGTCAATGACTGTATGCGTACTTAAATCTTTTTCGTCTAATGTATCATGGGGTTTATATAGAAGGTCCATTTGTTGGGCTTGTCGTTGGGTGTTGTATTGACAAATTGTGGTCTTGTATTCGTTTGGGTGCAGGTAAATAATTTGGCCCCAATCGCTTGTTTAGATAACCATTTTTGCTGTTTGTTTCACTGATCCTGCGCTTGGCTTAGGTTTTTTTGCCGTGATTCCCTTGAATTATCTTTGGGCGAATATATTGTTTTTGTTCATTTTTATTCAGCCATATTCTGTGCAATACATACCATGGTCATACCAAAGTACACAAACACGATTTTTGCATTTTTGTTTTATGAGGTGGTTGATAATAAGTAACTGAATTTTTCGGTGGGGGCATGTTCGATTGGTTTGCCTGTTACCAAGTGATAATATTCTTTTATTGCTTGATCAACATCTTTTAAATGTGTTGCTGCATGTCATGTTTTTTCTGTTTGTTATTAATTGAAATCTAATCTGCTCAATTCTCTGCTTTTCATAGGTGTCTTGTGCAGTGCTAGTTTGGTCCATAGCTTTGTTATGTCTTTTTCTCTCGCCGTCTCGCGTAGTTTACTAAACGCGTAATTACTTCCGCTAAAAGCAGCGCATTCACCACAGCCCGCCTATCATATTTCGAGTGTCAGGCCATTTTTTTTAAATGTATTTTTTTATTTACATATTTTATACTGTCTGGAATTATTCCTTGCTTAAACTAGAAAATCTTTCGTAGCAAACGAAGCTTGCCATAATGCAATCAGCTTTGCAGAATCCTCATAGCCTTGCTTGCAAGATTGCCTGGTTTAATTCTTAACAAGCTTTTACCAAGCCTTGTGTATCCGTCACTTAGGACCTCCATATCCAGCAGAATGGGATACAAGGTTGGGTAACAGTTTTTTCGGTGTCATTTTTAAAAAATAAAATAAATTATAATTTATAAAAAACATGAACAGCGTTGATCTCTTACAGCTACAGAGCGGCAAACACTGTCTTGAACTTATG
This sequence comes from Conus ventricosus, assembly GCA_018398815.1. Classification (NCBI taxonomy): domain Eukaryota; kingdom Metazoa; phylum Mollusca; class Gastropoda; order Neogastropoda; family Conidae; genus Conus; species Conus ventricosus. The sequence continues at coordinate 89,217,446 of CM031602.1, read as the reverse complement.
ATACAAATGACCGGTTGTGACAAGCTATTATGCCCCAAAAGGAAAGGCTGTTATTCTTTGGCAGCATGTGCGTAAAAAAAACAGTTCCTCGGAATGAATTCAGCATAGAACAGATTAACAGATGTCGCCCAAGACTTTATAATAGTCTATCAAGGTATGAAGCCGCAGCTGGGGTCGAGATGGTAAAAAAGCGTTGGGCAAACGGTTCTTAGTTTGTACACTAAACTAGTCAGTAGATTTGCTCCCATTTGATTCTGAAACAGAATCTTACGTAAGATTTAACGCAAGATACAGTTTTAACAAAGTTTAGAGTCTCTAGGGTGTGGATGTATTACAAGATTTGGAACATTGTTATCGCCATTATCATGGATTATTTACTTTATCATATAGATTTTATTTCCCTTCAACAATGAACGGAGGCCAGAAATCTGCAGAACCAGAAAACCTGTATCAGATAAACATTGAATCAGGAAACATTGAATCAGGTGGAGAATATAAACAGTAAAAAGCCCCCTATCCTGGACGGCATTGCAGCAAGGAGGAAAAAAAATTTGCTGAGTGGAACAAACAAAAAATATTACAAAGTTTAGAATCACAGTATTTTACGATCATAATGAAACATAACGCCGCCGACGCACAGTTAATTCAAGCCAGCTCAGACAAGAACAAGTTATTAAAGGGCGCCAAAGGTCTTCATGGAATTTTGAAAACTTATAAAGTGTTGTCATTTTTGTGTGTCTTTCTGCTGTTGGGGCGGTTATTACGGTTATATATTATATAAACAACGTGGCAAAACAAGAGCCCAACAATCTCCACCATAAATACCAAAGCGAAAACACAACAGCCGCTAAAACGCAACAACGAAAGTTCATATTGTGATCCATTTTGTGATGCAATAATATTGTAAAAAACTAATTTTAAAATTTTTTGATAAAAAAGATCATTAAAATGGTTGGAAGTCAATAATTAAGACATGGAGTCTATAAAAGACATTACCTTAGACCAGATATTGTAAATCTAATGTGTTGCTTAGGATGTATGAACTTCATTAAGATCTATGCTGAACGATTTCGCGAGAGGACGCTGTGATGACATCTCGACGATGACGCGTTTTTTGAGGCGTGTGTTGTCTTTATTAGAATTTTCTATTTTAAGATAAAACATAGATTGTATTTTTATTGATAATTAAGATAACTTGAATAAGCTACTTGGTTAGGTACTTTGAGGATGGACTTAGTTATGATCTTAGGTTACTTGAGTAAGAATCTTGAGCGCGCTTGCTTGGGGGATGACTTGGGTAAAGAACTTAAAGTGATTGGGGTACTTAAAGTTGACTTAAGTAGAACTTGTGAATGACTTAGAAGTGACTTGGGGGTGACTTGAGGTAAGAACTTAGAAGTGATTGGGGTAACTGAGTTAAGATTAGAAGTGACTTGAGGGTGTGCATGTGTGGGGGTGGGGGTGGGGTTGAGGTGGGGGGTAGGGGGTGTGGTGCGTGGGGTGGGGGGGTGGGGAAACGTGCTGTGTGTAGGGTGGACAAAACACAAACTAACACAAACAAACAACAAACAAACAACAAACAAACACACAAGAGCAGGGACAGGGTTGTGGGAAAGTGAAGGGGCTTTTTGTTGTTGTCACTTTTTGAACGTCGAAGTCGAGGGACAGCCACGAAGCCACTTTCAGGACTCCTGTATAAAATCACAGGATCTGTTTAAGTTCTATCGGCGGCCGCCTTGAAAGGGGGGGGGCACCAAAAAATTAGGTGGGGGCCCCTATGTAAGTGAAGCGGAGCATAGGACACAGCTCAACCGGTCGGACGACAAACGAAAAATGCATCACACGATGAATAGCCAGCCGGTTTGCAAAACCGTTTACTGTTTTTAGGCCCACGTCATGTTGTTGTGGCGTTCACTGAGAGGATTGCAGGGTTTGTTGTCGGAGGTAGGACTGAGAGGTTGTTTCCATTAGTCTACAATTCAGGGTCTTGCAGCCTTGGTTTGAATTTGTTTAAACTTGCCGGAAATAAAACTGAAGGGAGAGACCACAGTGTAAAATGGAGGATTCCCAGAAAGCACCATTTGAAACAGCACGCAATTTGCGAGCATGATTCATCAGATATCCGCATTTCTTTTGCAGCCACTGACCCCAAGTTTCTTTTATTATTCAGCTTTTTTTTCCTCTTCATGCCATTTTTGCAAAGATCAAGAAGAAATTCCAAATGAACGTCTATATGATTGTTTGAGCATCTGCATCTTCAGATTTCTCACCCCCTTTTGCAGCATGTCCACTACTTATTTTCATCTGTTGTGATTGAAAAAAGATCTTCATGCATTGTTTCTCTCAAAATAGCTGATTGAACGTTCAGCCTGACTTGACATTTAGATAGTTATGCAGCTCAACTTGTGTTAACTCGGTCCTGCTCTTGATCTTTTTTACCTTCCTTTTCTTTAAACAGATGTTGAAGTGTTGTTTTAGGCTTCTTTGGCATGTTTGCGGTCTTCTGTTTTTGCTGTTCAATTTATTTCTGTTCATTTTTTTAAGTAGTCTTGATTCTCTTGTCAAAATAATTCATTTCTTCTTTGTCTCACAATTCCGTGGCGTTGGCGCGGTGGAAGGGGAGTTTTTGAGCTTGTTGAAAGTGAATAGAAGCTTGATCCATGTCAGGTAGAATTAAAGTTGATGGCTGTGTTGAGAAAATCTAAATATATTTTGATGAGCAACTTGAGCTTCAAAATGTCAGGTTTTAATTTTGTGAAAGAAGGACTACCAAATAATTCTGCTTCTTCACCAAGAAAAAACACTATTCACCGACATGAATTTTTAAAGCAAATCTTTTACAAGCCAAAACACTCTATCACTGAAACACGTCGTTCACCAAGCTCAAAAATCACCATATGACAAGATAACTTCAAGGCCGTTGTCAACACCACTAATGTGCTGGGGCGGATGTGCCGTCTTTTTAATATCACATGATTAATCTTGACTTATGATAGGTTGAATGTAAGTAACATGTCTATATCTGTTTTACCCCCCCGGCGGGAATGAATGAGCAAAATCTTTCAAACATATAGAAATCCCTCGCTATTCAGAATGCATGCCAAAGAAATCGTAATCGGCCTATTCCATAACTGCACCCTAGAGAACGTAGAAATGCCGGCATTAGAAGTCAACCGCCCGTACGAACGCATGCCCAGTATGTGTGTTTGCTGTGGGGTAAAGTTTCTGTCATTTCAATAGGCTTTTTAGAAAGTCATTGAATTCCTGCGCGGCAGTGGGGAGGTATGGTTTCCACTTCAGCGCACTCGTGTGTGTGCATGTGTGAGTGTGTGTACATAGCTTTCAGTGGAAGACATGATGGATAAGGGTGTTGGTTTTTAGTCAGAAATAAATTCGGTTTTATAAAGACTTTAGTGAGCAGTTAAAGACTGTAGTTTTATGTCATATCAAAGGACAGAGACTCGATTTGATGAATGTTGCGATTAATTCCTATGTCTCAGTTTGTGTTTTGGAAGGGTCGTTATTTTTGGTTATTATTGGGCATGCTAGTAGAGAACGGTTTTTTATATGCGCTTTTGGAGTCGCCCCACCACGTGAGGCCATGGCGGTTTGAGAGCGGGTGAGCTAGAAAGCGGCATAATTACCGTTCTCTCATCAGGCTAGGGTTGCACAAGCGAAAATAAACTGGCCGAATATCACGGATGACAATGGTGCATAACAGTTATGATCTCATCTCTAATTTAAAGTTAAAAAATTGAACAAGCCTGTTGAAATGAATCATGAACCCGGCTTCTAAAAAATGAAGAGTGGAATGGGAAGCCCTTAGTTTGGAAGGACAGTAAAGTGCAGCCTTACATTGAAAGAGATTCATTATTGGTGTAGTGCCATGAACATGCAGGTGCTAAATGAAAGGGAGGAAAACAAACACACTGGCAAGGTAAGGCAACGTTAAGAACTGTAATTTTACAAAATTGTCCACTCGGATTTGATAAAAAAAAATCAACTTATAGAATCACTTAAACAAACAAAAACAAGCTCTATTGATAGACCATATTTTTGATTTGATCATCAATTGAGATACGGCTGCTTTTTCCAGATTTAAAAGAAGCGCTAGAACATTACCAGAAACAAAATATCATTTGGTTAATCTAAGGCCAGCACTACAAAACAATAAGAATTGTTGCCAGACTCATATTGTGTCTTATACCGGTAGGACGCAAACTGAATTCATACACCTGTAATGAATTAAGTCATTGATTCTCTAGGGACCTGGTGTATATGTAGACGTGCGTGAGTAGGTGGGTATGTAGATTGGAGAATGGTGTGTGTGTGTGTTGTGTGTGTGTAGTGTGTGTGTGGGTGTGTGTGTGTGGGGGGTGTGTGGTGTCTGGGTGTGTATGTGTCGTGTGTATTGTTTTGGGCACATGTGTGTGTGTGTGCGTGCGTATGTGCACGCACGCGCGGTGCTGCAGCGCGCGTGTGTGGTGTGTGTGTGTGTGTGTGTGTGTGAGGTGTTGTTGTTTTCTTTGTGTTGTTGTTGTTGCACACCACACAATACACACACTCACACACAACAACACCACACAAACCACACACACACACAAACACACCACACAACACACACACACACGCACACACACGCACGCATGCAAGCAGGCTATGCACATATGTCCTTATAACCATTGTTCGTGCTGATGCAGATGAGTTAATCCATGTCAGAAAATATTGCCATTCTTATGTCTATGTCTCTGTATATTATTATAAATTAAGTCTTTTATGTTGCAGGTAAATGGAATGCAAAAGTAATACGAGTTATGATTATAACATTTTATATATATATATATATATATTATTTATATATATAGAGATATATATATATACAAATATATTTTATATAAAATTTTAAATTTTAATATATATATATATGACTAAATATATATATATGTTTATATATATATATATATATATTTTATAGATTATATCGAATATAATCGCAATGAGCTAAAAGGATTTTAAAAGTGCTCGACCCTTGGGGAGAAATCATTTGTCAATGATGTAAAAAGGTAAGGTTTAACTCAGGTTAAACTCGACATTTGTTTCTAGCCCGGGTTGCGCTGTCATCAGCGATGATTTTTGTTTGCACCGCCGATGTTATATAGGTGTGGGTCTGTTTGCGGTTGTTAGCAAGTGCGATTGGCACGTGTTTTGTGGGCTTTCAGGTTTTTGTTTTGGATGTGTTCAACTAACATCGATTTCCATTTATGCCCTGCAGTTGTTTACTATTTCTGTCTAGGTGTTTAAAGTTGCTAACGTGTGGTTTGTCTAGTATTAACCATTTTTTCAGTTAAACATAGGTTGCACTTTTTGAAACTGCTGTATGGTGATGCTCTTTTTAGGATTTTCCCGGTGATATTGTATGCTAGTATTTGCGTCTTTTAGTTTCCAGATATATTTGCTCAGTTTGTTTGGGTATTTATATTTTTCTGTATTGAATGACTGTTTGTGGTTTGCTTATCTTGTTTTGAAGTGGTTTTCAGTGAGCCCTAGGTATGTTTCTTTTTCATTTTTCTGATGTTCAGTAGCCTGGTATACTATGTTGGTGTGGAGAATTTATAAATGTTTAGTGGCACTGCATCCTTTCTCGTGCTATTGCAAGATTTCCTTTTTCACCTTCTTCCGCTGTGTTGATTTTCCTTTATTGGAGGCGTCAATCAGGTTTTTGAGGTTGGGACATACATGAGTACGATAGTTTGGACAGTGTTTTTGTTAAATATTTTGGACAGTTTGTGCTCTTTTGGAAATGAAGTTGCTAGGATGTTGAAGAATTTTGCCCTATGTTTGTTTTGAGTTTCCGTCGTATGGGGGTTATACCTTATTATTTTTCTTTTCTATTTATTCTGGCTTTTATTTGGTGTTGTTGTCCGGGTCGGTTTGTATGTTGTTTGTAATTGTATCAACTTGTTTGTAGTGCTCCTGGTATTCCACTGCTGCATTGTTGAAACTCTCTCAATTGCATGCCAGGTTTGATAGTCTCTTGTTTATGCCATTGGGTATGGTCTTTTTACAGATGGTGGATGGTTCTTTTGGTGTGTACATAAGGGGTATCGTTGGGGTTTCTAGTATGGTTTATATATATAGTTGTTGAGATCCAGTGTTATGGTTATGTAGTTCCTACCTTGTTTTGTTGCTTCATGGTGTTCTTTAAGTTGTGGTTTTGGAAGATTTTGCATAGTTCTTTCTTCTTGTTTTCGATGGTTCTGGGGGTGTTTGTTAGTGCAGCAAGCCCCAGTCTCTGTACAGTCCGATTGTTTTCCGTGTTTTTTTTGATGTTGGACTGCATGAATAGTCCGACCATTTCACTGTTTTGACATCATATGAACCCATGGGTTAGTCGAATGTTGAGTTTCTGTTGGTTTTCCTGATCAGGTTTCATTTTCGGCTGTGTAGTTTTGTTTTTCTTGGTGTGGTGAATGATTTCCATTCTGACCCCTGTTTGTCTGTTTGTGGTTTACTGGCTAATCTTCAGGGCTTTGGAGAGTAGTTCCTCAATCTATGGGATTGGGTAAAGTTATATGTCAAATGTGATCTAATTCTGTATTACTTTGTTTGAGGTTTTGAACCATTGGTATAATTGTATGTGTTCTTCCGGGTTGTATCAGAGTTTTTGATTTTTATGTCCTTTGTATTTTTTCCTGTATTTTCTTGCTTATTTTGCCTAATCAGATTTCGTATTGGGTTTTTTAGTCTGGCATGTTGGATTGTTATGAAAGTGGGGTGGTGGACTTGGAGTGTTATGAAAGCTTCTTTTGTTGCTGTCGCTTATATACCTGTAATTTAGGTCTATGCGCTCTGCAAGTTCTTTATCTTTAGTGAGGATACTGTATGTATATTTTTGACAGCTTTTTTGTAGTTTTTTGGATGTTTTTGTCAAGGAAGTTGAGTATATTCCTTTGGTTCCATTTTGTAGTAATTGTAGTTTGTCAGCCGTCCACAAATATTTTTTTGTCATTTTGACTTGTTTTATTTGGTTTTCTAATTGTTGTTTGGAAAAATACGTTGTTAGAATTTTGTGAATTCAATATTGGTTATCATTCTTTTCATTTGATCTTTCTAAGGGTTTCATATCGTATGACTGGTGGTGATCGCCATGTATTTGAAATCGTAGGTGTTTTTTGGTCTCTTTTTTTTTGCCGTCGGGTTCAGGAAAAAGAATGCTTTCCATCTATATTGCGTACGAACTTTTCGGTTTGTTCTATGAAACTTTTTAAGTAGATTTAGTGGGTTAGAGACGGTCGTATGTTTTTGTGTTTGACTGACTACAAATTGATTTCTCCATTTAAAATCTTTCGGGCCACAGTGCTCATCGTGAGGAGCATCAGATGAATATAATCAAAGGAGCCTAAATTGATTTTAAAAGTGCTCGACCACTTGGTGGAGCAACATTTGTCAATGATGTTAAAAGGATGGTTAAAACTCAAGGTTAAAATCGAAAATTTGTTTCTAGCGGCGTGCGCTGTCATCAGGATGATTGTTGTTTGCCCACGCCGATGTTATATAGCTTGTGGGCTCACGTTGCGGTTGTTAGCACGTCGGGTTGGCCTGCACGCTGTTATTTTTTGGGGCTTTCAGGTTTTTGTTTTGGATGTGTTCAACTAACAACGATTTCCATTATGATGCAGTGTTTACTATTTCTGTTTTGGTTTTTAAAGTTGCTAGTGTGGTTTAGCATAGATATAAACCATTTTTCAGTTATACATAGGTTGCACCTTTTTGACTTTGTGTAGGTGTGAGCTCTTTTATGATTTTCCATGGATATATTGTTGTTTGTTTTTGGGTCTTTAAGTTTCCTGATATATTGCTCAGTTTGTTTGGTTTTTTTATTTTTCTTTATTGAATGATGTTTGTGGTTTGATATCTGGTTTTGAATGTGGTTTTTCATTTACTTACTGCAGAAATGAATCCATGGATCTGGAACCAACAGAAACTCCAACATTCGGACGTAACCCATGGTTTCTGATGATGGGCAGAAAATGTGAACTGGGTTGGACTATTTCATGCTTGTCCAACATTCAGAAAAAACTCGGAAAACAAGTCGGTCTGTACAGAGACGATGGCTTGTGCACTAACAATCAACCATAGAACAATCGGAAAACAAGAAGAAAGAACTATTGCAAAATCTTCCAAAACCACAACTTAAAGATCACCATTGAAGCACTACAAAAGGTAGGGAACTACTTAGACATAACCTGGAATCTCAACAACTTTATATTATATACCATACATGAAAACCCAACGATACACCTCTTTTTGTACACACCAAAAATTATACCATCACCATCTGTATGAAAGGACCATACCCCATGGCATAAAAAGAGCTATCAACTGTCATGCAATGATGAGGAGTGTTATCAATGCAGCTGTGGATTTACCAGGAGGCCACTAAACAGTGGATACAATCTCAAACTACAATACAACCGGGGACAACAACACAAATAAAAGCAAGATACATAGGGAAAAGAAAAATCATATGGTATATCCCCCCATTCGACGGAAACTCAAAACATACATTAGGGAAAGAATTTCTTCAAATCTAGCAACTTCATTTCCAAAAGAGACAAACTGTCCAAATTATTTAACTAAAACACGTCAAACTATCGTATTCATGTATGCCCCAACCTCAAAAACCTGATTGACGCTTCCAATAAAATGAAAATCAACACAGCAAAGATGGGTGAGAAAAGGATTCTTGCAATTGCACGAGAAAGGAGAGCAAGTGCCCCTAAAACAATAAATGTCTCACCATCAAATTGTTTACCTGGCTACTGTAAACATCAGAATGAAAAAAGAAACATTACTAGGGATCACTGGAATAACCACTTCAAAAACCAGATATGCAAACCACAAACAGTCATTCAATAAAGTAAGAAAAATATAAAAAACCAAACAGATACTGAGCACATATATCTGGAAACTTAAAGACGCAAAAACCAAGACTAGCTATTGATATTCCTGGAAAATCATAAAAAGTGCATCACCATACAGCAATGTTTTCAAGAAGTGCACATTGTTTAATCTTGAAAAATGTTAATACTATGCAAAACCTCACTTAGCAACTTAATAACCAAAAACAGAAATAGCTAAAACAACTGCAGGCTATCTAAATGGAAATCGTTGTTAGTGGAAACACATCCAAAAACAAAAACCTGAAAGCCCTAAAATCACGTGCAGGCCAACCCGCACGTGCTAACAACGCAACGTGAGCCCACACGCTTATAACATCGGCGTGGGGCAAACCATAAAATCATCCTGCATGACAGCGCAACGCGCTAGAAACAAATTTGTAGAGTTTTAACTTGAGTTTTACCTTCCTTGTTAAAATCATTGACAAATGTTGCTCCCCCAAGGGGGTCGAGCACTTTTTAAATTAATTTTAGGCTCTTGTTTTTATTCATCTTGATTGCTACTCACGTTGAGCAACTGTGGCCGTAAGATTTTTATAATGGAGGGAAATCAATTTTAGGCATAAGAGTCAAACAAAATACATACCGTTTCTCTAAACCCTACAATTTAATTAAAAGATTAATAGAACAAACCGAAAAGTTCGTACGCAATTTGAGATGGAATGCATTCTTTTTCCTGAAACCCGAATGCAAAATAATAGAGGACAATAACACTTCGAAGTTCAAATATGGCGATCACCACCGTCATAGGACGATATGAAAACCCTTTGAAGATAAATGAAAAAAGAATGATAAACAAACATTGAATTCAAAAAATCTAACCACAACGATTTCCAAACAACATTTGTAAACCATTAAAACCAGTTACAAAATGAAAAAAAAATTTGTGAAGGTGATCAAAATAGCAATTACTACAAAAGGGAACAAGGAATATTCTCAACTCCTTGACAAAAACATCCATGGTAAAACTACAAAAAAAGCGGACAAAAATATACATGGACAGTATCCGGCACTAATGTTAAAGAATTCGCAGAGCGCATAGACCTATGTGACAGGATAGGAAGCGACAGCAACAAAGAAGATTTATATCACTCAAAGACACAAATCCCATTTCATATACAATCTAACATGCCGACTAATAAAACCCATCGATAATCTGGATTTAGGCAAATAAGCAAGAAAATTCTGGAAAAATAAAAAGGATTATAAAATCAAACTCTGATTACAACCTCTGCCAAGAACACATAACGAAGTTATCCATGGGTCAAAAAAACTCAAACCAAAGTAATACGTATTTATAACATTTGACATTGTAGCTTTTACCCATCCATAGATGAGGAATTCTCTCCAAAGCCTGAAGTTTGCCAGTAACCACACAAGACATATCAGGGTCAGATATGGGAATCTTCTCACACCAAGAAAACTTTATACAAGCAGAAATGAAACTGATCAGGAAACCCAACAGAAACTCAACATTCGACAGTAACCAAGGGTCATATGTGGTGCTGAATAACATGTGTATGGTCGGACTATTCATGCTGTCCAACATCAAGAAAAAACTCGGAAACAAGTCGGATGTACAGAGACGATGGCCTTGCTGCATACCAAACAACCCAAGAACCATCGAAAAAAAAGACGAATGAACTACTGAAAAATCTTCCAAAACAAAACTTATAATGATACCATTGAAGCAAACAAAAGGTAGTGAACTACTTAGTCATAAACATGGGATCTCAACTACTATATATTTAAACCATACAAGAAACCAACGATACACCTCTTTATGTACACACACAAAAGTAACCATACACCATCTGTATTAATGACCTTACCCATGGCATAAACAAGAGAACTATCCAAAACTGTCATGCAATGAGAGAGTGTTCAACAATGAAGCAGTGGAATACCAGGAGGCACTACAAAAAGTGGATACATTTCAAACTACAATACAACCCGGACAACAACACAACTAAAAGCAAGAAATATAGGAAAAGAAATATCATATGGGATAAACCCCATACGACGGGAAACTCAAAACAATCTTTAGGGAAAAGAATTCTTCAAAATCTAGCACTTCATTTCCAAAGAGCACAAATGTCAAAATATTTTAACAAAAACACTGTCTAAAACTATCGTAAATCTGTATGCCCAACTCATAAAAAACCTGATTTGGACGCATCCATAAAATGGAAAATCAACACAGCAAAGAAAGGGTTTGAAGAAGGAAATCTTGCAATTGCACGAGAAAGGGCAGTGGCCCACTATAACAATTAATGTTCCACACAAACATTGTATACCAGGCTTATGTAACATCAGAAAATGAAAAGAACATTTACATAGGGTATCAATGGGAAAACCATTCTAAATCAGATATGCCAAAACACTAACTGTCATTCAATAAAGAAATTTATAAAAACAAACAGAAACTGAGCAATATATCTGGAAACCTTGAAGACGCATAAACAAGCTACAATATATTCATGGAAAATCATAAAAAGAGCATCACCAGACTGCAATGTTTTCAAAAAGGTGCAAACTATGTTTAACTGAAAAATGGTTAATACTATTGCAAACCACAACTTAGCAACTTTTAATCACCAAAACAGAAAATAGTAAACAACTGCAGGCATAAATGGAAATCGTTGTTAGTGAACAACATCCCAAAACAAAAACCTGAAAGCCCAAAAAAAAAGTGCAGCCAACCGCACGTGCGAACAACCGCAAACGTGAAGCCCTCACGTATATAAATGGCGGTGGGCAAACAAAAATCATCATGATGACAGCGCAACGCGCTTGAAACAAATTTGTCGTGTTTTATCTTGAGGTTTTTAACCTTCCTTTTTAACATCATTGACTGATATATATATAATATATATATATATTTATATATATATTTATATATATATATATATTATATATATGTTTGTTTGTATTATACGGTGAACAATTAATATAGTGGGTGGAAACATGTGTATATTTATATATTTATTTATATATCTTTTATATATATATATATATATATATAATTAATATATATTGAATTATAAACAAAGGCTTGCTCTTATGTCTTTGATTGAAGAAAGTAGGGGGAGTTAAGGCATTCATTATCTGCAGTGGTAGATGAATTCTGCCTTGCTACAGTATGTGGACTGGATGTGGGCGAAATGGGGAAAAATATAATGTTCTCAATATGTACTTCAGCTAGCTTATTAGTTCTCAGGGGAGGACAACTCCAATGGGAGGGAAACTCACTAAATATAACTCCTGGTCATATACGTTATGTCGAAACTTGGTGGCTTTTCCTCAGTGGACGCGGAAAGTGGTAATTGATCCTATGACCTGTTCAGTTTTAAGAAGAATGCAATCCCAGAAAAGGTGGTGTGGCAATACCGTAGTAAGTTTGTTGAGTTTTTCAAAAAACACCAAAGGAGCCACCTAAGATGCAAAAAAGTAAATCATGAAAGAGCAAAACAAGTACATTTTCTTGTGAAAAGTAGAAAATATAAAAGATTATCCTTTAGACACAGTGCTGTGGGTCAGACGTCAGTTCTTGGAATTGAATCCGCAAGGGACCCTAAAATACTAACAATAAATAATTCAAGGATATGTACCCGCGCACCGTTCCAGCAACTTTCAGAGCTGACTGTGTTGCAATGACTGCAAGAAATATTGTATTATAAACCAAAGCTTGCTCTATGTCTTAGATTGAAGAAATAGGGGAAGATATGCATTCATTTCTGCGGTGGGTAGTGATTCTGCCTAACTAACAGTATGTGCTTGAGTGGGCGAATGGGGCAAAAAACTTAAATGCTTCTCACAATGTACCTTCAAGCAAGATTATAGTCTCCAAGGGGGAGACACCTCATAGGGAGGAAACTCTCTATCATATAACTCCTGGTCATATACCGATATTTCGAAACTTGGTGGTGTATCTCAGTGACGCGGGAAAGTGGTAATTTGACTCCTCTGCCTTTTCGTTTTAGAAGAATGCCTTTCCAGAAAAGGCTGGTGTCATTTACCGTTGGAATGTTTGTTGAGTTTTCAAATAACCAAACCAAAGGCGCCACCTAAGAAGCAAAAGAAAATCTTGAAAGAGCAAAACAAGCTATATTTTCTTGTGAAAAGTAGAATATATAAAAAAGATATCCTTTTAAGACTACAAGTGATGTGGGTCAGTTCTTGGAATGATCAGCAAGGGGACTAAAATACACCAAACTAAAATAAATTCCAAGGAATAGTACCGCGCACCGTTCCAGCAACTTACAGAGCTGCTTGGTGTTGCATGTATGCAATCTAAGAAATTAGAGCTAGCTTTGTTTTATTCAATATTTTCTTTGCAGTCATTGCAACCCAAGCTGCTCTGTAAGTTGTGGAACGTGTGCGCGGTACTTTTCCTTGGATTTTATTAGTGTGTTGTATATATATTATATTATATTTATATATATTTATATATATATATATATAATTTATATATAGTTAAATATTTTTTTTGTATATATATATCGCATAAAATTAGAGTTAAAGCCACTCTGAATGTTAAGAGGGCTCAACCAAGTTGGGAAGGCGACCATACCAGTTTAAAGATAGGGTTGTAAAATGGAAAGATTAATACCTTCAAAATTGTTTCGAGCTAAAAAATGCTCTCTCGGGTATCTTGTGGAGGCATTTTTTTAGCTCGAACAATTTTTTTAGGTTTGAATCCTTCCATTTTAAAACCCTATTTTAAACTGGTATATATGTTTACGTCTTCATCCGTAATCAGGCATAAACTATATTACTGACTGTTTTTTTTTAGCCAGTACTGTATTCGGACTGATTCAGTCTGGGTTACGAGTAATGCTGAATGTTTTAGGCCATTATAGAATTGGTCTTGTCATTTTCACGTATAAAGGGACCGATTTTGCATATTGACCTCACCGTATAAGCGAAATTAGTCTTACTGGTAATGCCGGTTTTTCATTCAGTCAATAGGTGAAAACCTGAGAGCATGTTCTGGGGTTCTATTCAGCTTTATGTTCATATTGAGCTGTTGTTGGAGTTCAGTTATTTCCTTTGTAATATTCATAACCGAGCTATCCAGGAGATCTCTCTTGCGTTTGTAAAAACATGAAGACATAAGGGTACATTCTCTATTTATTTATTCATTAAAAACGGCAAAAAATAGTTTTGGTTTTTTCATTCGCAACAATTTATAAAGTCACACTAAAATATGCATACCACGATGTTTGCACAAACAATAAATTTCCTGATATTATTATAGTGTAATCATTGTTCTTTGGACATTTTGTTTATG
>CM031602.1:89165186-89190186 GCA_018398815.1 Conus ventricosus | reverse complement strand
AATACAGACTGTATCAACTTTAGGGGAGTACTTCTGGCCGGTCCCAGAAGTAACCCCTTGCATATCTCCTATATTAATGTGTTCAGTGTCGTTATTTACTAGTAATAAACTCATACATGGACATTCTATCTGAATCAACATTGAAATTTAGTCTAAATCAACCTTAGGGGAGTACTTCTGGGCCGGTCCCAGAAGTACCCCCCCCCCCCCCCCCTTTTTGCACATTTCCTTTTAGTAATGTGTTCAAGGTTGTTATATACTGGTTATAAAAACATACATTGACTTTCTACCTAAATGAACATATAAATATAGTCTGAATCAACTTTAGGGGGAGTACTTCTGGGCCAGTCCCAGAAATACCCCTCGTGCGTATCTCGTTTGTTAATGTGTTGAGGGCTGTTATTTAAAGGTCATAAACTCATACATGGACATTCTATCTGAATCAACATTGAAGACGAGTCTGAATCAACTTTAGCGGGAGTATCCCCCTTGGATATCTCTTTTTTTTTTCATTTGTGTATGTATACTCTCACACGCAGACACATGAAAGTATGCATGTATGTCAACGTATGCACACTCTTTTTTTTCTTTTTCTTTTTTTTCTTTTTAGGGACAAGTCCGGTTTGATTGTAGAAATCAAAACTCCAAACATGCATTACCTTTCGTAATTCAAGACGAAAAGGAAATCCTTCTTCGTATTCTTTTTTTTTTTTTTTTTTGCATTTGCAATAATGATATTTCAGTTTCAAAATCCAAACTCATGTCTTCCAAGGCTGTAAGCTGTCCGCCTTCCTTTTTGTCTCCCTTTTCCCTCTTTTTCCCCTTTTTTTCTCTCTATCTTTCCCTCTTATCGGGTGTTCCCAAAATATCAGGTGTCCCTGTGGCTCAGTGGCTAGAGTGCTAGTCATTAAGTGGAAAATGAGCATGTCCAGAGGGTCATGGGTTCGAATCCCAGCCATGGCTCGTCCCAAGATGGGAAAAAAGGGGGCAGCAGAGGGACATCCAGAGTCATGAACCGGGTGTGGCCCAACCTCCCCCCCCCCCCCCCCCCCCAGAGTGTCAGGAGATAAGGGCCGAAACACTTGCTTGAAGGGGGCTTCTCTTCTGAGGACTCTCTGCTGCCACGCTCTCCGCGAGTTTGTTTCTACTGATGCATGGGTAAACCATTGACTTCCGGGAACAGGCCGGAGGACGTTCGGGAAAGACCGGAACCAAGGGCTCTGTGGGCTGGCTCCCCACTTTGCCTTCAACATGTGGCTACTAAGTACAAAAAGAAAAGATGCTCCCAGGATTCACCGAAAGGGGGAGAGAATGATGAATCCATCGGTGCTCAACCAATCACGACTGCAAATCCCAAACGGACTATGAACAGGGACCAAATGAAATATCCTTGTGTCTGTGGAAAGCGTTTCGCTACCACCCGTGGCATGAAGATTCACAGAACAAAGATGGGATGTGTGAAGACTCATCTGAATGAGTAGCAGCACACTGCATCAGCAGATAAGACGTCGGAAGACCAAGGCCAGGATTTAAACCACAGTGCCAAGAACATCCACGCTGTTGGTTCGGATGAGGAATTTGCACAGGCCCTCGATGCCAGGCGCCTGAAACTCAACCTGCCACGAGCAAACGAAACTGAAGATTGGAGAAACTCGATGCAAAAATCGTCGAAAGACTCGATGCACTGACAGGAAAAGCACCCTGGAACACAAACTAGCCACATATGGGGACATTGTGTATCCCACATGCAGAGACCCTATGGAGCAAAACTGCCCAAAGAGAAAACAACTCCAAAGAAATCGAGACGCCAAGAAGAGATGGACAAGATCAGGGTCCAAAAGAAAAACTCAAGAAGCAAATGAAGGCCGCACTGCCAACTGAAAAACAAGGCTTGGAAAAACTCTGGAAAGACCTGAAAGCAAAACACAGCGCCCTCAGCAAAGCGGAATCTGCGAGGAAGAGGAAGAGAAAAAAGAAGAAGACCCAAGAGCGCTTCTTCAGAGACCCCTTCCAGTTTGCCAGAACACTGTTGTGAGCAGCCGAAATCTGGGACCCTAAGTGTGGACAAAGGAGTTCGTGAGCAGCATCTGAGGAAAACGTAATCTGACTCACAGAGCAATGCACCAATCGACATTCAAGGTCTGGTGTGGCCAGCCAACCCTGAGGAACAGGTCTAGTTGCAAAGCGAGACGACTGCAGGCGGAAATCTAAACAAATCTTAACTAAATGTTAGCGAACCGCCCAGAGAACGTGGACAAACGAGTTACAAGACAAAACACGACGCGTTTCGACCTCTTAGGTCTTCGTCTGGTGGTAATTAAAACGAATAAAACAACGTAACTTCACTTAGCTTTGGTCGCTTCAGATCGCTCAGGCTTCAGCGCAAGGAAGAAGTACAAACATTCCACGATAGAATCACACAGGGAGATACATACATGTACTACATTTATCAAACAGCTAAGCAAACCTTCCAACACTAAAAGTAGCAATCCGAACCCGTGGTGATTCACTACCGTTAACATCACTGAAGTGAAAACCGCCCACTACACCTGATAGAGACAAAAGGGGATATAACCCTGGTTGAGGGGAACTGTTCCTCTGACTGATTTCTCCATATGCTGACTACGGAGCTCGGCTGAGATAGTCAGCATCCGTATTGCTGGGACCCTTGATATGGCTTAAAGTGAAAGCATGACTTTGCAGTTCCACTGCCTAACTCATGAGTCGATGACTGACTGCCGGGTCCGGTCCAGGCACTGGAGAGGATGATGATCGCTCTCCAGTACAAACTTCCGGCCGTACTTCTTCTTGGGCACACCAGTGCGCGTCCAAATCTGCCAGCGAGCTTCAGCAACAGTAGGGGCATCGATAGTCCTGGGCGGGACCGCCTCTGGGTATCGAGTCGCAGAGTCTACCGCTACCAAAATGTAGCGGTGACCGCGATCGGATGGTGGATTAATGGGTCCACCAGATCGACACCAACCTTGCTGAATGGCTCCCCAACCAGTGGGACTGACCCTAAGGGAACACGCTTCAAGAGACCCTTAGGCGTTGTCCGTTGGCAGACATCACAACTGCGGCAGTACTGCCTAACCTGCGAGTTCATCCCCGGCCAGAAGAAGTCCTGTCTTACTCGCTCGAGAGTCCGCTTTGAGCCCATATGACCTGCCATGGTGAATCATGGGCCTGCCGGAGAACAGATTCTCTCAAGCTTTGGGGAACGACAAGCTGCTTGGCCACCCGATCTGCCTGAGTGCAAACCCTAAAGAGGATCCCTTGTGGAGCTTAAAGCTCACCTTGGCATGTCGGGCAGACTGAGCGGGACGATCCACCAGTTGTCATAGACGTTGGACATCCAAGTCCCCGGCCTGAGACGGACAATGCTAGCAGGATCAGCTCTGCAAGAACCTCGTCAGAGATCGGCTGAAGAACGGGACGCAATTCCTGTTCCTGCTTCTTAGCTTTGGCGCGTGTGGTAACTCCCACACACGCCTGTACGGGCAGATCCGTAGACACAGACTGACTGCGTCCGTCTGCGAAGGTGATGGTATTCCCTATGATAAGGGAATACAGAGGTCGCTCCACCGCGATGGCCCATACTTCGCCACAGAAGTAGGGGGTGGAGATAGGAATGAGTACAGAAGGACGGGTGGAGATAAAACCAGCCTCCAACGCGCACACATCGTAACTGGCGCCCGCTGAGCCTCAGGGGAAACCAAATCCTTATCCACAAAGAGCGTTGATGCTCCCGAATCCCTGATGGTATCGACCAAGGATGAACCAACAACAGAAAGAAACACGGGAAACTCTGTACCCCAGAAGCTGGGATGGACCCCACGTTAGCCGAGGCACGAGGACGCTGGAAAGGACTAGCCCCATGACTACCAGCGGCTTTAGGGCAATCTTTCCTAATGTGGCCGGGACGACCACAAAGAAAACAAAATCGGGGTGCTGAGGTCCCCGATGAACTGCCTGCCTTGTTCGACTCGCTAGCAGTCGCCGGCGCCCTACTGCCATTACGTCCCGTGAGGGTCTTCCTGTCCGTATTGGGCGATGCCCATAAGCTCTACGAGCTTCAGCAAACACCTCAGCGGTTTGAATCGCAGCCGCGAAATCCTGAGGTGCTGTCTCGCCTATACGGATCCTCAACTCTGGGGACACGGTGTTGGTCAGCTGTTCGATGAGAATCAGATCCTCCAGCTCCAGCTTAGCCAACTGACGCCAGTACCCTAGCGTTTTGCGCAGCCTATCTCCAAACTGCACGAAGGTCTCATCGTTATTCTTTTTCATAGACCTGAACTTCCTCCTGTACGTCTCTGGAGTAAGGTGGAAACGCTTACGCAGAGCCAACTGCTGTTTGTGTAAGATGCGCCTTCATTTAGAGTGAGCACACACTCCCTTGCAGTACCCGACAATCCAGAAAAAAGGTGCATGGCCTTTTGTTCCTCAGACAATTGGTATGAACTAGCTACCTTGTCAAAATGCTCTAAGAACATATCTATGTCCTCACTAGGTCTGAACTCTGGAAGCTTTAATTTTGGGCCTCTAACTCTATCACTTGCCCGTTGATTATCCCCCTGATTTACAGATGCGGGAGTCCGCAAAAGAAGTTGTTCCATCTCTTCCCTACGCAGAGCTAACTCTTCCCGACAGAGCGTAGCCTCTTCCTGACTGAGGGCCTCCTGTCTGGCAGCCTCCTCTCTGCGCAAAGCTTCCTGTCTGACAGCCTCCTCTCTGCGCAGCATAGCCTCTTCCCTACGCAGAATCTCCTGTCTGTCAGTCTCCTCTCTGCGCAGAGCCTCCATCCTATCTAGCTCTTCCCTCCGCAGGGCTTCCTGCCTGGAAGCTTCTTCCTTACGCCGAGTTTCCTCTTCCCGACGAAGGGCTGCCTCTTCCCTACGAAGGGCTTCCTGTCTGGAAGCTTCTTCCTTACGCCGAGTTTCCTCTTCCCGACGAAGGGCTGCCTCTTCCCTACGAAGGGCTTCCTGTCTGGCAGCATCCTCTCGTCACTGTTGCTCTAGAAACATCAGGACAGAGGCGATATCCGGGGCGGGATTCACCACTCCCGACACGGGAGGATGACCCGTTTCACCCGTCCCTTGGGTCTCTACTTTCCCATGAGGAAAATCTCCCGGGGCATACCCCTTACGAGGGGAAGCATGGAGAAGAGAGGGTTTCGGTTTCTGTGACTCAACAGAAGCCCACAGTTGCTTCGCTATACTCTGACGCTTCCGAGCGGAAGTGCCAGTCGGGGTCTCAGCAGGAAGATCCCCTAGCAAAGAAGAAGTGAAAGTACTCGCTGGACTATCGGCTACAGCACTGGAATAAGTAGAAGTCACTGTAGTCGAAGTACTGGTACTAATAGTAGGGACTACATTCTGAAAACCTTTCTTCTTTGACACCCGAGTCACCATAACCACCAGCACCGGACGTTGCCATGACAACTATATCCTATGGTTATCAAATACAGGGGAAAGACAATTCCACTTGAAAAACAGATACCACACGGATATGTTACGTCTGTTGGTGACTGACAAACAGCAAATACAAAAAACGTCAATGTACAATGTTCGGCTGCTCCCACTCTGGCAACACCGCGCTCTACAACATGAGCAACAGTGCGGTGGGGTTTACCGAAAAAAAAAAAAAAAATATGTCCAGGCTGCTCCCACTCTGGCAACACCACACTCCACAGCACGAGCAACAGTGCGGTGGGGCTCACCGACAAAAAAAACAAAAACAGAAGGAATCCGGAGAAGGAAAAAAAAAATGTGATACTAACGTCCGATACACCCACCTGTACTCAATAACCCGGAAAAAAACTGGTTAAATACAAAACAGGAATGGCAGACTGAGTGGCAACAGAAAGGCAAGTCTTACGGCCGTATCTGCGTGAGGCACCCGGCGGAAAGAGGTCTGGACGCGGTCGATTCTGCCTAGACTCACCTCGACTCCCCAGTCACGCCAGATGTTCCTTCAGGCCACCAAAAAGACTCCCTGCACGCTAGAGTCACCCAGCCAACCACCCACAAACAAACATGACAAACTAACTAAACGTATACAAAACAAACAAAACTGGACAGGTACTCCGCGAAACGAGAGAGAGATAGCCAGAGCCCTTCACATCCCGGACGAGCCCCCACAAATGTCACGACCGACCCCTGGAGGTCTGCCCTGACAGGATCGGTCTAGATGGGAGTGAAGGGAGTGACTGACCTCACACGCCTCGCAAGAGACCACACGAGAGAGATTACAATACAATACACCATTTATTCACACCGACACCCACATAGTCACAAATAAGCATCCCAACACACATAACATGCACAATCATAATTAAGCAACACACGCACCATACACATAGTCACAAACAAGCATTCCAACACAAACATGCACAATCATAATTAAGCAACGCACACACCATACACATAGTCACAAACAAGTATTCCAACACAAACAACATGCACAATCACAAATAAGCTTTTCACAACATGCACAATCACAATCAACCCTCCCAACACATGCATTCCATTCCGTGTTTCATGTGGTTCCCCCACACCTCTGTCTCTCCAAAGTCCTCCGAGAGCACCGGGTCGACTCAGGCACCCCAGACCGGGTCTGTTCCTGAATATAGTCTTTCAAGGCCGACACCCTTGACACACACACACCCCAAATGGCACGATACAGTGCTAACCACACCCGGTCACGTGCGCTGCAGGAGGTCCGTGGACAGTGGAGAACGCCTCCGGTGGGACGAGGCGCCGCCGCGGAAAGTCCCGGACAGGGCCAGGAACATCCAGCGAAGTCCACGTGCTCCTCAACCAGTGCGCGGCCCCAACAGCACCAGCATCGGGTGGAGCTCCCGGGAGGAGAGAATAAAGGAAGGAACTGGGAGGAAGGGAGAAAGAAGGAAGGGCACACGCCGGTCACATGCGCTGCAGGAGGTCCGTGGGCAGTGGAGAACGCCTCCCGTGGGACGAGACGTTGTCGCGGAAAGTCCCGGACAGGCCAGGACCATCCAGCAAGGTCCACGTGTTCCTCACTGCGTAGCCCCAACAGCGCAAGCCTCGGGTGACGCCCCGGGAGGAGAGAAAAAGAAGGCACTGGAAGGAAAGAAGAAAGGGGAAAGAAGGGTACTGGAACCCCGCAGTCAGTACGGTCTGACACATGCTGTTAAATCCTAACAGCCACTCGCATGATGGGCGAGGGGAGGTATTTGCTGGGTACACAAGCTCAACATAGACCTGAGCATAACAGTCAACAAACAAAACGAGGAATGTTCGCTAAAGGTCTCCTCACACGAAGCAGGTAGGAGGTTACATTAACAGGCTAAACACACGAATAACAATTATTTATTCATCCTTCTCTCACTCACGTTCAACATTTTCCTTTCCTAGGATTCGAACTTGAGTACAACAACCATTACTTTACGACTGTCATCACATTTACAAATAATAATAACTCAATGGCACAATTATCCACACATTTTATAACAACATTTCAAAATGACACAATTCTCCAACCACGCATCCAAACTACTAATCATGCGTACGCACGCTCGCAAACATAAAACTCGTTCCCCTTGCACGCACAAACAGACGGTGGCCGAAGAATGCGAGACCGGCAATTGTGACAGGGGCGGACGAGCGAGACCAAGCAAGTACCAACCCTGAATCACCAGGTTCTCTCCCATCCCCACCGACTACCACATCACCAGATGCACAAAAAGGCGAAAAACTTTTGGATATAATTTTGACTGGCCAGGTTAAAGATTGAATTAACCAGAAAAAGTGGTCTCAAACAATATTTCTTTTATGATTTTGAAAAACCAAAGGAAATTGCGCAAAAGAGAATTAGCCGGCTAACAACAACAAAAAAACAACAACAAACAAACCACGAAACTGATGCTTACCAGCTACCCGTGGGTGACCCAAAGTGGCGGGTCAAGCGACTCTCTGCCCTCTGTCCAGTCGATAGGACCAGCAGAGCAGATGCGGAAAAGATGACGTGATGTGATGTCCCTCCCCTACAGGCCGACTGTAGGGATGAAGGTACCGACCGTACCTTCGACGAAGTGGTGAAGAACCAAAAACAGAGCAGGCGCTCTCAGGGACATCTTCCGCTCGAGTCAAGAGAAAACCTGCCTAAGCGATGGCGGCCAACATGCCACCCTACGTCACCGTGAGAATACCTCAAGCCTAAGAGGACTGATGCACGTGCGGCAGGTAAAAAGACAGGCGAGAGGCCGATAGATACAGCCAGCTCAAGCGAAAGGTACCAGCCACCCGTGAACCTGCAGGATGAATTGCACGGGCAGTGGAATTAGAGAGAGAGAGAGAGAAAGTAAACCTAACCTGAGCTGAACGACATTAAGGTGCAAACGCACCACAAGCCACATTAAGGGACGGATACACGAGAGAACAGATAAATGTCTGTTCAACCCCACTTGCTCAACCACCGAGTTTTTGGGCGAAAGTGGCCTAAAGCCGCCTTTCCTGTGGCGGAAGAGAGAGAGAGAGAATCACCGCAGACAGACAGACAGACAGAGAAGAGAGAGACAGAGAGAGAGAGACAGACAGACAGACAGAGAGGCGGGCAGACAGACACACACACACACACACTCTTTCTCTCTCTCAATTAAATGACATAAAATCCGCACACTTCTTCTGACTAATTTCCACCTACAAACTTTGTACACGGGGCCGAAACCCGATCACTTAATTTACGGCTCGCGGCAGTTCCTAGCCTGTGCTGTGTAAACGAAACACACTCGGTTGGGTTGCACCACATTTGGAAAAGTCTAGATTGCCATCAGATCGAGGCTGTCGACGTGGCACGACCTGGGCCGTCATTGTGTTGGAGCTACTGCACAAAGAAGGCTGTGTTTTGATTGCGCCCCGTGTGGGCCACTGTGTTATAATTGGTGTTATTTTAAAATGGCTAAAACGTTTACCTGAAGAACAGGTTTTTATTCGAGCATAAGTTTTTATTTTAACGCATGTTAGAGTATTTGTTGAAAGAATTAGTTAACGTTAGTCAGTGAAGGCAAAGCTAACTTTTCACATTTTGCCCCGCACAGCGTCATTTCTTAAGGCGAAGGTAAACACTGGCTGATTCGTTACTTGATTGATCGTTAACTAACAGAATTCCATGTTTTATTGGGCAGCTGATTTGAGTGTAAGAGTGTATACTTTTCTACTTCTAACACACAGTTCACTGCTTTAAGTGTGCCAATATGCACTGAATTGGCGATTTTCTAGATGTGCTGGCAAACAAACTAGATAGTTAGGCAGACCTTATACCTCTACCAGTAAAAAAAAAATGGAGAGGAGTAGATGTGTGGCTAGCACTATCGTCATATAAAAGCTGCAAATATACAATGACGGATGTACTACAACCTACAAAACTATGTGTAACAGATAGGCTGACACAGCGAAGAACGCCGACCTTGTTTACACAGCGCACGCAAGCGACCAATAAATCAATAAAGCGAGAGACTGGCTTGCCAGAGTGAGGGTGGGGTGGGGGGGTATTCATTTCAGTTACAGCGCGCCAGGTGGCGTTAGCGCGGTTGTATTGTCATTGAAGGTGTGTGGGTGTAGGATAAGATCTTTACTGGGTTTTTGCAGGTTGGTTTTTGTTTCTATAATATTTTGATCATGGCAGAACAAAGATAGTGGGAGATTTTTTAAGCTGACAATACTTGACAAGCATGTTAGTACCATGCACAATTTGTCATTGCTTTGATGAGTTAGGCGGCAGCCCATCATATCTCCAAACTAAAGAGATTGCTCGTTTGTTGAACCCTTATGCAAAAGGTTTTCTACAGTTTGGTCCTTTCTTTTCAACAGAAAGTCTACTCTATGAGGAAGGATTTGTGTTATTTAAATCGGTTTTCAAGCAGTGAGGAAAGTAGAATTTATTGGACTACTCTACGCCCACAAGAACCAATTCAACTTCCAAACACACTCCTCTCAAATCCCGCAGCAGTGAGAGAAACTAGCGCTTCACCCTGAGCGTTAAAGTCAAGTAGCAGCCGTTTCTTTAGCGCTTACCCTGAGTCGTTCAAAGGTCACAGTGGCAAGCCGGTTCTTCCCTGACTAAGATCTATTTTAGATACCGCTACTGCAGGAGCGTCGGGTTTGTTAGAGTTGGCTTGCTAGGCAACAGTGCGCGCGCACTGTAAACGGCTAGAAAGCACCCCAGCAATACAGGGTCAATCAGGCGAGCTCGCCTGTTTAACCTAGAAAGCGCACTAGCTACCACTCTGACGTAAGATTTATTTTTAGATACTGCTCGCAGGGAGCGGTCGGGTGTTTTAGAGTTGGCTGCCTATTTTTCCACCAAGCTACTCATGACTTTTGTATATATTGCTGTATTACTGGCTTCACCGCTATCGCTTCAACGTCCTCTCAACTTTTTTGGCTGTCCCCCCCCCCCCTTCGGCGGCCCACAGAATGTACTTATATTCAACTGTCTTTGTTATAAATCAAGCTTTTGATAAATGCACTTGGTGGCTGCTTTTGAATAATCTTCAGTTGACAGAGAGACTGGCAGCCGGTCTTGAATTTACGCGCTTAACGCCAACCAATAAACCCTTTCCCCATTTCTCTATGCAAGCACTTCCTTATATTTTAAATGTTTGTGCGGTGTGTGCTGTTTATTTTGTTGTTTTGTTGTTTTAACTGAATAATAACAATATTATATTCTGAACATGTCGTTACAAAGGTGCCGCACACACACGCACGCACGTCAGCCCCCACCCCCCACCCCACCCCTCCGCCCCACGCACGCACGTCCCCCCACCCCACCCCACGCACGCACGCCCCCCCACCCCCACCCAACGCCACGCAACGTCCCCCCCACCCACCCACCCCCACCCACCCCACGCACGCACAGTCCCCCACCCCGCCCCCACCCCACGCATGCACACTCAAGTCATCCACAGTTTTCATAATGAAGTTGCCCCAAAAGCCGCTTCTAAGTCATCCTCAATTTCTTACTTAAGTCATGCTCCAAGTTGTCCTAAGTCATCCCCAAGTCACCCAATTACTCCAAGTTCTTAATAAGTTCTTAATTAAGTTCGTTGATTAAGTCACCTCAATATCATAACTATGTTCATCCTTTAAGTACAACTAAGTTCTTATTAAGTTATCTGAAAATTATCAAAAAAATACAAGCTATGTTTTTATCTTAAAATAAATGTCAAGATATACAGCACACGCCTCAAACAACGCGCATCGTTGAGGATGTCCTTGCTCACGTTCTCAGCATAGATCCTTAAGGAAGGTTTTACATCCGAAGCAACCGCATTGATTACAATTCGTGTCTATGGAAATGTCTTTTATAGACTCCATGTCTTTATTTATTGACTTCATTCCATTTTATAAATACGCCCTGATCTATTTTTATAAAAAAATTTTAAATATATCCATTATAAATGGATCAAAATGATGCTTTGTTCTTGGCGGTTTTGGCGTGCAAGTTTCTTTTTCTGTATTTAACGGTTCAGGTTGTTTTAACTCTTTCGTTTCTGTTGCCAGTGTGGTATATATTTATAACCATAATAACTGCCCCCAGCAGCAGCAAAGGGCGCCAAAAATGACAACAGTTTTTTACGTTTAATATTTCCCATGAAGACCTTTGGGGCCCTTGAATCAGAGCGAATGGATTTTTATAGCTGGCATTGAATCCACTTGTTTCTGGCGTTGGCGGTGTTATGTTTTCATGATGAGTCATTATGCTGTAACATTATTTTTTTTTGTTTGTTTCCACTCTGGCTAATTTTTTTCCTGCTTCAACACGCCCAGATTTTAATGTCCCCACCTGGTTCAGCGTTTTCTGCTGTTTTTTTCCTGGCTTGGTTACTTTCTCCGACTCTGATTCAATGTTTCCTGGTTCTGATGATTTTCCCAGCTCGTTCAATTTGAAGGAGAAATAAAATCGAATGATTAAAAGTTAATTGAATCCCCATGATTACATGGCGATAACAATGTTCCAATCTATAGTATAAATCACATCCTAGAGACTCTAATGACTTTGTTAAAACTGGATCAGCGTTAAATCATACGTAAGATCTTGTTCAGAAATCCATATGGAGCAAATCTACTGACTAGTTTCAGTGTACAAACAAAGAACCGTTTCCCCACACTTTTCAACCATTCTAGACCCCAGCTGCGCTTCATACCTGTTATGGCATACTTTAAATTTATGGGTGGCGACATCTGTTGAATCTGTTTTTTTCAATGCTGAATTCAGTTCCGAGGAACTGTTTTGTTTTCCCACATGCGCGCCAAGAATACAGCCTCTCCTTTTTTGGGCATATTAGCTTGATCATCAACTTCTTCTGGTTGTTGGCAAGTCCAGACGGGTAGGTCCGCCTTGTAGCTTAGTAAGATCAGTCACTGTTCATGTTTTTATTAAATTATAATTAATTTTATTTTATAAAATTGAAGCACCGAAAAAACGTTTGCTACCTTTGTCAACCATTCGCTGTTATTGGAGGGCTAAAGTGTAGGATACTCAATGCTTGGTAAAAGCCTGTTTAATAATTAAACCATCATGATTCAAGCAACTAACTTTGAGGATTCACAAAGCTAATTGCTATCATTGCAGCTTCGGTTGCCCCCACGAAAGAACTTTCTAGTTAAGCAAGGAATAAATCCAGAGAATATAAATATGTAAAAAAAATACATTAATAAAAAATGGCTTCAACTCGCAATAATGATACGGCGCTGTGTGAATGCGCTTGCTTAAGCGGCAGTAATTTTGCATTTATAAAACTGGGGAATGGCGGCAGAGAAAAAGGCATAACAAAGCTATGGAGAACAAGCAGCTGCACAAACGCCTATGAAAGGCAGAGACTTGACATTATATTTTATTAATGAACACCCTGAAAAGACAGTGGGCATGCCCAGCTTAACACAGTTAAAAATGTTGATCAAGCAATAAAACATAGTATCTAAACAGGCAAACCAATCGAACATTGCCCCCACCAAAATTCAGTGACTTTTATCAACCATCAGAAAAACAAAAGATGCAAGATACTCGCGTTTATTGCCTTTGGTATACCGTTGGTATTTTGTTGCACCAAAATATTGGCTGACTAAAAAATGAACAAAATCTATTATTCACACCAAAGGATATTGAAGGGCATCACAGCAATTAAAAAGACTAGCCAAGCAGCGGGAGTTAGTGAACAAACACAAGGAATGGTTATCTAAACAACGATTGCAATTTATTTACCTGCCCCAAGACGAAGACAGAGACCACACTTTGTTAATACAATACCGAAAACGACACCCATCTAATGGATCTTCTGTATTTACCCTCTGGATAGGATTAAGACAAAAAGATATAAGTAAGCACTCACAGTCCATTGACATGGCTTCAAATACAAAGATCAGAACCCATTAACACAAAAAGAGTGCTACTGCTGTTGCTGTTGCCATACAGGCTGATATACCAGCGAGGTCCACTTAACTTACCCTCGCATGATTCAAGTCGATGAATGGAAAGAAATTTAAAGGCCAAGTGACAGATCCAAATTATTGTTGAAACATAGAGTTTACCATTAAAAGAGGCATTCCCCCCCAAGGAAAAGTTTTTTTTTTTTTTTTTTTTTTTTATTTGTTCATAGATCACCAGGCTTTATCGAAAACTTTAACAAACAGTTTAGCTAGAAAAGACTTTTTTCTACCAGTATCACAGAGAGCTGATTGACAATTCTCGCAAACACAGAATGAGGTTAGACAAGACGCCCTCAGTTTTGGCGCGCAAATGCAAATGAAGAATTTAAAAGGGCTAAAAGCGGGGTAAACCCATCCAATCAATCAAAAGTGGGGGGGGGGGGGGGTGGGGGGGGGGGGGGGGGGTTGCTGAAGGAGAGTCTTCATCTGATCCGGCAAACTATTACCAATTTGGTTTGAAAGTAAGTTACCTTTATTTACGGCGGAAGCAGAAGGGGAACACATCGACATCGGGCAACAGATCCGGTTCTGGAGTGTTGACCGTACGAAAATATAAAGATTTGTACAAATGAATCCCCCGTGTATTATTTACGAGAAACTGGCACAACAAACAGCCACCCCTCAAGAACTATTTGTGAAAGAAGAACTGCAGAATAATTCCGCCAGACACAGGTTCCGCCTTTAATAATATCTTACGGTTCTCCAGTGCCCGATTGCATATGACACACTCCGGATTAAACAACACCCTTTTGTGTTTGTTCTATCTAACGACTTTCTTTGTTACAACTGTTGTGTTGATCTCATGTAGATGAGATCGCAGTTTTACGTTGTCATGATGAAAAGTCTTATTGCCAAACAATGTTTTCTTTGTATTGTCATGGAATGTTTGACTAGCACAACGCTGCGAGATATTCCCCTTTGCTTTCTTAATGATTTTCTCCGGCTCGAAATACTGTAAAATTTTTGACCTTAACCCCACATTCTCCTTGGATTATACCTTCCAGATACTTCATCCTTCATCTTTCCTAAAACCTTCTTGTTAGTAATTGAATGTAAAGGGGGAAGCTTTAGGGTAATCTGATGTATCATAACCATCCCGCATGTCCTTTTAGCTACTTCTAATTCCATGTCTTTATAGATTCTTCAGTAGAATCTAAAACAAAACGTCTGTATCTGTTAAAGTACTCTGGACTCAGGATACAGGAGCTTAAAGAGTCATAACGAAATTCTAACATCAAAAGCTTGATAATTCTAAAACAGTAAACCCAATAAAAACGGGTTTGTCCAATTTGACTTTCTTTTTTTCATCATTATGGCCAAAAATTCTGATCATGATATCTGCTAAAGTCCTGATAATTTTGGTTTTTGAATCAGCTAATTGCTCGTTCTCTTTGTGACTAATCTAACATCTTTTGCCTTGTGCGGATTCTCCAATGTCTTTCCAAAACAGCTGTTGTTCATCACTTAAAAAAGTCTTTTTCTGCAAGCCATCTGTGATTTGGTTCTGAGATCAGTGTTCTTCATGTATGTATGGTTTTCATAACTGTTCTTGCTCGTAAGCAATTATGCGATGAACAGCTGTAACTTCAAACATGTCTTAAATAAAAATTGTAGGTCCTGTCAATGACAGACATAATTTTTATTGCCCCGAAGATTAGCACAATTTAAGGCGGCTCTCTTGGTCAATCTTTAGACTTTCTGCTGCCAAGGAATAGTCAATTAATGCAGGTCCATGAGTTCCATGAGAATCAAGTCAACTTCTAGATGAAAACCGCGCTGTTGATCAGCGTTTAAACTGCTCAACCACTTTAATGCCTTATTGAATAATATCGTACCTGTGTACATATTTAAAAGTTGCGTAACGGAAGCGATTGCGCCATTGCCCATCCATCAGAATTGTTTGCATCTAAATACAAGAGATAGTTAGAATGACCTTTTACTTGGATGGTAGTCGTCCAAGTATTGTTGTTTGCTTTACAGTAATGGTGCACGCCATACCTAATTCCCCCACGCAATCCGTTTTTCAATCATCTGAATCATTGGTATATTCCAAGACAATAAAATCATCTTGTACTCCATAAACTTTAAGAAGAGCATCCCAACTCATCCCGGGGGCGCAGAAATGGTAATGCGCAGGACTCCAAACTGTAATGTTTCATGCAGGTCTTCTATAGTTTTTCAAAGACTCCGCCAACAAACATGTTCAGCCATCAAAGTAGGAATCCCCCGTCATGATACTCCCCATCGTTTTTTACAATCTTAACTTCTTCCACGCATCTGAGCATGCTGGTAATCGGAGTCGCTGATGTCCTTTCCTCTAAGACTAGAAAAGAACGCCCTTTAGGAGAAGTGTCTCTTTCGTCACAACCTTTCCCAACTGGTTCATGTACTCATAAGGAAAACGCCCTTTCCTAACAAGCTTGGGTCAAAATATTCTTTTCCGTTAGTGGGCAGGACATTAAGGACATAGCCAGTGACTCTATGAACCCAGTACATGTGTTTGCATAGATCATAAAAAGAACATGTTATTTTAGATTAAAGCTCATGTTACTTTTCGTTGGACGGTGCAATGCTTGACACCATGAACATCGTCCACTGCTTCATTATAAGGTGGAGTCGTAACCTCGCTAGTTATTAAAGATAGATGGGCACGTCCATGTCTTAGTTCAACGAACATTAGGTGAAGAGTGCATTTGTTATGCGCTGGCTCCGCTGAACTTCCCCACTAATGTGATCATGGTCTCTTACTGTGGGTTTTACACTCTTGGCGTTAGCTATAAACCGCAAATCCAACAGGAGTGACTGAAGGCATACTGTTGTTGCTTCAGGCTCATCATGATTCAGATAAATTCAGATTATTAGATCAATCATTAACGACACATTGCTGCATGCTTTTTAAGAATTTTCTGCAGCACTGGTCCTCTATATAATTCTGCGTTGAATGAGCGCCATCCGACCTAACACTAATGAGGCAATGAACAAATCTGATGAGATTATTCATTAAAGACTGTTTTTTCGAATTTTTGTGGGCTGGCCCTTCATAAGGAACAAGAACGACTCGAAGTCTGCGTAAATCTACGGTATGACTTGTTTGAGCAGCCGTTTTCCAGTTCTTAAAACTAACTTTAGATCCTGGAGGGCGTAGTTATTCTGTCTTACAGTCTACAGAACTTTTACAATGTTTGATATGTTCACTTGCGCTTGCACGGCGCGGGGGGGAGAGGGGTAGGGGGGGCACAGATGGAATTCTTGTAAACATTTTCTGCAGAATTTCTTGTAATGTTATGTTTTTTGAAGTATGCGCCTAATAATCTGCTCATTGTGCGTAAAATGTTAATGGGGCAGCCCTGCTGGCGAAAACATTAGAAATCCACATGAACTTTTGCTGGTTCGCCTATGTTGGACTGTTCTTGACACTTTAATTGGCACCAAATTTGTTTCCCCTCCTCACCCATGTGTATACATAACAGTTATTGGTTTTTTGTTCGTCAAACTGATCATTTGGTTTACACTACAGGATGATAATCCATTTGAAGTTAAATCTGTGCGTATTGGCCGATCGTTATGACACTTCTCTTCTGCGTGTTCGCGACAGGTACTGCAGCCTTGCAAGAACGCCACCCACATAAACATTGTTGTCTGAATTTTTTATGTTTAAACTGCTCTCTTTAAACCAACTCCCGAGTAGCGGGAATAGTCAGCTTGCCTACAATCGGTGCATACTTACCTGTTTTAATCTAATCTCTAAGACTTCGCCCTCCTGACCAACCAGAGCCTCTACAATTTTGGCTTCTTCAGCCGCAGCGTCAAACTGTGCAAGCAGGTCGTCTCCCAACCGGGTGTTAAGTCATAGAGGAAAGAATAACTGGGTGTGAGTCGAGACCCAGACTTCTAAATTTTCTTTCATTTATTGTGACATTATCGATTAAAACAGCTAACATTACTTTAACCGGGGGTCTATGTTAGGTTGCCTGAACTTGAGAAACAGCAGTGAACAACACTTGCCTGTACGTTTTTGGGTCAATGAACTTCTACATCATTAGCATTCATGGCTCGTGATAAACCTCTCTCTCCGATCATTCCTTTACTAAACTATTCGTCTTGTCCTTCATAATATCTTAGCATGCTGTCCTTCTTTTCTAGCCTAAATATTTTATTTAAATTAAAAAAAAAATACGTAAATCAGAACCAATATCAACGGTCTTTTGGCGCTTGGGACTCATAAACAAAGTATAAACACCCCTTTCGGTGTTGTTAATTGAGCTGTTTTAAACAGAGTTTTAAATGTCTCGTTACTTTTTTAAGCATTCCTTTTTTATCTGCTCGGGGTCTGGCTGTTGAGAAAAAACTTGTCCTCGCCTTTCTTTGAAAGATCAAACTTTTGTCTTTTGTATCATCAAAATCGGCCTGTAAAACGATTATATCTTCCATCCGTGATGTTGAGTCAACTACGCGTTATTTATTGTCATTTAAACGAGCTAAGTTTAGCTGTTATTAGGTGAACTTAGCTGTGTTCTTTTGGAGTTTAGTTTTTATTTTTTTGCTATCGGCACCTACACTAATAAAACAGGCCGAGAGCTAAAGACAAACCGCCTAGAGTAAAGCTGCTGTCGCCTATGCCCTTTGCTAAAAACCAACACTTCGTTCCTGCTGATAGTGCACTTATATCGATGCTCCAGTACTAACATAAGTAACAGCAGTAAAGGCAGCAGAATACCTTCGTTTGGTTTTGCGGTATTTTGAAAGATCTGCGCTAGTACGTGGCTGCATTTGCGTAATGTTTGTTAATCTAAAGGTTTTTATGTTTAGGGTTTCTACTATCTTCTTCTTTTGGCGGCGCTGTAGGCACTTGGATAAACCTGAACAGACCATGCGTTTTATAAAATAAAAATAATTTTAGTATGTATATCTTTTATTCTGATATTTTCAATATGCAGCTGCGCATCCATATATTAAAAACAAAATGTACATTAAGCGGTTTATCGGCTTCTCTTCTTTAGCAATTTGCATGTTTATTACTTCTCTACAGCTCATCTCCCCGCTTCCATGCAACTGATAGCCTCTTTGACCTTAGGTCAAGCCTTAAACCGTTATTTGTTGTTAAATATCATCAAGCCTAACATTGTGAAGAGTAAATCTTTAGACACTAAGGTCTGCTGTTAGACTTCGACCCTCACCACCCCCAAACAATTTTCTTATTTCGTCAAAATGATGATTACGGTCTAACCCGCTAGCGTAGATTTGTTAGGACTACCAACCAATTGTCATTGCACTTTCGCTATTTAGGATTAAAAACTTTTCACTTGCTCTTTTGAACGGTTCTTCATCTCACACAGCAATAAAATACCTTTAAGCGATCTTGCTGCGCCCCTAAAACTAAAATTCCATAAAGTTCTGCCCTGCTTCTGGATATGTTGTATGATGAATCACTCTTTCGTAATATATTGATAATTGGACTGATATTGTTGCTCAATCACCTTCTAAATTAGGGTTGCTAACAACGTCATACGCTAACGAGATGTCCAGAAATCCGGTATCATTGCTTCGGTTGTCTGTTTGATCTGATAACACTTTGGTAATCGTAAAAGGGAGTTCATATGACTTCGTCTTTTAATGGCTCCTTGAAAGTATGGCGCATGCGCTTTTAACAACTCAAAATCTAAGGGAATGAACAGCGATTTCCATACGCAAACTTTAACGGGCTACATACTTTTTTGGCCGTCTTTAGTATCTTCAGCGCCTATGCTATGTTTAGTGCTTCGTCATTTTCGATTCCATTGAAAAACGCAAGATAGCCCTTTCATTCCCGGGTACCATAATCAGAATAGGTTAAAAAATATTCTGCATTGTGTAAAGAAAAAAGATTTCTTGCCCCTCAAGTTTTATAGAAAGTTTCTTAACAATTCCCGCCCCAAAATGCTGACATCTGTCCTGGTTTTTGTCTGTTGATGAATCGAGTAACTATTTTGAAAGTAAACGCGCAGAGCCGGCACAATTCACTTCATACTGCTCCTAGGTCCCGGAAATTTGACAGTAAGATTTGATCTCAGCAATAGTAGATGGATTATTAGGAACAGTAATAATCCGTTTATTTCCCCTTCACGCCAAAGGTTCTTTCGTCTTTCTATGCGGTCAAGATCGAGCCATATGCAATGTAACATTTTTTTTATATAACTAATAAAAAATAATTATTAAAGATACATGGCAGCATTGAAGAGAAGATTATGAAGTTTTTGATCGTGGAGACGACATGAGTGATTCCCCTTGGAGCGGCATCGCTCGGGCTCTCATTGCATGATGAATTAGCAGAAATATCGGAGTACATTACCAACAAGTCGGTATAAATTACAACAGTAAGGGTCAGATCATTAACCAAAGTTTAGGCCAAGAACCTCCCGAATTAATGACCCTAATGATTTAGAAGTAAAAGATACCATTTTGTTTTGTGAGGAGCGACCAAGGACAACTTGTTCACTTACAACTAAAAAAGACCCATCAAAGTTTTAGAGCCGTGGCTCAATTAGAACTAGACTCCCTGCGAGCGTACAAAATCGCCTTGGCCTTGTTAGGGCCCAAAATTATGGCGGAGGCAATATGCTAAACTTCAACAACAACACTGCAAGAACTCCCAACAGATAAACCAAAATGCACAAACAAGAACTTAAGAATTAACAATCACAGGAGAAGTAATAAATGTAATAGAAGCAGAAATCCAGTTTTCAGAGAAACACGTAAAGACATACAACACTCGACCGCGAAACCCATGCGAGAAATAGCGGCCCTTGATCCGTACTTTAAGAACCATCAGAGGCGAATTAACAAACACTTTAGCAAACTAGGTAATAACTAGATGAGCATATAGAAAGAAAAGAAAAACTCGTTGGAGGGCTGATGACGCCAACTTAGGGCAAGATATTAAAGAAGAATAACCCAAAGACTAACAGATCTTGAACAAGAAAGATCACAAGACTAGAAGTGCTAACTACTAACCGAGACCAATTACGAACTGCAAGTGAATAAATAAGAGAAACTAAGCCGAAAAATTTTTATATGAAGACACAACGCTAAGCAGAAAGAATCCCGAACACGTTAAGAGCAAGAAGTCACAATTAGTAGCGTTATACCAGCCCTTAGGATTTGCCAATAAGCACGCTGGTGTTGGCTATTACAGGCGGCGGTGGAGGCAAAGTCCAGTGCCTCCGCCGCCATCGCCTGAAAATCATGGGTAAAAAAACAAGCTTGACATCTTGCAAGTTATTAAAAAAAATTAGCTGTAAAGCCGTGAACGCTTTACCAGAATATTGGGGGAGTATTGTCAGCTGGCTTTTGTCTACTGCAGCCAAGTAGTTGGCTTTATGGCCGAGCACTTATGGCAATATAGTCTCTTAATAGGTGGGGTTCCTATTTAGTAAAAAAAAAAAATGGGGATAAAAAGATAAAGACCAAGTAATCCTAGGCCAGTTAATCCAAGAACAAGCGCTGGTCTTTTCCAGATTCATTGGACCATCGCGACAGCGCCGCGAGCTTTGCTGAGTCTTTCAATGGCCCTTTTGGGCTTTGGCCGCGGGATTGGATGACTTCATTATCGGCGTTCGTTTTACTGCTTGCAATATTACGGCTCAGAAATTATGTCGTTTTTTCCTCAACCTTCTGTTCATTCGCCTGCTATAAGAATTTCATTAATATAGTTTATTATGTACCGACCTGGAGTCTGGAGTCAGAAGGCAGCATGTATAAACCAGTGCCAACAGCAAAGTCTACTTTCGATCTTGCGAATTGTAAAACATTTTGGTACCTTTTAATACTTGAAGGCAAATTAACAGTAGAATTAATGGCGTCCTCTAAATTTGCTAAGTATTGTTTTTGCGCGTCAAAGCCAGTAGAAGGATCAGTTATGCTTGATCTTGCCTGTGCTTGCGACCCTAGCAAACACCAAACGTAAGTACGAATAGAGTCGTTTATTCGTTCTATTCCCGCCCTAGTTAGGCCCTTAGAAGTGTCTAAGATAAATGTTGTCCATGCTGTTTTATGCTCTTGCTCTATGGACCCGAGGTGAAAAGCTGTTGCGCTTGAAGAGAAAGATGTGTAAGGAGGATTCCAGTCAAATTTAAACTTTCTGTGCATGCCCCAAAAATAAGGGTGCCTAGACCATGATTAAGATCCAACTTTTGTCTAAAGTCCGTCTTGGTGTTAATATTGAATTCGTTACAGATCCTTTCAAAAGCCTTCATGTCTATTATGTTGCTGAATGGATTAAACGGTTTGTCATTTGTAATGGCGCTCGCAGTTCAGTCAAAATACGCCTAAAGGTGTAATAAAAATGAAATCTGTACACTGACCTCACCAAAGATCAGGATGATTTAAGTGATCAGCATACGACACTCCACACCCAGTTGATGCACAAAACACAGCAAAGTTTAACTGGTTCTGATAAAACTGCATCGGATGACTAAACCACGCTTTCGCGATGTAGTCTTTTTTAATAGGGGGGTTAAGATATCTGTTTAATGGCGTACTCACCTTTTTATGAAAAGCGACAGTCTGGGTCACAGAAATGTCGAGGGTGTCAGTTGTTATATTTTTAAGATTGTAGTGCGGCCCAACAGAATATTTTGCATCAGTATATTTGAATGCACTCATTTTTAATTTGTTTTAAAAAATGTTTGTAACAATAACAACTCAAGACCGCCCTTCGTTTTTAGAACATGCTATTGATAACAATTGCGGGGCCAAAACGGTCGCGCTCCATGAAATATTTTACAAAGTCGTATGGTTTAATATAACTAAAGCCAAGGGGAATAATAAGATTACAAAATATGAAAGGAGAACAAACGACGTTAAACAGTTAACAATACCTGATGGTTATTACGGGTTTTGCTCACTAAAAGAAGCAATGAGTAACTTAGACATTACTCTTAAACTTAACAATGCAAATCTAAAAACAATATTAACATTCAAACCTGAAGAAGCAAATACGATTTTGATAAAGAGCTACTAAAATGCTAGGCTTTATACAACTTAGCCATCTACCCACTCATAGTCTTAGTGTTTCCCAGATAAACTACGTTAGGGAAAGTCCGCTCAATCTTGCATTACATCATTACTCTATGTTCATTGTAGATGAGCTAACACTGATGAAAACTTATATGATGGAAGGCCCTCAACTGTTTTAAGACCTCTGCCGTCAGGGAAAGCGCATATGCGATTATGAAATTATACACTTCCCTAATATACAGTTTAAAAAAGATTAGTTTGTGGAGGGACGGATCATTTAATCTAAAACAAAGACAAACGGGGAAAGTCCGTAAAATGATGATAACTGCACATTGTTTTGAAATAAAATAATAACGCAACTATAAAAATGAATGTCGCGTGCC
Organism: Conus ventricosus; assembly: GCA_018398815.1. NCBI lineage: Eukaryota > Metazoa > Mollusca > Gastropoda > Neogastropoda > Conidae > Conus > Conus ventricosus. The sequence continues at coordinate 89,167,340 of CM031602.1, read as the reverse complement.
AGAAGAACCCAGAGGATTACATTAGCGCCTGGTGAGGTGTAAAACCTAGAATTAAAAGACCTTGCAGACGTTGCGGACTTTGAACAGAACTGAGAGATAGGCACTTTGTATGGGTTTGAGTAATCACATATAAGATGGTGATTATAAACGCAAAGAGGTTAGGCGACAGTAAAAAGTTTCCTAAACTAGAAACAGCTGCGCAATCTAAGAGGCAAATAATGATTGGCCAGTATGAAATATAAAATATTCGAAAACCTGACCTCAATGGCACTTAGAACCATATTATAGAATGGGAAATAAAATTTAGAATTCATAAAGCCATTTACGGGGGGGATATTTAGCCGCCAAAAAAGTTTCAGAAAAGCTTTCAACTCTGCCCTTTACATGTAAGTCTTATGCCAGAGACAATATCAGAAAGAGATTGAAATAAGCCGTATGGGAATAAACAGTACATCCTCCACACAGAAAGAATCATTTTTGAAAGATGCTTCTACACAATTTACAGTTTCATTCGCAAAAAAATTAGGAGACACACGATCACAATTGAAAATATTTGAAATTTCTGTCTTAAAAGAAGTAAAGAGGGATGGGTTGTGGGCTTAGTGGACACCTTCTAAGGAATTCTAATTAGCTGGCAAAACTTAGACGTTGAAAAACTTAAAGTTTACCGACCGACATTCTTCACAATGGCGAGGATATAAAGGTCATAACAACCAGCAACAAAATCAATATTAGTCTAAATAAAACAATCTTACAGAACGAATTGATAATCTTACCATTTAGGCCTCATAGGGTTTTATTACACTGAACAAGTTTTGACCAGAGAGTAATAAAAAAACAATAACTGGATTAGATTAAGTTCTTTATAAACAACTATGGAGCACATTTAAACTTTATGACAAAACCCCTCATTGTTAATGATTTTAGGACGACTGGTTGTGGAAAAACAATATTTACCTCAACCTTGTTAACAAACATATTATCGTTATAATTTTGATCAATAATGTGCTTTTCTGCCCAACCCGTAAATGGAACAAAGCATATCATAATAGAAGGTTTATATGGACAACTGATGACATATATATTAGTTGCATCCTAGCAGATAAACTGAGAGAATGTTTAGAACAGTTTTTATAGACTGTTTGAAGGAACGCGAAACAACTATTTATTATAGATGACTGTTCACAAAAGAGACAATAGTTAAAAAGAAAACACTTTATAGTCGAAACTAGCTTTCAGCGGAGACCAGCTGGGAAAGTGTTGGATCTATGCCAGACAATACGCGTTTTAAAAGCTTAGAGACCAGTTAAAGTACTGTAGCTCTATTCACAAGAAAGACCAAAGACTATTTGAAGAATGTTGCGCGAACTGATGTTATTGAAAACGACCAGAAAACAAGGATTAAACAAAAAACTAAAATCTAAAAAGTTTAGTAAATTAGTATTAAAAACGATAACCCTGCCCACAGTATGTTTGTTTGTAGATACTCGATTATTTTTTGGTTATTGACGTCTTACTTGCCAGAGAACAGAAATCTGCGCTTGCGTGTGAGTGGTGTGTCTGCCCGCCTCTCTGTCTGTCTGTTCTGTCTCTTCTCTCTCTGTCTCCTCCTTCTCTGCTTTCTGTCTGTCTGCCGGTTGATTCCTCTCTCGTACTCTCTTCCGCCAACAGAAAAGCGGCTAATTAGGCCACTTTCGCCAAAAACTCGGTGTTGAGCAGGTGGGGTTGAACAGACATTTTATCTGTTCTCTACACGACAACAACAACGACAATAAATAAATGACGCAGTTCCACCACCCTAGGAAGGGTCAATCGTCATAGGCCTCGGGTGACAAAATCGTGACAAACCCCCCCTTCTAAAGCGTCTGTTTCTCTGGTATATCATGCTCCTTTGAACCTTGACGTATGCAAATTCACAACAATGGGAATGAACCAACACTCTGTGACGCAAGTACGATATATCCAATACAACATTCCACGATAGAATCACACAGGGAGATACATACTACATTTATCAAACACATAAGCAAACCTTCCAACACTACAAGTAGCAATTCCGAACCGGTGGATTCTCTACCGTTAACATCACTGAAGTGAAAACCGTCACTACACATGATAGAGACAAAAGGGGGGATATAACCCCTGGTTGAGGGG
>CM031602.1:89152136-89165086 GCA_018398815.1 Conus ventricosus | reverse complement strand
CGTTTACAGAATGTATGTTGGGGTAATATAATAAAATTTATTTAGCACATTTGGGCCGTTTATTTGAAATTGAGAGAAAAATAAAAAGAAATGACACACAAAAAAGGGCGACATCATTTTTTAGCAATTAAATCCTTCCAGAACACAGTCCAACCAGTGGCCAAAAATTAGCATTTGAAACCAACGGAAACACTGCCCCCTCCTCTCCTCCCCCCCCCCCCCCCCCCCATCTAAAAGATGCAAGAAACATGCCTGAGCAACAAAGTGGACGAGCCCCCAACAACTGCTGCCCAGCATGATATGAATTATGGACTACGTCTCAGAATCATCCCTTCTGTTCAGCACTGGTGAAACAAATTGATCACTGACAAGGAAAAGATCTTGGAATGGTTCGCAGAACACTTCAATAGCGTACTGAATCACCTATTGTCCATCAATGACAAATCATTGACCGACTTCATCATGTGCCCACCAGCAAAAAAATTTGAATGAACCACCAATCCACTTGGAGACCCGGAAAGTTATATGTTTGCTGTCCAGTGGCAAAGCTCCAGGTTTAGACTCCATACCACTGAGGTCTGCATAGAAGGTGGCTCAGCTCTGACTGAACAGCTTCATAAATTGTTTCTTCTGGGGTACGGTCCCTGCACAAATGGAGTAAAGCAAGGCCGCCCCTCGGAAACCCCCATTCAGTTACCATCATGTTCTCTGCAAACTTCACTGACTTTTTGGGGGAGAAGAGAACGTAGGCAGGGACATCAATTCAGAACAGATGGAAACCTGATTAACGTCAAGAGGTCCATTAAAAACTAAGGTTGTGACAAACATTATTAGGGACGTTCTGTTTGAAGATAATTGCACCCTAAATGCTGACTCTTAACTTCAGACATGCTGCACGAACTTTGGTCTCACCATGAAATACAAAGGAGATGACAGTTCTGCATAAATCTGGGCCAGGCAGGACCCTACACTCACCTAACATCACAATCAACGTTTGAGACTCGCTGCGGTGATAGTTTCATCTGCCTTGGCAGTACACGGCCTCACCCCCTATGTAACATGGGCGGTGGCAACCCAAACTTCACCCTGACGATAGTCAAGCCGCTTGAAACAAATTTGTAGATAATTTTAGCACTCCTTTTAATACTTGTTTTTATATACACACACACACACACACACACACACACACAAATATATATATATATATTATATAATATATATAAATATAATATATATAATAAATATATTTATATAAAATATACTGCTGAACAATTAAATATATTATAAGGAAGAACAGGAAAAGGAATATCATATGGTACAATCCCCCATATGATGCAAGAGTTAAAAACAAATGTGGGGAAAGAATTCTTTGAAATCTTGACATCACTTTCCCAAAAGACATAAATTATTTAAGATATTCAACAAAAACAAAAACCAAATATCATATTCATGTATGCCGAATCTTAAAATGCCATCGATTCAGCAAACAAAATGAAAAGCAGCACAGAGAAAAAGAGTGTAACGAAAGGAAATCTTTTTAACTGACCAAAACCGAACAGTGTCCCTAAGCAAAAAATGCCTTTACAAAAACATTGTGTACCAAGCCACTGTAACATCAGAGAACACAAAAGAAACACATGTAGGGGATCGCTGAAAAAAAAATTCAAAACTAATATGCAAACCACAAACAATCATTCAACAAAGAAAGATAAAAAAAACCAAACAGAATTGAGTAAATACATTTGGAAACATAAAGATAAAAACATAGACTACAAAATATTCTGGAAAATCTTAAAAGAGCACACGAAACAACATTTCAAAAAATGTAATCTGCCTTACAGAGAAATACATTACACATGTAAACCACAGTTGGCAACTCTAAATGTTAGAACAGAAATGGTTAGCAATTGCAGACACAGATGGAAGTTCCTATCAGTGAATAAAACCAACACCTGAGAAACACATGTGCACGGGGAGAACAGGAAAACCTTCATTCTGGCCACCTTCGCCCTCAACCAGTTTTCGGGCGAAAGTGGCCCAGAAAAGGTTTTCCTGTTCTCTGACAAGTAAACTTCAATAGCCAAGAAATAACGATTATCTACAAACAAACAAACTGTGTGGGTTATCCGTTTTCAATACTAATTTACTAAACTTTTAGATTTTAGTTTTTGCTTATCCTGTGTTTTTCCTGGTCATTTTCAAAAACATCATTTTTGCGCAAACATTCTTCAAATGAGTCTCTGTCTTTTATGTGAAATAAAACTACAGTCTTTTAAATGTTCTCTAAAGTCTTTTTAAAACCGAGTTATATTTCTGGCATAAAATCCACACACTTATCCCGCATGTCTTCCGCTGAAAGCTAGTTTCGACAAAGGTTTCTCTTTTAACTATGTCCCCTTTCTGCCGAACAGTCATCTATAATAAATAGTGTCTGCGTTCTTCAAACAGTCTATAAAACTGTTCTAAACACTCACTCATTTTTTTGCTAGGATCAACTAAATATATGTCATCATCTGTCCATATAAACCTTCTATTATGATATGCTTTGTTCCATTTAAGGGGTTGGACAGAAAACCACAAATGATTAAAATTATAACGATAAACTGTTTGTAACAGTCGAGGATAAATATTGTTTTCCACAACCAGTCTGCCCACAAATCAATGAGCAATGAGAGTTTTTGTCATAAAGTTTAACTGCTCCATAGTTTTTATAACAGAACTTAATCAATCCCGGGTTTTTGTTTTTACATACCCTCGTTAAAAAACGTTCAGTATAAAAAAAACCTATAAGGCCTAAGTGTTAAAATTAACCCAAATTTCCCGTGCGAAAAGATTGTTTTTTTAGACAAATATTGTTTTTGTTGCTTGTTGTTAGCCCTTAATACCCCCGGCCTTTGGAAAAATGACAACCGTAATTTTAAACGTCCGCCAAGTTTTGCCAGTAATTAAAATTTCCCTTTAAAAAGGAGCCCCCACTAACGCCCCACAACCCATCCTCTCCTTTTTTTTAAACGGGAAATTTCAAAATTTTTGTGAAGGTTCCCCTAATTTCATTTGCGGCATGAACTGAAATTTTGGGAAAAAGCATTTTTTAAAAACCGCTTTCCTTCTTGGGGGTGTACTTTTTTTTTCCCATACGGCTTTATTTAAATCTTTTCCCCGACTATTGTCATCGGGCATAAAAATTACATTAAAGGGCCAGAGTTAATGTTTTTCTGAATTTTTTTTTGGCGGCCCAAAAAAAATGAAAATGGCTTATGAATTCAAATTTTTTGTCCCATTCTAAAAAGGGTTCTAAGTGCCATTTGGGGTAGGTTTTCAAAAAAAACAATTTATTTTCATATGGCCAACATTATTTGCCTCTGATTGCGCAGTTGTTCTATTTTTGAAACTTTTTGTTGTCCCCAAACCTTTTTTGCTTTTATAATCCCCTCTTTGTGTACTCAAAAAACCATACCAAAGTGTTTTTTCACCATTCTTTTCAAAGCCAAAACGCTGCAAGGTTTTTTAAATTTTAAAAATTGTACCCCTCACGGGCTAATGTAACTCCTGGTTTTCTGGCCCCGCGACATTTTTTTTTAGTAACGTATTATTTATTTCCAAAAAAATGTGCGGGTTACACATTTCACGATTTTCCCCTTTTTGTCTGAAATTTTTATATTAAAATCCAACCCCCGCAAACAAAATTTTTTTAAACTGTAAATTGGGGAAATTTGATAATTTTCTAATCGCAATATCAGCTTTCCTGAGGGAAAAGAGCTTTAAAACAGTTGAGGGCCTTCCTTTAATAAGTTTTCATCAGTGCTTAGCTCTCCAAAGAACATAGATAATGAATGAAAGCAATCGAGCGGACTTTCCCCCTCAAAATATTTTTGGGTCGGTGTAACTCTAAATCTAAATTGTTAGCCGAAACCCAAACTTTTTTTCTAGCTTTTATAAAAATGTAACCTCTCTTTTCAGGCTAAATTAACATTTTTTTTAGATTTGCATTTTTAAGTTTGAGAGTAATGTCAAATTACTCATTGCTTTTTTTTAGTGGAAAAAAACCCGAATAACCATCGGGTATTTTTAACTCGTAATTTTGGGCCCCTGTTTTTTCAATTTTTAAACCCTTTATTATTTCCTTGGCTTCGTTTATATTAAACCATCGACTTTGAAAAAATTTCGGGGAGGCGACCTTTTTTGGCCCGCAATTGTTATAAATGCTGTTCAAAAACGAAGGGCGGTCGGGGTTGTTTTGTTCAAACTTTTTTGAACGAAATAAAATGACGTTTCAAATATACTATGAAAAATATTTGTTGGGCCGCCCTACAATTTTAAAAAAATTTTGCAATGATACCTTGACTTTGCTGGCCCCAGACTGCCTCTTTTCTAAAAGGTGATACCTTTTTAAGCGATATTTTAAACCCCCCCTTTTAAAAACGACCACTCAAAAAAGCGTGTTTGTCTCCGATCAGTTTTATCAGAACCTTTTTAAACTTGCGGTTTTGCGCATAACTGGGTGGGGGAGTTCATCCCGACTTTTAAATCCCCAGCCTTTTTGGTGAGGTCAGTGACATTTTTCTTTTCTATTAAACCTTCAAACGTATTTTGATGAATGCAACGCCTTTTGCCAAATGACAAACCTTTTTAACCCATCAGAACTAATAGACAGAAGGTTTTTAAAAAGGTCTGTAACGAATTCAATATTAACATCAAGACAGGTTAAAAACAAAATTTGGATCAAAATCAGGGGCCTAGGCGACCTTTATTTTCGGGGCACGACAAAAAGTTAACAGACTGGCACCCCTCCTTTCAAATTTTCTTTTTTGGGCCAACTTTTGGGCCCGGGGCCCCCACGAAAGAGCATAAAACGCATGGAAAACATTTATCTTAGACACTTCTAAGGCCTAACTAGAGGGGAAAATAACAAATTTAAAGCCTATTCGTACTTACTTTGGTGTTTGCTTTTCGAAAGCCAGCAAGATCGAGCATAACGACCCTTCTACGGGCTTTGACGCAAAAAAACAAATTTGGGCAAATTTGAGGCCCATTAATTCTACAGTTATTTCCCTTTCAATATTAAAAGGTACCAACATGTTTACAATACGAAAGACGAAAGTAGATTTGCTTTGGGCACGGGTTTTATACATGTCCCCTTCTGACCTCAACCCCAGATAGGCGTAATAAAAACACAATAATGAACCCTTGTGGGGGAAATGAACAGAAGGTCGGAAAAAACGACTAAATTCTGGCCAGTAATTTTACAACAAAAAAAAACCCCCAATTAAGTCATCTAATTCCCGAAGTCCAAACCCCAAAAGTCATTGAAACTCAGCAAAGCTCGCGGCCCTCTTTTCGCGATGACCAGAATAAAAAAGACAGCGCTTGTTTTTGATAACGGGAAAAGGTTTACTTGGCTTACTTACAAAAAAACCCCAAACATTACAAAAAACAAATTCCATAATGCCGGCCAAAAAGCAATACTTTGCTTGCAGGACAAAACCCCAAGGACAATACCCCCTATTCCTGAAAGGTCCACGGTTTTAAAAACCAGTAATTTTTTTAATAAACTTGCAAATGACAAGCTGTTTTTTTCCCCATGATTTATCGGGTGGGGCGTGGCGGTGGCGGCGGAGGCACGGGACTTTGCCCTCCACCCCGCCTTTTTAATACCCATCACCATGTCTTATTGAAAATCCAAAGGGGCTGTTAAAACGCTTGCTAATGTGACCCCTGCTCTCAAAACAGTTTTATTCTTTCTGCTAGTGTGTGTCTTCAAAAAAAATTTTTTTCGATAGTTTCTCTTTTTTCTATTCACTTGAGTTCGTAATTGCTCGGTTGCATCACCTTCTAGTTTTTGCCGATCTTCTTGTTAAAGATTTTTAGTTTTTGTCTTATTCTTTCTTTAATATCGGGGCCCTAAGTTGGCGTCATCACCTCCGAGTTTTTTTTTTTCTTTTTTTAGCTCTTTTAGTTCCCCTATTTTTGTAAATTGTTTGTTAATTCGCCTCTAATGGTTTTAAAGCATGATAAAGGGGCCGCTATTTTTGCATGGGACGGGGAGTCTGTATATCTTTAATGCTGTTTTTTTAAAACGTTTTCTGCTTCTATTGATTTATTTTTTCATCCCGATTGATTTAATTTTTTTTAAGTTCCATGTTTTGTATTTGGTTGGGGTTGGAAGTTTAGCAGTGTGTTTTGAAGTTTAGAAACTGCATCCCTTCTAATTTTGGTTAGCAATGCCAAGGCGATTTTGATCTTTCACCTGAGTCTTTGTATAATTGTACTCTTGGCTAAAAATTTTGATGGGTCTGGTTTAGTTGAAAGCAAAAGTTTCCTTGGTGTTTTTACAGACAAATGGTCATCTTTTAATTCAAAATCTTTTGGGGTCTATAAATTCGGGGGGGTTTTGTCCTAAATTTGTAAAATTTTTAACCTTATTTTGTTAATTCACCCGCATTGAGAGCATTGAGCGATGCCGTGTCAAAGGGATCATTTCATATGTCGTCCCCAGGGTAAAAAACACATAACTTCTTCACCTTCATGCCTGCCTTTTTTAAATAATTAACTTTTTTTTTTGTTTATAAAAAAATGCCACAAGCACAGGCTCGATTCTTGCCCCGTAAAAAGACTGAAAGAACCCAATGGCGGGGAAGGGGAAATAACGGAAATTCGTTCCCAAAAAATCCCTATATTGATCAGATCAAATTCTTTCTGTCAAAATTCCCGACCAGGAGGGATGAAGTGATTTTGCCAGGCTCGCTCGTCTTTTCTTTCAAAATAAAATCGCTTCAAAACAAAAGACCCAAAAAAGGGCAGTTGTAAGAACGGGGGGGCAATCGTTAAGAAAAAAATTGGGGGCAAAAATTTTTTTTTCAAAAATCAGAAAGAAAAAACGAACATGGAACGGGAATTTAAAAAAGGGGATTTTTGCTTTCAAGGAATTGAAAATGAAAGAAGGGCTAAAAAATAGAATAGGCCCGCAATACTAAAGAGGAAAAAAATGTACTGTAAATTTTCGTATGGGGAAAAAGCTTTTTTTCCCTTCCTTAAATTTTTAGTTTTAAAAGGCATGCCCATACTTTCAAGGGGCATTAAAAAACGATTGTCATATAACTAACTTTTTTAAGAATAAAAACGTGTTATCAAATCATCAGCACCGAAAACAAATTTAAACATTTCTGAATCTCGTTAAGGGGTTACGTTGTTTTGCAACCTAAATTAGCAGACTGATTTAGAGTCAATATGAGTCAAAATTTGCAAAAATTCGAAAGATTATCATGAACTATCCCGAACGGAACACTATATGGAATTTTTTGTTTTAGCGTCGTTGCAAACGCTTTAAAGTAAAATTTTATTGCTTGTGAAGTTTAAAAACCCTCAAAAAAGAAGTGAAAGTTTTTTTTAAACCTAAAATAACGAAAGTGCAATGTACAAAAGACGGTATCCTAACCAAATTACGCTAGCGGGGTTAACCTATCATCATTTTTACGAAAATAAGAAAATTGTTTGGGGGGGAGGGTAGAAGTTAACAGCGACCTAGCGTCTAAAGATTTGATCTTCACAATTTAGGTTGAGATTATTTAACAACAAAATAGGTTTATGGGTTTTACCTAGGTAAAAGGGGGATAATCAGTTTTACGGGAAACGGGAGAAAAATGAGAGACGTAATAAACTTCAAATTGATAAAAAAGAAAAGCCCATAAACCCCTTAAATGTACATTTGTTTTATTAATGAGCGCAGTTAATTTGGGGTAGCAAACAAAGGTAAGATACTAATTATTTTTTCATTTTAAAAAAAGCATTCGTTAAGGTTTATCCAAAGTCCCCCAGCACCCGGGGTGCCAAAAAAATAGCGGCAATTTGCGTTAAGAAACCCTGAATAAAAACCTTTAGATAAAAAACTTACACAAAGCAACAAAAACTAGAGCATCCCCCTTTAAAATACAGCAAAACCCAAACGAAGGGATTTTTGGCCTTTAATGCTGTTAATTGTTAATACTGGAACATCGACTATAAGGCTCTATCAGAGGGAAAGGTGTTGGTCTCTTGAACGGGGAAGCGCACCGAGTTTACCCCTTTGGGGGTTTTTTTTTAGCCTCGGCCTGTGTTCATTAGCGTAAGTGCAGCTGGGAAAAAATTAAAAAAATAAACCCCAAAAGCACACAGCTAGGTTAACTAAAAACGGCTAAACTTCGTTCGTTTAAAGACAATAAAAAAAGCGAGTTGCCAAACATCACGGATGAAAATTTAACCGTTTACAGGGCCCATTTTGATGACTACAAAAGCAAAAGTTTGATCTTCAAAAAGGCGGGGCAAATTTTTCTCAACAGCCAGCCCCCCAGCAGAAAAAAGGGAAAGCTTAAAAAAAGTAAAAAGAAACTTAAACTTGTTCTAACAGCTCACATTAACAACACCAAAAAGGGTTTTTAAATTTATTTTGGTCCAAGCCAAAAAAGAGTTGATATTGATTTGATTTAAACCCTGTATTTTTTTTTAATTTAAATAAATATGTTGGGTTGAAAAAAAGACACATCTAAGATATATAAGGACAAGACGAATTTTTTGAAGGAATGCTCGGAGAGAGGTTTTTTCAAAGCACTGAATGAATTGATTTAGAATATTTTCCCCAAAAAACGTCGGCAATGTTGTTTTTGCTATTTCTCAAGTTCCGGTAAACTAACAATAGACCACCTTTTAAAGAATGTTAGCGTTTTAATCGCTATGTAAAAATAAATAAAAAACCTAGAATTTTGGGGGTCGACTAAACAACAACTTTCTTTCCTCTAATGATTAACCCCCGTTGGGGAACGAAAGCTTACACTTTGCGCTGCCGCTGAAGAACTAAAATGGAGGGTTGGTTGGTCAAGGGCATCTTAAGATTAATTAAAAAGGTATATGCACCCATTGTAGGGAGGGTTCTTCCCTACCCCGGGAGTTTGGTTTTTAAAAAAAGAGCATTTAAAAATAAAAAATTCAGACAAAAATGTTTAGGGGTGTTTTGCAAGGCGCATCAGTCCGCGACCACGCGAGAGAGTGAAAATAAAACCCCATCGGGAATCACCAAGTCTTAAACTTCATGGGTACCTTTCCCGTTAGTTAGACCCAAAAAGATCAGTTTGAAGAACAAAAAAACCCAATAAAAGTTTAAAGTTAAAAAACCCTGGGATGAGGAAACAAATTGGTGCCAATTAAAGTTCCAAAAACAGTCCAAAAAAAGGGAACCAGCCAAAATCATGTGGCTTACTCCTAATGTTTTCGCCCGCAGGGGTGCCCCATTACACATTTATACGAACAATGAGTAGACTAATGCAGCAAAATTCAAAAGATCAGGCAAAAAAGAATTCTGTAAAAATGTTTTAACAAAAAGCCCCTCTGTTCAAGCCCCGACGAACATAAAAACATTGTAAAATTCGTAAATTAAGACAGAAAACTAGCCCCCCCCAGGGCTAAAGTTGTTTTAAGAACTGGAAAAGGCTGAAATTCCCAATTTTTTTAGCGACTTCGAGTCGTTATTGTACCTTTTGAAGGGGCCCGGGGCCACAAAAAATTCGAAAAAAATCTTAATGGAATCATCAGATTTGTTCATTTGCCTTTTATTATTGTTTGGGGCGTGGTGTCATTAAAAGCCGAATTATAAAACCCGATCGGCTAGAAGATTTTTCAGCGCAGCAGCAATGCGAATGATTGTTCAATAACGAATTTAATTTAAAATTTAGATGACGCCCGAAGACCAACAACGTATGCCTCACCCCTCACTGTTGGATTGGGTTTGGCCTTCTCAGACGCAGCGAATCCCCAGTAAAAGGGCCCTGATCAAATTTGTGGAAAGTTCGAAGGGGGGGCGCTAACAAAGCAATCTTCAACTAAAGTTTTAACCAAGACAGGAAACTGCCTTATTCTTTATAACTTTCGGGTTCGACTCTCATCTTTTAAGAAAACAGTGGACGATGCCCTTTGGTGTATGCCTTCCAGTCATCAGAAAAATACATGGCTTTTTTCTAAATAACATGTCTTTTTATGACTTACAACCATGTGGGGTTTTTAGAGTCACTGGCTATGTTTTCCCTTTAAAATCCTGCCCCAAAAACGGAAGAATATTTTTAACAACCTCGTTAGAAAGGGTTTACCCCTTTTGAGAATAACAGTTGGGAAAAAGGTTTTCGAAAATACACTTCCACCAAAGGGCTTCTTTTTTTACTCGAGGAAAAGGACATTTGTGTTTTGATTACCCGCATCCAAGAACATGGGAGAAGTTAAGTGTAAAACGTGGGGGGAAATACATGTCATTTTAAGGGAGATTTTTTTTGTTGGGGGACGTCTTTTAAAATTACAGAAAACCTGCTGAAACATTAACCTGGATCCCGCGCATTTCATTTTGCGCCCGGGTGCGGGATGCTTTCTTAAAGTTTTTCTGGAGTACGATTTATTTATTGTAATTTACCAATGATTTCAGATGATTGAAAACGGGTTTCGTGGGGGAATTGTTGGCTCGCATCATTACGTAAAACAAACAACAAATATTGGACGACTAGATCCAAGTAAAAGGTCTAACATCTATGTATTTAGATCAAACAATCTGTAAGGATGGGGTATGGCGAAAAACTTCCCTTACGCAACTTTAAAAAGTACACAGCGGCGATCCGAAAATATTCAAAGGATTAAATGGTTGGGGGGTTTAACCCTATCACGCGTGGGTCATTTTAGAAGTTTACTTAGAAAATCCCCATGAACCCATGACCGATAATGACTATCCATTTCAGCAGAAGTCAAGGGTCCCAAAAAACGCCTAAACTTGTGCCCAATCTTCGGGGCAAAAAAAATTAGTCTGTCATTTCGATTCTACAATTTTATTTAAAACATGGTTTAAATTGACAGCGTTTTTATCGATAATTGCTTTTTACAAAAACATTCATAAAACCATACATCATGAAGAACACTGATCTCAGAACAAAACCCACAGATGCTTCAGAAAAAGGACTTTTTCAAGCTGATGAACAACAGCTGTTTTGGAAAAGACTTATGGAGAATCCGCACAAGCGTAAAGATGTCAGATTAGTCACCAGAGGAACGAAGAAAATTAAGCTGACTTCAAAACCAAATTATCAGGACTTCAGAAGATTTCATGATCACCTTTTTGGCATAATGATGAAAAAAAAAAAGGTCAAATTAGACAAACCTGTATTTATTGGGTTTTACTGTTTTAGAATTATCAAAGCTTTTGATGTTAGAATTTCTTTTTGACTACTTTAACCCCTCGTATCCTGAGTCAGAGTACTTTACACAGATACAGATAGTTTTGTTATAGATATCCCTACTGAAAAATTTAAAAAAGACATGGAAATGGAAGTAGCCAAAGGACATGCGGGAGGGTATGATACATCTGATTACCCTAAAGATTCCCCTTTGCATTCAATTACTAACAAAAGGTTTTGGGAAAGATAAAAGGATGAATTATCGGGAAAAGGTTGATCAAGGAGTTTGTTGGTTTAAGGTCAAAAATGACAGTATTTCGAGCCAGGAGAAAATCATTAAGAAAGCAAAGGGAATATCTCGCAGCGTTGCGCAGTCAAACATATCACTGACACTACAAAGAAGCATTGTTTGGCATAAGACTTTTCATCATGAAAACCCGTAAAAATACGATCTAATCTACATGAGATCAACACAACAGTTGTAACAAAGAAGTCATTAGATAGAACAAACACAAAACGGGTGTTTGTTAATCCGGAGTTTTTCATATGCATCGGGCACTGGAGGACCGCATAAACGGGGGTTTTAATTTTTCATTCAACTTTTATTATAAGATCAATCATAGCTTCATCCAAATTTATTTAAATCTTTTCTATGTTTGCTTGACGAGTTCGAATTTTTTTTTATTATTTCAAGATATTTTTTTTCCCAATTTGGGGGTTTGAGTTGTAGGTGATTTTGGAAAGATTAGCATGCATTGATTAATCCTCGAAAATGTTTCCTTAATAGCATTACACGCCTGAAATGATTCCCGTATCATTTTCAAGGTCTCTTCCTTTACCATTCTTGTTTCGTTCTGCGCTTCCTTCTGGCCTTCCATTTTTTAAACCAAAATATGTTTACGTAAATTAATTAAGCGGAACTGTGTCTGGGGGAATTATCTGCAGTTCTTCTTCACAAAAGTCTTGAGGAGCTGGTTGTTTTGTTGTGTCAGTTTCTCGTAATAATACACGGGCGGATTCATTTTTACAATTCTTTTTATTTCATATGGATCAATACTCCAAATTGGATCGGTTGCCCTGATGCGAGTGTCCCCTTCTGCTTCCCCCGGTAAAATAAAAGGTACCTTACTTTCAATCCAAATGGTAAAAGTTTGCCGGATGAAGACTCCCCCTTTCCCCGCAACATTTATTGTTTTTCTTTTGATTGCTTGTACTGGCTTTAGCCCTTTAAATTCTTCATTATTCATTGCGCGCAAAAACTGAGGGCATCTTCTAACCCATTCTGTGTTGCGAGAATTGTCAATCAGCTCTCTGTGATACTGGTAGGAGAAAAGTCTTTTTGGCTAACTGTTTGTTAAAGTTTTCAACTAAACCTGTGATCTGTGAACTCCCGGAATGCCTCTTCTAATGGTAACTCTATGTTTTAACAATAATTGATTCACTTGGCCTTTAAATTCTTTTCCATTTATCGACTTGAATCATGCGAGGGAAAGTTAAGGGGCCTCGTTGGTATACAGTTGTATGGCACAGCAACAGCGAAAACACTCTTTTGCGTTAATGGCTCCGCATCTTTGTATCTTGAAGCTATGTCAATGACTGTGACGCGTACTTAAATCTTTTCGTCTAATCGCATCAGAGGGTAAAAAATAGAAGGTCCATTTGATGGGTGTCGTTTGGGTTGTATTCACAAGTGTGGCTCTGTATTCGTCTAGGCGCAGGTAAATAAATTTGCCAAATCGCTTGTTTAGAAACCTTCTTTGCTGTTGTTCACAA
>CM031602.1:89150842-89152036 GCA_018398815.1 Conus ventricosus | reverse complement strand
TTTTTGTTGCTGTCGCTTCTACCCTGTCACTAGTCCATGCGTGTCAATTCTTTTTTTAGTGCGGAGTTGTCATGTGATTTTTATCGGTTTTGTATTTTTCTGAATAATATATATATATATATATATATAATATAATATATATATATAATATATATATATATATATATACAAGAGAGAGAGAAGAGAGAGAGAGAGAGAGAGAGAGAGAGAGAGAGAGAGAGAGAATGGTGTAAATACCAGCAGAGATTTTTAAAAAAATGCTCAACCGGACTGGGAGGAATGTTGCTCCCAGTCCGGTTGAGCATTTTGTAAAAAATCTCTGCTGGATTTACTACCATTGTCTTAATTGCTCCTCACGTTGAGCACTTTAAATCCAACAGTTTTTAAAATGGACAAAATCAATTTTAAACAATCTACTAAAACGTACCTTTCGCCAAACCTCAATGCTATAATGAAAAGAATGATAGAACAGACAGAAAGGTTTATCAAAAACATGAGATTGAAAGCATTTTTCTTTTGAACCCTAATGCCAAGAAAGAAGATGAAAACACATATGACTTCAAAACATGGCGAGCTCCACCAGCCATTGAAGAAAATGAAGACATTTGAGGATAAAATGAAAAGGATGATAGCCAATATAGAATTCAAAAAATCAAACAACGAATTCCAAACATCGTTAAAAAACGAAATCAAACAAATCCAAAATGACAAAAAAAATATTTGTGAAAGCAGACAAAACCAGCAACTTCTACAAAATGGAAACTAAAGAGTACTCACAGCTTCTCGACAAAAACATCCAAAAATATTACAAAAAAAACTGATAAAACTACATACGAGTACATTAAAAAAAAAGAAAAGGAGCTTGGGCACCAAATGGACTTAAGCGATAGAGTGGAGACAACAGCAGCAAGAGAAGCTTTCATAACACTTAAAGACCACAAACCCAACTTCCTGAATAACCCAACATGCAGATTGATAAATCCATCCAAATCTGAATTAGGAAAAATCAGCAAAAAAATCTTAGAAAAAGCCATAAAAACATGAGAGAACACTGAGCTCAACCTCTGGAAAAACACATACGAAGCCATACAATGGTTCAAGAAACTCAACAAGCAAGAAAATACAGTTTTTATAACATTTGATATAGTAGACTTCTACACATCTATAGATGAAGATCTGCTCACCAAAGCTATA
>CM031602.1:89120842-89145842 GCA_018398815.1 Conus ventricosus | reverse complement strand
TTTCAAACCCAAGGGCCAACACCACCAGCCATAGCCCGAAATGAAAACCTTTGAAATAAAATGAAAAAAATGATAACCAATATTGTTTTTTAAAAAATCTAACCCCGGTTTTCCCCAAAAAACCCAAAAAAAAACCCCCCAAATAAAAAAAGTAAAAAAATGACAAAAAAATTTTTGTGAAGGTTTTTGTTTAAAAACTACCTTTTATTACAAAAGGGAAACCCAAGAGAATACTCTCAACCCCTTGAAAAAAACCCATCCAAAAAACACAAAAAACCGCCCAAAAATTTTTCATGATGCACCCGCACAAAAAGAAAAAAAACTTCCCAGAGCCATAGACCTAAGGACAGGAAGAAGCGACAGAAACAAAAGAAGCTTTCAAAAACACTAAAGACCAAAAGGGCCCAATTTTCATAACAACCCCAACCCTTGTAGACTAATAAACCCACCCAAATCTAAAATTAGGAAAAAGGGAAGCAAAAAAATTTTTGGGAAAAAAAATAATAAAAAAAGGGTAAATCAAACTCTGAATACAACCTCGGAAAGAACACATACGAAGTTACCCCAAATTTTTTAAAAAAAACCAAAAAACCCAAAGTAATACATATTCATCACATTTGACATAGAAGTTTTTTACCCATCTTAGATGGGGAAACAAACTCCCCAAAGCCCTGAATTTTTGCCAAAACCACACAGCCCCTAACAGGGTCAGAAATGGAAATCATTCCCCCACACCCAAAAAAAAAACATTACTAAAACAGAAAAATTTAAAACCCCTTGGACCCGGGAAAAACCCCAACAGAAATCAAACATTCGACTAACCAGGGGAAATATATGAGGTGCAAAAAAGGAACTGGTGGGACAAATTCATGCGCCCAACATCAAAAAAAAAACTGGGGAAAAAAAGTGGACAAATCCCGAGATGAGGGGCCTTGCTGCACAAACCCAAACCCAACCCAAAAACCATCAAAAACCCAAGAAGAAAAAAACTATGCAAAAAGAGAACTAAAAAAATCCCAAAGCCAAATAAACCCGCCCTCAACCATTTTGGGGGGCCGGTTGCCCTCGGCTAGGTATTTATTCATTCTCTAACAGAAAAACCCCCCAAACAAACACTTATCCCAGCTGGGTTTTCTACCTACATTTTTTCCCTTTTAAAATTTTTACAAAATTTTGGGCAAGAGACAGACAGCACGAGGGGGGGCGGGGGGGGCTATAGGGGCCCCCGGCATTGGGCGGACCCCGGGATCATTTAATTTTTTGCTCTTCTATCCCTAGGGTCTTACGATTTGGGCACGGGACAAGAGGTTTTCGTTCACACAGAACCACAGAAAAAGGCAATTATTTGTAAATTCCCAAAAACCCAAACAATCCCAAACCAATACCTTCTTCACCCCCATCGGGCCCAAGGGCCCTCAGATGTCACGGGGTCCACGTTAAACCCCCAATCAACGGGGTTTTATGACGTTTTTTTTCCTCCCGGGGGTTTGGGAGATTCGGCCATTTTTTAAGGGGGTTTTTAAGGGGACAAGAGTGTTTAAACGCACCTTTTTCGTTTCCAACCAAAATAAAAGTTTAAAATCTTTTAGAAACCAAGCAACAAAAACGGAAATGACAGTAAGTAAAACGGGATGTTTTTTTAAACGAATTATTGGGCGCCCCCCAAACAAAAACCCAATGTGTCTTGAACAGCAATCCTCCCAAGCCCAAAACCAATCTTTGCCTCAGGCTAAAGAGACCCCAAACCCTCCAACCATGGCGGCCCAAAGGTATGATAGAAACCCTCACAAGCCCAAACCCAAAAGCGCCCTGCCCCGCCCCAGCCATGGTCGGCCCAAAGGGTCATGAGAGGGGGGGAAAAAAAACCCTTGCCCAGCGCTCCAGCCTGGTTGGTAAAAGGTAACCTCCCGGGAAAATTCGATTTCTTACTTTGTATATAATGAAAATGATCCGTTTCCCGCCTTTTTGGGCGGGTTTTTAAGGCTCCCCTTTTCGGGGGGGCCCGGGGAATAGAATTTTAAAAAGAGACCCGTGATCAATTTTCGGGAACTCGAAAAGTGCTTTTGGGGGCCCGTCTCGAATTTACGTCGTTCAAGGTAAACCCCCCCAAAAGGGCCCTTTCACTTTTGCATGCCTTTTTGGGGCTAGTTAAGAGGGGTGAAAACTAGCAAGCCTCCTAACTGTCCCTTTTCCTTATCACATTTTAAATTCCCATTCAAACATAAATAAGTACTGCAACCCCCCCCACCCCCATCCTTTTTATCCCCCAAACGCATGCAAATAAAAACCCCAAAAAACACAACCCCGAAACGCATGCAATTCTTAATCAAGAAACCCTTTTAAAAGTTTTACTAATCTTCCCAAAGTTTTTAAATTTCAAGCCCCCTTTTTAAGTTCTTATTAAAGTCCCCTTTAAGTTTTACTAAAATTTTCCCCTTTAAGCCCTTTTTAAAGGTTTTTTTAAATTTTCTTAAAAAAAGTCACCTTTAAGTTTCTTAATAAAGTTACCTTTAAAATTTTTCCCTTCACTAAATTCACCTTTAAGTTCTTACTAAAAGTAAAACCTAAAGTTTTTAAATTAAAGCCCACCTCAATTCCCTTAAAATTAAGCACCCCCAAGATTGAAAATTAAAGGGTACCCTTTTTAATACCCCCAAATTTTCTTATTCAAGTTAACTTATAATTATTTTTTTAATTTTAAAAGGATTTTTGCATCTAAAAAATGGTCAAAATGATTTTTTAAATTTTTGGCGGGTTCCCTGGCACCCTTTTTTTTTTGGCTTCTGTTTTTTAAGTGGTTGAAAATTTTTTTTGGAATTTCCTTTTTTTTTTTGCTGTCTTTGTTTATTATTTTAAAAACCGAAATTTAACCCCACCCCCAGCAATACCGCCAAAAATGACAATTGTTTTAAAAAGGAAAATTCCATGAAGCCTTTGGGGGTGAGGCCCCCTGTTGTTTTTGGTGGGCCCCTTAAAATCAACTTGTTCTGGTTTTTTTTTTATGGGTGGGGCTTGAAAAAATTGGCTGGGGCCAAAGCACTTTTTCATAAATAGTTTATTTGTGCTTGTAATTTTAATTTTGTTTGTTTTTTCCCACTCTCAAATATTTTTCCGCTGCAACGTGCCCAGGATGAGGAGGCTTTTTACTGGTCTTTCCCTCCACCTGATTCAATGTTTTCTGTTTTCTGGTTTTTTTGGCTGGGGTCATTTTTTTGGGAAAAAAAAAATCAAATATGATTAAAAGAAATTATCCCTTTGATTAGGGGGTGACAAAATGTTCCAAATCTGGAATATAGAAACACCCCTAGAGATCTAAGATTTTTGTTAAAACGGACCCCCTGCTTTTAAATCATCATAAAATCTTGTTCAAATCAATGGGGTTGCAATCTGGCTACTAGTTTAGTTTTACAAATTTAAGAACTGTTTCCCCCCCCAAACCCTTTTTTTAACCTTTTCTTAAACCTAGTTTTGTTTCCTACCTGCTATGATACTTTACAATGTCTTGGGGGCGAAATTTTAAAAATTTGGTTCTATGCTGAATTCATTTTCGGGGAAATGTTTTTTTTTTTTTCCCCCCATGCGGGCCAAAGAATACCCCCCTTTCCCTTTTTTTGGGCCCATAATAGCTTGGTCATAACCTGGTCTTTTGGGAATAAAAAAGTTCAGGAATTTTTTAAAGTAGATTTTCGCTTTTCTTTTTTTTTTTTTAAATAAATTATAATTATTTTTTTTTTTAAAAAGGAGAAACCGGGAAAAAACCCTTTACAAACCCTTATATACCATTTGCTGTTATTGGGGCCCAAAAGAAAAAGGATACCAATGTTTGGTTTAAAAGCTTTTTAAAAAAATTAAAAACCAAAGGGGATCTTGGCAAGCTGGGCTTTGGGGAAATTCGAAAAGCTAATTGCTATCTTTACAGCCCCTTTTGCTACGAAAGTTTTTATTTAAAGAAAGGGAATTTTCCCCCGCCCCGTTAAAAAATGTAAAAAAAAAAATACTTTTTAAAAAAAAGGGGCTTCATTCTAATGATGAAAAGGGGGAAACGGGGTTTAAAGGGCGCTTGTTTTAAGCGGAAGAAATTTTTACCCCTTTGGGAAAAACTAAAAACCAAATGAAGAGAAAAAAAAGACATAACAAAGCTATGGAGCAACTAGCACTCCCAAAAGAGTACTATAAAAAGCAGAGAATTGGCAGTTAGTTTTTAATTAACGACAAACGGGAAAAAACAGGGACACAGTTTTACAAAAATTTAAAAGACGTTACCAGGCAAAAAAAGAATATTTTTCCTTGTAAAGGAAAACCAATCGAGACTTTCCCCCCCACCAAAATTCAGTGCCCTTTTATAAAACCCATCAGAAAAAAAAAGATGCAAGAAATCGTGTTTTTTCGTCTTTGGAATGACCTTTTGTGTATTTTGTTGCACATAATTTGGCTAAAATAAAAATAAACAAAATCTATTTTTTTCCGCCAAAAGGATTTTGGGAAAGGGAACAGGGGGAATAAAAAAGCTAAGCCAAGCAGGGGGAATTTCAGTAAAACAAACAGCAAAGGAAGGGTTTTATCTCCCCCAAGCAAAATTTGGAAAAATTTTATTTCCCTTTGCACCTAAAACGAAAAGGGACCCCCTTTTGGGGGAAAAAAATTTCCAAACCGACCCCCCCCAAAAAATGGACCTTTATATTTTCCCCCAGGAAAACCAAAATTAGACGAAAAAGTTTTAAGTACGCCCCTCACATCTTTTTGACTAGCTACAAGATACAAAGATGAAAGAACCATTAACCCCAAAAATGCTTCTGCTTTTGCGTTCCCATAAAAACTGTTTTCCCCAAACGAGGCCCCTAACTTTTTCCCCGCATATTAAAGTCGATGTGGAAAAGAATTTAAAGGCCAAGTGAATCAATTTTTGGGTTTTAAAAAAATAGGGGTTACCTTTTAAAAGAAAATTTCCAGGATTTTCACAATCACGGGGCTTTAGTTAAAAAACTTTAAAAAACATTTTATCTGAAAATTTTTTTCGTACCATATCCCCGAGACTTTTTGGGAAAAATTCTCGCAACCCAAAAGGGGTTTTAAAGGAAGATTTCCCCTCATTTTTTGCGCGCGCAATAAATAATGAAAAATTTTAAAAATTAAAAGGGGCTAAAAACCAGTACAAGCAATCAAAAAAAAAAACAATAAATGTTGCTGGGACTCCAGTACAACCCCCAAATTTTTTACCGTTTTTTTTAAAAAGAAAGGTACCCTTTATTTACCGGGGGAAGCGGGAAGGGGCCCACTCGCACAGGGCCCCAAGTTTCCAAATTTGGAGTGGGATCCATATGAAATAAAAAGAATTTTTAAAAAGAATCCGCCCGTGTATTTTTTAGGGAGAAACTGCCCAAAACAAAACAACCAGCTCCTCAAAGATCTTTTGTGAAGGAAAAACCCTGCAGAAAATCCCACCAGACACAGTTTCCCATTTTTCCCTTAATTAATTTTTAATTTACTTTTAAATATAGGAGTCTAAAAATGGAACCCTCAAAAGGGGAAAGCACAGAAGGGAAAAAAGAATGAAAAGGAAAGGAGCCCTTTGGGAAATTTGATAGGGGAAACACTTTGAAAACGAATTCAAATTTTTAAGGGAAAAAACTTGGAGGGTTCACCAACACATGTTTAAAACATCCAGATCCCCTAAAAAACCCAAATTAAAAAATTTTAAATTCACAGATAGGGGAAAAAAGAAATCTTGAAAAAATAAAAAAAAAATTCGAACACATCAAAAAAAACATAAAAAAAATTTTTTTGGCCAAAAATTTTTGGAAAAATGAAAATGATTGAGTTATAAAAAACTTGGGGAAAAATTTAAGAAGAAGGTATTTTAATTTTTTCCCGGGTTTTCCAGTCCCCAAATTTGGGCATATAAAAAACCCCTGGATTATTAAAACTGGGTTTTGTTTTGGGTCTTTTCAAGAGCCCTTTTTTTAAAACTGTTGTTTTTGATCTCTTTTTAGATTTAGATCGTAGTTTTACTTTGTATGATGAAAAGTATGTTTATTGAACAATGTTCTTTGTAGTTGTATGTAAATAGGGGGGGCCCTGCCACAACACTGCGAGTATTCCTTTTTGTTTTTTTTGATAGTTTTTTTTGGCTCGAAAGACTTTTACATTTTCGCCCTTTAAAACCAAAATAAACCCCTTTAAAATCACCCCTCCAAAAAAGTCCCCTTTCCCATCTTCCCCCTAAAACCTTCTTATTAACAGATAAATGTAAAGACGAACTTTGGTAATCAGATGTATCATACCATCCCCATCCCCTTTAAAGCTACTTCTTTTTCCCATTCTTTTTAGATGTTTTTCAGTAGGGATATCTAAAAACAAAACTTTCTGTATCGGGGGAAAGGGACCGGGCCCTGGGGATAAAAGGGGTTTTTGAAGTAGTCATAAAAAAATTTCTAACATCAAAAGTTTGATAATTCTAAAACAGAAAAACCCAATAAAAACAGGTTTGCCCAAATTTTTTACTTTTTTTTTCCCTTTATCATTATGCCAAAAACTGATCATGAAATCTTCTAAAGCCCTGAAAATGGGTTTTTTAAAGTAAGTTTAAATTGCTTCTTTTTTCCTTTGGTGACCAATCTGACATTTTTAAACGCTTGTGGGGATTTTCCATATTTTTTCCCCCAAAAAGCTTTGTTCATCAGCTTGAAAAAGTCTTTTTCTGAAGCATTGTGGATTTAGTTTTAAATCAGTTTTTCGGATGTAGGTTTTATGAAAAATTTTTGATCAAAAACAATTATAAAAGATTAAATGCTCTCAAATTTTAAAACCCTGTCTTGAAAAAAAATTGTAGAAATCTGTAATGACCCGCCCTTAATTTTTTTTTCCCCGAAGATTAGACACAATTTGGCGGTCTGTTTTTTTCCATCTTTAGACTTTCTGCTGCCCAATGGGTAATCATTATGTAGGGGCATGGAGTTCATGAAGGGAAAATTCTAAGTCAAAATTCCCCGAAAAAAGACCTCTTTTACGATCACTGTAAGAGTATGCAGTTGTTTTTTACAAATTTTTGAATGTTTTTCATACCGCCGGGGTGTACAAATTTTTTAAATTACGTAATGGGAAGTGATTGCGCCATACCCAAACCCTACAGATTGTTTGGGATCCCAAATTTCAGGGGATGTTTTGACGTTTTTTAATTTTATCATAAATTTATCTAGGGATTTTTTTTTGCTTTACAGTATTATTCCCGGGCCATCCTAATTCCTCCACGCAATTCGTTTTCAATCATCTGAATTAAAAGGCGGTCAGGCCCAAAAAATCAATCTGTTTCTCCAGTAAAACTTTAAAAAAGCATCCCAACCATCCCCGGGCAGAAAAAGTAATGGCGGGATCCAGGTATAATTTTCATGCAGGTCCTTTCTTGTAATTTTCCAAAAAAGTCCCCCCCAAAAAAAACGGCAAACCCTCAAGTAAGGGAAACAGGGTATCTTTCCCCTTTTTTTTACACTTTAACCTTTCTGCCTGAATTCTTGGCATGCTGGTAATTCCCGAAAACACTGAGGTCCTTTCCCCCTAAACTAGAAAAGAAACGCGCCTTTTGGCGGAAATGTATCTTCTCAAACCTTTGGGCCCCCTTTTTCATGTACTCATAAGGGAAAACGCCCCTTTTTAACAAAAGTTGGGTCAAAAAAATTCTTTGTTATTTTGGGGAGGGGCTTAAAGGACCCTAGCCAGTGACCTAATGATCCCCTCAGGTGTTGCCCTAAAAGTCATAAAAAGACATGTTTTTTTAAAGGAAACACATGTACTTTTTGTGACGGGGCAATGCAAAGTTACCCTGAAGGGGGTTTTGGGTTTCTGCTTGCAAATTTTAAGAGAGAAATCCCTAACCCCGCCCAAATTATGAAAGAAGAAAAGGGGAGCTTCCCCCCTTTCCCTTTTTTTTTTCAAAATTTAAATTGAAAATTTCAGTTGTTTTTGCCTGCTCCTCTGAACCCTTTTCCGTTTAAATTTTAAAGGTCTCTTACTGTTGGTTTGGGTTTTTCTTCTGTCGCGTCCCCCACTGTTTTTGACATTAGTTCTAAACCACAAACAAAAAGGGGTGGCTGATTTATACTGTTGTTGGTCTTTAGGGCCCTCTCTTGATTTCAGATAAATTTAGATTATTAAACACGTTACGCACTTGCGGGAAAGGTTCTAAGAAGTTTTCTGCAGCATTAGGCCCCCTATATAAATTTTTTTGGCTCTGAATGGGTTTGCCCCTCCGGAAACCCGACCCCAAAAAAGGGAAAGGGAAATGAAAAATCCCATTTATTATCATTAAGACAGTTTTTTGGGAATTTCGTGGGGGTTTGGGCCCCCCTTTAAAAACAATAAACGACTCGAAGTTGACCGTTTGCAGCCGTTTTTTGTTTTTTAAAAAAAAACCTTAACCGCCTTCTTTCGGCGTAAAATTTTTTTAGTCTTCAGGTTTAAATGGGAAAAAACAATGTTTTATATGTTCAAAGGGGGCGGGGTTGGAAAGGGTGGAATTCTTGTTAAACATTTTTACAAAAATTTTTTTTGTTTGTGCCCATCTTTTGACGTATGCTGGGATTAGTCTACTCAAATTTTGCTATCAAAAGTGTAAAAAGTTGAGGCAAACCCGTTGGCGAAAAACATTAGGAGTAAGTCCCAAAGGCTTTTGTTGGATCAAACCCAAATTTTTTTGGGCTGCCCCTTTTGAATTAATAGGCACCAAAATTTTGGGTTTTTTCCCGGCCATGGGGTATACATTAACAATTTTGGTTTGTTTTGTTCTTCAAATGATCAATTTTTTTCCCCCGGGTAACCAAAGGAAAAGGGTATTCCACTAAAGTTAAAATAAATTTATGTAAGGGTTTATATTAGATTTCTCCTCTGCGTTTTTTTTCGGGGCGTAAAGCAGCCCTTTCAAGAACACACCACATTAAAAAATTTGTTGTTGGGAAAAAAATTTATGTTTAAACTGCTCTTTTTTTTCGACTAAAAGCTTGGGGGGGAAAGGGAAAAGTAAGACTTGCCCGCAATCGGGGGCCAAAGCCCTTTCCCCCTTTTTTAAACTGATCTCTTGACTTCGCCCTCTGACCAAACCAAACCCTTTATTTTTTGGTTCTTCCAAACGGCCACATCAAACTTGTAAAACATTTTGGGCTGCCCAAACCCGGGGGTTAAATCATTTTTGGAAAAATTGGGAAAAGTCCCGTTTTTTTAGTTGAGACCCCGACTTCTAGATTTTCTTAAATTTTTTGTTATTTAGTCGATTAAAACAGCTACATTACTTTTAAATTTGGGGGGTCTATTGGTTTTGTTTTCCCCGGAACTTTAGAAAAAAACATGAACAACACTTGCCTGTACGTTTGCTGAATCAATTTAAAGTTTTAGGGTTAATACATTTTTAAAACTTTTTACAAAAAAACCTTTTTCCCTTAAGCCCTTCCTTCCCAAAAAAATTCGTTTTGGTCCCTTCCCTATATCTTAGCCAGTTGGAAATTTTTTTTCTAACTCAAAATATTTATTTAAATTTAAAAAAAAAACTTAATCGAAAACAAAATTTAACGGTCTTTTTGTGCTTGGACTCATAAACTAAAGTATAAAGCCCTTTTATGTTGTTAATTTTGGGGGTTTAGGAAAAAAGAGGGTTTAATGTCTCGTTTACTTTTTTTAAACATTCCTTTTTTTAAACTGCTCGGTTTCTGGCCCGTTGAGAAAAAATTGCCCTTTTCCTTTTTTTGAAGATCAAAAATTTTGTCTTTTAAAGTAAACAAAATTTGGCCCGTAAACGCTAAAATTTTTCATCCGTGATGTTTTAAGTCCCAAATTTTGCTTTTTTATTTTTCAGTTTGACGAAAATAAAATTTAAACTGTTAAATTTGGTTTTAAACCCTAGCTGTTGCTTTTGGAGTTTATTTTTAAATTTTTTTTCTAGCAGCACTTTTTGGGTATTGAAAAACAGGCCAAGAGTTAAAAACAAACCGGGCCCAGAGGTTAAAGCTAAACCCGGGGCACCTTCCCCCTGTTGCAAAAAAGGGCCCACACTTGTTTTCCTTGCTGTTTTGAGCATCAAAAAATCGATGTTTCCCGTTTTTAAATATTTTAACAGCAATTTAAAAGGGAAACAATTACCTTTGTTTTTGTTTTGCTGTATTTTGAAAGGGCCCTTTCTCAGTACTTTCGGGTTTTTTGGTTAAAAGTTTGTTTAAACTGAAGGTTTTTTTTGTTAGGGGTTTCTCTATCTCTTCTTTAGGCGCCCCTGGGGGCTGTTAAAGGGACTTTTGGATAAAGCTTAACAGAATGTTTTTTAAAAAAAAAAATAATTTAGTAAAAGTAATCTTTTTTTTCTGTTATCTTTAATATTCCCGCTGCGCATATATATTTAAAAACCAAAAACATTAAATGGTTTATCATTCCCCTTTTCCCTTTTTCAAATTTTAATGTTTTTTTCCGTCTTTAAAAAGTTTTTTTTCCCCCCTTCCCTGGGAACTGATTAATCCTCATTGACCCTTTGGTCAACCAAAAAACCGTTTTTTTCGTTTTTTAAAATTTAAACATCAAGTCAACCTGTGAAAGGTGTAGATCCTTAGACAAAAAGGTTTCTGTTGGACCCTTCCCTTTCCTCCCGCCTCCAACAATTTTTTTATTTCGTCAAAATGCTGATAAGGTTTTAAAGTCCCCCCCCATAGATTTTTGGGTTAGGCTACCCCCCCAATTGAACATTGTAATTTCCCTTATTTTTTGGATTAAGAAAATTTTTTTAGCTTGTCTTTTTAATGGGTTTTTCCCTCTTCACACAGCAATAAAAAAACCTTTAATGATCTTTCTGAGGCGCTAAAAAAAAAAATTCCCTATAGGTCTGCCCCTGCCCTTTTTGGATATTTAGAAGGTGGGAAACATCTTTTTGAATATATTGCAATTTGGGCCCGGTTTGTTGCTCAATTTAGCCTTGCTTTAAATAGAGGGTTATAACAATGTCAAAAATCTAACCAAAATGTCAGAAATACCTTTTACTTTGCCCTTTTTGTGTCCCCGTGATTTTTAAAAACCCTTTGTATTTTATTAAAAATTTGTTCCCTATGAAACTGTCTTTTTAAATTGGGTTTCCTTTAAAGGGATGGCGCATGCGCACTTAAAAAATCAAAATCCAAGGGGATGGGGGAAAAACGGGTTTAATCCCCATAACTTCAGCTTCGGGTTTGTTAAACCTTCCCTTTAAACTCTGCGGCCCCCAATTTTTGTGTTTAGTGAATCTTTATTTTTGTTTTCCTTTTAAAAGCAAACATCCCTTTCATTCCCGGGGTTTTTGCCCTAGACCAAAAATTTGATTAAAAAAAAAGGGCTGCTTTTTGGGGGGGAAAAAAAATATTTTTGCCCCCCAAGTTTTTTGGAAAATTTTCCCAACGAAAGCCCGGGCCCAGATTTGCACAACCCGTCCTGTTTGGGTCTGTTGCTGTTCGGGTTTTATTTTGAAAGTAAGTCGCGCAGAGCCTGGGGACAATCCTTCATTGTCCTAAAGGGCCCGGAAATTTTTTACAGTAAGAATTTGTCTGCAACAATACTAGAAAGGGGTTATTTTGGGAAAAAATAAAATTT
This sequence comes from Conus ventricosus, assembly GCA_018398815.1. Taxonomy (NCBI): domain Eukaryota; kingdom Metazoa; phylum Mollusca; class Gastropoda; order Neogastropoda; family Conidae; genus Conus; species Conus ventricosus. Next base: position 89,134,256 of record CM031602.1, on the reverse strand, counting down.
TTGTTTATTTCCCTTCCCCCGCCAAAGGGGGTTTTCAGTCCCTTTTTTGCGGGTCAAGGAAATTTAAACCCTATGTTTGCGACATTTTTTTTTAAAAAAAAAATAAAAAAAAATTAATTATTTAAAAACAAATAGGAATTTAAGGTTTAAGAAGTTATGATTTTTTTGATTCCCGGGGACGGGCATGAGTGAAATATCCTTTTTACACAGCAAAGCTTTAGCGCCCCTTTGCGGCCCTGAATTAAACCCGAAAGTAAGGTCAGAATCATTTAAACCCAAAATTTAGGTCCAAAAAACCTTTCCCAATTTATCCCCCCGATGTTTTTGAAGTAAAAGATGCCAATTTTTTTGGGAAAAAAAAAAGATCAAGGAAACTTGGGGCGGCTTACAACTAAACCCGAAAACCCTTTAAAGTTTTTAAAAAAAAGAGTAAACCCCAATTTTTGAAAAAAGACTCAGTGGGGCGAACAAAAACGGGCCCGGGAAATTTTTAAAAACCAAAAAATTTGCGGAGAGGCAGTTTTTAAACTTCAAAAACACTAACCCGATCTCCCCAAAAGCAACCAAATACAAAAAAAGGAAATTAAAAAATTAAACAATCAGCAGGCGAATTAAAAAAATGCAATAGAAGCCGAAACCTGTTTTTAAAAAAAAAAGAAATTAAAAAAATATCCAACGACCCCCCCCGCTACGCATGCGAAAATAGGGCCCCCGATCTGCTTTTGGAAAACATCAGAGGGGGAATTAACAAACAATTTAGCAAAAATGGGTGAACTAGATGAGCATATAAAAAAGAAAAAAAAAACCTCCGGGTTTAGGCTGATGACGCCCAAATTTTGGGGGATGTATTAAAAAAGAATTTCCCAAAGACAAAAGACTTGAACAAGAAAGATCAGCAAGACTAGAATGTTGTCTACCCAAACCCAGAACAATTACGAAATGAAATGAGAGAATAAGAGAAATACCAAAGAAAATTTTTTTTGAAAACCCAACGCTAGCAAACGAATACGAAAAAATTTTTTTAAGAGCAAGGAGTCACATTACAAGCGTTAAAAACGGCCTTAGGTTTTTCAATAAGTTTCACTGGGTGGGGTAATTTCAGGCGGGGGGGGTTTAAAGCCCCTGCCTCCATCCCCCTCCACCTGATAAATTATGGGTAAAAAAACAGCTTGGGTCATCTTGCGGGGGTTTTTTAAAAAAAAATAGCCAGTAAAGCCATGGCGCTTTAACCCCCGGGATATTAGGGGGTTTGTTAGCTTTGGGTTTTGTCTACTCAAGCAAAATAGTTGGCTTTATGGCCGAGCACCTTTTGGACATTGTTCTCTTTAAAAGTTTGGGTTTTTAAATTTTTTGTAAAAAAAGAAGGATAATCCCCCAGGCCAGTTAATCCAAAAACAAGGCTGTCTTTTCCCTTTCCCTGGTCATTATTTTTTTTTTTAAATTCAACGGTTCTGGGGGTTTGGGCCACGGGGGAATTGGATGATTTTTTCTTTGGGGGTCGGGGTTGTTTGGGTTTTCCCGCTTTCAATATTACTGGCCTCAGAATTTATTTAGTTTTTTTCCGACCTTTTTGTTTTATTGCCTGCCCCCAAAGGAAATTTTATTATTGTTTGTTTTTTTATTGGGGCCTACTGGAGTCTGAGGTCAGCCGGCCCGCTGTATAAACCCGTGCCAAACCCGCAAAGTCTTTTCTTTCGTTTTTTCGCAAAAATTTTAAAAAAATTTTGGGGACCTTTTTTATACTTGAAGGGAAAAACAAAATGTAAAAATTAAAAGGGCGTCCTCCAAATTTTCAAGTATTGTTTTTGTTTCCCTCAAAACCAGTAGAAGGAAAACAGTTATCTCGATCTCGTTTGGGCTTGCGAACCCCCGGGAAACACCAAAAGTAAGTACGAATTGGTCGTTTATTTTTGTTTATTCCTGCTTTAGGTTTGGCCCTTAGAAGTGTCTAAAAAATGTTGTCCATGCTGTTTTATGCTCTTGCTCTAGGCCCCCAGGTGAACAGCTGTGCCCGAAAAGAAAGATGTGTAAGGAGGGTTCCCCGTCATAGTTAAAACCCTTTTTGTGCACGCTTTTAAAAAAAAAAGGGGTGCCCTAAAACCCTGGGTTAAGATCCAACCTTTTTTTCCCCCAAACTGTCTTACCCTTTAAAATTGAATTCGTTTTCAGAACCCCTTTTAAAAACCCTTTATGTCTATTCGTTGCTGAATGGAATTTTTAAAAGGTTTTTCATTTGGCCCAAAAACGCTTGCAATTTCAAAACAAAAAACGTCTGGAAAGGGGTTAAAAAGAAAAGAAAAATATAAAACTGACCTCTCCAAAGGTTTAGGGTATTTTTAAAAGATCGGCATACGACCAAATCCCCACCCAGTTGATCACAAAACACAGCAAAGTTTAACGGTTCTGGTTTTAAAAACCCGCAACGGATGACTAAACCACACTTTTTTTGGGTTTGGGCTTTTTTAATGGAGGGTTAAGAAGCTGTTAATGGAGTACTAAAACCTTTTCCCTTTAAAGGCGTCAGACTGATCCCCCGAAAGACAAGGGTGTCAGTTTTTTTATAAATTTTTTTATTTTAGTGCGGTCCAACCCGAATATTTTGCATTAGTATATTTTTAATGCACTTTATTTTTTAAATTTTTTTAAAAAAAAGGGGGTTTTTAACAAAACCCAAAAAAACTGACGTCTTTTTTTTTAGAATATGCTATTTAAAACGAATGCCGGGGAAAAAGAAGGGTTTCACTCCTGAAATTTTTTTTCAAAGTCGTTGGTTTAAAAATAAAAAAATCCAAAAATAATAATCGATTCCCAAAAGTTTTACAAATCAGGGGGCCAAAAATTTTGCCAGTTAACAAAACCCGTGGTTATTTTCGGGTTTTGCTCACAAAAAGAAGCAAGAGTAACTTCGACATTACTCTCAAAATTAAACAATGCAAAAACTGAAAACAATGTTACATCAAGCCTGAAAAGAAGAAGAGGTTACTATTTTTTACAGAGGAAACTAAACTAAAATGTTTGGCTTTTTACAAATACCAATGGGCCCACTCATAGTTTTAAGTTATGCCAAACAAAATACTTTGAGGGGGAAAATTTCCCCTTTGATCTTGCATTAATTTTTACTCTTTTTAATTTGACGAGCTTGGGGCAACCCGATGCAAATTATAAGAAATTTAAGGCCCTCAAACCCGTTTTAAAAGGCCGTTTCCCTCAGGGAAAGGGGGCTTTTTGCGGATTATGAATTATTTTCAAATTTCCCCAATTTACAGTTTTTAAAAAATTTGTTTGGGGAGGGTCGGAAACATTTAAAATAAAAAACGGGAGACAAAAACAGGAAAAATTTTTGAAAAAGTTAAAACCTACACATTGTTTTTTGGGAAAAAAAATAATTAGTTGTTTTTAAAAAAAAGTCATGGACCAGAAGAAAACAGGAAACAAAAATTAGCGCCTTAAGGTTTTTTAAAAATTTAGAATTAAAAGACCTTGCAGACACGAGGGCTTTGAAACCCGAAAGGTGGATAGGGAAATTTATATGGTTTTGAGTTTCAGCAAAGATGGCTATTATAAACGCAAAGAAGTAAGCGCCCAAAAAAAAGGTTTTCCCAAACTAGAAAAAACTTTCGCCAAAGTAGAAAAAAAATAATGCAGGTTATTATGAATTAAAGTTTGTTCGAAAAACTGACAACAAATGGCAACCCTTGAACCACTTTTTGGGAAAGGGATATAAAATTTTAATTCATAAGCCCATTTACAATTTTTTTAACCCCCCCCCAAAAATTTTAGAAAAGCATTTAAAAATCGGGCCTTTACATTAAGCCTTACACCAAAGACAATATGGAAAAAAGATCGAAATAAAGGGCCCTTTGGGGGCAAACAGTAAAATCCTTCACAGAAAGGAATCAGTTTTTAAAAAATTTTTACAAAATTACAGTTCAAATTTCCCAAATAAAATTAGGAAAACAAAGTTTCCCCAATGATATTTAAAAAATTTTTGTCCCCTTTAAAAAATTAGGGGGGAAAGGAAAAGGGTGTGGGCGTTAGTGGGGTCCTTTTTAAAAAGGAAATTTTTAAAGCTTTTGGCCCAAAAATTAGATGTTGAAAAAACCCTTTAAAATTACTGTCGTCCCCTTTTTTTACAACGGTGGGGGGATTAAGGGGCATTAAAACCAGTGACAAAAAACAATATTTGTCTAAATAGAAGCAATCTCAGAGAAATGACTTGGATTAATCTTACACATTTAGATCTTATAGGATTTTATTATACTGAACAAGTTTTGACAGAGAGTATGATAAAAATAATAACTGGATTAGATTAAATTCTTTTATAAAACTATGGTGCAGTTAAACTTTATGACAAAAACTCCTCACTGTTCATTGATTTGTGGACAGACTGGTTGTGGAAAAACAATATTTGTCCTAGACCTATTACAAACAGTTTATCGCTATAATTTTGATCATATTGTGATTTTCTGTCCAACACTTAAATGGAACAAAGCATATCATGATAGAAGGTTTATATGGACAGATGATGACATATATTTAGTTGATCCGAGCAATTAACTGAGTGAGTGTTTAGAACACTTTTATAGACTGTTTGAAGGAACGCAGACACTATTTAATATAGATGACTGTTCGGCAGAAAGAGACATAGTTAAAAAAAGAAATACTTTGTCAAAACTGGCTTTCAGTGGAAGACATGCTGGAATAAGTGTGTGGATTTTATGTCAAAAATATAACTCAGTTTTAAAAGACTTTAGAGAACAGTTAAAGACTGTAGTTTTATTTCACATGAAAGACAGAGACGCATTTGATGAATGTATGCGTGAAAATGATGTTATTGAAAATGATCAGGAAAAACACAGGATTAAGCAAAAGCTAAAATCTGAAAAGTTTAGTAAATTAGTATTGAAAACGGATAATCCTACACAGTATGCATGTTTGTAGGGTTTACTAGTTAGAGAACTAAAAAATACCTAGCCTAGGGCAACCGCCCAAAACTGGTTGAGGGCGGTTGAGCTAGGCTTGGTATTTATTAGTTCTCTCAAAATCTTCCCAAACCACAACTTAAAGATTACCATTGAAGCAAACAAAAAGGTAGTGAACTACTTAGACATAACACTGGATCTCAACAATCACATATATAAACCATACAAGAAACCCAACGATACACCTCTTTATGTACACACCAAAAGTAACCATCCACCATCTATATTAAAGACCATACCCCATGGCATAAACAAGAGACTATCAAACCTGTCATGCAGTGAGAGAGTGTTCAACAATGCAGCAGTAGAATACCAGGAGGCACTACAAACAAGTGGATACAATTACAAATTACTATACAACCCAGACAACAACACAAATAAAAGCAAGAAAAATAGAAAAAGAAAAATCATATAGTATAATCCCCCATACGACGGGAAACTCAAAACAAACATAGGGAAAGAATTCTTCAAAATCCTATCAACTTCATTTCCAAAAGAACACAAACTGTCCAAAATATTTAACAAAAACACTGTCAAACTATCGTACTCATGTATGCAAAACCTCAAAAACCTAATTGACGCATCCAACAAAATGAAAATCAACACAGCAAAGAAGGTGAAGAAAGGAAATCTTGCAATTGCACCAGAAAGGAGCAGTGCCCACTAAACAATAAATGTCTTCACAACAACATTGTATACCAGGCTACTGTGACATCAGAAAATGAAAAAGAAACATACATAGGGATCAATGAAAACCACTTCAAAACCAGATATGCAAACCATAAACAGTCATTTAATAAAGAAAAATATAAAAACCAAACAGAACTGAGCAATATATCTGGAAACTTAAAGACGCAAAAACAAGCTACAAGCAACGGGAGCCCACACGCTATATAACATCAGCGGTGGGCAAACCAAAAACCATCCTGATGACAGCGCAACACGCTTGAAACAAATTTGTAGATAGTTTTAAGATTCCTCTTTTAACTTGTTTTAACTAATGTTGCTCACCAAGGGGTTGAGCACTTAAGAAAATTGTTTTAGGCATTTTTAAATATACTGAGATAGATAGATAGATAGATAGATAGATAGATAGATAGATAGATAGATAGATAGATAGATAGATAGATAGATAGATAGATATAGATAGATAGATAGATAATAGATAGATAGATAGATAGATAGATAGATAGATAGATAGATAGATAGATAGATAGATAGATAGATAGATAGATAGATAGATAGATAGATAGATAGATAGATAGATAGATAGATAGATAGATAGATAGATAGATAATAGATAGATAGATAGATAGATAGATTAGTGTGGTTAAAATACCCAAAATGATTTTGATAGTGCTCGACCCCTTGGGGAGCAACATTTGTTAAAATAGGTTTTTTAAAATAGAATCTAAATTTGTTTCGAGCGCGTTGCGCTGTCATCAGGATGGTTTTTGGTTTGCCCACCGTCGATGTTATATAGCGTGTGGGCTCCCGTTTGCGGTTGTTTGCACGTGCGGGTTGGCTGCACGTGTTTTATGGGGGCTTTCAGGTTTTTGTTTTGAGCGTGTTCACTAACAACGATTTCCATTTATGCCTGCAGTTGTTTACTATTTCTGTTTTGGTGTTTAAAGTTGCTAAGTGTGGTTTGCATAGTATTAACCATTTTTCAGTTAAACATAGGTTGCACCTTTTTGAAACATTGCTGTATGGTGATGCTCTTTTTATGATTTTCCAGGATATATTGTAGTTTGTTTTTGCGTCTTTAAGTTTCCAGCATATTTGCTCAGTTCTGTTTGGTTTTTATATTTTTCTTTATTAAATGACTGTTTGTGGTTTGCATATCTGGTTTTGAAGTGGTTTTCAGTGATCCCTATGTATGTTTCTTTTTCATTTTCTGATGTCACAGTGGCTTGGTATACAATGTTGTTGTGAAGGCATTTATTGCTCAGGGGGCACTGTTCTTTTTTGATGCAATTGCAAGATTTCCTTTCTTCACCCTTCTTGCTGTGTTAGTTTTTCGTTTTATTAGATGCGTCAATTAAATATTTGAGGTTGGGCATGCATGAATACGATAGTTTGACGGTGTTTTTGTTGAATATTTTATATAGTTTGTGTTCTTTTGGGAACGAGGTTGTTAAAATTTTAAAGAATTCTTTTCCTATGTTTGTTTTGAGTTTTCCGTCGTATGGTGGGTTGTACCATGTGATTTTTCTTTTCCTGTTTTTCTTATTTCTATTTGTGTTATTGTCTGGATTGTATTGTAGTTTGTAGTTGTACACACTTTTTGCAGTGCTTCTTGATATTCACTGCTGCATTGTTGAATACTCTTTAATTGCATGACAAGTTTGATAGTCTCTGATTTATGCCATTGGGTATGGCTTTTAATACAGATGGTGGGTGGTTGCTTTTGGTATTTACATAGATAGGTGTGTAAATTGGGCTTTTTTTAAATGTTTTATATATGTAGTTGATGAGATCAAGTGTTATGTCAGGTAGTTTACTACCTTTTTGTTTGCTTCAATGGTGATTTTTAAGTTGTGGTTTTGGAAGATTTTACATAATTCTTTTTTCTTATTTTCAATGGTTCTTGGGTTGTTGGTTAGTGCAGCAAGGCCGTCGTCTCTGTGTAATCCAACTTGTTTTCCGAGTTGTTTCTTGATGTTGGATAGCATAAATAGTCCGACCAGTTCGCATGTTTCTGCACCGTCATATGATCCCAGGGTTACATCAAATGTTGAGTTTCTGTTCGTTTCTTGATCCAGGTTTTTATTTTTTTCTGTACAGTAGCGTTTTCTTGGTGTGGAAAATGAAATTTTCCCTTTCTGACCCTGTTATGTCTGTATGGTTACTAGCAAATTCAGAGCTTTGGTGAGCAGTTCCTCATCTATGGATGGGTAAAAATCTACAATGTCGAATGTGATGAATAACCGTGTTGCTTTGTTTATCAAGTGTTTTGAACCATTGGATAACTTCATTTGTGTTCTTCCAGAGGTTGTATTCAGAGTTTGATTTTACGTTCTTTATTGTTTTTTCTAGGATTTTCTTACTTATTTTGCCTAGTTCAGATTTAGATGGGTTTATTAGTCCCACATGTTGGGTTGTTGTGAAAGTTAGCATGTGGTCCTTGAGTGTTATGAACGCTTCTTTTGTTGCTGTCGCTTCTACCCTGTCACTTAGGTCCATGCGATGTGCAAGTTCTTTTTCTTTAGTGCGGATATTGTCATGTGTATTTTTTATCGGCTTTTTTAAAAAGTTTTTCTGAATATTTTTGTCAAGAAGTCGAGAGTATTCTTTTGGTTCCATTTTGTAGTAGTTACTGGTTTTATCAGCCTTCACAAATATTTTTTTGTCGTTTTGTATTTGTTTTATTTGTTTTTTTAATGTTGTTTGAAAATCGTTTTTAAATTTTTTGAATTGGATGTTGGCTATCATTCTTTTCATTGTATCCTCAAACGGTTTCATTTTGTCTATGGCTGTGGTGATCGCCATGATTTGAAGTCGTAGGTGTTTTTGTCCTCTTTTTTACATTTGGATTCAGGAAAAAGAAAGCTCTCCATCTCATATTGTGCATGAACTTTTCAGTTTGTTCTATTAGTTTTTTTATAGGATTGTGGACTGGAAAATGGTCTGTCTTTTGCTGACTGTCTAAAATTGATTTCTTCCATTTTAAAATCTTTTAGGTCACAGTGCTCAACGTGAGGAGCGATTAAGATTAGTGTGGTTAAAATACTCAAAATGATTTTGATAGTGCTCGACCCCTTGGGGAGCAACATTTGTTAAAAGAGGTTTTTAAAATAGAATCTACAAATTTGTTTCGAGCGCGTTGCGCTGTCATCAGGATGGTTTTTGGTTTGCCCCGCCGATGTTATATAGCGTGTGGGCTCCCGTTTGCGGTTGTTTGCACGTGCGGGTTGGCTGCAGAGATTTAAAAAAAATGCTCAACCAGACTGGGAGCAACATTTGTTAAACCTTACCTTTTAACAATATATATATATATATATAAAATATATATATATATATATATAAAATAATATAATATATATATAATATATATATTTGTGTGTGTGTGTGTGTGTGTGTGTGTGTGTGTGTGTGTGTGTGTGTGTGTGTGTGTGGTGTGTGTGTGTGTATGTGTGTGTGTGTGTGTTAGCTCTTTAGTTTAACGTCTATTCACTATAAGTGTTATTAGACGAAGTGTGTGTGGTGTGTGTGTGTGTGTGTGGTGTGTGTGTGTGTGTGTGTGGTGTGTGTGTGTGTGTGTGTGTGTGTGTGTGTGTGGTGTGTGTGTGTTGTGTGTGTGTGTGTGTTTGTGTGTGTGTGTGTGTGTGTGTGTGTGTGTGTGTGTGTGTGTGTGTGTGTGTGTGTGTGTGTGTGTGTGTGTGTGTGTGTGAGCGCATGTATGTACGCATGTGTATGTACGCATGTGTATGTGTGTGTGTGTGTGTGTGTGTGTGTGTGTGTGTGTGTGTGTGTGTGGTGTGTGTGTGTGTGTGTGTGTGTGCGTGCGTGTGCGTGTGTGTTGTGAGTGCATGTGTGTGTGTGTGGTGTGTGTGTGGTGTGTGTGTGTGTGTGTGTGGGTGTGGTGTGTGTGTTGGTGTGTGCGCGCGCGCGTGAGCGCCTTTGATTATTTGTGAATGTTCAGAAAATGAGATAGTAACAAAAACAATAAGACCAATAGCAATAACACACACACACAACACGCACACACACACACACACACACACACACACACACACACACACACACACACACACACACACACACACACAAGCGCACACACAAGCACACACACAAGCACCACACACACACACACACACACACACACACACACACACACACACACACAAGCGCACACACAAGCACACACACACACACACACACACACACACACACACACACACACACACACACACACACACACACAAGCGCACACACAAGCACACACACACACACACACACACACACACACACACACACACACACACACACACACACACACACACACACACACCACTTACATATATGGATTCTCTACGTTACACACCTGGACTGCCCCACAGATGCTACCCACCAGCGCATACACGTCTACTGTATACTAATGAGTCTCTGAGACATTCAAAGTCTTATCTCAGTTGAAGTATGTTTGGTCGTTTGCGTTTGTTATTGGAAAAGCCCAGTATGAATCAGCCCCAATTTCATGGAGTTCGCAGTGTTCGCCTTGAGAGTATTCCTGTATTTGTTTGATTGGTCGTGTTTGTTCCTCCTGCTTTAAGTCTGGATATGCAGGCTCTTCCCTCGTGATGTTCAGATTTGAACAAAGTTTGTTCAGATCTGAACATCACGAGAGGATTTGTTTGTTGAGATGATTCTTTAGCTTTACTATTAGATCAATTCAGTCAAGCTGTAATCCAGTTCTTATTGTTGCTTTGCATGCCAGTGTGTCTGCTTTCTCATTTCCTTTAACATTCGTCCAGGGCAGTACACTCAAATCAGGCTCTCCAATGGAAGGTTGCGCATTACATCATGCCAAGCAGGGCTTCCCATTCCACTATCCACTTTTTGAAGTAGGTTTATGGAGTCATGCCTTGGTGAGTCTTAATTAAACTAGTATTTCGACGAGCGCCTGTGGAGTACTTGTGTCACTGCTTCTACATCACATGTTAGACATGAACATGTTAATTTTTTTTGTAGCATTGTCTTCCTGGATAGTTTGGCCATTTTGCCTCACTGTGTATCCACAGCCTGACTTACATTTGGTGACGGGCCGTCAGTGTATATAACAATGTCCTCTTTTGTGCCAACGCCTTCTTCCTGCATCTGAATTTCTGCGTTGGTTTTGTCTTCAGGCCATTCTCGATAGTGACCTCAAAGTTCTGAAGTGATGCTAATTTGGGAGAGGTGTTTGAAATGGTCTGGATATTTTTCTTATTCCTCCGTTCTTTAAATTCTGGTAACTGGCACACAAGCTGTATGGCGTATTCGTCATGTCCTATCCATGACTTCGCACGTCCTAGGCGAGAACCTTTTGTTTTCTTGAATGCCGCTTGTAGTAGGTTTGGGGCATTTTCAAGTGCTCTGAAATATTCCTTCACCTGGTCTAGCTTGGTCTAGCCTGCACTGAAGGAAGATCAAGCAGGTATGACATAGTTTAAAGTGGTGTATCCTTCGTGGTTCCTAAAAACAAATATTTTGCTTCATTATGAATTCTTTCTCACATAAGAAGATTGTTTTGGATATTGTTGTAAGCCCTAATCCATAATCAGTTACACTGAATACTACTGCGTGATACAGTCGGTAGAGATGTCGCTGTTCAACGCCTTTAGCTGCCATTGCTTTCATGGCAGACAGGCCCTTTTTGCAGTTAAGAACAATATTCTCAACATGCTTTGTGAAGGTTGGCACTCTGTCAAAGCCTGTAAACAAACAGTGTAGGTTTTCAATTGATTCTACGGTACTCCAAAGAAGCAAACTGGCGAAGGTAAGTGTATGATTGTTGAGAGTGCTGAGTGGCAGAATCAGATGAGGATAGTCACCGGGTCTCACACCCCCTGAGGCAAGGCTTCTCTATCTCAGCATGTGAAGACTGGACATGGTGCATTGTGCAGAGGAAATCACAAATTGATTCAACGGCAACTCCCTGCAATGCATTTCAGAGTGCTCAGACCATGAGAAGAAATGAAAGACATCATGGTCGTCCACTTATATGACTCCGTCTCCAGCCGTTTTGACACTGCCTTGCAGTTGGTCTCAGATGGTTTTGGACAAGAGAGAGAGAGAGAGAGAGAGAGAGAGAGAGAGAGAGAGAGAGAGAGAGAGAGAGAGAGAGAGAGAGAGAGAGAGAGAGAAGACAGACAGCAACAGACAGAGAGAGACAGAGAGACAGACAGACAGAGAAATTAACGAATTGTGCAACTCCTGCTCCCTTTAAACAAAGTCACTATGCAGGTCACTTCAATCATCATCGTCCATCCCTATTTATTTCATCCCCAAGTCTGTGGCGATGGGCAAGCGACGAAGTGGCAGGTACGGGTACGCCGTTAGCTGCAGCCGCAAACCTGCACACAGGTTGCTCAGGTGACAGTTATGGTTGTGTCTCCACTGAACCAGACCAGCAGTGGGTTGGGCAGCCACCTAAGCAACTGAACAGCGCTTTATAAGATCACACTGATCACCTCCATAGCATGAGGCTAGAAAAGATCACTATCACAGCTGGAGGAAATTCTATTGCAGTAGTCGAAAATCAAAGAAGAAAAAGACAAGGATTGTTCCACTCACCCTTGGCACATGGAATGTGCGCATACTCGTAGATAGAGACGATTTGAACAGGCCTCAGAGAACAGCTGCAGTTGGAAAATAACGCGCCAGGTAGAATATTGACATCACAGTCTTGAGTGAGACCCAGCTCACAGGACAGGGCAAGCTTTGTGAAATCTGCTCTTGCTATACCTTTTTTTTTTTTGGAGCGAAGGAAGAAGTGAAAAGCGGTGAACAGCTGATATCGACTTGAAGTGAAGACAGGTCTTGTTGGAAAGCTAACTGGATCTTCAGAGGGAGTGAACGACAGGCTGATGACAAAGAAACTCCCCCTTTCAATTAGGACAAAATAGCTGACCATTATCAGCCCCTATGTGCCAGCCATGACTGTCATGATCATATTTCGTCCGGTTCCAAATTTTGGCGACACGTTTGACCGGAACAGGCAAACCTGTAAAACGGGTTGGCCTGTTTACCTGACAGCTGCTCACCAGCGTTTTGTGTAAGTCGGGTGAGAGTAGTTTCCCTTCAGTCTCCGCAGAGCTCTCGGCAAGCAACAGTTTCAGAGAGCCAAAGGGAGACTGAAGGAAGGTTTTTGCTGGCAGTTGGGTATGTGTTGATAATTGAATTGAAATTAGGATTTGTATAAATGAAGCTGGTTTTCTCTTTCTACTGGTGGTTGGAAACTTTACAGCTCTTGGTAAAGGCCTAACAATATTTGATTATTCCTTGGATACATCTTATGATTTGACGAGACTAGGGTGACAGTAGGAAGTTGTAGTTAGTGAATGTGAGTCGAGAACAGGATGAAGAGAATGGAGTGAGTAGAAAGAAAGAAGAATATGTATACTGATATGTGACTGGAAAAATGTAATCTAGTTAAAATAAAGTATAATGATGTGAGTGTTGGTGAGCTCGGGAAGTGAGCAATGAATATTATTGTGCATAAATTGTCTGAAAATGTATTCTGATTCTTGTTGTGGAAAGAATAAAAGAACGAACGGAAGTCGTTCCTTGATATGTAATTAGACACGTCTAGTGATGCAGATGAATATTCTTTTCTTGATATAAGGACGAACGGAAATCGTTCCATGAAAAGTAATTGGACAGTCTAGGATTGTAAATATAAAAACGGAATTTTGTTCCATAAAATTGTATTTTGGTTTAAAACTTTT
>CM031602.1:89102636-89119842 GCA_018398815.1 Conus ventricosus | reverse complement strand
GAACGAGTTTTGTGTTTGCGAGCATGCGTACGCGTGATTGTCGTTTGGATGCGTGGTTGGAGAATTGTGTCATTTTGAAATGTTGCTATAAAATGTGTAGATAATTGTGCCATTGAATTATTTGCAAATGTGGTGGCAGTTATAAAAGCAATGGTTGCTGTATTAGTTCAGTTCCTAAGAAAGGAAAATGTTAAACGTGAGTGAGGAAAGGATGAAGATATAAATTGCTATTCGTTTGTTTAGCCTGTTAATGTAATCTCTTACCTGCTTCGTGTGAGGAGACCTTTAGCGAGCATTCCTCATTTGGTTTGTTGACTGTGTTATGCTCAGGTCTGTGTTGAGCTGGTGTTACTAATGTATTCAGCAAACACCTCCCCTCGCCCATCATGCGAGTGGCTGTCAGGATTAAGCAGCAAATTTCAGACCGTACTGACTGCGGGGTTCTAGTACCCTTCTTTCCTTCCAGTTCCTTCTGTTTTCTCTCCTCCCGGGGGCTTCACCCGAAGCTTGCGCTGTTGGTGCCGCACAGTGTGAGGAGCACGTGGACCTTGCTGGATGTTCCTAACCCTGTCCAGGACTTTCCGCAACAACGTCTCGTCCCATGGGAGGCGTTCTCCACTGTCCACGGACCTCCTACAGCGCATGTGACCGGCTTGGTTAGCTCTGTGTCGTGCAATTTGGGTGTGTGTGTCAAGGGTGTCGGCATTGAAAGACTCTGTTCAAGAACAGACCCGGTTTGGGGCACCTTATTCGACACGGTACTCTCAGAGGACTTTGGAGAGACAGGGGTGAGGGGGAACCACCTGAAGCACAAAAAAGGAACGTGTGTTGGAAATGCTTATTTATGATTATGGTTATGTTGTGTGCGTTGAAATGCTTGTTTGTGACTGTCATGGTCAAAAATAGAACAACCAAGTCGTGGTCCAGGTTGTTTGGACATAAGCTCTAACTCAAATATTCTGGGCGCCACATAGACGGGCCCATGGTTCGGATCCAGCCAATTAAGCATAGGGGAGAGGCTCCACAGAGACGGTCTGTCCGGCTAGACGGACTAAGCAGCTTTGACCGACGCCTCGATGTCTAGCGAGACGAGTCGTAGCGCCTGGCTCAGGCTCATCTAGCCAATTTGTGGAACCAGCGCCATTGTTAGTCGGACGTCGCAGGTTTAAAGCAGGAAAGGGAGAGGGAGAAGGTAGTGTGTGGTGGGGGTGAAATCTAGCTAATCAATTAAATGACCAATTGACCACCACAGAGAGTAAGGCGTGTAGGCGTGACTGTCATGATTTGAATATCCAATGGAATTAGAGGGAGATAACTTCGGGTATCAGGGGTAAAAATACTGACCAATGGTACTCGCCCTTTTTGGACAGATCGGAACGGAATAAGAAGGATGTGAGAGTGGGAGAACGGGAGAACGAGGGGAGAGAACGAACAGAGAGACAGAGAGAGAGAGAGAGGTTCTGGGGTGTAGACTCTGTAGGAGAAAGGCAGAGAGATGAGAGGAGTGAAGTTTGAGCATTAGCACCAGATATAGTCTGCAAAGGGAGGACTAAAGAGAGATGTGGAAAGAGAGAAGTGCTAACTAATGAAGAGAAAAAGAAAGAAAAGAAAAGGAAAAGAAAAGCAACCATGTCCATTTAATAGAGCAGACTAGGGAGAGAGAGAGAGTGCAATGCGTTATGCATGAAGAAAGAAAGGAGAACAGATCGATGTTGATAGTCACTGTTCTATCTGAACCGGGGGTTCGACCTCATACTTGGCCAGCGCCACTTTCATCGGCAGTCCAACCTGACCAACGCCAGCAGTCCAGCCTGACCGGTGCCAGCAGTCCAGCTTGACCGGTGCAAGCAGACCAACACCAGTGCCAGCATTTTGTGTCGTGTTGTGAAAGTGACAGTGAGAAAAAAAAGGAAAAGAAAAAGACAGTGATTCGTGAATAGTTAAGATCACCCTGGCCAGGTAAAGTAGAAATCTATTTATACCCGGGTTAGTTAATGATGTTTTAGATAAATGATTTTGTGAAGTTCAGGAAAGAGAGAATGTTTTATTTTGTTTGATTCCTATGCATTGATGTTTCGTTCTATGTATCATGTGTAGTAAAGTCATAGACTTTACTAGTGGTTTGATGTGACGATTGCATGATATATGAATGAGATTGTAAGCAAGCTGTGAGTGTGTTTGGGCTGTGCGCTAGTCCTTCCTCCATCGACATCACCCGAGGTTGATAATTTATTGGCGAGCTTGCCAGGATATTCTGGCCCATTTATTATAATTGTTCAACTTCTCAGAGAGGAAGCTGGGTGGGATTCAAGTATTGTAATCCTAAGACAAGGGTTGTCTTACTGTATGTTCCCAAGATAGTTAAATACTAGGTTTGGGCATTGCTTCCAAGATAGTTAATACTAGGCTTGGCATTTCAGCCCCAGAGTACTTATTTCGCACAGATTGCCTATAATTCGCTCTCATAGTTGGGTCAGGCGCTGGGCGTCTTATAAAAACTAACTACGTTGTCCCAAGCTAATATTATCATTCATAGGATTGTGCTATTACGTCACGCGTGTCGGTAACCACCAGTTTGGCTGTCGTAGTAATAAAATCTTGTTCAAAAAAGAAAAAGAAAAAAAAAAGAAGATATAATGGCGGAAGAAAAGAACACCCCTATTGAACAACTTGTGAGCGTCGCTCGTGATCTAGGTTACTCAGGAGATGAGTTGCGTGCATTCGTTGAAAACCAACAAAAGATGGAAAGAGATGAGCGAGCGGAAAGACGCCGTATCGCAGTAGAAGGGCAGGAAACAGAAAGAATGAAGCAGGAAATAGAAAAAATTAAGGATTCAGGCTAATGATAATCAGGCTAGGGAAACGCAGGAAACAGAAAGATTAAAGGTTCAATTAGAAATAGAGAAAGTGAGAATACAGAGGGAGACCACCGAGGATGGGAGTTCAGTTTCCAGTGACTCTGTGCGCAGTTACGCTCCCCGACCCAAGTTGCCAAAATTCTCGGAAGGGACCGATTCGATTGATGCATACATCAGTCGTTTTCGAAACGTTTGCAACCAGTCAGGGTTGGCCTCCAGAAGAGTGGGCAGTCATTTTGTCGGGGTTTCTGACGGGTAAGGCATTACAGATTTTCACTGCGTTACCAGCAGAACAACAGTCTGATTTCGGCGCTGTGAAGGAATCGTTGATGAAAGGATTCGACCTCACAGAGGAGGGGTTCAGGAAGAAATTTCGTTCAGCTAAATTACAAGCAGGTGAGACGTACACTCTGTTTGGTGCACGTTTGGATCACTATTTTGAGAAGTGGTTAGAGTTGAGTGGTACGAAAAAGGAGTTCGCTGAATTGAAAGAGCTAGTGATGAAAGAACAGATTTTGTCAGGTTGCGGCCCTGAGTTAACTATACATTTGAAAGAGAGACAGCCAGAGACAGCAGGGAGTTGTTGAAGTTCGCAGAGGTGTATAGAGAGGCACGTTTGGGCACTAAGGTGCAGGAGAAACAGGTGCCAGGCACAGGTGAGAAGAGTGCAAGGAGACTAGGGGAGTTTTCTGCAAAGTCTGCAAACCCAGTGGTGGGGCAGAAGGAAGGGCAAAGGGACATTAGGTGTTTCATTTGTCACAAGAAGGGACATGTGGCGAGGGATTGTCGCATGAGGTTCCAGAAGGCAGCAGCCTTGCAAGAGGTGGATAAGGGTCGTCAAGGGAAACGACCTGCAGTGGAACCAAAAGGGATTCAGTCTGAAGAGGGTGGAGTGCAGCCTATGGCTAGCACTGGACAGCAGTCAGTGTCAGGGATGGAGGGCACTAGGCTGATGGTTCGTTACCAGTGGAAGAAGGGTGGATTGGCCAGCAGAAGGTGAAAGTGTTACGAGACACTGGTTGTTCATGCGGGTAGTACGAACAACGCTGGTCGAGAAAAGGGGATTTGACAGGGCAAATCCAGACCTGTACTCTAATCGATGGCACTGTGAGGGAGTTCCCAGTTGCTAAGATAGAAGTACGTACCCCTTACTTCTCAGGCGAGTTGTCTGCGTTGGTGATGGAGAAACCCCTTCATGATTTGATCATTGGAAATATTCCAGGGGCAAGGGATCCAGGGGATCCTGAGTTGTTGACTGCTACAGGGGCAGCAGTTCAAACACGGAGCAAGAAGGAGGGAAAGGTTGATAAACCGTTGGGTCGTTCGGCAAGGAAGTCAGGCATAGATGTGTCGCCTGATGAGTTTAGGGCAGCGCAGGAACAAGACCCTTCGCTCGTGAAGTCTTGGGAGTTGGCAAGAGGTGGAGAGAAACAGGAGGTTAGAGGAGGTGAGACAGAATTTCTTGTGAAAGGCGGGCTGTTGTACCGAGTGTTCACCAAGGGGAAGACAGGTAAGGTGACCACTCAGTTAGAGGTACCAGCAGGTTATCGTGACACTGTCATGTCAGTGGGTCACGAGTCGCTCATGGCGGGTCATCTCGGCACCAGCAAAACAGCTGACTGAATCTTTGATGACTTTCATTGGCCAGGAGCAATGGCAGACATCAAGCGTTTCTGCATGTCATGTGACGTGTGTCAAAGGTCAGCCACAAGAGGGGTGAAGAGGAAGGGCCTCTTAAACATCCCCCTTTAATTGACACACCATTCAGGAGGGTGGCTGTTGATCTGATTGGCCCAATCGCGCCCTGTTCCAAAGGTGGGCACAGGTATGTGTTGACGCTCGTGGACTACGCGACCAGATACCCAGAAGCAGTTGCATTGAAAGGCGTAGATACGCAACAGGTCGCTGAGGGCTGGTAGACATCTTTTCTCGCGTAGGGGTGCCAGCACAAATTCTCAGTGACAGGGGGTCACAGTTCACCTCAGGCGTGATGAAGGAGGTCAACAGGCTGCTAGGGATCACACAGCTTCTCACTACCCCATACCACCCCCAATGCAATGGCTTGGTGGAGAGATTCAATGGTGTGCTGAAGGGCATCTTAAAGAAGCTCTGTGAGGAAAGGCCAGCAGATTGGGACCGCTACATTCCAGCGGCACTGTTCGCCTACAGGGAAGCCCCTCAGTAAAGCACAGGCTTTTCGCCATTTGAGCTGCTGTATGGCGGACAGTTCGGGGACCAGTGTGCATTCTCAAAGAGCTGTGGTCCGGAGAACAGGATCAGAAGAGGTCAAAACCACTTATCAGTATGTGGTGGACCTACGCAATAGGCTCGAGGAGACATGTAAGGTCGCAAGGGAGAGTTTGCAGGAGGCTAGGGTCGTCCAGAAGAAGCAATATGACAGGAAGGTGAGGAAACAATTCCTCAAGTGGAGATCAAGTCCTTTACTGCTTCCCACGGATCACAACAAGCTGCTGATGCATTGGAAGGGACCATTCACCATCATTGAAAAGGTAGATCAGGACTACCGAATCGATGTGAATGGGAAATCAAACTTTTCCATGCAAATTTGCTCCGCAAATATATTCAGCGTGAGACTCAGCACATAGGCGCAGCAGCAATCATTGATGGAGGTGAAGGAGACCCAGCAGAAGAAGGGGAGATTTGTTGCCTGAGTTTCCAGGAGAAGAGTCATACAGGGATGTGTCACTGTATGAAGGGCTAGACAGTAGGAGACAGGAGGAAGTTAGGGGGCTCCTAGAACAGTATAGGGCGTCCCTGACTGATAAACCAGGCAGGACAACTCTAGAGACATGTACGGTGGAGTTAACATCGCAAAAACCCGTACATGTGAAAGCCTACCCGATCCCATATGCCACCAAGCAAGTGATCGAGGAGGAGGTAGAAAAGATGTTGGACCTTGGGGTGATTGACGTCCAAATCATCGTATAGTGCACCCGTCGTCTTAGTGAGGAAAAAGTCAGGTGAGCATCGATTCTGTGTTGACTATAGACGTCTGAACAGTGTCACCAAGGTCGATGCAGAGGTCATACCGAACATGGAAGACCTGTTCGCTCAGATCGCCACAAGCAAGAGCCAGTATTTCACAGGATCGATCTGAGCAAGGGTTACTGGCAAATAGCCTTGAGTGAGGACTCAAAGGAAGTCACAGCATTCTCCACTCCTATGGGGCTATACCAGTGGCGAGTACTTCCTTTTGGTATGGTCAACGCACCTGCAGTCTTTCTCTCGGATGATGAGGAAGTTATTGACGGGATTGGAAGGCGTTGTGAATTTCATGGATGACATTCTGATAGCATCCGAGACATGGGAGGAGCATATGAGGCAGCTAGGAGCAGTTTTAGAGAGGTTGAGACAAGCCAATCTCACAGCCAGACCAACAAAGTGCCAGGTTGGTTTTCCAAGCCTGGAGTTCCTAGGTTTTGTTGTCGGAGGCGACACAAAGCAGCCGGAAAAAAGGAAAGGTGGAGAAGATGATGAATTCAGAGAGACCAAAGACCAAAACAGAAGTCAGGAGTCTGCTAGGTTTTATTGGGTTCTATAGGGAGTTTGTTCCAAATTTCGCAGCAATCACGAGTCCTCTCAGTGATTTGGTCAAGGCAGGGAAACCAGCAGTGGTCGAGTGGTCAGACGCTGCAGAGCAAGCACTGCAGACGGTGTTGGAAAGACTAGGTTCCCGTCCCATCTTGAAGCACCTGATATGTCTAAACCATTTCTGTTGCGTACAGATGCATCAGGTGGTGGGATAGGTGCAGTATTGTTGCAGGAGCATGAAGGGGTCGAGTTCCCTGTGAGGTATGCTAGCAGGAAGTTGACAAAGTGTGAAGAAGGGTACGCAGCGGTAGAGAAGGAGTGTTTAGCTGTTGTGTGGGCCGTGCAGAAATTCCACAAATACTTGTATGGGAAAGAGTTCGTGATAGAGACTGATCATCAACCACTCAAATTCCTGCAGGAGGCGCAGTTGAAAAACAGCAGAGTTCTGCGTTGGGCAATGGCACTGCAGCCCTACAGGTATCGAGTGCAGTACATCCAGGTCGACAGAATGTCGGAGCTGACTATTTAAGTCGCGTAGTCTAGCAAGCTGCAACTCAGAGGAAGTCAGTCATATCCGGGGTGCTTTGTTGATAATATGTGTTGATTACAGTTATGTTGATTGGATATGGGTTCATTCCCAGTTGGCTATGGTTCATATTTTGTGTGAGACTTGTTCATGTTTTCTTTGTGAGACTTGTTCATGTGAATGTAGTTATGCTTGGAGCATACAGTCGCTTGTGTAGTGATGCATTATTTGCAATAAGTGAGGATGGAGATTCCTCAGTGAAGTGTCATGGATCGTGATCATATTATATTGTGCTTTTCATAAGAATTGTGAAAAGGAGAGATGGCAAATCCGCAGGTAGGGGAATGGCATAAGCGCGCACAGAGGTCGTTATAAATTGAATTGAAATAACGCAAGAGCGCACGTCAATGATAACTCATTGGAGTGGTATTCACTAATGATATATTTTATAATTTATAAACCGTTGGTTGTAAAGTATTTTTTTCAAACTTTGCACGTGTAGCTGTGTGTCAGCAAATTCGGTTGTTGTTTTTTTTGTACCGTGGTTTTGAGACGATGCGGTGCATAGTCTTTTGCAAGGGGGAAATTGTCACGGTCAAAAATAGAACAACCAAGTCGTGGTCCAGGTTGTTTGGACATAAGCTCTAACTCAAATATTCTGGGCGCCACATAGACGGGCCCATGGTTCGGATCCAGCCAATTAAGCATTTGGGGAGAGGCTCCACAGAGACGGTCTGTCGGCTAGACGGACTAAGCAGCTTTGACCGACGCCTCGATGTCTAGCGAGACGAGTCGTAGCACCTGGCTCAGGCTCATCTAGCCAATTTGTGGAACCAGCGCCATTGTTAGTCGGACGTCGCAGGTTAAAGCAGGAAGGGAGAGGGGAGAAGGTAGTGTGTGGTGGTGGGTGAAATCTAGCTAATCAATTAAATGACCAATTGACCACCACAGAGAGTAAGGCGTGTAGGCGTGACTGTCATGATTTGAATATCCAATGGAATTAGAGGGAGATAACTTCGGGTATCAGGGGTAAAAATACTGACCAATGGTACTCGCCCTTTTTGGACAGATCGGAACGGAATAAGAAGGATGTGAGAGTGGGAGAACGGGAGAACGAGGGGAGAACGAACAGAGAGACAGAGAGAGAGAGGTTCTGGGGTGTAGACTCTGTAGGAGAAAGGCAGAGAGATGAGAGGAGTGAAGTTTGAGCATTAGCACCAGATATAGTCTGCAAAGGGAGGACTAATGAGAGATGTGGAAAGAGAGAGTTGCTAACTAATGAAGAGAAAAAGAAAGAAAAGAAAAGGAAAAGAAAAGCAACCATGTCCATTTAATAGAGCAGACTAGGAGAGAGAGAGAGAGTGCAATGCGTTAATGCAGGAAGAAAGAAAGGAGAACAGATCGATGTTGATAGTCACTGTTCTATCTGAACCGGGGGTTCGACCTCATACTGGCCAGCGCCACTTTCATCGGCAGTCCAACCTGACCAACGCCAGCAGTCCAGCCTGACCGGTGCCAGCAGTCCAGCTTGCCCGGGTTTGCAAGCAGACCAACACCAGTGCCAGCAGTTGTGTCGTGTTGTGAAAGTGACAGTGAGAAAAAAAAAAGGAAAAGAAAAAGACAGTGATTCGTGAATAGTTAAGATCACCTGGCCAGGTAAAGTAGAAATCTATTTATACCGGGTTAGTTAATGATGTTTTAGATAAATGATTTTGTGAAGTTCAGGAAAGAGAGAATGTTTTATTTTGTTTGATTCCATATGCATTGATGTTTCGTTCTATGATCATGTGTAGTAAAGTTATAGACTTTACTAGTGGTTTGATGTGACGAATGCATGATATATGAATGAGATTGTAAGCAAGCTGTGAGTGTGTTTGGGCTGTGCGCTAGTCCTTCCTCCATCGACATCACCCGAGGTTGACAGTGACTATGCGTATGTTGTGTGTGTTGAAATGCTTAATTGTGATTGTGCATGTTGTGTGTGTTGGAATTGCTTATTTGTGACTATGTGTGTGTTGGTGTGAATAAATGGTGTATTGTATTGTAATCTTTCTTGTGTGGTCTCTTGCGAGGCGTGTGAGGTCAGTCACTCCCTTCACTCCCATCTAGACCGATCCTGTCGGGCAGACCTCCAGGGGTCGGTCGTGACACCAAGGAATAATCAAATATTGTTAGGCCTTTACAAAGAGCTGTAAGTTTCCAACCACCAGTAGAAAGAGAAAACCTGCTTCATTTATACAAATCCTAATTTCAATTCAATTATCAACACATACCCAACTGCCAGCAAAAACCTTCCTTCAATCTCCCTTTGGCTCTCTGAAACTGTTGCTTGGCCGAGAGCTCTGCGGAGACTGAAGGGAAATCTACGCTCACCCGACTTACACAAAACGCTGGTGAGCAGCTGTCAGGTAAACAGGCCAACCCGTTTTACAGGTTTGCCTGTTCCGGTCAAACGTGTCGCCAAAATTTGGAACCGGATGAAATATGATTCATGACAGTCATGGCTGGCACATAGGGGTTGATAATGGTCAGCTATTTTGTCCTAATGAAAGGGGGAGTTTCCTTGTCATCAGCCTGTCGTTCACTCCCTCTGGAGATCCAGTTAGCTTTCCAACAAGACCTGTCTTCACTTCAAGTCGATATCAGCTGTTCACCGCTTTTCACTTCTTCCTTCGCTCCAAAAAAAGGTATAGCAAGAGCAGATTTCACAAAGCTTGCCCTGTCCTGTGAGCTGGGTCTCACTCAAGACTGTGATGTCAATATTCTACCTGGCGCGTTATTTTCCAACTACAGCTGTTCTCTGAGGCCTGTTCAAATCGTCTCTATCTACGAGTATGCGCACATTCCATGTGCCAAGGGTGAGTGGAACAATCCTTGTCTTTTTCTTCTTTGATTTTCGACTACTGCAATAGAATTTCCTCCAGCTGTGATAGTGAACTTTTCTAGCCTCATGCTATGGAGGTGATCAGTGTGATCTTATAAAGCGCTGTTCGGTTGCTTAGGTGGCTGCCCAACCCACTGCTGGTCTGGTTCAGTGGAGACACAACCATAACTGTCACCTGAGCAACCTGTGCGCAGGTTTGCGGCTGCAGCTAACGGCGTACCCGTACCTGCCACTTCGTCGCTTGCCCATTGCCACAGACTTGGGGATGAAATAAATAGGGATGGACGATGATGATTGAAGTGACCTGCATAGTGACTTTGTTTAAAGGGAGCAGGAGTTGCACAATTCGTTAATTTCTCTGTCTGTCTGTCTGTCTGTCTGTCTGTCTGTCCCCTCTCTCTCTCTCTCTCTCTCTTCTCTCTCTCTCCCCTCTCTCTCTCTCTCTCTCTCTTGTCCAAAACCATCTGAGACCAACTGCAAGGCAGTGTCAAAACGGCTGGAGACGGAGTCATATAAGTGGACGACCATGATGTCTTTCATTTCTTCTCATGCTCTGAGCACTCTGCAATGCATTGCAGGGAGTTGCCGTTGAATCAATTTGTGATTTCCTCTGCACAATGCACCATGTCCAGTCTTCACATGCTGAGATAGAGAAGCCTTGCCTCAGGGAGTGTGAGACCCGGTGACTATCCTCGTCTGATTCTGCCACTCAGCCTCTCAACAATCATACACTTACCTTCACCAGTTGCTTCTTTGGAGTACCGTAGAATCAATTGAAAACCTACACTGTTTGTTTACAGGCTTTGACAGAGTGCCAACCTTTACAAAGCATGTTGAGAATATTGTTCTTAAATGCAAAAAGGGCCTGTCTGCCATGAAAGCAATGGCAGCTAAAGGCGTTTGAACAGCGACATCTCTACCGACTGTATCACGCAGTAGTATTCAGTGTAACTGATTATGAATTAGGGCTTACAACAATATCCAAAACAATCTTCTTATGTGAGAAAGAATTCATAATGAAGCAAAATATTTGTTTTTAGGAACCACGAAGGATACACCACTTTAAACTATGTCATACCTGCTTGACCTTCCTTCAGTGCAGGCTAGACCAAGCTAGACCAGGTGAAGGAGTATTTCAGAGCACTTGAAAATGCCCCAAACCCACTACAAGCGGCATTCAAGAAAACAAAAGGTTTTCGCCTGGGACGTGCAAAGTCATGGATGGGACAGGAAGAAGACAATATACAGCTTGTGTGCCAGTTACCAGAATCTAAAGAACGGAGGAATAGGAAAAATATCCAGACCATTTCAAACACCTCTCCCAAACTGCTGTCACTTCAGAACTTGGAGGTCACTATCGGGAATGGCCTGAAGACAAAACCAACGCTGAATTCAGATGCAGGAAGAAGGCTTTGGCACAAAAGATGACACTGTTATATACACTGACGGCCCGTCACCAAATGAAAGTCAGGCTGTGGATACACAGTGAAGCAAAATGGCCCCAAAATATCAGGAAGACAATGCTACAAAAACATTAACATTTTCATGTCTAACATGTGATGTAGAAGCAGTGACACAAGTACTCCACAGGCGCTCGTCGAAATACTAAGACTCACCAAGGCATGACTCCATAAACCTACTTCAAAAAGTGAATAGTGGAATGGGAAGCCCTGGTTGGCATGACGTAATGCGCAACCTTCCATTGGAGAGCCTGATATGAGTGTAACTGCCCTGGACGAATGTTAAAGGAAATGAGAAAGCAGACACACTGGCATGCAAAGCAACAATAAGAACTGGATTACAGCTTGACTGAATTGATCTAATAGTAAACCTAAAGAATCATCTCAACAAACAAATCCTCTCGTGATGTTCAGATCTGAACAAACTTTGTTCAAATCTGAACATCACGAGAGGAAGAGCCTGCATATCAAAATTTAAAGCAGGAGGAACAAACATGACCAATCAAACAAATATAGGAATACGCTCAAGGCGAACACTGCAAACTCCTAGAAATTGGGGCTGATTTCTACTGGGCTTTTCCAATAACAAACGCAAACGACCAAACTTACTTCAACTGAGATAAGACTTTGAATGTCTCAGAGACTCATTAGTATACAGTAGACGTGTATGCGCTGGTGGGTAGCATCTGTGGGGCAGGCCAGGTGTTTTAACATAGAGAGTCCATATATGTAAGTGTGTGTGTGTGTGTGTGTGTGTGTGTGTGTGTGTGTGTGTGTGTGTGTGTGTGTGTGTGTGTGTGTGTGTGTGTGTGTGTGTGACGGGTCTCCGACGCTGCCCCTCGTTATTAAAACATGATTTTCATATTCAGGGATGCTGGGGGTTATAGACAGAAGTATTTACGCTTTCACAACCACAATGCGCTCTCGCATAAACACACGCACTCTGTCACTCACATCGGGCCCGCACAAAGGTGACGGGAAACCAATAACATTTCATATAAATAATTAATTTTTATTCAATTTGACTCCGAGCCCCACCCGTCACTACACAACACAACTATCTGTATCATACAACAATGTAAACAGCATACAGACAATTTCATAAATCGCATCCCCTGTTCTTCAGTTATTCTTACTTAGCCAGGAAAGACAATGTTCCACTATTCTGTTTGCACACTTATAACCTTAAGAGCAAATACACGTCATAACTTGCCAGCATTCCTTGGTTGATCGTCAGTTTCTCTCATCCACTGTACGACCACGAGCTGAAGCTGCCACACTGTTGTGTCCTCCCGATTGGCCAAATCCCAGTTGGGGGACACTGGCAACGTAGCTTGAGTTGCACCCTCACACCGAGTCTCCCGGACTCCACCGTACTTCGCCCTCTCCACTGAAAGGGCTCCTGTCGCCTCTCCCACAGGCTTCTCTGGCTGCAAACACCCCACCATTGTCTGGCAGCTCCCTGTCTAGGCTCCAACAGGCTGACACGTCTTGCTGTCGACCGTCCCCACACGGGAGACATTCTTCTCGTCGTCGGCTCTGAGGCTACAGCAACCTACACTGTCTCACGTCCCCACCAAGGAGACAACGAGGCGACAGCTAACCTCTGCTTCACGCTGTATTTTCTTGAGCCCTCAGCAAGACGGGCGAGTTCACTTTCCCTTAAGTGAGTCCCACACTTCCTGGTTTTCCAAGCACCTTATATTCGTTCTCAAAGAAAGAGAGAACACGAGTTTAACTGGCTCAACCAATGGAATCACTGGCACACACACATCACACGATTTGTACCAATAAATCCCCAAGTTATTTTTATTCCACCAATGGAATCACTAGTCACCTACACATACACACACACCACAGCTGCTAGCGCCAACAAAGACTTGGGTACCCAGTGGTTAATGCATAACCTCCTATTTAAACTCATGTTCGATTCCCCCAAGCTACCCAGTGTACTAACAGCCTGGACTTCTCTACCAGCCAGGACTGATGCTTCAAGTAGTTACTACCTCTATAGACAACAAAGTGCAAACCACTCAATAGGCCGCAGCCTTCCATTCATTCCTCAGAACAAGGACGACTGAATGGTCGCTGTACTCTGCCTGCAGGCTGACGGTCACCTACCCGTGACGGTCACCTGACACGATCGCCTTCCCTTTTCAGGCCCACTGAGAACCCAGTGAATAGCCAGCCAGTGGTCGGACTGGACACTCCTCTACCCAGGACTGGCAGGTCGGCAACTCCTTGTCACTATCCCTCGGACATGCGAAACACTTCCCAGTAACTCCCCCTCCTTCAGTATACGACTCAGGGTATTCGCCTCTGGTGATGACTGAGTTCGCACACTTGAACAACCGAAGGAACTTGCTCTCAACAACAGGAAAACTACCCTTAATTTGCCTAAATGCTCGAGAACATTCGGCCGACTCATGACACCCCCGTACCTAAGAATGTTGTTCCAATCAACATTTCCTCCAGGACGAATGTTCTCAGTTTGGGATAAACAAACTCAATTGCATGGGTCGATATAACAGTATTACCCCTATGCTTCAGACATCACTTCCATCAACATCTCTAACAGGGACAATGTACCTAATTAAAACCAATAAATCAATTAGATAATCCATAGATCACTCTTTGGTCAGTCATAAACAACTGTGCACAACATTTAACTCTAATCTGGCCACTTTATAATCAAAAACTCTCTCCATGGCATTAGCTATCAGCATGTCCATAGATATTAATTAATCATTCCATTCACTTCTAATATAGCACAACCATGATTACCACAAGATCAAAATTCAGGTGTGTGGCCGAGCCTACTTAACATCAAAATCAAATTCAGGCGTTGGCCACAATCCACAAAGACAAGATTCAAATTCAGGCGTGTGGCCCAGCTTACGTAACATCAAAATCAAATTCAGGCGTGTGGCCCCAATCTGCTCACACGGTCTCACACACACATATTGCAATTCAATTCAAACATTTATCCTGATTTCACAACATAAGGACATTTTCACACTTTACCGAGATGTGACAAAACAACATGAGCAAACATATCAACCAGAAAAATCAAAATCATAACACGTGACCATGTACTGACTCCCGCTCCATAATGGGCAATGAACAAAACCAACATAAATCAAAAACTGAAAAATAACACATGAACATAGGGTCAACACCGCCCTATACTGGGCAATCAAAATCAATAACACAACTGGCCATCTACATCATTACACAGTAGCTGTCCGTAACAGATGACTGCTCACACCACCACCACAACAGCAGCAGCCCATAGCATTGCTCCTACCATTGTTCTACTTCTGTTGTTCACACTACAACAGCAACACCCTGGAGGCATTACTCCAACCCTTGACCTACTCCTGCCTCTCTTGACCGCCGTTTGTTGCTCGCCAATAGTACCTGGGGCAGATAGTTTGCGCGTTCCAGGCTTTACAAGAGAGTCAGCACACCCTTCACACATTTTAGTCCTTAAAGGAGCGCGTGAAAATCTGCGCGATCCTCTTCTATCCTGTTCGGCAAAATCTCCTTGACATTCAGTCCCCTTTGCTTTCATTGCCTCAGGTCTGTTGTTCGAAGATCACGTGAACTGGGCTGTCGCACCCATTCACTGCGACGACGATCATCTCCCTTTCCAAAATGTTAAGAGATAAATCCCACACTCATCTTATCCGAACCGATTTTCTTTTTCTGTGTGGAACGTCCTTGGTTCGAATCCCACTCAGTGCCTATGCCCATTACTTGATGAGCTTATTTACTTTACCCTTCCTGACACTGGATTATCTGCTCCTTTGAGCTGACTGTCTTTGGCATTTCCTAACGATAGCTGGTCACCTCCACCTTCTTGCCATGCGTTATTACGCCTCCCTGGTCCCAACCCAGCTGCTGGTTCCAGTTACTCTGTAGTCCATCTTGGCCCCAACCC
This sequence comes from Conus ventricosus, assembly GCA_018398815.1. Classification (NCBI taxonomy): domain Eukaryota; kingdom Metazoa; phylum Mollusca; class Gastropoda; order Neogastropoda; family Conidae; genus Conus; species Conus ventricosus. The sequence goes on along the minus strand of CM031602.1, from coordinate 89,104,619 downwards.
TGAGGTCCGCCACCGTGGCTCCTACATTTCTGACTGCCACGGCACCGCCAACAACTTTTTGAACCACCACTATGGCCACCATGGCCTACGGCACTGCCATTACGGCCACCTCCATGGCCACGGCACCGCCACTACGGCCACCTCCATAGCCCACGGCACCACCACTACGACCTATTTCATGGTCCACTGCACCACCACCACGGCCACCTTCATGTCCTACGCTAGCTTCTACTGTTAGCGGCGCCTGTGCACTCCACCTGCGTTCTGTTTACTTTCCTACCCTGCACTGCCCTTACTTTCCCTACGTGACTAGCAGCCTGGTTAGGCTTCGGGAGGATATACCTACCCCCTAACAAAGCGGGGATAGGGAAGATTGTTTTGCACTGCTGCAGTGAGAGTACCCCTGACAACTCTGACTCTACTTTGACACGGGCCAAAGGTAGCCGATTAATTCTTCCATCTGCATATCGCACGCAGGTGGTTTCCCCGGTATAGTCCGTCTCTCTCACAAAACCGGGCTCTACCATTGCCGCTAGAGTCAGTCCTGTATCTAATAAGCAGGTCACCGGCTTCCCGTTTACTACTGCCCTAGTAGTTGGTGGTGGTACTCTGCCTTCCTGCTGAATTGTATCAACGGCAACAACAGAATGTATTCGCAGTCCGCTACATTCCTTGGCGATATGACCCTCTCTCCCACACTTAAAACATGTGCGTTTCACCCGAACATTCTCTTGAGTCCCACTGTTGCCACGGGGCTTAGAATGCGCTTCTAACTGCGGTCTCGCCTCCTGTTTGTAGGGAGTCGGCGAATCACTCCCTGACTGTGTGGTCTGGGCATTACGGGACGACTGGTTCGATCCCCTCGCCACATAACGCTGATCATGGGCAGACTCATACCTGTCTGCAACTTTCACTAACTCCTCTAAACTTCCTAATTCTCTTTCTGCCAAGATACCGTGAGATCCTTCCGACAAGTGGAGAGAATTTGCTCCTTAACGATCTCCTCCTCAAAGATTCAAATGTTTGTTCAATTTTTTCCTAACCTTATCCATTTGTCAAAAAGAGCCCTAAGCCGATAAAGGAACTGTACGTGCGTCTCACCTGATTTACGAACGGTTTCTCTGAACAATTTCCTATACCTATCGGCGGTTACCTGTTACCTCTGAAACAAAGCATTGCGCACCGACTCATAATCTGTCTGTTTTTCCGGTGGTAAGCAGAAAAAAAGCATCCCTAGCTTTGGGTGTCAGCAGCGCCGACAAATTTGTGGCCCACCGTTCTTCGGGTACGCCCTGATCTTTGGCAATCCTTTCAAATTGCGAAATGAAACCCTCTAAATGGTCCGGATTATCATGGAACCTTGGCATATTGATCAAGGGACTGACATGTGGTGCAAAGTTCACTTGGGGTTTTGCGTCCACGTCCCGTTCTTTCTCCAATTTTAATTTTTCTAACTCAAACTGCCTTATCTTCTCTCTTTCCTCTCTTTCCCGTTCTCTTTCTCTCTCTTCTCTTTCCCGTTCTCTTTCTCTGTCCTCTCTTTTCCGTTCTCGTTCTCTCTCCTCCTTTTTCCCGTTCTCTCTCCTCCTTTTCCCCGTTCCCTTTCTCTCTCCTCTTTTCCCGTTCTCTTTCTCTCTCCTCTTTTTTCCCGTTCACTTTCTCTCTCCTCTTTTTTCCCGTTTTCTTTCTCTCTCCTCTTTTCCCGTTCTCTTTCTCTCTTTTTGCCTTTCCCTTTGTATTTTCTGACCCTCGATTACACTGGGCCAGTTCTCATCTACATTTTGCCTTCAGTTCCGGACCCTTTAGTCCTAAAGCTTTTCCTTCTTCTATGAGGTCCATCTTTTTCAGCGGACCCATTGCCCTCAGCACCCTCTTCATCGACATTCTGAAGCTATCTAACCCTCGATCAGCTAGTTAATACAACCACAGTAACAAGCAAGATATCCACACGATCACTTGTAAATAAGCGATCAAATAGTTGTG
>CM031602.1:89077636-89097636 GCA_018398815.1 Conus ventricosus | reverse complement strand
TTGGTAGACCATGATCCATTGAAACTGTTGTGGCTCATGGATTGCATGTCCATCAGGTCAATCTGTCCTCTGGATGCAAACTCGTCGTCAGTATCGGTTTCACAACCACTCCCTGGTCATGGACGTTTTCTCTTTTTCTGGCATTCCTGGCACAATGACTTGAATAGTTCGACATCATCTCTCAAAATATTGGCATACTTCACAGATAGTTCCTTCATCATTCTATCTCTACCACCATGACCAGTTGCAACATGGGCTTTCTCGATGATGTCGAATGTGTCGTCTATGCTGGCGTAGTAGACTGGAAGTTCGTCGGGTGTCTGGCGTTTCTTTATAAGTTTCTGCACATCACCACATTCAAGAATTTCATACTGTTAAGTAGATAATATTCGTGGCAGGACTTGGTCTTTGATGACTCACTGGCAGCCTTGATCTCTTCAATTGTCTTGTAGTAAACATCCTTTGGAATAAGATCTTTGGACATTTATTGTACTTCATCAAGCAAGTTATTACGAATCTCAGCTCTATACTGCCTGACATTTTTATTGTCGTGTCTCACAATATCACCAAGAATGTTTCGCTTAACAGTCGCATGTGCACGAGAGCAGGAAGCGTGCTAATTCCTGACAGGAAACTAGCAAACAAGCCAGCACGAGCAGCGGCGTGGTGGCACTACAACACTGCTCACAGCGAATTCAGTGTGAGACTACGCCAGCTTGTCATGCGGTATTGGAACATGTCTGAGTCTGCGTGATTAAAGTTCAGTGTGCTCACACTGGTGTTTCATAGTATCAAAGAGCTCACAAAGTGACTACAAATCACAAAGTACCAGTGCGAGTGCAAGTTACACAAGTTGACTGAAATCAGTCAGACTGTGAATAAAATGTAACTAAATTCAGTCAATTCATGAAATGACTAGAATTTTAGTCATTTCGTAAAACGACTGACCCTGACAGTCATTTCATGTGTCACGACCGACCCCTGGAGGTCTGCCCTGACAGGATCGGTCTAGGTGGGAGTGAAGGGAGTGACTGACCTCACACGCTCCGCAAGAGACCACACAATAAAGATTACGATACAACACCCCATTTATTCACACCAGCAAAATAAACATTCCAACACACGCACCATGCACGATCACAATAAAGCACTCCAACGCACACAACATGCACAATCACGATCAAGCACTCCAACGCACACAACATGCACAATCACGATCAAGCACTCCAACGCACACAACATGCACAATCGCAATCAAGCACTCCCACACCCACAACATGCACGATTATAAATAAATATTTCACCAAACGACGTACACAATCACAATTACAGCATTCCAGCACATATTGCATGTACACAATTATAAAGAAATATTTCCAGTATTGACCCTTTCTCACACCACGGAGTGCGTCCACATCCCTGCCCCTGTCAAGTCCGCAGGGAGCACCCTGTCGCACTAGGTGCTCCGACCGGGCTGGTTCTCGCAGGGAGTCGCCCAAGCCGACAACCCTCAACTTCCAAGCGGCAGTGAAGAGCGTGTCCCGGGGGGGGGGGGGGGGGGGGACGTAGCTGTTTACTGGAGTCCTGGACGGGGGTCCAGGCCGGCCAGTCGAGACGGCGGGCTCCCCTAGCAGTCCACGGTCCCGACCAAGGCGTGGCCTCGACCAGCGCGTGGCACCATCTCGTCCGTGGTCTCAGCCAGAACGTGGCCTCGACCAGCACGTGGCACCATCCAGTTCGTGCTCCAGGTGAAGCCCCCCGGGAGGGGGGAGGACGTAGCAGGAGGAGAGTCGAAGAGGAGGGAAAGAAAAGGAAGGAGGAAGGAAGAAGGGTACTGGAACCCTGCCGTCAGTACCGTCTGACCATTGCTGTCAAGTCTTATCAGCCACTCGCATGATGGGCGAGGGGAAGTGTATAAACGCACACAATACACCCATTGAATCAAGTCTTCTCACACGATGCAGGTAAAAGACTGCATTAAATCAACAGGTTATAAAACAAATATGAATTATCTTCACCCTCTCTTACCCACGCTTAACGTTTTCCTTCCTTAGGAAATAAATCAACACAGCGACCCTCGCTTAATAACTGCCACCACATTCGCAAATAGTAATTCAATGGCATGATTGTCACATTTTATAAACACATTTCAAAATAACACAAATCAACCACGCATCCGAACGACAAATCATGCGCACGCAACGCTCGTGAACATAAAACTCGCTCTCCTTGCACACACAAACAGACGTGGCCGAAGGATAAAAGTCCGGCGAATGTGACAGGGGCGGACGAGCGAGACCAGCAAGTTCCAACCCTGAATCACCAGGTTCTCTCCCTTCCCCACCGACTACCGCATCACCAGATGCATAAACAGGAGAAAGAATTTTGGAAATAATTTAGAATGGCCAGGTAAAGATGGAATTAACCAGAGAAAAGGTCTCCACACAATATTTCTCTTACAATTTCGAAAACAAAAGAAATTGCGCAAAAGCGAAGACTAAGCCGGCTAACAACAACAAACCAAAACAAACAGACCACGAAACTGATGCTTACCAGCTACCCGTGGAGTGACCCCGAAGAGGCGGGTCAAAGGACTCTCTCTACCCTCTGTCCAGTCGAGAGGACAGAGGCGAAGAATGCGGAAACAGAAGAAGCGATGTCCCTCTCCTACAGGCCGACTGCAGGAATTGAAAGTACTGACTGTACTCTCGATGATACGGTAAGGAACCGAGACTGGAGCAGGCGCTCCCAGAGACATCTTCCGCTCGAGTGAAGAGCTAAACCTCCCTCAGCAATGGCGGCCAACATGCCATGCTGCGTCACAGAGTGAGCATACTTCAAACTAAAAAAAACGAAGCACGTGCGACAGGTAAAAAGACACAGGCAGTAGGCCGATAGACAGAAAAGTTCGAGAGAAAGGTACCGGCCACCCGTGAACTTGCAGGATGAATAGCACGGGCGGTGGAATTAGAGAGAGAGAGAGAGAAAAGCAAACCGAAGTTGAGCTGAACTATACCAAGGTGCAACCGCACCACAAGCCACACTAAGGACGGGTACACGACAACAGCAACGACAATAAACATAAGAAATTCCGCCACCCTGGGTGGGTCGAACGTCGTAGGCCTCGTGACAAACTCGTGACAAACCCCCCTTCTAAAAGCATCTGTTTCTCTGAGATACAGTGCTCCTTTGAACCTTTGGGTCGCATGTGAAACTTCACAACAAGGGGACCGAACCCAACTCTCTGGATCGACAGAGTACGATGAATCCAATACAAACATTCCACGATAAAAATCACACAGGGAAATACATAATACTACATTTATCAAACAACTAAGCAAACCTTCCAAACCATGAAAGTAACAATCCGAACCATTGGTGATTCACTACCGTTAACATCACTGAAGTGAAAAACTGTCACTACACCGATACAGAGAAAAAAGGGATATAACCCTGGTTGAGGGGAGTGTCCCTCTGACTGACTTTCCAATATGCTAACTACGGAGCTCGGCCAAGATAGTCAGAAATCCGTATTACGGGAAAACCCTTGATATGACGGAAAGTGAACGCATGACTCTGCAGCTCCACTGCCTAACCATGAGTCGACGACTGACTGGCCGGATCCGGTCCAAGCACTGGAGAGGATGATGATCGCTCTCCAGTACAAACTTACGGCCGTACTTCTTGCACGCCAGTGCGCGTCCAAATATGCCTGAGAGATTCAGCAACATAGGGGCATCGATAGTCCTAAGCGGGACAGCCCTGGTATCGACTCGCAGATTCTACCACTACCGAAGTGTAGCGGTGACCGCGATCGGATGGAGGATTAATGGGTCTCACCAGGTCGACCCCAACCTTGCTGAATGCCTCCCCAACCCGTGCACTGACCCTAGGGGAACACGCTTCAAGCGACCCTTAGGCGTTGTCCGTTGCAGACATCGCAACTGCGGCATTTACTGCCTAACCTGTGATTTTCATTCCCTGGCCAAAAGAAGTCCGTCTGACTCGCTCGAGAGTCCGCTTGGATCCCATATGACCTGCCATGGGGGAATCGTGGGCCCTGCCGGAGGACAGACTCTCTCAGGCTTTGGGGAACAACAAGCTGTTTGGCCACACGATCCCCCTGAGTGGAAACCCTAAAGGGGAAATCCCCTTGTGGAGCTTGAAGCTCACCTTGGCGTGTCGGGCCGACTGAGGGGGACGATCCACAAGTTGTCGTAGGCGTTGGACATCCAAGTCCCTGGCCTGAAGACGGATTAATGCTAGCAGGATGGGCCCTCGCCAGAACCTCGTCAGAGATCGCTGAAGAACGGGACGCAATTCCTGTTCCGCTTCTTAGCTTGGCGCGTGTGGCGACTCCCACACACCCTGTACGGGCAATCCGTAGACACGGGCTGACTGCGTCCGTCTGCGAAGGGTGATAGTATTCCCTATATAAGGGAAATACAGAGGTCGCTCCACCGCGATGGCCCATACTTCGCCACAGAAGTAGGGTGAGATAGGAATAAGTACAGAAGACGGGTGGAGGTAAAACCAGCCTCCAACCCGCACAAAATCATAACTAGCGCCCCGCCGGGCCTTAGGGGAAACTAAATCCTTATCCCAAAGAGTGTTGTTGCTCCCGAATCCCTGATGGTGTCGACCAAGGGGGAACCAACAACAGAGAGAAACACGGGGCACTCTGAATCACCAAAGCGGGAGGGAAACCCACGTTAGCCGAGGCGCGAGGAGAAGGAGAGGACTAGCCCCATGACTACCAGCGGCTCTAGGGCAATCTTTCCTGATGTGGCCAGGCCCGACCAAAAAGAAAACAAAACGAGGTGCTGAGGTCCCCGATGGACTGCCTGCCTTATTCGACCCACTAGCAGTTGTCGGCACCTTATTGCTACTAAATCCTGTGGAGGGCTTCCTCTCCGTATCTGGCGATGCCCATAAGCCCTGCGACTTCAGCAAACACCTCAGCTGTGTGAATCGCAGCCGCAAAATCCTGAGGTGCTGTCTCGCCAAACCCGGGATCCTCAACTCTGGGGACACAGGTTTGGTGACTGTTCAATGAGGATCAGATCCTCCACTCCAACTTAGCTAACTGACGCCAGTACCCTAGCGTTTTGCGCAGCCTATCACCAAACTGCAACGAAGGTCTCGTCATTATTCTTCTTCATGGACCTGAACTTCCTCCTGTAGGTCTCTGGGGTAAGGTGGAAACGCTTACGCAGAGCCCAACTGCATGTCTGCATAAGACGCCCCTTTCCCATTTAGAGTGAGCACACACTCCTTGCAGCACCAGATAATCCAGAAAAAGGTGCATAGCCTTTTGTTCCTCAGACAATTGGTATGAACAAGCAACCTTGTCAAAATGCTCTAAGAACATGTCAATGTCCTCACTAGGTCTGAACTCGGGAAGCTTTAACTTTGGGCCTCTAACTCTAATCACCTGCCGGGTGATTAACCCCCTGGTTTACAGAAGCGGGAGCCTGCCGAAAGAAGTTGTTCCATCTCTTCCCTGTAGAGCCCCTGTCTGGCAGCCTCCTCTCTACGTTGATCCAACTCTTCCCGAGGGAGGGCAGCCTCCTCCCTACGCTGAGCCTCCTGTCTAGCAGCCTCCTCCCTGCGCAGAATAGCCTCTTCCCTATGCAGAATTTCCTGTCTGTCAGTCTCCTCTCTGCGCAGAGCCCCATCCTGTCTAGCCTTCCCTACGGAGAGCTTCCTGCCTGACTGCCTCTTCCTTACGGAGCCTTGCCTCTTCCCTACGTAGAGCTTCCCCGCCTAGCAGCCTCTTTCACTACGCTGCCGCTCCAGAAACAAAAGGACAGAGGTGATATTTCCCGAGCGGGGTTCCCACTCCGACACGGGAGGATGACCCGTCTGACCCGTCCCTTGGGTCCGACTTTCCCATAAGGAAGCTTCTGGGGCAGCCCCTTACGAGGGAAGCCTGGAGAGGAGAAGGTTTCGGCCTCTGCGACTCAACAGAAGCCCACAGTTGCTTCGCTATGCCTGGCGCCTCCGAAGGGAAGTGCCAGTCGGGGTCCAACAGGAAGACCCCCCAGCGAAGAGGGTAAAAAGTACCAAACCCGGGCTACCTGCTACAGCACTGGAATAGGAAAAAGTTAACCGTAGTCGAAGTACTGGTACTAATAGTAGGGACTACAGTAACATTTTGAAAACCCTCTTCTTCGACGCACGCGTCCCCCACACCCCCAGCGCCGGACGTCGCCATGACAACAATATCCTACATTTTCAAATACAGGGAAAGACAATTCCACTAGCTAAAAAAAAAACAAATATTTTAGGGGCGTGTGTATATGTGTGTATGCGTGTGTGTTTCGTGTGTGCGGACAAGTTCCGGCTGCTCCCACTCTGGCAACACCCCGCTCTACAGCACGAGCAACAGTGCGGTGGGGCTCACCGAAAAAAAAAACAAAACAAAAACTATGTCCGGCTGCCCCCACTCTGGCAACACCGCGCTCTACAGCACGAGCAACAGTGGACGGTGGGGCTGGCCGGAAAAAAAAAAACAAAACAAAAAACCCAGCAGAGGAATCCGGAGAGAGGAAAAAAAAAAACACTAGCTCCGATGCAACCCCGTACTCAACAACCCGGTAAGAAAAAAAAAACAAGAACTGGCTAAATACAAAACAGGAATGGAAGACTAGCGGCAACAGAAGGGCAAGACTTACGGCCGTACCTGCGTGAGGTACCCGGCGGAAGGGGGTCTGGGCGCGGTCGACTCCCCTTGGTCTCACCTCGACTCCCGAGTCACACGGATGTTCCCTCAGGGCCCCAAAAAGACTCCCTTCACACTAGAGTCACCCAGCCAACCACCCACGAACAAACACGACAAAATGACTAAACATATACCCAAAAAAGACAAAACTAAACAGGTACTCTGCGAAACGAGAGAGAGACAAACCAGAGCCCTTCACATCCCGGGCGAGCCCCCACAATTGTCACGACCGACCCCCGGGGGTCTGCCCTGACAGGATCGGTCTAGGTGGGAGTGAAGGGAGTGACTGACCTCACACGCCCGCAAGAGACCACACAATAAAAATTACGATACAACACCCCATTTATTCACACCAGCAAAATAAACATTCCAACACACGCACCATGCACGATCACAATAAAGCACTCCAACGCACACAACATGCACAATCACGATCAAGCACTCCAACGCACACAACATGCACAAAACACGATCAAGCACTCCAACGCACACAACATGCACAATCGCAAATCAAGCACTCCCACACCCACAACAGCACGATTATAAATAAAAAAATTACCATACGACGTACCCAATCACAATTACAGCATTCCAGCACATATGGCAAAGTACACAATTAAAAAAGAAATATTTCCATATTGACCCCTTTTTCCCCACCCCGGAGTGCGTCCACATCCCTGCCCCTGTCAAGTCCGCAGGGAGCACCCGTCGCACTAGGTGCTCCGAGCCGGGGTGGTTCTCGCAGGGGGTCGCCCAAAGCCGACACCCTCGACTTCCAAACGGGCAGTGAAGAGCGTGTCCCGGGGGGGGTGGGGGGGGGGGGGACGTAGCTGTTACTGGAGTCCTGGACGGGGGGCCAGGCCGGCCAGTCGAGACGGCGGGCTCCCCTAGCAGTCCACGGTCCCGACCCAAAGGGGTGGCCCGACCACGCGTGGCACCATCTCGTCCGTGGTCCCAGGGCCCGAACGTGGCCTCGACCACACGTGGCAAACCAACCAGTTCGTGCTCCAGGTGAAGCCCCCGGGAGGGGGGGAGGACGTAGCTGGGAGGAGAGTCGAAAAGGAGGGAAAGAAGAAGGAAGGAGGAAGGAAGAAGGGTACTGGAACCCTGCCGTCAGTACCGTCTGACCATTTGGCTGTCAAGTCTTATCACCACTCGCATGATGGGGGAGGGAAGTGTATTTAAAAAGCACACAATACACCCTTGAATCAAGTCTTCTCACACGAGCAGGTAAAAGACTGCATTAAATCAACAGGTTATAAAACAAATATGAATTATCTTCACCCTTCTCTTACCCACGCTTAACGTTTTCCTTCCTTAGGAAATAAACAACACAGCGAACCCTCGCTTAATAACTGCCACCACATTCGCAAATGTAATTCAATGGCATGATTGTCACATTTTAATAAACACATTTCAAAATAACACAAATCAACCACGCATCCGAACGACAAATCATGCGCACGCACGCTCGTGAACATAAAACTCGCTCCCTTGCACACACCCAAAAAGACGGTGGCCGAAGGATAAAAGTCCGGCGAATGTGACAGGGGCGGACGAGCGAGACCAAGCAAGTTCCAACCCTGAATCACCAGGGTTTTCTCCCTTCCCCACCGACTAACCGCATCACCAGATGCATAAACAGGAGAAAGAATTTTGGAAATAATTTAGAATGGCCAGGTAAAGATGGAATTAACCAGAGAAAAGGTCTCACACAATATTTCTCTTAAAAATTTCGAAAACAAAAGAAAATTGCGCAAAAGCGAAGACTAAGCCGGCTAACAACAACAAACCAAAACAAACAGACCACGAAACTGATGCTTACCAGCTACCCGTGGGTGACCCCGAAGAGGCGGGTCAAGGACTCTCTCTACCCTCTGTCCAGTCGAGAGGACAGAGGCGAAGATGCGGAAACAGAAGAAGCGACGTCCCTCTCCTACAGGCCGACTGCAGGAATTGAAAGTACTGACTGTACTCTCGATGATACGGAAGGAACCGAGACTGGAGCAGGCGCTCCCAGAGACATCTTCCGCTCGAGTGAAGAGCTAACCTCCCTCAGCAATGGCGGCCAACATGCCATGCTGCGTCACAGAGTGAGCATACTTCAAACTAAAAAAAACGAAGCACGTGCGACAGGTAAAAAGACAGGCGAGAGGCCGATAGACAGAAAGTTCGAGAGAAAGGTACCGGCCACCCGTGAACTTGCAGGATGAATAGCACGGGCGGTGGAATTAGAGAGAGAGAGAGAGAGAAAGCAAACCGAAGTTGAGCTGAACTATACCAAGGTGCAACCGCACCACAAGCCACACTAAGGGAGGGTACACGACAACAGCAACGACAATAAAACATAAGTAATTCCGCCACCCTGGGTGGGTCGAACGTCGTAGGCCTCGTGACAAACTCGTGACATCATGAAAATGACTGAAAATTTTAGTCATTTCACGAAATGACTGATTTCACATTCTGACTGTAACATATATATATATATTTATATATATATATATATATATATAATATATATATATTATATATATATATATATATATAAATTAGAGTTAAAACGCCACTCAGAATGCTAAAAGTGCTCAACAAGTAGGGAGCGACATACCAGTTTAAAATAAGGTTTTAAAATGAAAAAGGTAAAACCGACCAATTGTTTCGAGCTGAATGCTCTCTTCCTGAAGAGAGCATTCAGCTCGAAACAATTTTGTCGGTTTTACCTTTTTCATTTTAAAACCTTATTTTAAACTGGTATATATATATATATATATATATATAATATATATATATAATATATATATATATATATATATATATAATATATATATAATGTAGTTAAAATACCCAAAATGATTTTGATAGTGCTCGACCCCTTGGGGAGCAACATTTGTTAAAATAGGTTTCTAAAAAATGGAATCTACAAATTTGTTTCGAGCGCGTTGCGCTGTCATCAGAATGGTTTTTGGTTTGCCCACCGCCGATGTTATATAGCGTGTGGGCTCCCGTTTGCGGTTGTTTGCACGTGCGGGTTGGCTGCACGTGTTTTTTGGGCTTTCAGATTTTTGTTTTTGGGTGTGTTCACTAACAACGATTTCCATTATGCCTGCAGTTGTTTACTATTTCTGTTTTGGTGTTTAAAGTTGCTAAGTGTGGTTTGCATAGTATTAACCATTTTTCAGTTAAACATAGGTTGCACCTTTTGAAACATTGCTGTATGGTGATGCTCTTTTTATGATTTTCCAGGATATATTGTAGCTTGATTTTGCGTCTTTAAGTTTCCAGATATATTTGCTCAGTTCTGTTTGGTTTTTATATTTTTCTTTATTAAATGACTGTGGTTTGCATATCTGGTTTTGAAGTGGTTTTCAGTGATCCCTATGTATGTTTCTTTTTCATATTCTGATGTCACAGTGGCTTGGTATACAATGTTGTTGTGAAGGCATTTATTGCTCAGGGGGCACTGCTCTTTTTTGATGCAATTGCAAGATTTCCTTTCTTCACCCTTCTTTGCTGTGTTGGTTTTCATTTTATTAGATGCGTCAATTAAATTTTTGAGGTTGGGCATGCATGAATACGATAGCTTGACGGTGTTTTTGTTGAATATTTTATATAGTTTGTGTTCTTTTGGGAAGGAGGTTGTTAAAATTTTAAAGAATTCTTTTCCCGTTTGTTTTGAGTTTTCCGTCGTATGGTGGGTTTGTACCATGTGATTTTCCTTTTCCTGTTTTTATTTCTATTTGTGTTATTGTCTGGATTGTATTGTAGTTTGTAGTTGTACCCACTTTTTTGCAGTGCTTCTTGATATTCTACTGCTGCATTGTTGAATACTCTTTCATTGCATGACAGGTTTGATAGTCTCTGATTTATGCCATTGGGTATGGCTTTTAATACAGATGGTGGATGGTTGCTTTTGATGTTTACATAGATAGGTGTGTCATTGGGCTTCTTGTATGGTTTATATATGTAGTTGATGAGATCAAGCGTTATGTCTAAGTAGTTTACTACCTTTTTGTTTGCTTCAATGGTGATTTTTAAGTTGTGGTTTTGGAAGATTTTACATAATTCTTTTTTCTTATTTTCAATGGTTCTTGGGTTGTTGGTTAATGCAGCAAGGCCGTCGTCTCTGTATAGTCCAACTTTTTTCCGAGTTGTTTCTTGATGTTGGATAGCATAAATAGTCCGACCAAGTCGCATGTTTCTGCAACGTCATATGATCCCATGGTTACGTCAATGTTGAGTTTCTTTTCGTTTTCTTGTTCCAGGGTTTCATTTTGCTGTACAGTAGCGTTTCTTGGTGTGGAATATGATTTCCATTTCTGACCCTGTTATGTCTGTATGGTTACTACCAAATTTCAGATCTTTGGTGAGCAGTTCCTCATCGATGGATGGGTAAAAATCTACTATGTCCGAATGTGACGAATACCGTGTTGCTTTGTTTTCAAGTGTTTTGAACCATTGAATAACTTCATTTGTGTTCTTCCAGAGGTTTTTATTCAGAGTTTGATTTTATGTTCTTTATTGTTTTTTCTAGGATTTTCTTACTTTTTTGCCTAGTTCAGATTTTTGATGGGTTTTTTAGTCTACATGTTGGGTTGTTGTGAAAGTTAGGCTTGTGGTCCTTGATTGTTGTGAAAGCTTCTTTTGTTGCTGTCGCTTCTACCCTGTCACTTAGTTCCATGCGATGTGCAAGTTCTTTTTCGTTAGTGCGGATATTGTCATGTGTATTTTTATCGGCATTTTTGTAGTTTTTCTGAATATTTTTGTCAAGAAGTTGGGAGTATTCTTTTGATTCCATTTTGTGTAGTTACATACATAGGATCACTGAAAACCACTTAAAAAACCAGATATGCAAACCACAACAGTCATTTAATAAAGAAAAAATAAAAACCAAACAGAACTGAGCAATATATCTGGAACTTAAAGACGCAAAAACAAGCTACAATATATCCTGGAAAATCATAAAAAAGAGCATCACCATACAGCAATGTTTCAAAAAGGTGCAACCTATGTTTAACTGAAAAATGGCTAATACTATGCAAACCACACTTAGCAACTTTAAACACCAAAAACAGAAATAATAAACAACTGCGGGCATAAATGGAAATCGTTGTTAGTGAACACACCCAAAACAAAAACCTGAAAGCCCCCCAAAAACACGTGCAGCCAACCCGCACGTGCAAAACAACCGCAAACGGGAGCCCACACGCTATATAACATCGGCGGTGGGCAAACCAAAAACCATCCTGATGACAGCGCAACGCGCTCGAAACAAATTTGTAGATTCCGTTTTTAAAAACCTATTTTAACAAATGTTGCTCCCCAAGGGGTCGAGCACTATCAAAATCATTTGGGTATTTTAACTACATTAATCTTTGTCACGGAACGCTAAGCCGGACATAAAAAAAACAAACCCTCCCACAACTAACCCATTAAACATATAACACGCCACACAAGAACTGACAAGAAAACAATTTTATTCACAACCAAACGTGTTAATGAGCGGAATCTTCTATGTATTCGTCTCAGACCCAGTCTGAAAACGCACCGTTCCTACAGCCTAGACAGCCACAACAGTAATTTAACCCCATTCCTAGTTACGGTGTGCAGTGTTTCTCAGACCAGCAGATTACACATTAGCATAATACAAATCAATCTTTCTTTCAAAACCAATTCCCAAAAGAAAACAACAACAACACCCCAAAACTATACTAACTTCACATGACCATGTTCATTTCGCATATAATTCACTGCGCACATTCATCCTTCAGTCATACCCTTTTTAATCAACATCCACCTTCAGTATGCACATCCAAACCCAATGTCTTCAGTGTTTCAATGTCACACACACAAAAAAAACACACACACAAAAAAAAAACAAGGCCACACGACGACAACGTTGACAGTCTCACGACGACGACAGCGACGGTGACGGTGACCAGACGAACCCGCCTGCCGAAGACGAGAAGACAGATAATAGTAACACACCGGCTATCACAGCACCAGTCTAATTTACCGCCACCGCCAACACAACAGCGACACAGTGACACCAGTGACACCAGCAACGGCGACACCAACGGCGACGTTACTGGCCAGGCTGTGAAGATCCCGCCGGGATGGGGAGGAAAGAGAAAGGTTGTAGCATTGGACGGGGTTAAAGACTGGGACAACAGTCCGGCACAGCAGGATGGGGAGTGCAGGTGGGGTAGCTGAAGGCACCTGCGATGATCGCCGGACAGTCAGGGACAGGAATGCCAGCAACTGGCCGTCACAGCTCTCCGACAACAACGGCCCTGACCCGCCTGGTGTACCGGGCCACAGGATGGTGGATGCGCCCTCACCTGCACTTCACATAGCTGTTACCCTCTAACCGTAAATATACATAACCACATACATCACTAGGGTAACCCCTTAGTTCGCCCTTCCCAGGATTTCCTTTACGCACCCCCAGAGCCTAATAGCTCTACAAACGAGTTACCTCTATCACCATCCCACGTTGTTTAACCCCAAAATTTACATTTCTCTTACACTACGGTATACACAGAGCTACTCCATAATACACCTTCCACACACATACATTCTCAGTCATATTGTAACATCCACCACAAATATCATGTCTCGATTCCAAAGAAAACCAATGGGACATGACAACTATATCTCCTCGTCAATCACCCACGGCATAAGCACACTCCTACAAATCTCCCGTATCGTAGGAACAATATTAACCTATATTATTGAATTAGGATACCCACACCATACAAAACCGCGCTGCATGACACCATTACACAATACTTATCCTTTCTAATTAACTTCCATGACACGGCACAATCATAACCTCTACAGCACCCAGTGGCCAACACACCCTGTCTATGCTTCCCGAAAGCAATTCCGTTCGAACCCCTGTCACGAATAAGTACCACTCAAACCAACCATCATAATCGAACCAATGATAGCTATTTACATTTCCATTCAACACTTCACAACCAAATTTCCTTCTTTCCTTTTTTTTCTTCTTTTCTGTTTCCATCTCTCAACACAACCCGCTGGTCAAAACCCACCATCACACTGTTCTCAGCTTGCTCGTTTTAGTCACTTATTTTCCCCCCATTTTCTCCCTCTTCCCTTTCCTAAGAAAACTGGAAATTGATTCAAAATATGAGCTCATATATTTTACACGTTTGTACAAGTCGACAGAAATGTGCACAAGACAACGCCATCCTTACACTACACTACGATCACCTTAACTAACTCCACATACCTGCTACAACACAAACGACGACAACGACTGCAGCTGGCCACCCCAGCACCTGAACCTCAGGGTTGCAGCACACAGAAACACAGATGACTTGCACGACCAAGAGCAACACGCTCACGAGGGCCGGCTCACATGTCGACACGAAGTCAACTCGCAGCACAAACGCTGGCACCAGAACAAGAGCCCAACTGCTCTTCTCCAAGGATTCTAACCGAAGTGCAAGCCACCCGCCCCACCAAACTTTAAAGCCTGATGACTCAGCACTCACTCCTTGCCGAGTTCTGAACTTTTTCATAAACTGCCACGTGAAGGGACTCCACACGACACAAAACAGGAGACGAAGGCTAACCCCTCTCTCCCCACACTTATTCTTTCCCTGCTGTGCATGGTAGCAAAACGCACACCCAGTATGTGACTGGAACGTACAGGTATCAAACACCCCCACCATCCTTCCTGAACCCAACAACTACCATTATATGGCCCGGTAAGCCTACCCCCCATCGTGGAATGATGCTACGACTCGCCACAGAGCCGTCAGCGCGTCTGTATGATTTCCACGCTGATACAGTCGGTGACAATACCCCCTGCCAAAGATTTTAACCACAAACTTGTTTTTTGTTAAAATCAACAATCACGACTACACCGATCGAACTATTAACCACCCTGCAAAGGGCTCCCATCGCTCGACCTGTTGAACCCCTAGCGTGATACCCAACGAACTTTCCTCTCCAATGTACTCAGCCTCCGAGTCACCTCGACTCTCAGAACTACAACCTGGAACCCTCAATATCGGCTTAAGTAATCAGCCGCGACATTACTCACGACCTGGGATTGCCTGCACTGTGAACTGAAAGGGCTGAAGCTGCAATGCCCACTTAGTGGTCCTTCCACTAGTAGACCTCATCCCTCTAAAAACTGAAGAGGTGAGGGGTCTGTCTGTACCACAAACGGCACCCCATACAAGTAGGACTGAACTTCTGGATACCACACACCATGGCAAGCACTCTTTCTCCACTGTGGGGTAGTTCAGTTCCGCCTGGTTCAGTTCCATGGCCGACATCTTCTCCACCTCGTCCTGGCCCAATGCTTCCCCTTCCAGGTACCCCGCCGACCCTGTGCTGTACTGGGTGGCGCCGCTGCAGTCTGAGGTGCCTCCTTGTCCACCTTCCTCTGACACACCAAACAAGATTGGCAATAACGATGGATATCAGCGCACATTCCTGGCCAGTAAAAATTCCCGACACCCGATCCTTGGTCTTTGCTGCTCCCAGGTGACCAGACATCGGAATGTCGTGCCCAGAGCCATCACGACACACGCAACTCGACGGGTACGCACACCTGAGTGACGTTTTCCCGCGGCCCTTGATACCTCCTTCATCAGCACTCAGCCTTCCTGAAGTATTTGACCTGTCTGTACTTTGTTGGAAAACGGTGCCCTGCTGGCAAGCCTCTCTCGCCTTACTGAGCGTGTCATCCCTGTCCTGCAACCGGGTCAACTTCTCTGGTGTGACATCCAACACCGTCTCCTTCACGGTAGAGGAAGCACCCTTGCTGTTCCTTCTTCCTCTGGGCCCTGGTCACTACAGCGCTGACCAGTGTGGGATCAGCATACACGGAACTCTCGCCCATCCGAATCTCCTTCCTTCCTGGCAAAGTTCCCTATCAGCACCTCTCCACGGGGCTGACCATAACCAACACCTCTATCTGCCTTGGATAAATGGGGTGACAACAAACCACGCGGCTACTGGCAACAAACTCTGGCATTTAGACGATGCCAAGACCCCGGTACCGACTCTCCTGTGTAGGCATCTCTAGAGACCAGCCTCTCAGCAACGACGGTATATCCTGCTCCGGTGTCGCGTAATGCATTGGCCGGAACCCCATTGACCGTAACCACACACCGAGGGTTGTACTCTTGGTTAGCACAAGGTCCACATAAGGTGGGCACTGCCTGACCCATGCTCTCCCTCCTACTCCAGACAGCGTGTAACCCACTGGGTTCAGGACACCTCCTTACGACATGCCCGGGCTTCCTGCAGTTGTAACACACCAGCAGAGACCTCGGGTTTTTGCGGCCTATTCCTCTCCCGCCATTTCTTGACTGGCTGGGCGTCTGACCTGGTGGTGGGCTCCCTCCTCGACTTTCTTTGGGTCCATCCGCTGGATCCTCTCCTCGGGACCGATCCGACTTAGCCTCCCTGCCCATGCGTTTGGCCTCGGCCAGCACAGTGGCTTCTCTAGCTACCTCATCTGCCGTCTGACGACATGTCCGCTTCACCTCCACCGTGAACTCTAGATTAAGGAGCTGGAAGAATTGCTCCTGTAGGATCAGATCCTTGACATCCTCCACATCGTTCTCATCCCTCCCCGCTGCCGTGCACCACAAGAAAACCAGCACCTCATTTTTGCTAGCAGCTGACCCAAAGTCTCGGCAGCATCCTTCCTCACCGACCGAAACTCTTCCTATAGGCCTCGGCATCCAGGCGAAAGTGCTTAAACAGAGCGCTTTTAAACCGCCACATAGGACCCTAACTCCTCCGCACTGAGTCGCAGGACCCGCTTCCCTTGCTTCCCTCGAAGTAATGCGATCAGACGAGTGGGCCACGACGTCTGGGACCATTTGCACAGCTCGGCGACTCGCTCAAAGTGTGCTATAAATGCATCCACATCGTCTCCATCTCCTAAAGGATCTAGGTGGACGTGCTTGGTCTCTTTAACCTCGATGAGACGCTCATGGTACGTTGCCTCGCCTACAACCTGAAGCTCTCTCAAGGTAAACTCCCTCTTCCTGGCCTCCCTTTCTTCCTGATCCAAACCGCCTCTGTCGAAACCTCTCTTCCTCCTCCTCTCCTTTTGCCTAGCTGCCTTCGCAACCTTCAGGTCCAACTCAAACTCTCGGGCTCTTCTTTCCTCCTCATCCTTCTGCTGCTGTCGAACCCTCTCTTCCTCATCCTTCTGTTGCTGTCGAATCCTCTCTTCCTCATCCTTCTGTTGCTGTCGAATCCTCGCCTCCTCACGGGCCATCCTCTCTTCCTCATCTTCTGTTGCAGCCTAGCCATCTGCTGCTCGGTAGCTTCTCTCTCTCTTGTTCAACCTTAACCGAGTCAGAAACAAAACCGAGCCAGAGCATCCCCTGCCAGTCCCATTTCCGAACCTATCCTGCCAAATTGGCGATACAGCTCAGTCACATCCATGTCAGCCCCTCCTGATACAGTGCCCTAGCGCTCTTCTCATGCTTGACTTCCGAGCTGCCATGACGTCCTCTGGTTTGTATTGAGGGTTAGCCCTAGTATGACGAGGCATGGACGTACCGACCCTACCATCACCACGACACAATCCAACACCCTTAAGACAATCGACCAACCTGACTCACCTCCGCTGGCTCCAACTCTTCCAACAGGGACAGCCTCTCAAGGTATGGGCAAAAACTCCAACCTGCCACACCTGACACCTCACAGTAGATTTTACACCCCTTAACAACAGCGGATAACCAGGCAAACACTTGCCTACCGCTATCAAAACCCTGGGAAAAAACTGGGTACTTTGCTAGTCACCACCCTTGATAACCGCCCAAACGCCGCACTAAATCTCTGGACAAATTTTTTTTTTCTTTTTTTTTTTTTTAAAACCAACACTAGCACCACTATCTAAACACACAGCACCATCACTTACCACCACATTAAGTGCCCTGTCCTACGCCTGGACAACATATTGCTAGACAGGAACACTAACGTACCTACCTCCCTGTATTGGGGTACGCGCCCTCCAACCTCCCACTAACTACCAAGCACCGACACAGACATGGACTAAGACACCCCCCTTGCGACCCTGCCTATATACCTTCACCTACCCAACACAAACTCCCAAGGGCGTACCCGCATCTCCACCATATTGTCACGGAACGCTAAGCGGACATAAAAAAAAACAAACCCTCCACAAACTAAACCCATTAAACATATAACACGCACAACAAGAACTGACAAGAAAACAAATTTTATTCACAACAAAACGTGTAATGAGCGGAATCTTCTATGTATTCGTCTCAGACCCCAGTCTGAAAACGCACGGTTCCTACAGCCTAGACAGCCACAAACAGTAATTTACCCCATTCCTAGTTACGGTGTGCAGTGTTTCTCAGACCAGCAGATTACACATAGCATAATACAAATCAATCTTTCTTTCAAAACCAATTCCCCAAAGAAAACAACAACAACAACACCAAACTATACTAACTTCACATGACCATGTTCATTTCGCATATAATTCACTGCGCACATTCATCCCTTCAGTCATACCCTTTTTAATCAACATCCATCTTTCATGTATGCACATCCAAACCCAATGTCTTCAAGTGTTTCAATGTCACAAACACCAAAAAAAACACACACACAAAAAAAACCAGGCCACCACGACGACAACGTTGACAGTCTCACGACGACGACAGCGACGGTGACGGTGACCAGACGAACCCGCCTGCCGAAGACGAGAAGACAGATAATAGTAACACACCGGCTATCACAGCACCAGTCTAATTTACCGCCACGCCAACACAACAGCGACAGTGACGACTGCCACCCACACCACAGTAAAAATCACTCAGGGCGGCGACGACACCCTTCAATGGTGGCGGTCACCAAGTGAGGAGTTGGTGATACGGGGATCAGCAGCGGCGGCGACACATCAACGACGCCAACAGCAACGACGATAACACCAACGGCGACACAGCAACGGCACTAGCAGCATCAATGGCACCAGCATGGCGCCAGCAGCTACAGTGACACCAGCAACGGTGACACCAACGGCGACGTTACTGGCCAGGCTGTGAAGATCCCGCCGGGATGGGGAGGAAGGAACGGTTGTAGCATTGGACGGGGGTAAAGACTGGGACACAGTCCAGCACAGCAGGATGGGGAGTACAGGTGGGGTAGCTGAAGGCACCTGCGATGATCGCCGGACAGTCAGGGACAGGAATGCCAGCAACTGGCCGTCCCAGCTCCCCGACTACAATGGCCCTGACCCGCCTGGTGTCCGGGCCACAGGATGGTGGGAATGCGCCCTCACCTGCCTTGACATAGCTGTTACCCTCTAACCGTAATATACATAACCACATACATCACTAGGGTAACCCTTAGTTCACCCCTTCCCAGGATTTCCTTTACGCACTCCCACAGCCTAATAGCTCTACAAACGAGTTACCTCTATCACCATCCCACGTTGTTTATACCCCAAAATTACATTTCCTTACACTACGGTATACACAGAGCTACTCCATAATACACCTTCCCACACATACATTCTCAGTCATATTGTAACATCCACACAAAATATCATGTCTCGATTCCAAAGAAAACCAATGGGACATGACAACTATATCTCCTCGTCAATCACCCACGGCATAAGCACACCTACAAATCTCCCGTATCGTAGGAACAATATTAACCTATATTATTGAATTAGGATACCCACACCATACAAAACCGCGCTGCATGACACCAGTACACAATACTTATCCTTTCTAATTAACTTCCATGACACGGCACAATCATAACCTCTACAGCACCAGTGGCCAACACACCCTGTCTATGCTTCCTGAAAGCAATTCCGTCGACCCCCTGTCACGAATAAGTACCAACTCAAACCAACCATCATAATCGAACCAATGATAGCTATTTACATTTCCATTCAACACTTCACAACCAAATTTCCATCTTTCTTTTTTTTCTCTTTTCTGTTTCCATCTCTCAACACAACCTGTGGTCAAAACCCACCAAGAGAATGTAATATGTTCGTTCAAGACCAAACATGTGATTCTGCCCGAAAACCCCATTTTCACATACAAATCGCGTCCATCACATGTCAGTTTTGGCCAAATTTAACACCTTTTCACAATTAAATTAACACCTCAAAACCTCTAAAAAATCGACGTAATCAGTACATTGAAATGGGGGTTTCCGTGCAGAATAATTGGGTGATCGTGAACCCGCATATTTACATTCTCTCCCAGGGATAAAAATGAACTAAAAA
>CM031602.1:89076195-89077536 GCA_018398815.1 Conus ventricosus | reverse complement strand
AACGGCGGCTGGCCCCTTTTTTATAACGGGTCGCTTTCTTAGGCTAGGTATTTTTTGAAATGGATGGTGCAGGCCTTGTGTTTAAGCCTTGATTTGCCCTAAGTTTTGGTCGTCTCCACTAGAGATTTCATTGTTATAATTCTGTATCATACCAATCTGCAGTCTAAGGTCAGAGGCAGCATTATAATCCATGGCCTACAACAAAGTCAACCTTTGACCTACATGTGCAAGAACGCTTGATACCTTTGTATGCTGGCAGGCAAATTAACAGCAGATTTAATAGCATCTTATAAAATTGGCTAAAATTGTTTTCTACACCCAACCCTGTAGATTGATCAACTATGCTAGACTTAGTCTGTGATTGTGCTCCTAATAGAAAACCAAACGTATGTTCGTATGGAGTCATTAAGTCTTTGCACTCCGGGCATTGTTAACCCTTTACTTTCATCTAAGATAAATGTTGTCCAGAAATCAGGTGTTTTTTGTTCAATTGACCCCAATCGAACATGTTTTCGGGTTGAAAAAGAGGTGTGGCCAGGCCAGTAGTCTAATTATATTCTCTTTTGCACCCCACAAATACAATGTCCTAACCCATGATTGGGGTCTAACTTTTGTCTAAAGTCAGTTGAAGGATTAATGTTAAATTCATTGCAGATTCTTTCATTTTGCATTATTGTCCATTGGGTTTTTTAATGGTTAAACGCGTTGTCGTTTGGAAGGGGCACTTGTAGTTCAGTTTAGTATTCGTCTGTACTGTTAATAAACATGAAAGTTATATACTGACCTTACTAAAGATTGGGGTGTTTAAATGGTTTGCATATGAAACACCGCAGCCAGTATTGCGCGTAAATGGCAAAATTTAACGATTCTGGAAAAAAGCCATAGGGTGGGGTGACCATGCGATGGCACTCGTCACTCTTTATTGGCGGATTTAAATATTTAGTTAGCGGTTTACAAGTTTACCCAGAAGCCGTATGATCCACTACTGCAATGGTTAAATTGCTGAAGCCCAAAGATTTGGGGTTTAAAAACGCTCCTACATCGTAAGTGGCACTTTCGTTATATTTAAAAGGTTTTCCATTTTTTAAATTAGTTTTTTAAATAGTTATAAAAAGGGTGTACATCTATATAACCCAACAAAACAAACGTGTGTTCTTAACGTACCCAATTGACAATAGGCGCGGGAGTTGTAGGATTGCCCTTAAAGAAATTGGCTTTAAAGTTATGTGGGTTAACATATCTGAAGGGGCTCAAAATAACTGGATTAATGTTAATGACGAACAAGGCAATCAAATAACTCATGTGCAAATACCTAATGGTTATTACAACTTTTGTTCTTTA
>CM031602.1:89036195-89071195 GCA_018398815.1 Conus ventricosus | reverse complement strand
TGTATGGTGCTGCTCTTTCTATGATTTTCCAGGATATATTGTAGTCTATCTTTTTCTCTTTGAGCTTCCAGATGTATTTACTCAATTCTGTTTGGTTTGTATCTTTCTTTGTTAATGCAACTGTCACACGGGCGAAGACTTTTCCAAGACTTCTAAAATTAGGCACATCTCTAAGACTTTTTCTCCGTGTGACTGCACGACCAAGACCCCAGACGTCTGGGAAAATCCGATTCTTCAGTCTTGGGCCTAGTCGTGGGTTATTGGTCTGGGCCAATAACTTTTTCAAGTCTTGGCGACTAAAATTCGAAAAAACATCGGCGAAACGTCCTGTCGGGTCCTGTACAGTCCTGGCCAGTGCTGCCCAGTCTTAGTCAGTGCCGCGCGGTTTTGAAAACGTCCGCGAGACGTTTTGGGTGACGCAATGGGGCGTAGCTGCCACGCGCGGGAAAAAAAAAAGGTCGATGCGCGCGCAGCACTGTTGCAGGTTTGGCATCGGTCTTGGCTAGTCCTGACCGGTTTTGAAAACGTTCCCTCGAGTCTTCTCGTGTTTTACGGGACCCGCCAGGACTGAGGAAAACTGCGTGAGTCTTGTGTGTGACTGCTATGTAAGTAGGGCCTATCTCGCATAACTTTTATTCGAAACGCCGAAAAAGCACAAAAAACTTGAGCCAAGACTCAAAGAAGACCTGCACAAGTTTTCCAGACTTCAAACTTGGTCTTGGCAAAACCAAATACAGCGTCACAGCCAGCCAGCGTCTCGTCACAGCCAGCAGGCAGCGAGATTATAAAAAGGGGCGGTGCCTCTAAGTCTTGGAAACGTCGTGGCCCGTGTGACAGCGAAGGCGAGACTAAAAAAACACCAAGACTTTGGGGCCGTTGTATTTATGGAAGTCTTGGAAAAGTCTTCGCCCGTGTGACAGTTGCGTAAATGACTGTTTGTGGTTTGCATATCTATTTTTTAAAATTTGGGTTTTCAGTGATACCTATATAATATTATGTTTCTTCTGCGTTCTCTGATGTTACAGTGGCTTGGTACACAATGCTGTTGTAGAGGCATTTGTTGCTCAGAGGGCATTGTTCTTTCTTGATACAGTTGCAGGATTCCTTTCATCACCCTCGTTTTTCTCTGTACTGCTTTTCATTTTGTTGGTTGAATGAATGATGTTTTTAAGGTTGGGCATAAATGAGTATGATAATTTGATGCTGTTTTTGTTGACTATCTTGGATAATTTGTGCTCTTTTGGGAATGATGATGTTAGGATTCTAAATAATTCTTTCCCTATATTTGTTTTTACTCTTCCGTCATATGGGGGGTTGTACCATATGATCTTTCTTTTCCTGTTCTTCTTGTGTCTGCTCATGTCAATTTCTGGGTCATATTGTAGTTTGTAGTTGTAGCCACTTTTGTGTAACGCTTCTTGATATTCAGCTGCAGCGTTATTGAATGCTGTTTCATTGCATGACAGGTTATATAATCTCTTATTTATGCCTCTCGATATTGTTTTTCGTATGGAAGGTGGATGGTTACTTTTGATATTTACATAGGCAGGTGTATCATTTGGTTTTTTGTATGGTTTATATATGTGCTGGTTGAGGTCTAACGTTATATTTAGGTAGTTCACTATCTTTTTATTTGCTTCTGTAGTGATTTTTACATTTTGGTTTTGGAAGATTTTACACAGTTCTTTTTTCTTATTTTCAATGTTTCTAGGGTTGTCGTTCAGCGCAGCGAGGCCGTCATCTCTGTAGACTCTGACTTGTTTTCAAAGGGGTTTTTTTAATGTTAGATAGCATGAATAGTTCGACAAGTTCGCAAGTTTCGGCGCCAACATACGATCAAATTGTGACATCAAAAGTTGAATTCTTGTTTGCGCTCTTGGTCCAGATTTCATTTTTGCTGTGTAGTAGAGTTATCTTTGTATGGGAAAATGATTTCCATTTCTGACCCTGATATTTCAGTGTATTTGGTGGCAAATTTTATAGCTTTGGTGAGTAGATCTTCATCTATAGATGTGTAGAAATCTACTATATCAAATGTTATAAAAACTGTATTTTCTTGCTTGTTGACTTTCTTGAACCATTGTATGGCTTCGTATGTGTTTTTTCCAGAGGTTGAGTTCAGTGTTCTCTCATGTTCTTTATGGCTTTTTCTAAGATTTTTTTGCTGATTTTTCCTAATTCAGATTTGGATGGATTTATCAATCTGCATGTTGGGTTATTCAGGAAGTTGGGTTTGTGGTCTTTAAGTGTTATGAAAGCTTCTCTTGCTGCTGTTGTCTCCACTCTATCGCTTAAGTCCATTTGGTGCACAAGCTCCTTTTCTTTTTTTCTAATGTACTCGTATGTAGTTTTATCATTTTATTTTGTAATTGTTTTGGATGTTTTTGTCGAGAAGCTGTGAGTACTCTATAGTTTCCATTTTGTAGAAGTTGCTAGTTTTGTCTGCTTTCACAAATATTTTTTTGTCATTTTGGATTTGTTTGATTTCATTTTAACGATGTTTGGAATTCATTGTTTGATTTTTTGAATTCTATATTGGCTATCATCCTTTTCATTTTATCCTCAAATGTCTTCATTTCTTCAATGGCTGGTGGAGCTCGCCATGTTTTGAAGTCATATGTGTTTTTATCTTCTTTCTTGGCATTAGGTTTCAAAAAGAAAAATGCTTTCAATCTCATGTATTTGATAAACTTTTCTGTCTGTTCTATCATTCTTTCCATATAGCATTGAGGTTTGGCGAAAGGTATGTTTTTAGTAGATTGTTTAAAATTGATTTTGTCCATTTTAAAATCTGTTGGTTAAGTGCTCAACGTGAGGAGCAATTAAGACAATGGTAGTAAATACCAGCAGAGATTTTTTTAAAAAAGGCTCAACCGGACTGGGAGCAACATTGCTCCCAGTCCAGTTGAGCATTTTTTAAAAATCTCTGCTGGTATTTACTACCATTGTCTATATATATATATATATATATATATATAATATATTATATATATGTGTGTGTGTGTGTGTGTGTGTGTGTGTGTGTGTGTGTGGTGTCTCTATTTGACACCAAGAGCACAGACACAATCAGCCGTGTCTCTCTGATGAGTCCGATCCAGCGGACGAAAGGCCCAGGAGCAGGCAATACAAATACATCTGCCTTCGAAGAGGAGTACGATGGTTCCCTCAGGCAGCTAGTGAAGGGTTTCTCATATTTTTAATATATTCCCCCTTTTTTTTTCTTTTCTTTTTTTTTTTTTGCAAATCTTTGCCAAGTCATTACTACAATGACTGAAGAATTGTTAGCCTGCACTTGTTTTCTCCAACTACTTAATTATTCAGCATTATAATGTTTGGTCAATCAGTGGGAGATTGCGTCTCTTAGGAGATCCAAGTAAAGGTTGTTCTGTACAATTCTTAGCCACTCACAATGCTTGGGTTATTGAACAGCAGAGCTGACCACTCAGACTGTTCCATATCTTTTGATCTCCCTTGCATCCTTGAATGGATCCTCAAGCATAGGCTCAAAGATTGTCCCTTACATTTTATACTGTTTGCATAATGCTTTTAGTTTTTCAGCATCTTTTTTCCTCTCCACACTTTCGTTTTGTTCCATTTACTACCCTTCACTGGCTGCTTTGGGGGTGCTGTTGGATTCTTTTTTGAATCCTTGGTGGTGAGAACACCACAGAATTATGGACTGTGGTGTGTTTCTATTTGACACCAAGAGCACAGACACATACAGCCGTGTCTCCCTGATGAGTCCGATCCAGCGGACGAAAGGCCTAGGAGCAGGCAATACAAATACATCTGCCTTCGAAGAGGAGTACGATGGTTCCCTCAGGCAGCTAGTGACGGGTTTCTCAGATTTATAATATATTCCCCCCATTTGTTTTCCTTTCAAATCTTTGCCAAGTCATGACTACAATGACTGAAGAATTGTTAGCCTGCACTTGTTTTCTCCCACTACTTAATTGTTCAGGCCCCGTATGCATGTAATTCGGAAAAGCCTGTTTCGGAATTGCTGCTATTCCCGAAAAGCTATTCAGGTAATATTCCCGAATACTGGTTATCCCGATTTCCAATGCATGGCCCGATATCCGAGTTGGAATAGCTTTCCACGAATACCGAATCTGGATAAGAGAGATATTTTTAGAACTCTCGACCTATTTCCCGTGTTTTCAATCCATTCACCGGAAAAGCCGTTTCTTTTCTTTGCCGCGACGCAGTCTACTTTCTGTTCCTTTTGTGAGTACTGAAATCATGGCGGAGAAACCAGAAAAAAAGATTAAGGAAGGCGAACTTCACATAAAAGGAAGTGCAAATACTTTTAGAAGAAGCAAGTCTGGAACATACGGTTTTATTCAGCAGCCACAACCAGGCTGTGACTCAGAAAAGAAAAAACGAAATTTGGGAGAGAATCTGTGATAGCGTGAATGTGTGTGGAGTGGCAAAGCGCACAACACAAGATGCAAGGACAAGTGGAAAGGGCTGAAGGGGCTGTGCTGAACCGCCAGAGAGACCAACGCAAAACTGGTGGAGGACCCATACCACCTCCAGTCCCCTTCGAAGAATTGATTTTAACGATCATTGGAAGAAATTCTAGTCTCATCAGTGGGATTGCAGGTAATTCAGAATTTTATTATTATTCCGTAGTAAAGTTTCTTCAACCCCCCCCCATCCCTCCATCCCACTCTACAAATATCTCAGACCTAACACTCACGCGATAGTTGGCACTCAAACATAGAAACTTACATTCAGTTTCAAAATTATTTTATTGAAATCATTATACATGTAGTTAATATGCATTATCAATTTGACTTTTGTAAGTTCAATTGATTTATTGTGCACGAAGGCAACTGCTTTGTGTTTGACAAAGACTATGAGTGTATGTGCATGTGTATATGAGAGTGTGTGTAGACTTGTGTAAACTCATGTTCTTGGCCGCTTGGAGCTTGAATCCGGATTTGTGTGCCATCTATGTAACCCACTGCATTCGGAAATCCATAATCTTGAAGAATCTGCCTTTTGGTTTTGTCGGCTTGGCGCTGATTAGGCAGTCTGATTTCCTCGCGTGCTCCGCGACACAAAGCGTCAGTGACTCGAGACACAACTCGTGATACGGTAGATTGGTCAATGCCAATTAATTCAGCACATACATCTTGGAAACGTGATGATGCAAAATATCGCAGAGACACAAGTACTTGCAACAAGGGGGTCAGACTGCCTTTCCGATTCGTGACTGTGCTATCACATTCGATAAAGTTCGTCAAATCTAGGATCTCTCGACGCCTGAATCTGAATTTTTTCACTATCTCAACATCGTCAAAAACTTCAAAGGGATGGGTTCTGTCGCGAAAAAGTCGATTTCTCCTCAAGAACCTTCTCCGTCGAAGCTGCAAAATCCAAAACGCCGCCATTTTTAGTCACGCTATTCCCGGACAGCGGTGTTATTCCACCTAGGGAGCAGGTATAACTTTATTCCCGATTCGCGAGGTCGGATAGCCTCTCCGACCTCCTATGCATACCGATTTGAAACCGTTATTCCCCCGAATAGGCTGCTATCCGGGAATAGGTCACTATCCGGGAATACTTTGGCTTCATGCATACGGGCCCTGCATTATAATGTTTGGTCAATCAGTGGGAGATTGCATCTCTTAGGAAATCCAAGTAAAGGTTGTTCTGTACAATTCTTAGCCACTCACAATGCTTGGGTTATTGAACAGCAGAGCTGACCACTCAGACTGTTCCATATCTTTTGATCTCCCTTGCATTATTGAATGGATCCTCAAGCATAGGCTCAAAGATTATCCCTTACATTTTAAACTGTTTGCATAATGCTTTTAGTTTTTCAGCAACTTTTTTCCTCTCCACACTTTCGTTTTGTTCCATTTACAAACCCTTCACTGGCTGCTTTGGGGGTGCTGTTGGATTCTGTTTTGAATCCTTGGTGGTGAAAACACCACAGAATTATGGACTGTGGTGTGTCTCTATTTGATACCAAGAGCACAGACACAATCAACCGGGGCCTCCCTGATGATCTGATCCAGCGGACAAAAAGGCCTAGGAGCAGGCAATTCAAATACATCTGCCTTCGAAGAGGAGTACGATGGTTCCCTCAGGCAGCTAGTGACGGGTTTCTCAGATTTATAATATATTCCCCCCATTTTTTAATTATTTTTTTTTTCTTTCAAATCTCTGCCAAGTCATTACTACAATGACTGAAGAATTGTTAGCCTGCACTTGTTTTCTCCCACTACGTAATTGTTCAGCATTATATATATATATATATATAAAAATATAGAGAGAGAGAGAGAGAGAGAGAGAGAGAGAGAGAGAGAGAGAGAGAGAGAGAGAGAGAGAGAGAGAATTGAAGTAAAAGGCAAACAAGCAATGTAAACAAATATAATCCAATATTTCGAGCGGCTGCTCTTTTCAAGGACGACAGACTGTGTAGTCACGTCAAAAGTGGAGTGACATCATCAGGTCGATGCTAAAAGAAAACTTGCGTCATGACAGTAATGTCCTCACCAAGTGATGCAAAATCTAACACACCATCCTGTTATTATTTTGTCAACTCCCCACCCCCACCAATATACTAACAGCCCCCACCCCCTCTCTCTTCTCTCTCTCTCTCTCCTCTCTCTCTCTCTCTCTCTCTCTTCTCTCTCTCTTCTCCCCTCTCTCTCTCTCTCCTCTCTCTCTCATGGTTTTCACTTTGCTAGTTGTACCAGAGGGAACAACTGAGTCACTATCAAATGCAAGGGAACTCGGTGCGTGTCACTAAAGTTAGTCATGTGTGTTCAGGCCTTGTGGGTGCTTTGTTTGTAGTAGTTTACGAATCCAGAATTTTCCCCTGAGGTCTCTATGAATGTCACTGTCTATGTACTGTTTTTCAATTGGCATACAACGCATGTCTTGAAGTGAGTGGTTGTGCATGTTGAAATGATGTGTGACGTGGTGCCTGTATCGTTCTGGATGTGTGACCTATGTAAGTAAAAGCGTTGTTTGAGCGAGTTCGTGTTTCTCCTTCGTATTGAGCTCCCTTGCATTTGGTGCAGTAGAGCAGGTAACACGATGTTTCTTGTGCTGCAGGACATCTCGTGGCGAATGGTGAATGTCTCGCCACTACCATCACTGGTGAACTGACGTGTCTCTACTACATGCTCCTTACAGATGACACAGCGTTTTCGAATACATCTGTGGCTTCCAGGGTTGTCAGTGGATGGTTCTTGTGAGGAAGCATGGAAGGCATCAGGATGTTTCGTAGACTATTTGAATTTCTTTCTCCTACTAGGGGAGCTCTGACATGGCTTGTTTCATCTTTTTGCTTTCATGTAAAGCTGGTTGCTGTTGTTGCAGCCACTGACGTAGAGGAGGGTTGGCAGGGTTGTGAGTTATGATGAATGGGGACCCTCTTCTTGGGAGTTTGGGGCCTGTATTCGAGGGTCTCATTACGTAGGATGCTGCTGACTCTTTCCATGGCTTTCTGGATGGTGTAGGTACTGTACCCTCTACGGTGAAAGTGCTTGGCGATCTCTTGGCAGCGAAGGGTGAAGGCTTCGTCTGTCGAGCATAACCTGCGAGCGCGTAGCATCTGCTGAATGGTATGTTGTTTTTGCATACCTTGGGATGACAAGAGGAAGCATGTAGGTATGCATGGGCGTCTGTTGGTTTTGAGAAAAGATCTGTATGGAGGAAGCCTTCCTTGAGGATGATGTTGATGTCCAGGAAGGGGATGGAGACAGGTGATGACTGATAGGTGAGCTTGACAGTGGGATGGAAAGTGTTGATGAATTCAATGAACTGATCAAATTCCTCCTGAGGTTTGGTCCACAATAGAAAAATGTCATCTATGAACCGTTTCCAGAAGCAGCTTTCGACGATGATGGGGCTCTGAGTGAGCAGGCTGTCCTCCAACCATCCCATGAAGATGTTTGCCACGGTGGAGGCCATAGGGTTCCCATTGCTGTCCCGAATTCTTGTTTATAGATGATGTCCTCAAAGTGGAACACGTTGTTTTGTAAAATGTGTCTCACCACTTCAAGGACTCTCTCAATTGGGGTGTCTTTGTCTGCAGATGGGACTGTAAAAAGTACCTGATGGCGGTTTCCATGTCTCCATGTGGGATGTTCGTATAGAGGCCAACAACATCAATGGTAACGAGCAAGGTGCCACTCTTGAAAGGCCCATGAGCCGTATCCAGTCACGTAGCGTTTTTAACATATGAGTTGTGTCTTTGACGTGACTTGGGAGGGTGGTTACGATATCCTGAAGCCAGAAGTCAACCAGTTTTGAGAGATTTTCAGTTGGGCCATTTACTTCCGACACGATTGGGCGACCTGGAGGATTCTGCAGGGTCTTGTGTATTTTTGGCAAGTGGTAGAACTGATGAGTCCTGCATGCCTTTAGCTCTACTAGCGCCCATTGCTTGGTGTTGTCATCAATATGGCCGTCGCTGTGGAGATGTTCTACCAACTCGTTTGAAATCTCTGCTATTTGGATGGTAGGATCATTTGGGAGCTGCTTGTAATGCAACTGGTTGTTTAGTAGTCTTTTGGCCTCAGTGATGTAGTTTCGGTGTCTTGGACAACAACAGCACCACCTTTGTCAGCTCTGCTGATTCTGATGTTCCTGCTGAGGACTAGCTGCCGTAGCTGTTGTAGGGCTGCTCGTAGATTTTGCCTCAGGTTGTCCCTCTGTGTCCAGAACTGCGGTATGTGTCAGTCAGGTTTTCTAGGGTGGAACAGTACGTATCCAGAGCTCTGTCTCTTCCGACGGGTGGCTAGTATCCCGTCTTCTTATAAAATTTGGGTACAGGACTGTCTTTCTTCATCTGCAAAGAGCTCTCTGAGTCTAACTTTCCGGCACCCATTCCCTGACGTCTATTTTAAGTTGGTTGTGGTCCAGCGTTCGAGGGTTGGACAGAATTTGGGTCCTAAAGCTAATACTTCATTCTGTGTTGGTGTCAGATCATGATTTGACAAATTTATTACCCATATATATATATATATATATATATAAAATATATATATATATATATATATATATATATATATATATATATATATATATAAAACGAGTTAAAAGAGGAATCTTAAAACTATCTACAAATTTGTTTCTAGCGTGCTGCGCTGTCATCAGGATGGTTTTTGGTTTTGCCCACCGCCGATGTTATATAGCGTGTGGGCTCCCGTTTTCGGTTGTTTGCACGTGCGGTTGGCTGCACGTGTTTTTTGGGACTTTCAGTTTTTGTTTTGAGTGTGTTCACTAACACGATTTCCATTATGCCTGCAATTGTTTACATTTCTGTTTGGCATTTAAAGTTGCTAAGTGTGGTTTGCATAGTATTAACCATTTTTCAGTTAAACATAGGTTGCACCTTTTGAAACATTGCTGTATGGGATGCTCTTTTTATGATTTTCCAGGATATATTGTAGCTTGTTTTTGCATCTTTAAGTTTCCAGATATATTTGCTCAGTTCTGTTTGGTTTTTATATTTTTCTTTATTAAATGACTGTTTGTGGTTTGCATATCTGGTTTTGAAGTGGTTTTCAGTGATCCCTATGTATGTTTCTTTTTCATTTTCTGATGTCACAGTAGCCTGGTATACAATGTTGTTGTGGAGACATTTGTTGTTTAGTGGGCACTGCTCCTTACGGGTGCAATTGCAAGATTTCCTTTCTTCACCCTTCTTTGCTGTGTTGATTTTCATTTTGTTGGATGCGTCAATTAGGTTTTTGAGGTTGGGCATACATGAGTACGATAGTTTGACAGTGTTTTTATTAAATATTTTGGACAGTTTGTGTTCTTTTGGAAATGAAGTTGTTAGAATTTTGAAGAATTCTTTCCCTATGTTTGTTTTGAGTTTCCCGTCGTATGGGGGGTTATACCATATGGTTTTTTCTTTTCCTATTTTTCTTGCTTTTGTTTGTGTTGTTGTCTGGGTTGTATTGTAATTTGTAGTTGTATCCACTTGTTTGTAGTGCCTCCTGGTATTCTACTGCTGCATTGTTGAACACTCTTTCATTGCATGACAGGTTTGATAGTCTTTTATTTATGCCATGGGGTATGGTCTTTAATATAGATGGTGGATGGTTACTTTTGATGTGCACATAAAGAGGTGTATCGTTGGGTTTCTTGTATGGTTTATATATGTGATTGTTGATATCCAGTGTTATGTCTAAGTAGTTCACTACCTTTTTGTTTGCTTCAATGGTAATCTTTAAGTTGTGGTTTTGAAAGATTTTGCATAATTCTTTCTTCTTGTTTTCGATGGTTCTTGGGTTGTTGTTTAGTGCAGCAAGGCCATCGTCTCTGTATAGTCCGACTTGTTTTCCGAGTTTTTTCTTGATGTTGGACAGCATGAATAGTCCGACCAGTTCACATGTTTCTGCACCATCATATGATCCCATGGTCACGTCGAATGTTGAGTTTCTGTTGGTTTTCCTGATCCAGGTTTCATTTTTGCTGTGTAGTAATGTTTTCTTGGTGTGAAGAATGATTTCCATTTCTGACCCTGTTATGTCTGTGTGGTTACTGGCAAACTTCAGGGCTTTGGTGAGTAGTTCTTCATCTATAGATGGGTAAAAGTCTACTATGTCAAATGTGATGAATACTGTATTACTTTGTTTATTGAGTTTTTTGAACCATTGGATAACTTCGTATGTGTTCTCTCCAGAGGTTGTATTCAGAGTTTGATTTTACGTTCTTTATTATTTTTTTCCAGAATTTTCTTGCTTATTTTGCCTAATTCAGATTTGGATGGGTTTATTAGTCTACATGTTTGATTGTTATGAAAATTGGGCTTGTGGTCTTTGAGTGTTATGAAAGCTTCTTTTGCTGCTGTCGCTTCTATCCTGTCACTTAGGTCTATGCGCTCTGCAAGTTCTTTTTCTTTAGTGCGGATACTGTCATGTATATTTTTGTCGGCTTTTTTGTAGTTTTTCTGGATGTTTTTGTCAAGGAGTTGAGAGTATTCTTTTGGTTCCATTTTGTAGTAATTGCTAGTTTTATCAGCCTTCACAAATATTTTTTTGTCATTTTGTACTTGTTTTATTTGTTTTTTTAGTGTTGTTTGGAAACCGTTGTTAGATTTTTTGAATTCAATATTGGTTATCATTCTTTTCATTTGATCTTCAAAGGGTTTCATTTCGTCTATGGCTGGTGGTGATCGCCATGATTTGAAATCGTAGGTGTTTTTGTCCTCTTTTTTTGCATTTGGTTCAGAAAAAAGAATGCTTTCCATCTCATATTATGTACAAACAGAAAAGTTTGTACATAATATGAGATGGAAAGCATTCTCTTCAGAACAGCTGTTAACTCGGCTGTAAAAGAAATGGGTCTGTGTTTTTCTTTAAACTAAAGGCGCTAGAGAAACTAACCTGCTTGCTCAAACTACATCTTAAAGTCCTTGGAGGACAGGACTGGTGAACACAGAAGTCTTCATCACTGTTGTCCACACAGTCCTGACGATGGTCACACACCAGGCTGTAGGGAACTCTCTGCCTTCCTGTCTGACAGCTGTAGGAAGGAGGAAGTGACGTCATGACAAAAGGACATGTGAGGAATGGTGGGATGTCCCAGGACTCAGGGGTGTGGCCAAAGAAGCGGGGGTCTTGGGGCCAGCAGTAACTGGAAGAATCGCAAGCCAAAGAAGTGTGAGCAGTGTAGTTATGGGGACACACCGCCAGCCCGTCCTTCATATCCTTCATCTCCAGTGCGGGCATGACGATCATGGCCACAGGTGGGGGAGGTCGTGGATGGGATTGTTTGTCGCTGTGCTCGCACAGATAGGCGTCGTAAATTTCGATCCTGCAGTGCACTTAGAAAGAAACATAGGCGTTAGCCACAGTTCTAGGTGTGACCTTTCGCCTAATTCTTTGGCCAGGAGTATACCACACAAATTGTGATAACGATTCGCCGTACAATACTCACATTTGTAGTTTACAAAATAGGCTACCGTTTTGTCAGCCCACATCAGTGTCCGATGATAACTGTCATACATTATGTAACAGAATGACGAAAGTAATGATCAACGTTCTGAATGTAGCCATTTTTCACTCAGTTGCTGTAATCATGGTTACTTGCTGCATAGAATCTACATGCAACACATTCTGTCATTCTGTCTGTCTGATCGTCTGTCTCCCTCTCTCTCTCTCTCTCTCTCTCTCTCTCTCTCCTCTCTCTCTCTCTCTCTCTCTCTCTCTCTCTCTCTCTCTCTCTCTCTCTCTCTCTCTCTGGGTATGCTTGTACACGGTGAGTGTGTGAATGTGTGTGTGTGTGTGTGTGTGTGTGTGTGTGTGTGTGTGTGTGTGTGTGTGTGTGTGTGTATGTGTGTGCGCGCGCGCGCGCATGTGTGTGTGTGTGTGTGTGTGTGTGTGTGTGTGTGTGTGTGTGTGTGTGTGTGTGTGTGTGTGTGTGTGGTAAAGGGGAGTGAGAAGAGGGTGCAGGAGAAATTCCTCACTAGCTTGGAGCATCTGGAAACGGGGACAACATTCCAAGGACCACAGTGAATTCCTGGTATCTCCAGATGAACTGAAGCACAGACTTGTAGTCATGGAAGCTACGCAGAATAACTGCCCACGCCCCTTTCTTCGCACACTCATTCATGGCCGTACTAGCTGCCCAATAAAAACCCTTTGGCAAAAGCTCCAGGCTGTAGCATCGGCCATTGACCTCAAACCCCACATCTAGACACCTGGAGTAGTGACAGTCGTCTTCGTCTCTGCCGTCCGAACATTGAATGACCGTGTTGCAGGCCAAATGAGCCTTGAACTTTGGCCATGTGTCCCTTGAGCAATTCCACAGACCATCCCGGTTTGGGATTGGCGTCTTGGACATCTTAGATTGAAATGAGTTTGAAAATGTTTGCAAAACATTTGAGGCGAAACAGACCGTAATTAATCATAAATTTATCATTTTTTGTCTTATTTTCTCAATCCGTTCTATAATTCAGAAAAATCATACTCCATGAGACATGTCAGGCTAGTTAACTCATGATAATTTGTTAGTCTGTTCACACCCACCCACCCACCCACACATACACACACACACACACACACACACACACACACACACACACACACACACACACACACACACATATATATATATATATATATATATATATATATATATATATATATATATATATATATATATATATATATATTGTTAAAAATATTATTAAAATGAAGTGCTAAAATTCATCTACAAGCTTGTTTCAGGATATGTCTCTCTCCTCAGGATGACTTTTTTGTGGTACGCCAACGATCAAAATGGAATTAAACGAATACTCCCAACTCCTGAACAAAAACATTCAGAAAAAGTACAAGAAAGCTGATAAAACCACATACAACAACATCCGCAAAAAAGAAAAAGAGCTTGCACACTGCATGGAGTTAAGCGACAGGGTAGAGGCAACAGCAACAAAAGAAGCCTTCATAACACTTAAAGACCACAAACCCAACTTCCAAAACAACACAACATGTAGACTAATAAACCCATCCAAATCCGAACTTGGCCAAATAAGCAAGAGAATTTTAGAAAAGGCTATAGAAGATGTAAAATCAAACACCGAATACAACCTTTGGAAAAACAGCTATGAAGTCATCCAATGGTTTAAGGAACTCAAAAAACAGAGAAATACAGTGTTTATCACATTCGATATAGTGATTTCTACCCATCCATAGATGAAGAACTACTCACCAAAGCTTTGAAAGTTGCCAACAAATACACAAAAATAACAGAGTCAGAAATGGAGATTATTTTCCACACCAAGAAAACCGTACTCCACAGCAGAAATGAAACTTGGATAAAAAAAAAAACGAGCAAAAACTCCACATTTGATGTAACCATGGGATCGTATGATGGTGCCGAAACATGTGAACTAGTCGGACTATTCATGCTATCCAACATCCAAAAACAACTTGGAAAACAGGTCGGTTTGTACAGAGATGACGGCCTTGCTGCATTAAACAATAATCCAAGAACTATTGAAAACAAGAAAAAACAATTATGTAAAATCTTCAAAAACCACAATTTAAAAATCACAATAGAAGCAAATAAAAAAGTAGTGAATTACCTAGACATAACATTAGACCTCAATGACAATGTGTACAAACCATATAAAAAACCCAATGACACACCAATCTATGTAAACGTCAAAAGCAACCACCCACCATCTATACTAAAAACAATACCCAACGGTATAAACAAGAGACTATCCAACCTATCATGCAATGAAAATGCATTCAATAATGCAGCAACAGAATACCAAGAAGCATTACTAAAAAGCGGTTACAATTACAAACTACAATGTAGCCCAGACAATAACACGAACAGAAATAAGAAAAACAGAAAAAGGAAGATCATATGGTACAACCCACCATATGATGGACAAGTAAAAACAAATGTAGGAAATGAATTCTTTAAAATCTTGGCAACACCATTTCCAAAAGAACACAAACTGTCCAAAATATTCAACAAAAACACCATTAAACTATCATACTCATGTATGCCCAACCTCAAAAACATAATTGACCCATCTAACAAAATGAAAAGCAACACAAAAGAGAAGGGTGCTGAAAGGACATCTTGCAACTGCACCAAAAAGAACAGTGCCCCCTAAGCAACAAATGTCTTCACAGCAATATTGTATACCAAGCTACGGTAACATCAGAAAATGAAAAAGAAACATACATAGGGATTACTGAAAACACTTTCAAAACCAGATACGCAAACCATAAACAGTCATTCAAAAATGAAAAATACAAAAATCAAACAGAACTGAGTAAATACATTTGGAAACTCAAAGATAAAAAAAAGACTACAGCATATCATGGAAAATCATAAAAAGAGCAACACCATACAACAATATTTAAAAAAAAATGCAACCTATGTTCCACAGAAAAATGGTTAATATTATGCAAACCATACTTAGCAACTCTGAACACAAAAGTAGAAATAGTGAATAATTGCAGGCACAAGTGGAAATCTTTGCTAGCACATTCCACCTGAACAGGCCCTAACAAAAAAACAAACAAACAACAAACAACCACACACACACACACACACACCACACACACACACACACACACACACACACACACACACACACACACACACACACACACACACACACACACACACACAGGCCCCACGTGCAGCAAACGAAACCCGCACACACAGAGACAAGATCAGGTCCCGCACGCCATAAAAGACCGTTGGCGTGCCACAAAAAGTCATCCTGAGGAGAGAGACATATCTTGAAACAAGCTTGTAGATGAATTTTAGCACTTCATTTTAATAATATTTTTAACAAATGTTGCTCCCCAAGGGGTTGAGCTTTTTCAGATTTTTTAAGGACGTTTTTATACTGTTTATATATATATATATATTATATATATATATATATATATATATATATATATATATAATATATATATATATATATATATATATATATATATATATATATATATAATCATGACTCCTGACATTCCTGCATTTCAAACATTTATTTCTTTATTATTTTATTCTCTGAAAATGTGTGTGTGTGTGTGTGTGTGTGTGTGTGTGTGGTGTGTGTGTGTGTGTGTGTGTGTGTGTGTGTGTGTGTGTGTGTGTGTATGTGTGTGTGTGTGTGTGTGTGTGTGTGGTGTGTGTGTGTGTGTGTGTGTGTGTGTGTGTTTGTTTGTTTAGTTTTACGTCTTTTCACATGGTGTGTTTTTTAGACGATTGTGATATTTGTAAATGATATACATCTAGATGACATTTTACTATACAAATGAAAACATAATTAAAAATAAAGCTTAAATCAGTGAACATGAACAACATAAACAATGTTTGCTTCAAAAATACTGAAATCTTATACTACTGTACCAATGGGACTGTGAAGTAAATATTTTGACACATTAGCCAAAAATGAATGATTAGAAGTTAAAGTCTTAAAATCATCAATTGTAGGTTTATTTGGTAACTGAAAAATGGGTAGGTACTGCCGTATAATGGGGACAATTAAACAGTACATGAAATGTGAAAAGTTTTTTTCCCACATATGCATTTGCAGAATCAACATATGTACATTTTAATGAATTATATTTAAGTCTAAAATACAAATTGGAACTTCCCTTGGGAAAACATTCAACAAAGACATGCTGTAAGAGGTGTGCCGATTTTCATCATAACCCTCACGAGCTTTGGTGTCTTTTTCTAAAAGATTATAGAATTTCTTTACAGACTCCAGGAATATGAACGTTTTCACAACAGATTCTTTGTCCTGCATCTCCTCTAGCTACTCTGTCTGCCCATTCATTTTAATAGATACCACAATGTGATGGAGCCCAAGTAAATGTTGCACTGGAACCCTTTTGAATTAGAAAAATGTATGAGATGATTAATTTCAACTACTAAGTCACATCTGTCTCTAGACTTCATGGATTTCAGTGTAAATAAGACAGACTTAGCGTCAACACAAAAAAGGTATTGGAAATATAACCATAGGAAGATTAGCAATGCATCGCAGAGCCATGAGAATGGCCACCAGTTCTGTGGTGAAAATAGAATGACCTGCACCAATATGAAACGATTTTTCTTTTTTTAGTCCAGGTATTACAAACCCAACACCCGGCACATTAGTGTCAATAAGAGAACCATCAGCATTAACCTTCAAATGGTTAGAATAATTTGAATGAACATGAGATCGAAAAAGTAACAGCAAGTAGATGAGGGTTATCATTCTTTTTAAATCGTCATTTGAACAGTCAAAATCTGCTCTGTTCAGTTCCCATGGAGGAATTGGAGACGAAATCGAACGCTTACCTATATCTTTAGTTTTCAGATCTAATTACTGTGAATATCCGACGTGTAAGTGGCTATTTTTGTCAAAAATGTTATGGCCATTGCTCGTTTTGGAAATTGAAGATCCGATCTAAGTACATTTTCATTCACGTTGACATTTTCAACAGCACTGCTTCTTATAATGTACTTAGCTGAAGATAGTTCTCAATACTCATTCAAAGGTAGAACACCAACCTCCCCATACGTAGCAATATTCGGGGTGTGGACAGGAACTCCCAAAGCTAATTTTATGCCTTAGAGTCAATACTTTGTAATTTCTTCATAAGATATTTCGGAGCAGAAAAACAAACTTCTTGACCGTAAGTTAGCTTTGATCTAACCAAAGATGTTGCAAGAAGAGTCAAGCTTTTTGTTTCTTACCCCCATTTTGTCTGCTTATAATTTTCAGCAAATTTTTGCTTTTTTGAGCTTTTGATAGACTTTTTCAATGTGAAATTTCAATGATAACTTCGATATAAAATAGACACCAAATAATTTTTTATATCTTTGAATTGTAGCTCAGCTCCGTCGATAAAGAAACTGGGTAATCTTCTGGGAGGGTCACCAGCACTAAATCCATGATGAATGGTGCCATTGTTTTTGTTTTCTTTCTTTTTTTATACTTAACTTTGAGCTTATCTTGGAGAATTCTGTTTTACAGTTGGAGTGTTATTTACGTGTTGTTATAATGTTGCATATGTGATGGTGGTTTGTGGTGGTGATGTGTGCACCTCTCTCTGTGTGTGTGTGTGTGTGTGTGAGTGTGTGTGTGTGTGTGTGTGTGTGTGTGTGTGTGTGTGTGTGTGTGTGTGTGTGTGTGTGTGTGTGTGTATGATACTGTTTTGGCGGTGTGTGTGTGTGTGATTCTGTATTGGTGTGGTGTGTGTGTGTGTAACTGGGGGGTTGGGGGTGGGGAGAGGGTGGTAGGATGTGTGTGTGTGTGTGCATGTGTTAATATTTATATCTATATATATAGAGAACTATAAAAGGCGGCTTTTGGCTCACCCCGGTCTCCCCCGGCTTTAGCCGGTATCGACCGGGCGAATCCAAAAGCCGCCTTTTATAGTTCTCTACGAAGTATTCAAAAGAACGACCCTACAAACATACATTCTGTGTAGGGTTATCTGTTTTCAATACTAATTTACTAAACTTTTTAGATTTTAGTTTTTGCTTAATCCTATGTTTTTCCTGGTTGTTTTCAATAACATCATTTTACGCAAACATTCATCAAATGCATCTCTGTCTTTCATGTAAAATAAAACTACAGTCTTTAACTGTTCTCTAAAGTCTTTTAAAACCGAGTTATATTTTTGACATAACATCCACACATACACACTGCAGGTGAGAGAGATTGGCTTATGCAGGTTGTTTTTTAAAGGCATGCAGTGAAGCGCGGCACTCCCAGAGATTTCATAGAAGCATTCAGAGCAAAGCTAGCGGTCTCCACTCGTGCACCGTTGGATTTGTAAAGCCAGTCAGCAGTTATGAATAGCGATCAATTTCTATTGCCTGCAGTTCTGAATAGCGAGATTTCTATAAGTGGCTGAAAGGATCTTGCTCAGTCATTCCCGCCTTTCATAAAACATATCAAAACATGTTTCTTACCTTCCCCCAATCACAAGACTAGACAGAATCAGTGATTAGTAACAGTGACGACATTTCCGCCCAACACTTGTGTTGTTAGCAACTGCACCTAGCTGTCTTTTCATTTCTCCCGGTGCTGTGGTGGTGTGAAGACGTGACTGTGTGTGATTTCCAGTCAGGAAAGCGTTGTGACTTTTAAACTTTGCTGATTGATTCCATGTCTCAAGATAGCATTTTTTCAGAAGAAGAGAGGGTTTTACTAGGTAGTCCTTCTTCACAAGAATTAGCACAGGAAATTAGAGGTTCAAACGCTGCACATCAAGCTCTGTTGGATTATTCTATTCAAGAAACGCCACTTATTATCCCAATCATGAGTACTGAACCTACTCAACAACCAATACCTCAGTCATCTACTGCATCTACTACATTGCTGCCTCCATCTGCTTACAATTGGACTGAGGAAGAAAAGCTGTTGTTGCATGAATATTTTGTTTACTTTGGAAAAATGAAAGATGTTGTTACCCAAGCTCAACTGCATGGACCGCAGAAACTGCCAAAAAACCCAAAAGAAAACTTGAAGCTTTATTCAAAGAAAGGGAAGGTACAATCAAAAAGAGCAGGAAAGAATTTTCAACTCCAGCAGAACTTCATGAATACCTTCTTGCAAACAAAGCTGACATCGGAAAAAAAATAACAAGAGAGGTATTTACAGATAGCCTATTTAACGCTGAAAGTGAAGATGAAATCATCAACAGACTGAAAAGAGGGGTCAGAAACATTCGAAGGCAAGATGCACAAACTATCATGTTCTACATTCAATTTGGGAATTTTTTGAATTTGTGTAAAGATTGGCATGAGACTCGGCAAAAACAGGGGGAAATACAGCAACATTGGGGAGACTGGTTGAAGGAAAAAAACTGGATATTCTGATGACCACGCTAGAAAAACTGCGTGCACTTGCAAGTGTACTTTTTGGATTTAAACAGTTTTTTTGTGTTGGGCTTCCTTTAAACTCTTCCTCAGTAGACTGAACGCAATTAAAGTCATGCTGCAGGTTCCAGAATATGCCGACTACTGGAAACAGATCCCACGTGTGCCAGCCGACTTGGAGCAGCAACATTCACAGTAGAGCGCCTGTCACAAAACCACCCAGCAAGGGGAAATGACATGATTCTAAAAATAACGGTTATGCATAACCGGGGCTCTGCTTCAACTTCTTCTTGATCCACATGCTTCAATGCTCCTATTCAACGTCCTGCTTCAAAGGCTGCCTATTTAGGCGGCCACAGAGTGTACTTTATTCAACTGTCTTGTTTATTAAATCAAGCTTTTGATAATGCACTTGGTGGCCGCTTTGAATAATCTTCAGTTGACAGAGAGACCGACAGCCGTCTTGAATTTACGGTGCTCAAGTGCGAACCATAAACCCCTTTCACATTTCCCATGCAAGCACCTCCCTATCTTGTGTGTGTGTGCGTGCGTGTGTGCGTGCGATCGTGCTTGTATTATTGTTGTTATTGTTATTGTTGTTGTTGTTGTTTTGCTGTTTTACTGATATAAATTATTATATTCTGAACATTCGTTTCTTATAAATAATCAAAGGCGCACGCACACCTCCCACCCCACCTCCCACCCGCGCATGCACACACTCAAGTCACCCCAAGTCACTTCTAAGTTCTTACTCAAGTTGCCCTCAAGTCATCCTTAAGTCATCCACAAGTTCTTACTTAAGTCATCCTTAAGTCATCCTCAAGTCATCCTCAAGTTGTCCTCAAGTCATCCTCAAGTCATCCACAAGTTCTTACTCAAGTCATCCTCAAGTCATCCTCAAGTAGTCCTCAAGTCATCCTCAAGTCATCCACAAGTCTTACTCAAGTTCTTACTCAAGTTACCTCAAGATTGTAATTAAGTCATCCTCTAAGTACAACTAAGTTCTTATTTAAGTTATCTTATAATTATCAAAAAAAAAAAAAGACAATCTATGTTTTTATCTTAAATAGTAGATGTCTAATATAGTACACACACGCCTCAAAAAACGCCGTCATCGTTGAGGATGTCTTGCTCAGCGTCCTCTGCGCGAAATCGGTCAGCATAGATCTTAATGAAGTTCTTACATCCTAAGCAACCGCATTGATTACAATTCTGTGTCTATGGAAATGTCTTTTATAGACTCCATGTCTTTATTTATTGACTCCATCATTTTAAACAAATAATAATTGGCCATGATCTATTTTTATTAAAAAATTTTTTAAAATATTATTGCATCTGAAATGGATCAAAATGATCTTTTGTTGTTGGCGTTCCTGGCGTGCTGTTGTCTTCGTCTTTTGTATTTAGTGGTTGAGATTGTTTGGACTTTGGTTCTTGTTGCCATTGTTTATATATTTTATAACCGTAATAACCACCCCAGCAGCAACAAGGACGCCAAAAATGACAACAGTTTTAAGTTCAATATTCCATGAAGACTTTGGTGCTGTAGGCCTTGAATCACATGGAGTTTTTATAGCTGGCATTGAATCAACTTGTTCTGGCGTTGGCGGTGTTATGTTTTCATGATGAGTTATATTCTGTGATTGTAACATTAATTTTTTTGTCTGTTCCACTCTGCTAATTTTTTTCCTGCTTTAACACGCCCAGGATGCTTTTCACTGGCCTCCACCTGATTCAGTGTTTTCTGATTCTGCTGGATTTT
Organism: Conus ventricosus; assembly: GCA_018398815.1. NCBI lineage: Eukaryota > Metazoa > Mollusca > Gastropoda > Neogastropoda > Conidae > Conus > Conus ventricosus. The sequence goes on along the minus strand of CM031602.1, from coordinate 89,050,098 downwards.
CTGGCTTGGTTACTTTCTCCACCTGATTCAGTGTTTTCTGGTTCTGCTGATTTTCTGGCTTGTTCATTTTTAAGGGAAATAAAATCTATATGATTAAAAGTTATTAATCCCATGATTAACGGTGATAACAATGTTCCAAATCTGTAATATAGATCACATCCTAGAGACTCTAATGACTTTGTTAAAACTGGATCCTGTGTTAAATCATACGTAAGATCTTGTTCAGAATCAATGGGAGCAAATCTACTGACTAGTTTAGTGTACAAACTAAGAACCGTTTGCCCTACACTTTTTACCATTCTTGATCCAAGTTGCGCTTCATACCTGTTATGATACTTTAAAATGTCTTGCGGCGACATCTGTTGAATCTGTTCTATGCTGAATTCATTTCCGAGGAACTGTTTTGTTTTTCCACATGCTGCCAAAGAATACAGTCTTCTTTTTTGGCTAATGGCTTGCTCATCAACTGGTCATTTGTAATCATAAGTTCAGGAAAGTTTAATAGATCGTCGCTGTTCATGTTTTTATTAATTATAATTATTTTATTTTATAAAATGAGCGCCGAAAAAAACTATTGCCAACATTGTATACCATTCTGCTGTTATTGGAGGCCTAAGTATAGGATACACAATGCTTGGTAAAAGCTGTTAAAAATAAAACCAGCAGATCTTGGCAAACTAGACTTTGAGGATTCAGCAAAGCTGATTGCTATCATTGCAGCTTCGTTTGCTACGAAAGATTTTCTAGTTAAGCAAGGAATAATTCCAGACAGTATAAATATGTAAAATAAAAAATACATTTATAAAAATGGCTTCACTCGTAATGATGATAGGAGGCGCTGTGGTGAATGCGCTTGCTTTTAGCGGAAGTAATTACGCGTTTAGTAAACTACGGGACGACGGCGAGAGAAAAAGACATAACAAAGCTATGGAGCAACTAGCAGCTGCACAAGATAACTATGAAAAGCAGAGAATTGAGCAGTTAGATTTTATTAATAAACAAACTGAAAAAACAGGGGCATGCAGCTTACACATTTAAAGACGTTGATCAAGCAATAAAAGAATATTATCTTGTAACAGGCAAACCAATCGAGACATTGCCCCCACCAAAATTCAGTGACTTTTATCAACCGTCAGAAAAACAAAAGATGCAAGAAATCGCGTTTATTGTCGTTGGTATGACTGTCGTGTATTTTGTTGCGCATAATATTGGCTGAATAAAAATGAACAAAATCTATTATTCACCAAAAGGTATTGGGGGAAAATCACGGCAATAAAAAAGCTAAGCCAAGCCGGGATTTTTTCAGCGAACAAACAGCAAAGGAATGGTTATCTAAAACAAGCGATTTGGCAAATTTTTTACCTGCCCCTGACGAATACAGAGCCACACTTTTTTTAAAACAATACCGAACGACCCCCTCAAAAAGGACCTTCTATATTTACCCCATGCGATTAGACGAAAAAAATTTAAGTACGCCCTCACAGTCTTTACATGGCTTCAAATACAAAAGCTGAACCCTTAACACAAAAATGTTCGCTGTTGCTGTGCCATACAACTGATATACCAACGGGGCCCTTAATTATCCTCGCGATTCAAGTCGATAGGGGAAAAAAAATTTAAAGGTCAAGTAAATCAATTTTTGTTAAAAACAAGAGTCCCTTTAAAAAGAGGCTTTCCAGGAGTTACAGATCACAGGTTTAGTTGAAAACTTTAAAAACATTTTGCTGAAAGACTTTTTTTCCCCAGTATCACAGAGAGCTGATTGACAATTCTCGCAACACAAAAGGGGTTTTAAAAGACTGCCCTCAGTTTTGCGCGAATGAAAAATGAAAAATTTAAAAGGGAAAAAACCAGTACAAGAAATCAAAAAACAACAATAAATGTTGCTGAAGACTCCAGTACACCCAGCAAACTATTGCCTTTGGGTTTTTGAAAGTAAGGAAACCTTTATTTCCGGGGGAAGCAGAAGGGGACACTGACGGGCAACCAAATCCGTTTGGGTGTCGATCCATATGAAAAAAAAAGAATTGTAAAAAAATAAATCCGCCCGTGTATTATTTACGAAAAAACTGACAAAAAAAAACAACAGCCCCTAAAAGACTTTTTTGAAGGAAGAACTGCAGATAATCCCACCGACACAGTTCGTTTAAATTTATTTGTAAAATATTTGAGTTAAAATGGAAGCTCGGACGAAGTGCAGAACGAAACAAGAATGGTAAAGGAAGAGACCTTGAAAATGATACGGGAATCATTTAGGGGTGTAATCTATTAGGGGAAAATTTTTGGGGGGGGGATTAAACAATGCTGCCCAAACCACCAGATCCCACAATCAAAAAACCCCCAAAATTTGGGAAAAAGAATACTTTTAAATAATAAAAAAAATTCGAAAGCTCAAGCAAACTGAGAAAAAATTTAAATGAAATTTGGTGAAAACTTGATTGATCTTTAAAAAAGTTGATGAAAAAATAAAACCCCCCCGTTTATGCGGTCCCCCGTGCCTATTGTATGAAAACTTTTGGATTAACAAAACAAAGTTTTTTGTTTGTTCTATCTAATGACTTCTTTGTTACAACCGTTGGTTGATCTCATTAGATAGATCGCAGTTTTTGTTGTCATGATGAAAAGTCTTTTGCCAAAAAATGCTTCTTTGATTTGTCATGTGATATGTTTGACTGCACAACATGCGAGATATTCCTTTTGTTTTCTTAATGGTTTTCTCCTGGCTCAAATCGTACATTTTTTTTTAACCCCCCACTACTCCTTGATCCCCTTTTCCAGATATTCACCTTTCATCTTTCTAAAACCTTCTTATTGAAATTGAATGCAAAGGGGAAATCTTTGGGGTAATGGGGACGTGTCGTACCACCTGCATGCCCTTTACCACTTCGTTTCCAGTTTTTAGTGTTTCAGTGGGATATCTAAAAAACCATCTGTATCTGTGTAAAGTACTCGGGACTCTGGATAAAAGGGGTTTTAAGTGTATAAAGAAATCTAACATAAAAAGTTTGTAATTCTAAAACAGTAAAAAAATAAATAGGGTTTTGTCTAATTTGACTTTCTTTTTTTCATCATATGCCAAAAAAGTGATCATAAAATTTTGAAGTCCTGAAAATTTAGGTTTGAAGTGTTTAAATTGCTTCGTTCTCTTTGTGACTAATCTGACATTTTTGGGCCCTTGTGCGGATTTTCCATAGTTTTCCGAAAAAGCTGTTGTTCCAGCTTGAAAAAGTCTTTTTCTGAAGATCTGTGGTTTTGTTCGGTCATGTTCTCATATGTTTTTGGTTTTATGAAGTTCTTGACAAAAAACAAATTTTAAAGATGAACAGATGTCAATTCAAAACCCGGGCTTAAATAAAAAATTTTAGAAGCTGTAATCAGAATATTTTTTTTTGCCCGAAGATTAGGGACAAGTTTAGGCGGGGGCGTTTTCGCCCTCTTTAGGACTTTCTGCTGCTAATGGATAGCATTTGCAGGTCATGGGGTTCATGAGGTATTCTAAGTCAACTTCTAGAATGATCCACGGTTTTATCAGGCGCCAAAAAGCCCAACCCCCTTTTGCCTTTTAAAATTTTTTTTGGGATTTTTTGTGTACTTTTTAAAGTTACGTAATGGAATGATTGGCCATTGCCCATCCAAAGATTTGTTTGCACTAAATACATGAGATATTTAGACCTTTTACTGGGATCATAGTCGCCCAAAGTATTTGTTTTTTGCTTTACGTAATGATGCGACGCCATATATTCCTCCACGCAATCCGTTTTCAATCTCGATCATTGGTGGGTAGACAATAAATAAATCTGTACTCCATAAACTTTAAGAAAGCACCCCAAACTCTTTCCCGGGCGCGAAATGTAATGCGGGGACCCGGGCTATAATTTTTCTGCAGGTCTTTCTAAAATTTTAAAAAAAACGCCCCCAAAAACAGACATCACCCATCAAGTGGATCATGGTCCCCCATCGTTTTACAATTAATTTCTCCCACGCATCGGGGCTGCTGGAAATCAGAATCACTGATGTCCTTTCCTTGAGACTAGAAAGAACGCCCCCTTTAGGGGGAATGTTCTCGTAAAACCCTTTTCCCAACTGTTCATGTACTCATAAGGGAAAACGCCCTTTCTAACGAGAGTTGGGTCAAAATTTCTTCCGTTTTGGGAGGATTTTAAGGACTAGCCGTGACTCTAATGATCCCATCATGGTTTCATAAGTATAAAAAGACAGATTTAAAGTGAAACACATGTACTTTTTTGATACTGCGCAAGCATGTTTCCCCCGAAGGCGTCGTTTTCTGTGCATTTTAAGGTGAGGTCGTAACCTGCAAGTTATGAAAAATATAGGCAGCTTCCTGCTTTGGTTCAAACTTTTGTGAAAAGCAGTTGTTTTGTGCGCCCTCGAACTTTCCACAATGTGATCAGGTTCTTACGTGGTTTGGTTTTCCCCCTGAGTTCTAAACCCCAAAACCAACAATGTGTGGGTGGTCTCTGTTGTTGGTTTCAGGCGTCATTATATTTCAGATAAATTCGATTTTTGAACAGTCATTGCCACTGTGCTGGCTGTAAAAAACTTCTAGCCGCATTGGTCCTTTATAATTCTGGGGCTGAATGAGCGCATCCGACCTAACAATAATGAAAGCAAATGAAAAAAACTGAGATTACTATTAAAACTTTTTTTCGAATTTTTTGGGCGCGGCCCTTCAAAAGGAACAATGAGTGATTCAAAGTCTCCCCCAAAAAACATATGGGAATTTTGCATTTTTTTTTCCATTCTTAAAACTAATTTTTAGATCCGGGTGGGGGGTAATTATTTCTGTTTACAGTAAAACGGGGCCAATACAATGTTTTTATTTTCGCTTGCGGCTTGAACAGATGGCATTCTTGTTAAACATTTTCTGCAAAATTTTTGTTTTTTTTATGCTTTGAATTGCCGCATAATCACTCATTTTTTCGTATAAATTGTAATGCGGTAGCCCCGTGGTGAAAACTTGGAGTAAGTCAAAAGATTTTTGTCTGGATCGCCAATCGTTGGACTGTTCTTGGCACTTGTGGGCTGTGTTTTGTTCCTCATCCCATGTGTAAAATTTAACGTTATGGTTTGTTTTGTTTTTAAAACGGGTCAATGAACCCACGCAACGGGAAAGGATATTCCCGCTAAAGTTAAGTCATTGATGTAAGGGTGATAGTTAGCCACTCTCTCTGCGTTTTTGGGGCGTAATGCAGCCTTGCGAAAACACACCCATGAAACTTTGTTGTCTGATTCTTTATGTTTAGAAAATGCTCGTTTTGTATAATGCTGGGGATTGGAATGTAAGACCTGCCTACAATCGGGGGATACTTAGACTGTTTTAATCTATCCAAGACTTGCCCTTACCAACCGGCCTTCATTTTGCTTCTTCACAGCCCCCATCAAACTGTGTAAGCGTTGGTCTGCCCAACCGGGGGTTAATCATTAGAGGAAAGAATAGTCTGTTTTTTTAGTCGAGACCCCGATTCTAGGTTTTCTTCATTTTTGTTACATGTGTTAAAAACAGCAACATTACTTTAACGGGGGTCTATTGTAGTTTACCTGGGAAATTGGAAAAACATGGGCCAACACTTGCCCGTACCTTGCTGGTTAAGATTTTAAATCAAATCATTCGTGCTCTGATAAATTTTTGCATTTCTTCAAAAAAATTCGTTGGTCCTTCAAAAATTTACAGCTGAGTTTCTTTTCTAACTCAAAAAATTTATTTAAATTTAAAAAAAATAATTAATCAATATCAACGGTCTTGGACTCATAAACTAAAGTATAAACACCCTTTGGCGTTGTTAATGTGAGCTGTTTAGAACAGAGTTTAATGTTCGTTTACTTTTTTTAAGCATTCCTTTTTTATCTGCTCGGGGTCTGGCTGTTGAGAAAAACTTGTCCTCGCCTTTCTTTGAAGATCAAACTTTTGTCTTTTGTAGTCATCAAAATCGGCCTGTAAACGATTAAATTCTTCATCCGTGATGTTTGAGTCAGCTAGTGCTTTATTTAATCAGCTTAAAGGAACTAAGTTTAGCCGTTATTAGTTGAACCATAGCTGTGTGCTTTTGGAGTTTAGTTTTTATTTTTTTGCTAGCAGCACCTACGGCTAATGAACATAGGCCAAGAGCTAAAGACAAACCGCCTAGAGGTAAAGCTGCGGGTGCGCCTATGCCCGTTGCTAAGAGGCCAACACTTGTTCCTGCTGATAGAGCACTTATAGTTGATGCTCCAGTATTAACATAGGTAACAGCATTAAAGGCAGCAGAATACCTTCGTTTGGTTTTGCTGTATTTTGAAAGGTCCTGCTCTAGTTTTTGTAGCATTTGTGTAATGTTGGTTAATCTAAAGGTTTTTATGCCGGGGGTTTCTACTATCTCTTCTTTTGGCGGCTCTGTAGGCACATTTGGATAAACTTGAACAGACATGCTTTTTTTAAAATAAAAATAATTTAGTATTGTATATCTTTTAATCTGTTATCTTGAATATTCAGCTGCGCATCATATATTAAAAACAAATGTGCATTAAGCGGTTTATCGTCATCTTTTTCTTTGTCAATTTGAATGTTTATTACGTCTCTAACAGTTCTCCCACTTCCATGCAACTGATTATCCTCTGTTGCCCTTAGGTCAATCCATAAACCGTATTTTGTTGTTAAATAATCATCGAGCCTAACACTGTGAAGGTGTAGATCTTTAGACGCAAGGTCTGCTGTTGGACTTCTATGCCTCCCACCACCAAACATTTTTCTTATTTCATCAAAATGCTGATAAGGTTTAAGCCCGCTAGCGTAGATTTGGTTAGGACTACCCTCAATTGTACATTGCACTTTCGTTATTTTAGGATTAAGAAACTTTTCAGTTTGTCTTTTAAATGGTTCTTCATCTTCGCACAGCAATAAAATACCTTTAAGCGATCTTGCTGCAGCACTAAAAACTAAAATTCCATATCGTGTCTGCCCTGCTTTTAGGATATGTTGTATGATGAATCACTCTTTCGTAATATATTGCTAATTTTGACTGATATTGTTGCTCAATCAGCCTTGCTAAATTAGGGTTGCTAACAACGTCAAACTCTAACGAGATGTCAGAAATGCTGTACTTTGCTTCGGTGTCTGATGATCTGATAACACGTTTGTATTCATTAAAAGTTAGTTCATATGACAATCTGTCTTTTAATGCTCCTTGATAGTACGGCGCATGCGCACTTAACAACTCAAAATCCAAGGGGATGGAAAAGCGATTTCCATACGCATAACTTACAGCTACATACTTTTTGCCGTCTTTAGCATCTTCAGCGCCTATTCTGTGTTTTAGTGCTTCATTATTTTCGATTCCTTGAAAAGCAAGATCATTCCTTTCTTTCCCGGTTAGCCATAGATCAGAATAGGTTAAAAATATGTCTGCATTGTGTAAAGAAAATATTTCTTGCCCCTCAAGTTTTATAGAAATTTTCTTAACAATTGCCCGCCCCAGATTCTGCACAACTGTCCTGTTTGTGTCTGTTGCTGCTTCGAGTTCTATTTTGAAAGTAAGACGCGCAGAGCCTGGCACAATCACTTCATCTGCTCCTAGGTCTGGAAATTTGACAGTAAGAATTTGATCCGCATCAATAGTAGATGGATTATTTGGAACAATAATATTCTGTTTATTTCCCTTCACGCCAAAGGGCTCTTTCAGTCTTCTATGGGGGTCAAGAATTGAACCATATACTTGTGACATTTTTTATAAAACAAAAATAAAAAGTTAATTATTTAAAAACATGGCAGGCATTGAAGATGAAGATTATGATTTTAATCCTGGAGACGACATGAGTGATTCCCCTGGGAGCAGCATCGCTCGGGGCTCTCATTGCATGATGAATTAGCAGAAATCGGGAGTACATTACCAACAAGTCGGTATAAATTAACAGAAAGTAAGGTCAGATCATTATACCAAAGTTTAGGACAAGAACTTCCCGAAACTATATACCCTGATGATTTTGAACTAAAAGATAACCATTTGTATGTGAAAAACGACCAAGGACAACTTGTTCAGCTTACAACTAAACGAGACCCATCAAAGTTTGTAAGCATGAATACAATTAGACAAAGGCTCAGTGTGAGCGATCGAAGTCGCCTTGGCATTGTTAAACCAAAATTAAGGGGGAGGCAGTTGCTAAACTTCAAAACACACTGCAAGAACTCCCAACAGATACCCAAATACAAAACATGGAACTTCAAGATTTAAATCAACCAACAGATGAAATAATAAATGCAATAGAAGCAGAAACCAGTCTTTCAGAAGAAACAGCATTAAAAACTATACGCGACCCCCCAATACCCACGCGAGAATTAGAGGCCCTTGATCGTGCTTTAAGAAGCATCAGAGGCGAATTAACAAACAATTTAGCAAAACTAGGTGAAGTAGATGAGCATATAAAAAGAGAAAAAGAAAAACTCGTTGAGGCTGATGACGCCAACTTAGGGCCTGGTGTTAAAGAAAGAATAATCCAAAGACTAAAAGATCTTGAACAAGAAAGATTAGCAAGACTAGAAGTGTTGTCTACTAACCGAGAACAATTGCGAACTCAAGTGAGCAGAATAAGAGAAACTATCCAAAGAATTTTATATGAAAACACAACGCTAGCAGAACGAATACGAACACTGTTTAGAGAGCAAGGAGTCACATTAGCAAGCGTTATAACGGCCTTAGGATTTGCAATAAGTACACTGGTGATGGCTATAACAGGCGGCGGTGGTGCTGGTCAGTGCCTCCACCACCATCGCCTCCATCGCCGCCTGATAAATCATGGGTAAAAAAACAGCTTGATCATCTTGCGGGTTTATTAAAAAAAATTAGCCAGTAAAGCCGGGGATGCTTTACCAGGTATATTAGGAGGTGTTGTTAGCTGGCTTTTGTCTACTGCAGGCAAAGTAGTTGGCTTTATGGCTGAGCACTTATGGACATTAGTTCTCTTAATAGTCGGGTTAATTTTAGTAAAATAAAGACCAAGTAATCCTAGGCCAGTTAATCCAAGAACAAGTGCTGTCTTTTCATATTCATGGTCATTATTTTTTTTTTACTTCTTCAACGGCCTTCGGGCTTTGGGCCACAGGGATTGGATGACTTATTCTTGGGTGTTTGTTTACTGCTTGCAATATTACTGGCTCAGAATTTATTTCGTTTTTTCCGACCTTCTGTTCATTGCCTGCCACAAGGATTTCATTATTGTAGTTTATTATTGTGCCTATCTGGAGCCTGAGGTCAGAAGGCAGCATGTATAAACCAGTGCCAACAGCAAAGTCTACTTTCGATCTTGCGTATTGTAAAACATTTTGGTACCTTTTAATACTTGAAGGTAAATCAACTGTAGAATTAATGGCGTCCTCTAAATTTGCTAAGTATTGTTTTTGAGCATCAAAACCAGTAGAAGGATCTGTTATGCTCGATCTCGTTTGTGCTTGCGAACCTAGCAAACACCAAACGTAAGTACGAACAGAGTCGTTTATTCGTTCTATTCCTGCTTTAGTTAGGCCCTTAGAAGTGTCTAAGATAAATGTTGTCCATGCTGATTTATGCTCTTGCTCTATGGACCCTAGGTGAACAGTTGTGCCTGAAGAGAAAGATGTGTAAGGAGGATTCCAGTCATACTTATACTTCTGTGCACGCCCCAAAAATAAGGGGTGCCTAAACCATGATTAAGATCTGACTTTTGTCTAAAGTCTGTCTTAACATTAATATTGAATTCGTTACAAATCCTTTCAAAAGCCTTCATGTCTATTCTGTTGCTGAATGGATTAAACGGTTTGTCATTTGGTAATGGCGCTTGCAGTTCAGTCAAAATACGTCTGAAGGTGTAATAAAAATGAAATCTGTACACAGACCTCACCAAAGGATCAGGATGATTTAAATGATTAGCATACGATACTCCACACCAGTTGATGCACAAAACACAGCAAAGTTTAACTGGTTCTGATAAAACTGCATCGGATGACTGAACCACACTTTTGCGATGTAGTCTTTTTAATAGGGGGGTTAAGATATCTGCTTAATGGAGTACTCACCTTTACTTGAAAGGTGTCAGTCTGGGTCACAGAAATGACAAGAGTATCAGTTGTTATATTTTAAGATTGTAGTGCGGTCCAACAGAATATTTTGCATCAGTATATTTGAATGCGCTCATTTTTATTTCGTTTAAAAAATGTTTGTAACAATAACAACCCAAGACCGTCCTTCGTTTTTAGAACATGCTGTTGATAACGATTGCGGAAGCAGAATGGTTGCACTTCATGAATTTTTTTTACAAAGTTGTATGGTTTAATATAAGTGAATCCAGGAAGAATAATAAGGTTCTAAAAGTTGACAATTAGGGAACAAAGTTAGCCAGTTAACAATACCTGATGGTATTACGGGTTTTGCTCACTAAAAGAAGCAATGAGTAACTTTGACATTACTCTCAAACTTAACAATGCGAATCTAAAAACAATGTTAACATTCAAGCCTGAAGAAGAAGTAGGTTACTATTTTGATAAAGAGCTAGCTAAAATGTTAGGCTTTACAACTGACAATCAACCCACTCATAGTTTTAGAGTTACACCAAACAAAACTACTTATGAGGGAGAAAATCCGCTCGATCTTGCATTACATTCATTACTCTATGTTCATTTGGATGAGCTGAGCACTGATGAAAAACTTATATGATGGAAGACCCTCAACTGTTTTAAGAGCTCTTCCGTCAGGGAAAGCTGCATGTTGCGATTATGAAATTATACAATTCCCTAATTTACAGTTTAAAAGATTAGTTTGTGGGAGGGTCGGATCATTTAATATAAAAATTGCAGACAAAACAGGGAAAGTCGTGAAATGTAATAACCTGCACATTGTTTTGGAAATAAAATAATAAGTTGTTCTAAAAAATGTCGCGTGGACCAGAAGAATCAGGAGTTACATTGGCGCCTGTGAGGTGTATAACTTTAGAATTAAAAGACCTTGCAGACGTTACAGACTTTGAACAGAATGGTGAGATAGGCGCTTTGTATGGTTTTGAGTACACTAAAGATGGCGATTATAAACGTAAAGAGGTTAGCGACAGCAAAAAGTTTCCTAAACTAGAACAACTGCGCAATGTAGAAGCAAATAATGTTGGCCAGTATGAATATAAAATAGTTCGAAAACCTGACAGCAAATGGCACTTAGAACCATATTTAGAATGGGACATAAAATTTAAATTCATAAGCCCATTTACATTTTTTAGTCGTCAAAAAAGTTTCAGAAAAGCATTCAACTCAGGTCCTTTACATGTAAGTCTTATGCCAGAGGACAATAGTCGAAAAGAGATTGAAATAAAGCCGTATGAGAATAAACAGTACATCCTCCACAGAAGAGAAACGGTTTTGAAAGATGCTTCTACAAAATTACAGTTCATTCCACAAATGAAATTAGGAGACACGTTCACAATGATATTTGAAATTTCTGTCTTAAAAGATGTGGAGAGGGATGGGGTTGTGGGCGTTAGTGACGTCCTTCTAAAAGGAATTCTAATTAGCTGGCAAAACTTAGACGTTGAAAAACTTAAAGTTACTGTCGTCGTTCTTCACAATGGTGAGGATATTAAGGTCATAACAACAAGCAACAAAATCAATATTAGTCTAAATAGAAACAATCTTACAGAACTGAATTGGATTAATCTTACACATTTAGATCTTATAGGATTTTATTATACTGAACAAGTTTTAACAGAGAGCATGATAAAAACAATAACTGGATTAGATTAAGTTCTGTTATAAAACTATGGAGCAGTTAAACTTTATGACAAAAACCCCTCATTGTTCATTAATTTGTGGACAAACTGGTTGTGGGAAAACAATATTTGTCCTCGACCTATTACAAACAGTTTATCGCTATAATTTTGATCATATTGTGATTTTCTGTCCAACACTTAAATGGAACAAAGCATATCACGATAGAAGGTTTATATGGACAGATGATAACATATTTTTAGTTGATCCTAGCAATAAACTGAGTGAGTGTTTAGAACAGTTTTATAGACTGTTTGAAGGAACGCAGACACTATTTATTATAGATGACTGTTCGGCAGAAAGAGACATAGTTAAAAAAAGAAATACTTTATCAAAACTAGCTTTCAGTGGAAGACATGCTGGGATAAGTGTGTGGATTTTATGCCAGAAATATAATTCGGTTTTAAAAGACTTTAGAGAACAGTTAAAGACTGTAGTTTTATTTCACATGAAAGACAGAGACTCATTTGATGAATGTTTGCGCGAAAATGATGTTATTGAAAATGATCAGGAAAAACACAGGATTAAGCAAAAACTAAAATCTAAAAAGTTTAGTAAATTAGTATTAAAAACGGACAACCCAACACAGTATGTATGTTTGTAGGGTCGTTCCTTTGAATACTTCGTAGAGAACTATAAAAGGCGGCTTTTGGATTCGCCCGGTCGATACCGGCTAAAGCCGGGGGAGACCGGGGTGAGCCAAAAGCCGCCTTTTATAGTTCTCTTATATATATAGAGAGTGACACAAGATGGATAATGAATTGACAAGGAATGACTGAGCACAGTGCAATGAGTGGAATATTTTTAATGATATACTAGTTTATAAGTTATTGCAATATGTGAATTTTTATAATGGTACCACAAACAAATTTTCCTTGTATTCTATGAGGACAAATAAAATATCGTGTATCGTGTGTTTTTTTTTTCCAACAGATAAAGATAAAACCGTTCTCTGTCAAGAAAGCACTTATCTTATCTAACTCAGACGGTGTGTGTTTGTGTGTGTGTGTGTGTGTGTGTGTGTGTGTGTGTGTGTGTGTGTGTGTGTGTGTGTGTGTGTGTGTGTGTGTGTGTGTGTGTGTGTGTGTGAGTGTGTGCGTGTGCGTACATGTATATGCGTGCGTGTATATGCGTGCATGTGTGGTGTGTGTGTGTGTGTGTGTGTGTGTGTGGTGTGTGTGTGTGTGTGTGTGTGTGTGTGTGTGTGTGTGTGTGTGTGTGTGTGTGCATTCTGTTAGGCATCGGTTTTCGTTATTTTGATTTGTGTTCACTAATTTATCTGTGAGCTGGTTACTCTTGACTGATGCTTGGTTTTACTTCACTTTTATTGCCAGTGTACAGAAAAACTTGCTGCCTGAAGAATTCTCAGTGGGGCGAAAATTTGCAACTAAATGTTTGAAATGCAGGACTGTCAGGAGTTATGAGCGTATTTCTGTTTAATGCTTGTGGCGTCAAGCGTTGTCTCTCCGGACTATTACCTTGGTGGAGCGGTGCCCCAGATTCTAGGAATCCCGAGTCATTATCAAGCTATATATATATATATATATATATATATATATATATATATATATATATATATATATAATATATATATATATATATATAATATATATATATATATAACACAAGAAAAGTCACTCGCACACTGCCGCACCAGCACTCGTGGCCAAGGAACCGAGTTGGAAGTCCGAAGACTTGATAAGAACAAAAAAAAACCCTCAAAATCCAGGTCACTCAGTTTCCTCCCCAAAGACAGGAATGTTTAATCTGTGCTGTTTTACTGGAATGGGTTTAAGTCAGAGAACAGGGAAATGCCGCTTCTGGCTCACCTTCGCCCTCAAACCAGTTTTCGGGCGAAAGTGGCCAGAATAAAGGTTTCCCTGTTCTCTGACAAGTAAGACTTCAAACTATGTTTTCCTAATCATTTTCGCGCATACAGTCATTTTCAATACCATCATTTTTGCGGAGACAGTCACCAAACTAAAACTTGGCTGAGACCCTGTGCGAACACCCCTAATTAGAGGCTGGGTTTGTGCAGGCAGTACCCTGGACGGATCCTTGGCTGTAATTATGGTGCCATAAGGTAGGGTGGCGTCACCTGGCCGTGTGGCGAAGGATTCCTTGTGC
>CM031602.1:89024231-89026731 GCA_018398815.1 Conus ventricosus | reverse complement strand
GCGGCTCATTTTTGACAGAGAGATTAATATGAGACTACTTTCAGTGTAAAGAAAACAAACACACGCGTACGCGCGCGCACGCGCGCGTGCACACATGCGCGCGCACACATATGTGTGTGTGGGTGTGTGGTGTGGGTGAGGGTGTGTTGTGTGTGTGTGTATATGTATATAATGTGTATATATATATATATATATATATATATATATATAATATATATATATATATAATTATATATATATATAGATGAATATAACCAAAGAGCCTAAAATGATTTTAAAAGTGCTCGCCCCCTTGGGGAGCAACATTTGTCATGATGTTAAAAAGGAAGGTTAAACTCGAGGTTAAAACTCTACAAATTTGTTTCGAGCGTGCTGCGCTGTCATCAGGATGTTTTTGGTTTGCCCACCGCCGATGTTATATAGCGTGTGGGTTCCGTTTGCGGTTGTTTGCACGTGCGGGTTGGCTGCACGTGTTTTTGGGGGCTTTTAGGTTTTTATTTTGGGTGTGTTCACTAACAACGATTTCCATTTATGCCTGCAATTGTTACTATTTCTGTTTTGGTGTTTAAAGTTGCTAAGTGTGGTTTGCATAGTATTAACCATTTTTCAGTTAAACATAGGTTGCACCTTTTTGAAACATTGCTGAAATGGTGATGCTCTTTTTATGATTTTCCGGGATTATATTGTTGCTTATTTTTGGGCGTCTTTAAGTTTCCAGATATATTTGCTCAGTTCTGTTTGGTTTTTATATTTTTCTTTATTGAATGACTGTTTGTGGTTTGCATATCTGGTTTTGAAGTGGTTTTTCAGTGATCCCTATGTATGTTTTTTTTCATTTCTGATGTTACAGTAGCCTGGTATACAATGTTTTTGTGGAGACATTATTGTTTAGTGGGCACTGGTCCTTTCTCGTGCAATTGCAAGATTTCCTTTCTTCACCCTTCTTTGCTGTGTTGATTTTCATTTTGTTGGATGCGTCAATCAGGTTTTTGAGGTTGGGCATACATGAGTACGATAGTTTGACAGTGTTTTTGTTAAATATTTTGGACAGTTTGTGCTCTTTTTGGGAAAAGAAGTTGCTAGGATTTTGAAGAATCCCGATGACAGCGCAGCACGCTCGAAACAAATTTGTAGAGTTTTAACCTCGAGCTTTAACCTTCCTTTTTAACATCATTGACAAATGTTGCTCCCCAAGGGGTCGAGCACTTTTAAAATCATTTAGGCTCTTTGGTTATATTCATCTTGATTGCTCCTCACGTTGAGCACTGTGGCCCGAAAGATTTTAAAATGGAGGAAATCAATTTTAGGCAGTCAACAAAAAACATACCGTTCTCTAACCCACAATTCTACTTAAAAAGATTATAGAACAAACCGAAAAATTCGTACGCAATATGAGATGGAAAGCATTCTTTTTCCTGAACCCGAATGCAAAAAAAAGAGGACAAAAACACCTACGATTTCAAATCATGGCGATCACCACCATCATAGACGATATGAAACCCTTTGAAGATCAAATGAAAAGAATGATAACCAATATTGAATTCAAAAAATCTAACAACGATTTCCAAACAACATTAAAAAACCAAATAAAACAAGTACAAAAATGAAAAAAAATATTTGTGAAGGTGACAAAACTAGCAATTACTACAAAATGGAACCAAAGGATATTCTCAACTCCTTGACAAAAACA
This sequence comes from Conus ventricosus, assembly GCA_018398815.1. Lineage (NCBI taxonomy): Eukaryota > Metazoa > Mollusca > Gastropoda > Neogastropoda > Conidae > Conus > Conus ventricosus. The sequence continues at coordinate 89,025,041 of CM031602.1, read as the reverse complement.
TCCAGAAAAACTACAAAAAAGCTGACAAAAATATACATGACAGTATCCGCACTAAAGAAAAAGAACTTGCAGAGCGCATAGACCTAAGTGACAGGATAGAAGCGACAGCAACAAAAGAAGCTTTCATAACACTCAAAGACCACAAACCCAACTTTCATAACAATCCAACATGCAGACAATAAACCCATCCAAATCTGAATTAGGCAAAATAAGCAAGAAAATTCTGGAAAAAATAACAAAGGGCATAAAATCAAACTCTGATTACAACCTCTGGAAGAACACATACGAAGTTATCCAATGGTTCAAAAACTCAATAAACAAAGTAATACAGTATTTATCACATTTGACATAGTAGACTTCTACCATCCATAGACGAGGAACTACTCTCCAAAGCCCTGCAGTTTGCCAGTAACCACACAGACATAACAGGGTCAAATGGAAATCATTTCTCCACACCAAGAAAACATTACTACACAGCAGAATGAAACCTGAATCAGGAAAAACCAACAGAAACTCAACATTCGACGTAACCATGGGTTCATATGATGGTGCAGAAACATGTGAATGGTCGGACTATTCATGCTGTCCAACATCAAGAAAAAACTCGGAAAACAAGTCGGACTGTACAGAGACATGGCCTTGCTGCACTAACAAACAACCCCAAAAACCATCGAAAACAAGAAGAAAGAACTATGCAAAATCTTAAACCAACTAAAATCACCATTAACAAACTAGTAATAGCTAACCTAACAACATAATAAATACAGAAACCAACGAACAACAAAAAAAAAAAAAAAAAAGAAAAAACAA
>CM031602.1:88999248-89012482 GCA_018398815.1 Conus ventricosus | reverse complement strand
GATCGATGAACATTTTAAAGAACATAAATCACAATCACAATAGTAGTTCCACAAATAGATCCAGATGTAAATGTAGATTAGTGTGATACACAGTACATGATGTATTAGTCTAAACCAACGTACACAACATGGGTTGACAAATCCTTTCAGGAACAGCAAAATGTTGAGTGTTTTCCAAGGAAACAAAAGAATCTGTCAAAGGCCGTGAAACCTCTCACAAAAGGCATTAAACGCTTAGAGGCAAGGGGACGTTGTACGTAGTATACAAATAGGTAATAGACCCATTAACCAGTGTACCTTACCCATCGCACACGGTCGAACTGTGTCAAGGAGGACGAAGTGGTCAGGTGACAGATGGCACCTAAGGTAGTAAGAGTTCGAACCTTCCAAACAGTGAAAGGGGGAGGGATGTAACCACTAGGACCTTGGTGCATCAAGTGGACGCTACATTCTCAGTCAACTAGTCGTTTTGTAAACAGTCTTTGAAGAGCAGGAGTCTTCAGCTCGTTCAGATGGTATTGCCGTGGGGCACTGTTGGTTCTATTGTCAGGTGGTTGAATGCGCGTGGACGTTGTGGTCGTAGCCCTCTTTAAGATAATTACTGTGTTAAGTGGCCCCCGAAGTCGGCGGGAATTTTCGATGTCCATTTGGTGCCAAGTGTTTGTTTGCTAATCAGTTAGGTAGGTATGTGTGTAAATGCTGATATGTGGAAGAATGTAGCGAATGGAGAATTCAGGGTACTTGTGAACTAGGGTTTGAGAAGCAGCATGGACAAAGGCATGGCCCGAAGGGGAATCCTTTGTTTCCATCCCTATATAAACTGAGGGAGAACAACGTGCAAAGAGAAGAACACCACGAGAGAGAGAAGGCAGAGGAGAGAGAGAGAAGAAGAGGAGAGTGAGCAGGACATAGGGTCAAGAGAAACGTGGTCTGGGAGACAGAAGAGACAGCAAAGTCTTAGGGATAAAGACAAGCTGGAAGAGAAGAAAACTAATTTGAAGCCCAGAGGTGGGTGAAGACAGACAAACTGAATTTGAACCCAGAGGTGGGTGAAGGAGACTAAGAAGAAGAGTTCTACGTCGAGATCCCAGAGACAACCATGAAGACCCAGTCTAAAACCTGGAGCCAGTCAACCAAGGGCGTCACCATCAAGCATTGCTGAAGAAGACTTGAAGAGACTTGTTCAAGAAGTGTGGTGTGGTGTGTGAAAGCGTGGTTGTGTGTGTGAAAACCTGGCCAGGTAACAAGTCATTTTTATTATAACCCGGGATTAGGAAGTATTGCTCTTTTATATTTTGTGTAATTGGATTCTTCATGTTTAGAAATAGCATAGAAATTGTGTTTCTTGTGCTCAGTCGTGTTAGGAGAGAAACGAATGCGTGACATCCCTCTCCCAGAGACAGGTGAAAGTTTGGTGGGTGCATGAGTTTGCATATGCGTGTATGAGTGCAAAGATAACCTTGGTGTGTTAAGCCTGACTAATAATACATCAACTTAGTGCGCTTAAGCAATACCATCACGATTTCCCCCGTCCTGGACACACACACACACACACACACACACACACTGACTGGCACAAGCTATATACTGTCTTCTGCCTGTCCCATCCATGATTTTCCACGTCCAAGCCGAGTGCCTTTTGTTTCCTTGACCGCCACATGAAGTGGGTTTTGAGGGTTTTCAAGTACTCTGAAATGTGCCTTCACCTGTTCTAGCTCGTGTCTTGTCTGCATCGAAGGAAGGTCGAGCAGGTATTGCATAGTTTGAACTGGTGTTTCCTTTGTGGTTCCCAGGATCAATCTCATTGATTCATTTTGAATTCTTTCTAATTTAAGAAGGTTGCTGTTGGACAGTGTTGTAAGCCTTAAACAATAATCTATCACACTGATTACAAGTGCATGATACAGTCGGCAGAGATGGCGCTGTTCAATGCCTTTAGCTGCCATTGCTTTCATGGCAGCTAGGGCCTTTTTTGCATTTAAGAACAATATTCTCAACATGCTTTCTAAAGGTTAGCATTCTGTCAAAGCCTAACACCCAAATAGCGTAGGTTGTTAGTTGATTCCATAGAAGGAAACTGGTGAGGATACTTGTCCTGATGACTTGTTGTTGAGAGTGCAGACTAATGTCTGTGCTTTTGTAGGGTTGATGGACGATGCCGTTTCTTGACACCACTGAGCAATGTTGCTCAACTGTTGCTGAACTGCTTTCGTTCTTTCTTGAGCATTCTGTGATGTTTTGTAGATCAGGCCATCATCTGCTAATGTCAACACTCGAGCAATTCCGTTTCTGTTGAGGTCTGCAAGGCCTTTACTGTAAACATTGTACAAAGCAGTGGAAAGAGGAGAACCTTGAGGTAATCCCATAGAAAGTTTATGAGGGTCAGATGTCCAATCTCCCATCTTAGGATGACGGTTTGCTCCGAAGTGCCGCTGCTATCCATCGTGTAAGTGTCTTGCCGACTCCATAGTCAAGGAGTAGTTCCATGAGAAGCGACCTATTGCAACAGCTAGAGTTTCTTCCTTTCTTTGGAATCCTTTGAATACTTCATAGCAACCGCATTTTCCCATGTACTTTTACCTGTTCTGTAGCCTCCTTGATTTGATGGGAGGATTTGTCGACTTCCAAGATCTCTTGCGAGATTTCTTGCTATGATTTGTTCCATGACCTTTCCTGCTATATTTTGCACAGTGAGTATGCGGTCGCCATTTAGCTGATGATGACCTTTTCCTGGTTTTGGTAAAAATTTCAGGCAGCTGTGTGTCCATTTTTTGGGACATAGCCCTTATCAAAACTCTTCTGGTGGAGGCTGAAGAGTTGGGCTCTCTCCTCTTCTGAGACCTGTTTGATATTTGCAAACCGTACTTTGTCTGGACCTGGGCACTATCCTTAGTGCATCTAGCTATTGCGTAATCCAATTCATATGCTGCGACTTCATCATCAATGCCAGTTTGAGCAAGGGGTTAGTTTAACTTCGTCAAATATTTCTTCTTTTCCTCCAAATGTCTTTGATCACTCTGTTCTACGAAACGTTTTAAGTAGAGCTGACCCTTTCTCCAAATTTGTGATGAGGTCGCACGATAGACAAGTGACAGCAGTCCAGCCTTCTATTGTCAGCCATCTCGCACGTGCGCTCGTGGGCCTTTTCTTTTAATTATGATTTACAACTTAGCGGTCATTTGGCAGCATTAGTCAGGCCTGTGAGAGCTACATTTTTGATAGCTCAGCAACGGACAATAGAAGACGAGTAGTAGAAAAGATGTAAAATCAGTCATTAAAGGGCGTGAGATCTGTGTATTTTCCCTTTCCATGTCGTGTGTTATGAGATAGTTATACGTGACAGAGCTTGAGCTCGTCAATCTCAAGGTCGGACCTACCGTTTCCAGTGTTTTAGCAACTACTCAAAGGGATGACAGTTGGAACTGTCCCATACACAATGACAACAGGCCAGTACAAACGGCGATGAATGACTATGCTACACCAAGCCATGTGCGTTTCTCGTGAAGAACCAGGCTTTGATTTGATTTAGTCTTGAACTCGAGGTATCAATTAGGTTCATACTAACAGAGCCTGTACGTTACGTTGTGAGAGGCGCTACGAAGCCTGTCAGTGGTTGTAGTCAGCCTTATTAGTTTTAACCATGTCAAATTACCTTCATCTCTAGCAAAGGGCCTGAACATTTTCATAGGATTTCTGCGGCAATTCATCATTGCATGGCAGGCAGAGAATATTCCGATATTTTAACATACACAAATGATTTTTTTTGTTAGGTCAGACAATGAGAATGCAACAGAGCACCGCATTTGCTGTTATTTAATACATAGTAATAACTTGACTTACTTGACTTATGCCACTCGATTCCTTGAGGAACATAGGGCCACGACGACACTCCCCCAACACACGTGATTTTGGCTGGTCCCCTTAGCTGGGCCCACGTCATTCCGGCGGCCTTCACCTCAACGTCGACACCCCTGCACCAAGTCTGTTTTGGTTGACCCACTTTCCACTTTCCTTGTGGATTCCAATCCAGAGCCTGCCTGGTAACGTTGGATACAGCTTCCGTAGCGTGTGGCTGATCCATCCCCATTTCCGTTTCTTTATCTCAGTTTCAATTGGGGCTTGTCTCATCCTGTCCCACAGTTGTTCGTTGGAGATGACTTCCGGCCATTTGATGTTGAGGATGCTTCTGGGACGTCTATTGATGAATGTCTGTAGCTTGCTGGTGTTGGTCTTGGTTACCCGCCATGTTTCTGAACCATATAGAAGAACAGACTTCACGTTTGTGTTGAAAATCCGGATCTTGTTGCAGAGTGAGAGGGCTGTTGATCTCTAGATCTGGCGCAGGTGTCAAAGGTGTGTCTTGCTTTGTTGATTCGGCATTTGATGTCTTCGTCTGTCCCCCCATCTTTACTGACTACCCTGCGCAGGTAAATAAACTTGTCAACTTCCTTGATGTCTTCTTGGTGTAGTCGCACTGGATCTTGCTGTTTGTTGTTCACCCCTCATGACCTCTGTCATCCCGAAGTTGATTTGGAGTCCAGTCTTCTCAGCTTCTTCTGCAACATGACATAGCTTCTCTGTGCATCTTGCTGCTTGTGGGAGAGGAGGCTGATGTCGTCCGCAAAGTCCAGGTCCTCCAGCTGCTTCGTGAAGGTCCACTGGATACCTGGCCTCCAGCCTGCGTAGACTATCTCATGACCCAGTCAATCACCATCAGGAAGGATGTCGCGAAAGTAAACAACCCTGACGGACGCCGGTTTGTACAGAGAGGGGTTCCGTCAGTTTCCCATCGTGGATGACTTGGCAGGTGGCATCTTCGTATAGTTGTTGGATGATGGTTACGACTTTGATGGAAAGCCGTAGTGGTGCATCAGTTTCCAGGTGACATTTCCGTGACACTGTCAAAGGCCTTCTGAAAGTCGACGAAAACTGTGTAACAGGTGGGGGGGGGGGGGGGGGGGGGGGGGGGGGGGGGGGGGGGGGGGGGGGGGGGGGGTGGGGGGGGGGGGGGGGGGGGGGGGGGGGGGGGGGGGGGGGGGGGGGGGGGGGGGGGGGGGGGGGGGGGGGGGGGGGGGGGGGGGGGGGGGGGGGGGGGGGGGTCTGCCACTTCTACGGACTGCTCGATGATGATCCGCAGTGTTTGCAAATATGGTCCGTACATGATCTAGTTTGGCGGAAGCCTGCCTGTTCTTCCTGAAGTGTCTGGTCAAAGGCAGTCTTTAATCTCTCTAGGATATTCTTGTCAATACTTTCCCCGGGAGGGACAGCAGCATGATTCCTCTCCAGTTGTTGCAGGATGACTGGTCCCCTTTCTTCGGCAGCTTTACAAGGTGGCCTTTCTTCCAGTCTTCTGCACTCTCTCCTGTTCCCCGTTTCTTGTGTAGGAGTGGGTGTAGCATCTCAGTCGATGTCTGGATGTCTGCCTTTAGTGCTTCGGATGGTATGCCGTCAGGACCCGCTGCCTTGCCTGACTGAGAATTTTAAATGGCTTTGGTGATCTGTCTTGGGTGGGGGTTGGTATTGATATCAAGGACTCAGTTGGTGGTGGGATGTCAGGCGGGACTGGTGGTGTAGCTTAAGTAATTTCATTGAAGTGCTCAACCCATCTTGCTCTCTGGTTTTCTTTGCCTGGGATGGCATTTCCGTTCTTTCCTTGACGGGACGACTGGGATTTCTGGTCTCACGAGAGAGGTGTTCCGGTGATCTCGTATAGTCCCCATGTTTCTTTGGCCCACTCCCGACGGGATTTCTGGTCTCACCCAGAGACTGTTCTGGTGATCTCTTATAGTCTCAGTCTATTCCTCCACTGCTTTGTGAAGGTCCACTGGATACCTGGCCTCCAGCATACTGTAACTATCTCATGACCAAGTCAATCACCATCCTCATGTTTCTTGGCCCACTGCATTTCTTTAGTCAGCTCCTCGATGAAGTTTCTCTTGTCTGTTCTTGCACTTCTTTCACTTGTCGGTTTATCTCCCAGCAGGCACTGTATTCTTGCTTCTCTTCTTGATCTTGTCTGGTTGATCTTGTCTTTCAGAATTTTCTGTCTGCGATCAGTGTTCTGTCTCCTTTGTTAACCATTTTTTAAATGTTTCCTTGTCTTCTTCCCCTAGACTTTTTGCATGTTGCTTCCAGACCTCTTGCAGACTGTGCCATTGTTCTTCTAACTGTTTCCTCGGGCAGTGGGGAAAGCACACTGAACTTGTTCCTAACTCTACCCTTGAATTCATCTGCTTTTTCTTTCTTTTTTAGGCTGTGTACATTACATTATGTGCGATGGTCTTCCTGCCTGGTCAGTGAAAGGCTTTCAGTTTGTCATGAGTACTGCCACAACCAATGGTGATCTGATCTGTGTCCACTCTGTGCTTCGCCCTGACGTCATGCAGGCTCCACCTCCATTTTCTGCCGATGGTAAATGTGGTCAATCTGGTTCTTGGTCTTGCTGTCTGGGAAATCCATGTGGTCTTGTGGGGAAATAGAGTGCCCCGATTCCCATCTTTGAAGGTACAGAACTCTGTAAAGAGGTCGCCATTTTCTTTCTGCTCTCCAACATCGTTTCTCCCATATGAGTTCTCGGGTCTGTGTAATTAGTAGGCCACCCAAAATTCATTTTTCTAGGACTAAGACCAATATGACGGATACCTTCATTGTCCCTGCCAAAACTTTCACCAAGTCTGGTGACAAGCAGGCATGATGTTTCGTTTCGTTCTTTTTGTTTAATTACAACGAACGGGCACCACAGCTTGATTTAGATTACATTGCTGGGGGCCCACATGAGGAAAGTCCGTTTGCACCATAATCTTGATTTTCATGCCTGTGATGAAACAGCAGGATGCAAGGGGAAAATCAGCAGACCGGTAGACTGACAGAAAACAGCAGCCTTCTACAATGCTAAAATATTAGCATGCACAACAACCAAGCAATTGTTTAAGGTCACTGATACACTCATGGGAAACAAAATCATTCTCCCCTTCCTTCATCTGTCTGTCCCTCTGACATTCCCAGAAATTTTGTGACTTTTTCACTAGCAAAATTAGACTTATCCGTGAAAGTCTGGATGCTCAGTCAGTATCTGAAACCTGAATTCCATACAACTCTTTTTCCGGCATTTCATTGACTGACTTTGAACCTGTGACAGTTGCGTTGTCAAAGAAGTCATCGACAAGACTGTTATCAAAACATGTGTACTGGATCCTCTTCCATCTATTTTATTATCTGCATGCATGGATGTTTTTGTTGCCATATATCACTAGTGTGGTAAATGAATCCTCACTTCTGGTTGTTTCCCACCTGCACTGAAAGCGCTGTTGTCCGACCTCTTTGAAGAAACCCTCTCTTGACCCTGAAAACCTAAAAAATTATCGCCCTGCCCTCCAACTTGTCTTTTCTTTCAAAGATAATTAAAAAAGATAGCACTTCTCCAACTCCAAAACCACCTTGACCAAAACAACTTGCTCTATTCGTTGCAGTCCGCCTATCGCACTGGACACAGTACAGAAACTGCCTCTGCTGAAAATAATAAACGATCTTCTCTCTGCTCTGGATAAGGTCAGGTTTTCACTGCTTTCTCTTCTTTACTTGTCCGCTGCCTTTGATACCATTGATCACTCCACCCTCCTCACAGACTTCAACATACTTTTTGGCATCTCTTCTCACGCTTTGGCATGGTTTTATTCTACCTTTCTGGTCGAACCCAAATTGTCCTGTCAATGGTTTTTCTTCAAGCTCTGCTGACTTGAATTATGGTGTTCCCCAAGGCTCTGTCCTTGGGCCCATTCGTTTTTCATATACCCAACCCATCCTGACATTGTAGCCCATCATACAATTTCCCCACCACTGCTTCTCTGATGACAAACAAATCTATATTTTTGGTGACATCTCTCTCCTCTCCTCCATCATCGATCGCTCACAGCTCTGCATCTCGACATAAAGGCATGGGTGACTTGCACAAACTTCAGTTAAACAATGACAAAACTGAACTGATCTCATTCCCCAAAACGGCTCATGTCTACAATCTCTGTTCCTTCTTCTGTCCCAACTTGGTACCTCTCTCATTCAGACCTCTACCACTGTGCGAAATCTAGGCGTTGTACTTGATCAGACACTCTCTTTTCAAAAACAGATTTCTTCTATCTCCTGCCTGCTACTTGGAGCTTCGGCGAATCAGTTCTGTGCGCCACCTTCTGCTGAAAGAAGCCCAAACCCAAAACTCTGGTTTCTGCTTTCATTCTTTCAAGACTTGACTACTGTAATTCTCTTCTTGCTGGGTGTCCCAAGAATCTTTTGCAAAATTGCAGAAAGTCCAAAATAATGCTGCTCGCCTTGTCTCGAAATCTCCGAAAACCTCTCATGTTTCTCCCTTTCTTAAATCTTTGCACTGGCTTCCTGTTGAAAAAACGCATCAAGTACAAACTTTCTTTGCTCTGTTACAAGGCATTGGATGGCCTCGCTCCATCTTACCTCTCTAAACTTCTGTCGACCTATACTCCTTCCAACAGCTTCGCTCTTCCCTGACACCGCATTATGCAGATCCCTCGTTTTCCGGGGCCCGAACCTTGGTGAACGTTCTTTTACTTTTCCCGGCTCCTTCCTGCTGAACAATCTCCCTTTTGCACTCCGAAACTCAAACAGTCTTTTTCTTTCAAGTCCTCCCTCAAAACAACTCTCATCAAAACATAAATTTTTTTGCTCCTTTCGCTGGTGTGTGGGTGTGTGCGTGTGTGTGTGTGTGGTGTTTTGTGTGTGTGTGTGTGTGTGTGTGTGTGTGTGGGGTGTGTGTTGTGTGTGTGTTTTGTGTGTGTGTTTGTGGGGTGTGTGTGTGTGTGTGTGTGTGTGTGTGTGTGTGTGGTGTGTGTGTGTGTGGGGTGTGTGTTAGGGCTTATTGCGTAAGCGCTTTGGGCTTTTGTTAAATTAAGCGCACTAAATGTTCTTTATTATTATTATTATTATTATTATCGTATACAGCATCAGGGCTTTATTGCTAACTTGCATGTGGATGGCATAACGAGCAACAGAGGCTTTTTTTTAAGGTGTGGGATGGGATGTATTGGTATAGTATGTTGTACTTTTCTGTGCACAGTATAGTATCTTACAGCCTGTATTTTAATTGTAAAGACGGCAAAATGCTTGTTACAAACTTACAGCAGTCAAGGCCTGCAAGGGGCTGCAAGGGCTATGTCCAAGTAATTTGTTCCAATGTCCAGGGTGCTCGACCGAAAAAGACAAGGCACTCTATTATAAACAATTTTAATAATTTACTTGACGATCAATCACAGGATCCGAATCTTATCTATCGGGTGTGTAGACTGGGTAGAATGCAGAAAATGATTTCAATCACGATCAATACGAGAATAATCATCGAAATTCGAGCTCGCAATAAAAAGCTTGTGTTGAAAAGATCAAATATATTCACACATCCCATACTTACTCTAGGATCAATGATATATAGCCTACAAAAAATAGTTTAAGATTCAACTCTCCTCTTTGTACTCCATCCTCTTTTTCTCCCTTTACCCGTAGAGGCCTGTAAGCGTCAGCTGACGCCGAAGTAAAAATGCTTTCCCAGTGCCTATGGGCCGTCCACTGACGTCATGCATTTTTCTTGAATTTTCATTTTGTTACTATTTCTTTTTAACGGACTTTTAAAAGAGGTGGCGTAGTAAGCCTTAAGTGTCTGTTGTATTTAAAAAGATATGTAAATTACCAACGTGATGGGAAAGACCATTTATTCTCATCACTGACTGGATGACCAGCCAGCACTTTTTCTCGCTTGCAAAGATGGCGGCGCAACCTTCAACAAGCGTAACGACCAAATCAACGAATTACACAGCTGAGCAGGCTCTGCTAATCATTTTTAACAAAGACAGTAATCTTTTATTCAACGACTTATTCGAGCATGAAGGTGAGATGATGATAGTGATGAAATTGCCAACCATATTCGTCAGTTATTCAGTCGGGCTGTGTGACCTCAGTGTGTGTTCAGCTGACTGGCAAGCGTCAAACGAGCTAGCCTAGTGTGTACTCTGTACTGTGTGCCAGTGGCCAGTGACGTGATAGTCAGCGCGAGAGGGGTGCGCGGCCTGCTCGCGGCGTGACACGGGGCAGAGGGAAAGGTAGGGGAAGAGGAGGAGTGAAAAAGTGGGTTGAAGTCCAGCAAGGGGGCGTGGTGGGGGGAGGGGGGGGTGGTCGTGGACTTACCTGTCTGCATAGAGTGTGAGCATCTTCATAGACGTCTAAACTGTTTTACTTTCATTTACAGGTGTAGTGTGACAATACAAACTTTATTTTCAACTTTTTTGCTTTGTGTTCTTTTTTGGATGTGAAGCTGTAGTGGTAAATACATATGTTTTGATCGTGCAAAAAAATCTATCCAAATCTAAATTCCTAAATATTTTTTATTATCACAATTAAACACAAAGAAGCCCAGATTCAAACTCTTCATTCAATTTCCTTCAAAAATCATACATATTTCATTTTATATCTTTTGTAGTTTCTGAGCTAGAATTTTTTGTTATTATTACCCCAAATCATTAGATTTCCCTGGCTCTGGGAAAGCCTTTGTTTGTAACATTTCATGCAGTGAACGGGTAAACTAATTTCTCTCTCTCTATTCTCTCTCCTCTCTCTCTCTCTCTCTCTCTCTCCTCTTCTCTCTCTCTTCTCTCTTTCTCTCTCTTCTCTCTCTCTCTCTCTCTCTCTCTCTCTTCTCCTCTCTCTCTCTCTCTCTCCAGCTAGCCCGCTGCTTCCGCAAAAGTGACAGGCAGTCTCTTTTTTCCCAAGCTTACAAATCACAATTAAAAAAAACCTGATGACTGAGGAATAAGCACTCTGTAAAGGTGAGTTTCCAGTCACTCCAGTTTAAGTTCCCTAAAAACATATCAACTATCTGCAAAGCAAGTGTGCCACTTCAATGTGCACAAAAAGGAAACATTTTATTGTTTCCCGGACGCATGACATTCAGAAGGGGTAATTCTTCGTCTAACAAAAGTTATTCTGAATGTAAGTGGCCTGCTGTGGCAGTTGTTCTGGGTTTGAGCAAAGATAAATTGATGCTCCTAGTTAGTGTCCAGTGCCACTGTTCTTCCTATCATCAGACAGCCTACGTTTTCACTGGGCCTGCAGGCAGATCTCTGATAGCCTTCACGTATCCAATCCTGTTCTTCTGCTTTCACAACATTATTAAGATGATGAAGGTAACTGACGTCATGTTCGGAAACACTGGTTGCAGTTGGATGGGGTTATTTCCATTTATTCCCGCCGTCTCTGCATTCCTGAAATGTAAGCCAGTGATCTACCTAGTGAGCTAGCAGACTTTTGTGTAAAATAAAGAAACACCTCTGTATCAGGACGTTGACAATGGATTCGTCGAGTTGTTTGACGAACGTAAGTGTCTGTTTAAGCTTTTCAAAGCATATAATTACCAAACAAACAATGAAACAAAACAAGTAAGAACATAACATCATGAGTGATATCACACGGCAAGACGAATGACATGGTCATTTTGCTGGCAATGGCATAGAGTAAGGTGATACACTCCATGAAAAAAAATGCTTAACACATTAGTAATGCCATGTTTCCAGCAAAATGTTGATGAAATTAAAGAATCTTGAAACTAAATTTAGTGGCATTTCTTTTTCAAAAAGGCTTTTGGTCCGGAACGATATGATAACATCGTTAACAAAGAAGAGATTCAAGAGCAGCGTGACAAGATTTTATCTAAGAACAGTAGCAGCAGCAACAGTATAGTAGTAGTAGTAGTACTCGTACTAGTACGAGTACATTTTCTTTCGTAAATGATATTGATCAACCCAGAGAGATGCTGTCAAAAAACAACTGCTGTCCTCAAGCTCGTAGTAGCTGCATTTTACGTCTTTCACAAAATTATGTGATGATTATTAGACGAACGTGTCTGTCGCGGTCAAGGTCCGTGAATCAAGGATGTGAGGGTGGAAGAGGAGAGAGGGACAGGCTGGGCATAACACCCACCGACCACACACTCAAACCACTCGTGGAAAAAAAACACCAAATAAGCAATTTATTAGATTAACGAAATACCTCATTCACACCTAATGGAGGAGGGACGACTATCAAGAAGAGGGAGGACAGAGAGATAAATTGGAAAAGAAGGGAAAAAGAAGAGGACAGCCACCTAAAAGATGATATCTACTTAATGGACAAAATAACCCAACAAAAGACCCCACACCCTGGCCCAGGAACAGCTAAATTTAAACCCTAAACACTAATCTATCCCAAAATAAAGAAAGAAGAAAGGACAGGGGAGAAGCAATTAAACGAAGGACGAAACAGGGTCTACCCCAGCCAAACAAGCATATTCACCAACATTCGCATACTTATACACTTCATGAACACTTTTACTGTATGGTGATGCTCATTTTATGATTTTCCAGGATATATTGCAGCTTGTTTTGGCGTCTTTAAGTTTCCACATACATTTGCTCAGTTCTGTTTGGTTTTTATATTTTTCTTAAAGACGCAAAAACAAGCTGCAGTATATCCTGGAAAATCATACAAAGAGCATCACCATACAGCAATGTTTCAAAAAGGGTGCAACCTATGTTTAACTGAAAAATGGTTAATACTATGCAAACCACACTTAGCAACTTTAAACACCAAAACAGAAATAGTAAACAACTGCAGGCATAAATGGAAATCGTTGTTAGTGAACACACCCAAAACAAAAACCTGAAAGCCCCCAAAAACACGTGCAGCCAACCCGCACGTGCAAAACCGCAAACGGGAGCCCACACGCTATATAACATCGGCGGTGGGCAAACCAAAAACCATCCTGATGACAGCGCAACACGCTTGAAACAAATTTGTAGATAGTTTTAAGATTCCTCTTTTAACTTGTTTTAACTATATATAATATATATATATATATATATATATTATATATATATATATATATATATATATATATATATATATATATGTGTGTGTGTGTGTGTGTGTGTGTGTGTGTGTGTGTGTGTGTGTGTGTGTGTATAATATGATGAAATACGCTAAACATTTTCTTTCGTAAATGATATTGATCAACCCAGAGAGATGCTGTCAAAAAACAACTGCTGTCCTCAAGCTAAATATGAGCAGAATTAAAAAGTTTATGATTTAAAAGGGATTTTGTTTTTCAGTTTACAGCACGCTGGCTCTTGACAAACGAACTCAGCTACCCAACCAAATCAATGGCGTTGAGTGTCGCTGCAATGATTTTATG
>CM031602.1:88966258-88981258 GCA_018398815.1 Conus ventricosus | reverse complement strand
TCACATTCTTTCTAAGATGGAACAAGAGGTTTTGATCTTCAACAATAACAACTAAATCTAATAAAAATTGAATAACGATGAAGATGATATGCAGTGAGTATGTCGTTTTTGTTGTTTTGAATGCTGATGTCCGTTTGCTCTTTATGAAATGGATTTTCATACAAAAGAAACTATATACACATTCACTTTGTAACAACACAGTTTCTGTTCTTCTCCGCTTCGTTTATGCAATAGCACAAGTATCGACTGTCCGTTTGTGCTTAAAATGTCCTTCGGAGAATACACCAAGAAAATAGTTATGCATTTATAAACAAATAAAAATAAAGAAATGTCTGAGTGTGTTGTTGCGTGATTGAATGTGGAGGGATGTGTTCGTATGACTGGTACTCAGCTTCACGGAATCCTGTTGTCTTCCGGAGTTCCGCTGATTCTCAGAGTCCACCTCAGATTCAGCAACGTTGACACGCCACACGTTCCTCTCAATGAAGAATGTAGTAGGATAAGGATGCGTGACGAAGATTAAGATAAAGATACGAAAGAGAAAAAGGCCTGCACGATATCGATCGGGTTAAATCTTGCAATATAATGGCAATCACTAATCCATCATACTCTCTCAAGCCATATACAATTGCACTGTTGCCTATCATTTAAATTGATTTCCTTCAAAAATTGGTTTACGTATAATCGTTAAACCAGAAGAAAAGTATCACTGAATATACCAATCTGCTTAATTGTGTCATTCGCCCAAGGCTTTTGCTTGATGGAATTACATTATATTTAATTCCCTGAACAGATTAAATCAATTCGCGTAAATCTTCATATTACAAGATCATTAGGGTATCAAGAAAAATGTTTTTTCATAATTGAATAGTTTACGATTTCCAAATAATAAATCTACATTCAACAATATCATATTCTTAATATGGTAGTAAGCAACGGTGAAATGTAATAGAATTTGCATAATGGGTTAATACTGACCAACACAATATGATGAGAGAAACAAATGAAAATGACAGCTCCTAATCAATCATATGTGTTGATGGTAAATCTGATGAAACCTTAATTAGAGCATTTTAAGATGATCGCGTTGCACAAAATATTATTGAACGGTTAAAATGTGCTTAATTCGTTTATATTGAGATAAATTTTTGTTGGCTACACGAAAAAAATGGTTTAGGATTCTATTGACCTCAAACACAGTCATTCAATGGCTTATTGTATCGACTTTGCCAGGGAACGATGAAACTGTCACAGCCTCCCCCACAAAGGTTGTGGATGTTGTCGATTGCCCTTTTGCAGTCCCTCTCAAGTTGGCCTGATGATTTCAACAGCCTTCTTTTCTCGAAACATTTGACCTTTCGTGTCGAGCAGTTCTTGTCAACTTGGTTGATCAGTTTGTATGAAGCAACGGGCAACACTTACTGCAATGCGCGGATGAAAAACAACTGATTATTTCGATATTATGATTGGTCAATACCATGGTTTTCCATACTCTAAGATTGTAAATTATTTTATTATTAATAAATACAAGTCTACACACGTTTAAAATCATAAGGTATGCACTAAGGCAAAATAACAATTAGTTTGTCGTTTGGATATGAAATATAAAACAAGTGCAGAGAAATAAACGGCCATGCATCAATTGCGTCTTTTCTCAATGAAAATGACGGAGGCTTATGAATGACGTCCACAAAATAACCCCTCTTAGCCGAAAAATCCTATTTAAGCAAAACATAAGAAAGTGACAGTTCCTTAATAATGTCAAATACAGTAATATGTTTTAACTTATAAAATAACCAATGTCAGGATCAACTAATCAAATTATGGCAATTTCTGTTATTGTTAATGTATATAATTTGCAGGATTCCAGAGTGCTTATCTTAACAACTGTACTTTGTCTGTAGGTCTGCCCAAATGATCTTTCCGCGTGCCTTGATGTGAAATCATGATCTTGCAGGGAGTATTGCAACGTAAACAGCGGACGTTTGCAGTTTGTTCTTTTTCAGATTGCAAGGTGATGGTCTGTTTCAGTACAAAGTTCGTACCGTGAGAATGGTTAAACTTTTTGATGCACCATGCACGTTCTTTTTACTGTGGCGTAGTTCCATCAGGCTTGTGGTTTTTATAGCTAGCCTGGCTTGTAGCATTCATCATGTCTTGTGTTGAGCTGTCCAGTCTAGATCACTGGCGTTCTGTGCGTATCATAGGGCTTTCCTATTGGAATGATGATAGGTGCGTGACTAGTTAGTTCTTCAGCGTCTCTGGTTTCTCACATGCTTCTGACATGCAATCTTTCCGGTGGTCTTTTTTGTCAGATTGTCAATGGTACCGAAATATGGCGAAGTTCGTGAAAACAAATTTCGGATAATATTGGCAAAAGGGAAGACTGAGCTCTTTCTTGGTTCTTTCGGCTTTTCAAGTTTTTCACTTGTCGATTCTGTTTGCAGCCCGTCCCAACTTTATCGTCCCCCCCAACGAATCGCGCTATACAACCCCTGCAAATCCAAAACAATCATTTGCGAATGGTTTATGCCACCAGTGCAAGCCACCCTGCCCTCGCCCAGCACAAAGCGTACGGCCTTTGATTGCTCAACAGTTCTCCCAAGTCTCGGAAGCGGATCAATAGGTCATTCAATTAAGTTGTGGACATCTTGCGACTTTATGTCACTCAGTATTTCCCTCATCATTCCTTGTGAACACGGCACTTGGTTTCTCATGCCAAAGGGCATACGTTTCCAATGATATTGTCCCTTGGGGGTTATGAGTAAGCTGTCTTTGGTTGTCTTTCTATCTCTGTATCTGCCAAAATCCCTTGGACCAGATCAATATTGGAAAAGTATTTTGCTTTTCGATCTCGAAAAGATAGTTTTCGATGTCTTGGTAGTGGGCTCTGCATCAAATTCTGTCATAAGATTCAGTCTCTGTTGTCGTAAGAACTGACTGTTGAGTCTTTCTTTTGATAAACAATGGGGGCATTGTATGGTGATATAGTGGTTGTATCACTCATGGCTAACATTTGACAACTTCCTTTCAAAGTTTCTATCTGAGATTGTTGGCATGGGTACTGATGTGGCTTTCATGGTTGTTGTGCATGTCAGTTTCAATCACAGGTAACAGATTGGTTTCCACCTGCAAAATCCGTGATGATTTTGTCATAACGACGAACAATGTTTTCCTGCTCTGTCTTCTGTTCTTGGATATCTTTGGTCCATACACAACATTGTGGAGTCCCCTCGGTTCTCTTCAAAGGTAGGTGTATTTGGATCAGTCAAATATTTCATGATTCCTTGCATAACAAACTGCGACGTATCCTGTTGTTTCAATTCTTTCTTCAACGTATTCTTGAGGAGATTGATGTGGTATGTCTTTCCTTGCCTGTTGATTTCATTTGTATCGACTGGATTCACCCTTCTGGAATTGGTGTACGGTCCTTTCCATGTACTTGGAGTTGAAGTGTTTCTGTGGAAAGTAGCACTAGTACTTTGTTTCCAGGAAATGAGATGTCTCATCTTGTTTTCTGTTGTAGTGCTTCGCATTGACGTCCGGCAGCCTTGTCCAGATTGTCACGAGCTATCTTGCATGTTACTTCGATCCTCTCCTTCAGATCATGACATATTCGCTGTTGTTCGATCTGTTATCTAGCTCCTCGTCCGTATATTGTTTTTAAGACTTGCTTGGTCACCCACATGTTCATAGAGATAGTTCAAATGGTGAGAATTGAGAGATTCTTGTCGGTGCTTCTGTAAGCAAAAATACTGCTGGAAGAAATCTGTCCAGTCTTTGGCTGATCCAAGAAGTTTCTTAACATGATCTTAACGTGCCATTGAATTTCCACGAGTCTGTTGGTTGGCGTTGCTTGAGGTTGTGGTGATACTTTGATATTAAGCGTGTTGACCTCTTGCATTGTCCAGAAGAAGATTGACTCCTTCTGTCCGTGAGAATTTGCGTTGGTATTCCCTGGGTCCAGATTACACGTTAGCACTGCTTTGTGTGATGTTACGGAGTGTGTTGCTTATGCGATAGCGCGTAGGCTAATCGATTACGGTGAGAAGGTATCTCTTCTTGCTGGATGACTTGGGGGTGATTGGTCAATGATATCACTGCAACACGATGGAATGGATATTATATCAGTTGGCATCCTTGAATTTTGCTTTCCTTGATACTATTCTGCTGATACATTCTGACAAGTTATCGCATGACGCAACAAATATCTTTTGACGGGCACTTTCCACTCCTGGCCAAAAGAAATCATGTAGTAGCCGCTTTTCGTACGTCTACACCAAGGTGTCCAGCATAGGTATGTCATGAGTATCTGTGTACATAGTCTAAAGTTTCCTGGGTACGCCTTGGGTATGTTGCGTCGTTGGTTGTTACGCACCTTCCTGTAAAGTATTCCTTTCTTGATCAGAATGATGTTTCAACACCGTTTTTTGGTACGTGCGTTTGTCCGGTTTATGGGCCAACTCAATCAGCTTTTGTGTGAGGGTCTTTTGCCTGTTTTCTTCATTCAACTCTGCAGCGAGATATCTGCTGCATGTTGTTTCTTTAATCTTGAGCGGTTTCTTCTGTTTATGGTAATGCTGCTGCTTGGATGGATAGTCAGGTACATGATGATCCCTTGTTCATGCTTGGTGCTATTTCCAATCAATACTGGGCAAACGGGTTTTCATAAACGGTACTTCAGATTTGTCCGAGAAGTAGGGAGTCTCATAGTGTAATTCGCATGGAAGATTTTGTTTGACTGATGATGATGCAGTGATACCTCTTTTTTCTGACCTGTATAGCAATGCTTTGGAACTAAGTCCTTCCTCACGATTGTCATGGTAGAGCCTGTATCTCTCACAGCTTGTTTTTTCCGACTTCCATGTGCAATGAGGTTGGAATTCGATCCCCTTACAATTATACACAATTGTTGATCCTCCTTGGTTGGACATTGTGCAGCCGTTGTCGTTTACACATCGCTGTGTCATTTCTCTTTTGGATTTCTGGTGATGTGGTCCTCAATCGGTCTACTTTATCTGGAAACGATAACTTTCTCTTGTCGTTGCTCCTTGTCAGGTACCAGATCCCGTGGCTTATTCTCCTTCTGAGCTTCTTGTTGTGGACCTCTGTTCTCATTTCATGGCCATTCTCGATGATCAGGTTTGTTGTACGGTAACTCCTCTCACAAGTCTGTCTGTTCAAACAGATCTGCGCTGCAAACAGCTTCCTTTCAGTCTGAGGATCTCTTTTCTTGACAATCTTGCCTGATCAAAAGGCAATGCTTCCAGGAAATTTTCCAGGGTTCAACATTCTTTCAAATCTTTTTCTGTCTTGTTGGGACAGATTCAACCACCTTCTCGCCACATAGACAAACGATCCCTAATAGATGACGTGTAGTGCCCTATTTGCGTGCTGTACGAAATTTATGTCTGTAATGACCAGCACTCAGTTGGTACTAATGCAAATGTGCTGTTTGATGAGTTTATAGTTCAGCCGCCTCTGCCGCGGGTAGTTTCACATGCTTCCCTAGCCTGCCCTTGAGTAATGGAGTATGGCACCCATTCTCCTCGTTCCATCATTGATGACTGCCCTTTCAAATTGAGTCAAATATGACACCAGGTGTCCTTGTCTTTAAGTAAGGTAACCTGGACCTTAGCCGGAACTGCGTCTGTAGAATAGATGGGCGCTAGCATTGGTTTGGCATCAACTGCTTCTGTTTTAATTTGTCTAACTTAATGTAATTGTTCTCCCCGGCCTCTCTTTTTTCGATTTTTCTTCAAGCTCTTCTTCGTTCCTTTTCATCCTTTTCCTTGATTTGTATAGAGGGAGTTCGTCTTTTCGCTAGCTTAGTGCTCGGCTTTCCCTTGTATTGGAATTGCGCATTAGTTTGAATTTGCTTGTGATGGACTTTCGTCAGTGAGATGCCTGACGTGGACTTTCTGTCGGCAGTCCCTACCACTGCAGTCTGCTGTCTTAACAATTAATAAATACAAATAAAACGGGAAACCGAATACGTCCGCGTTAATGCCAAATGTATTTGACACACGTTTCAGAACACCGAGTGTTAAAGAAACAATTCCCATCCGATGTGACAACCATTACCAACCTCGTGTAGTAAAAATGGGGTTGCTAACTCGAAACCAAAACGTGTATTCAAAACACGTCAACAAACCAAACCACGGTTTGCACACACAGCTACGAACGAACGTGTACTAGCTGACGGACGGGACGCGCTGAAAAATATATCTCCGATATCGTACGTACGATTCACTAAAACATACGGGCGCACGAAAAATATAGCCGTGGTGCACTCGCACACACGTATATAGCTTACGTTGGAAATGCCGCTTTAGAGTATCAATACTTTACTCTATCTTGTGTCCCAATCGACACAACACAATATACGGGACACTCAATGCTGTAAACGTCCAAGATTGCGCTTAACCTGCAACTTGAATAAATTTCTTCTTCACAATAGATTAGTGAAATAGATCTCATAAGAAGTTAAAACATGTCGTGGTAATATGACGTGAATTGGCCAAGGTCGTTACTTTCTCTGTATGTGTTGAGCTTTCTAAAATTAGGGAATTAATAAACAAATCGCGTCGGCGGACTAACGAAATAAATATAAATAATTTATGAAACAAAAATGTGAAATTTAAATTTTTCCAGTTATATGTTTTGGATGGTAACACATATAATTGACCACTAGAAAAAGGTGAGGTTGCGTCTATAATTCTTGCCTGCATCACTGAACTCCAGGGACTTTCAGATTCGAAGATACCGGACGAGCCCCTATAATATGTGACGGATTTATTAAGCATTCATTAAATGATGGTTGAAAGTTCAGACAAGAATGATAGACGTTTGTAGCGAAAGTTAAACTATCGGTTCATCTTCAATTCTTTCTACCGATGGAACAAGAGGTTTTGATTTCACAATTAACAACTAATTTAATAAATATGAATAAACGATGAATGTTATGCAGTGAGTATGTCGTTTTGTTGTTTCAATGCTTGATGGCCGTTTGCTCTTTATGAAATGGATTCATAGGAAAAAGGAAAACTAATCATACACTTACTTGTAACACACAGTTTGTTCTTCTCGTTCGTTTTATGCAATAGCACAAGTATCGACTGTTTGTTTGTGCTCTTAAATGTCCTTCGAGGAAAACACCAAGAATATAGTTATGCATTATATAACAAATTAAAAATAAATGAAATGTTGAGTGTGTTGTTTGCGTGATTGAATGTGGAGGGTGTGTTCGTATGACTGGTACTCAGCTTCACGGATCTGTTGTCTTCTGAGGTCCGCTGATTTTTCAGAAGTCCACCTCAGATCTAGCAACGTTTGACACGCCAAACACGTTCCTTCAATGAGGAATGTAGTAGGATAAGATGCATGACGAAGATAAAGATAAAGATTATTGGAAGAGAAAAAGGGACTGCACGATAACGATCGTGTTAATCTTTGCACTATAATGGCACATCACTAATAACTCATACACGCTCCAAACACTTTACAATTGCACAACAGGGCCACCCGGTTAGGGGTCACCTTGGTTGATAAAAAGTGGTTCTTAACGGGGTTCTCGCTTACCGAAGTACAGTATCAGAAAAATTTCTCCATTCTCACTTCACACATAAAAACTCAAACGGTGATGTGCACATCACTGTCTTTGGAAAACGAAGTAGTTCAGCTGTTTGACGATCCACACCGTTCACACAGTCCTTTGAGATCGTACACGGGCCGTGAGAGCTGGGGAGCACCCTTTCACGATGACGGGACTTGAGTGTTTCAGTTGGTGAAGAGATGGTGGACGTTTTTGATGCATGTGTCAATTTGACGTTTTTTCTTCTTCGCCTTCTCATCCTCCTTGTTTTGCCTTCTCGTTTCCTTTTCTGGTGGTCAGTGCTCTTCCGAAAAGCATCAAGAACATGGCGTTTCAAGTCATTGACGTCTCATCACAAAGTCTAACTTCTGGTACATGACAAGTAATCCTCGACGACCTTCGGACAGCTCTAGACGTTCTTGCACTTCAATCAGTCAAAGAGAGGTTCGTCATCGGATTGTGTTATTTAGTCAGCCCAGGGACAAGGTCAACTCGGTCAAACACCAGAACTGCTTTGTGATCCTGATTCTCACATGAGCGTTTACAGATAGAAGGCTTGACCTCTTTCACTGCATGGTAAATTAGTTGATGGCAATCGTACGACACGCACTTGGTACGTTGGTAATGTCGTCGCCGGCATCCATCTTCGCCGGAGTGTGCAAAAAGTTTCGGTAATTGGCTTGACGGTTTGATGATGCCTTGATCAGTTGGCTGTACGTGAGTTGTATTGCCGGAAGAAAACCGTATTTCACCTTTGTCAGAGCCAACTTTGTGGGATGATAGGAGCGTTGTCCACAGGAGAATGACGTGCGGGCTGGTTCTTCATTCTGCGATCAATGACTGGATCAGCGAGTGAAATTCTGGTTCATCCATGCTTTCTGTTGTGTTCCATGTGTTGGCAGTGCGTACTTCCATTCTCATGAAGTCGTGGTCGGCACACTTTCCGATGATTGCGTTTTTCAAACTCTCCGTCATGATCACACAAAATGTACGCGGTGAGTCGGTCTTTGATTTTTACCCCCTTTGCCACTTTGTCTTATCTTAAGTTTATTTGGCAGGGCGCGAACGAAAACATTCTCCTGTTGTAAAGTTTTGATGTACAGAGAGATGTCAGGCAGTGGTATGCCAGTCTGTGATGTAGTTTTCTTCGGACCGTGCCGCTTTCTACAGATCACACGGCATTTTGGTTGTGGCGGTTCTTGAATGCTTGCTTATTGAAGCTTTAAAACGGTCGGAAGATATCAGACCTACGAACTTAGCTTTTTCTTGGAAAGGTGGAACGGGTAAGTTGAGGCTGATGGCATTGGCCCACGGTAGCAGGAGGTCGATATTTTGAAGCTGGTCTCGTGGGTGTCGAATCGTTTTCAATCAGAAGGTTGCGTTTTCTTATATGCGGTCATCAGTTCTGCCTTCCTCTTTAAAATCCGCTGACTTGGATTTTCCAATGCGTATTTTCTGCAATGACTTTGTGATTTCCATTGCTATGTTGTACGCAACTTTTTCCTTCTGGTCAACTCTTTTGTTTCTTACTTGGTGTTAGCCATTCTGACGCCACTGGTTGCTGGCATTGAGCAGTGATGAATGTGTTAGAAAGGAATGTGAGAGTGGAGATGTGACGTTACGAGAAAGTCAAAATGTGGAGCAGTGAGTGAAGTGTGAACTTCGATCCTTATCAAAGTGGAAAAAGTTGAGGAGTTGAGTGAAGTGTGAACTTCGATCATCATCAAGTGGTCTCTTGCACTTGAGTGTACATGTATGTATGTTGTGTGTGTGTGTGTGTGTGTGTGTGTTGTGTGTGTGTGTGTGTGTGTGTCATTTTAAGTACTGTGGGAGTGGAAATGAATGAGAACTAATGACAAAGTGAATACTCCGATTTTTTCTAATGTGGTCTCTTACGAGGTTAAATCTGACATTTGCGTCGTTTTGGGTGGTCCGCGGTTGAGGGACCGGGGTAGGATCTGTTACCCGGGGTTTTAGTAACAAAGATAAAGAGGGAAAAATTCGGTCGCAAGAAAAAGCGGTCTTCAGCGGGGTGGTTCCTCACGGGTGTGGTCCGCAAAACGGGGTTCCACTGTAGCTTGCTTCTATCATTTCATTGATTTCTTCAAAAATTTGCTTTACGAATAATTCGTTAACAACGAAGAAAAGTATACAGGATATTCCATTCTGCCTTTAATTGTGTATTCGCCAAGTTAATGCTTGATGAATTACATTATATTTTCCTGAACAGATTAACAAATCGCGTTAATCTTCTATTAACAGATCACTTAGATAAGAAAAATGTTTTGTTCTCCTTGCACTCGTATGATTTCTCAAATAATAAATTACATTCCAAAATATCTATTTTTCAAATATGGTTGTTTGGCAACGGTGAACTGAAATAGAATTTGCATATTTGGGTTAATACATGAAACACAATATGATGAGAGCAAACAAATGAAAATGTACAGTCCATAATCAATATATGTGTTGACTGGTAAATCTGAACAATTAATTCAGAGCATTTTAGATGATCGGTGCACAAAATATTATTGAACGGTAAAAATGGCTTTTTAATACGATTATATGGAGTTAAATCTTTGTTGCGCTTCACGAAAAACTGGTTTCGTTCTATTGACCTCAACACAGTCTTCAATGGCTACAGCTATCGACTTGCCCAGGGAACGATGAAACTCGTCACAGCCTTCCCCACAAAGGTTGTGGATGTTGTCGATCTGCCCTGCAGTCCCCTCTCAGTCTGGCCCTGACTGATCCCTTCAACAGGCTTCTTCTTCTCGAAACATTTGACCTTTCGTGTCGAGCCAATTTCTTGTCAACTTGGTTGATCAGTTTGTATGAAGCAACGGCCAACACTTACTGCACATGCGCGGATGTAAAACAACTGATATTTCGATAATTATGATTGGTCAATACCATGGTTTTCCATACTCTAAGATTGTAAATTATTTTACTATTAATACAAATACAAGTCTACACAACGTTTTAAAATCATAAGCGTACTGCACTAAAGCAAAAACTAACAATTAGTTTCGTCGTTTGGATATAGAAATATAAAACAAGTGCAGAGGAAATAAACATCATGCATCAATTGCGTCATTTCTCAATGAAAATGACCCGAGCTTATGACTGAACGTCACATATGCTTTGCATCCCTCTTAGCAATAGCGGCTTGGACCGAGAGGGGGGTCGTGGTACTTGGGCAACCGACGGCCACCATATACTTCTTTGCCCAAGATTCATGACTCCACCTCTCCTTTCTGCTTTCCCAAGTCCTGGGGCGACAGGCGAGTGGCGACGGTGGCAGGTGGGAGATGGCACTGGGAGCTGCTAGTCAAGGACCTGCACTCAGGCGTTCAGGGCAGTATGGTCGTCACTCTACTCAGCGGGGGCAAGAGTAGGTTTCGGCAGCCACCTGGCGATGGAGCAGCCCTATTCATGGATAGCGCTGCTCCTCCCCCCCCCCCCCCCCCCCCCCCCCCCCCCCGTCATAGGGAGGGGCCTAGAAAAAGTTGCCTAAAGAAAGCTTGCCTCATCCCATCCGGTCAGCATACCGCAGCTGACCAGACATCTAACAACGCGGTCGAATTAATTCAAAAACGATACAACCACAAAGAACAAGCGCACTTTATGTGTTGGAGGCTGGAACAACCCGGACTCTATGGACAACAGGAGGAGCGACAGACAGAGCGTCGAACAGCACTTGTGGCCAAGAACTAAAATGATACAAAGTTGATATTGCTTCACACTTAGCGAGACGTGCCTGGCAGACACTGGAGAAATCGCATAAGGCGCTGGATACACCTTCTTCTGGACAGGAAGGCCCCTGGAGGATGAAAGATAATCAGGAGTGGGGTTTGCCATCTGCACCTCGCTGGTCAAGAACCTAAAGTTCTTCCCAAAGGGAATTGGGTGACTGTCTGATGACTATGAGACTACCTCTCCAAGGAAAGCAGCACCTGACACTCATCAGTGTGTACGCCCCACCATAGCCCCAACACTGGTTGTGAGTGGACCTGTCGTCTCAGCCACGTAGAACGTGCCTTGGTAGTTCTGAGCTTGTAGGAGCATTTCATGTTTGTGACGCCCTTGACACTGATGCGCTGGCGGGCGTACCCATACGGCCAATGTTACCAGGCTGGAGGAATGGCGGCGCGGTCATCTTTTTGTAGATCTGATAGGGAATTATGTTCGCTAGCGCATCTGTGTCGACCTTGAAGAGCAGAACATCACCTTATCCTGCGGATGTTGACATAGACAGTGTCAGGTGATCTCTGCCGTCGGCGATAACGTCAACGTTTAGGGATGAATTGCGATCATCTTCTTCCTCCACTTCCTCCACCTCTGAACGGCTCAGTTGTGTTTGTAGCAACACACCTTGGAGAAACGGTTCTGTTTGCCACACTCCAGGCATTGCTTACCGTAGGCTGGGCATGCCCTCATGCCGTGTCTCTGTCCACAGTTACTGTGGTCATAAGTGTCTCTTCTGTTTGCATGGCCGCCAGTGGCTGCTTTGTTGCTTCATGCGTCATGACAATCTCGATGGCTCTATCAATGGTGAGCTGGACTCTAGCTTGCAGCAGCTTTTATCGAGCCTCTTGTGGTAGGATCCCACAAACGATGTGGTCACGCACCATTTTCCTTAGCATCTTTATATGCACAGTCCTTGACGAGGGTGTGGATGTCGGTGAGGTTGCAGTCAAACCGCTCCCCTTCTTGTTGTTTTTCTGTTCTGAAAACAACAATTGTGTGAACAAGAGTTTTTTCTTGGGAGTGGTATGCTTCTCAAAGTTCTTGTACAACACCTCTAACCTGTTACTATCTTCAGATGACAGATTTCATGTGTTGAAGATTTCTCTTCCCTTCTCTCCTGACCAAATGAGCAGGAAGGAGCATCGTTCAGCTTCTGAAGTCTTGTGCAGCAGCCTGGCAAACATTTAGATTCACATGCTGCTTGAATTTCTGCCATTCTTCTTGAGATTTGTTTGAGTCCCAATTCAGGCTTGGATTCTGTAGAGATGAAGCCATTCTTCATTGCCAGCTGCGGCTCGTTTCTTCTCCGACACCATGTAGATGTAATCGGAGCCCTTTCCTTTAAAAACATCAGGTTATGCATCAGGTAAAAAAACAACTCATTCAGTTGGCTACATGACTGAGCTGCAAATCACATGGTTGTATCTTGGGCCAGAGTGTGCTAGGGCATGAGTACTGGCGATAGTATTCACAACTCATTACATGTGTGTGTGTGGTGTGTGTGTGTGTGTGTGTGTGTGTGTGTGTGTGTGTGTGTGTGTGTGTGTTGATGTGTGTGTCCGCGCGCGCATGTGTGTTATGTGAGAGAGACACATGTTACACCATGCTCTCACCCCCACACACTGTTACCAAAAGCCTGCCAAAGGAAGCTCCTGCTTTTGCCAGTCTGTTCGACACTTCGTTATCTATGCCACACGTTGAAGACAAGCAGCTCTCCAAGTAGGTGAAGCTGTCAACATTGTTTAGGATTGTGTCCTCGATCACGATCTTTGGTACTTAAGGAGAGGCCAGGTGCTGGTTGAGCATCATTTCCGTCTTCCACAGGCTGATCGTCAAGCCAAAGGCCTTTGCTGCTGCAGACAGGCAACTGACATGCTCTGCTGGTCTTGTTCGTCGAGTGTTGCGAGACCACAGTCACTGGTAAACAGGAAGTCTCTCACAAGGGCCTCAAGAACTTTTATTTTGGCCTTCAGACGCCTTAAGTCGAAGAAGCAGCCATCACATCTGTAGCAGCCAGTCATCCCCGCGTTGGGTACTGGAGAGAACAGAGAACAGCATTGTGGCGAACATGAGGCTGAGATAGGGTTGATGCCAGGACACATCCTTGCTTCACTCCATTGGACACAGGGAAGGGGTCAGACACAGTGCCGTTTTCCACTATGCGAACCATTATGCCGTCGTGGAAGGATCGTATGATCTTGACAAAAGTCAGTGGGCAGCCAAGTTTGGACAGTAATAGCCCACAGACCCTCGCGACTGATGATATTGAAAACCTTGTCAGGCCCTCAAAGAGGATTAGAGGTTCTGATACTGTTCCCGGCATTTCTCTTGCAGCTGGCGAACAGCGAAGATCATGTCGATTGTACCCATGTTGCTCCAGAAGCCACATTGGCTCTCAGAGACGACATCGTCCAGCAAGTGGTGTATGATGCGATTCAGGTTGACACGAGCCATAATCGTTCCTGTTATGCTCAACAGTGAGATGCCTCGGTGGTTGTCACACGCTGCTCTGTCGCCCACGTTCTTGTTCAGGTGAA
Source organism: Conus ventricosus (assembly GCA_018398815.1). NCBI lineage: Eukaryota > Metazoa > Mollusca > Gastropoda > Neogastropoda > Conidae > Conus > Conus ventricosus. Next base: position 88,967,377 of record CM031602.1, on the reverse strand, counting down.
TGATGTTGGCATCCTTAACATCTTGTGGTACTGCTCCCTCACCCCAGAACTGCTGCATCAGCTCAGTTAGCTTGTCGACCATGGCCTCTCCACCAACCTTGAGATCTCAGGGAAAATGCGATCACGGACTGGCGCCTATCGATTTGGAACTACTTGATTGCCTTCTGGATTTCCTTCTTAGTCGGTGGGTCATCAAGCGATGTCAAAACTGGACGTTGGGGCATGTCCCAGATCGCCTGCTGCTGGTCTATTCAGAAGGTGGCTGAAGTGGTTACACCACCACTGTACAATATCACTCTTATCAGTAAGCAGATTGCCATCAGCTGTCCGTACAGGCGCCATGGCGTTGAAGGAGGGACCATACACAGTCTTAAGGCCTGCAAAGAACTTCCTGGAGTTGTGTTCATCAGCCTACTGTTGTAACTCTGCAGCCTTCTCTTTCCACCATTTGTCCTCCATCTGTCTCAGCTTAGCCTGGACCTTGCCTCTGAGATGCTGCTGGCTGTTGATCCCTTGTCGTTGAGCAGCTTATGTAGGCTTTGTGTTTCTGCTGTAGCAGTCTGCCATTCGCGTGTTGTGTTGCTGTCGAACCAATCTTTGTGTTTCTCTTTAGATGCCCAAGAGACAGCTTTGCAGAGTGGTAGACTGGTTTCTGAAGTTTGCCCAGGTCTTTCTAAGCTGGCTTCATCTGGTAAACTATTGAACTAGTTCGCAAAGTCAGTCACGAAGATTTCCCTTGTCATTGGATCATTCAGTTTCTGGACGTCCAGCTTCTTGTTGAAGTTCGGCTTCTGGCGTCTGTAGGTGCCTGCGATGGAGAAGGAAGCTTGCATGTCAGCAGCAGGTTGTCAGTCCAGCAGTCCACTCCCTCATTGCTCTGTGATGTGGACATCCTGGATGTCACGCCGCCTGGTAATCCATAGTCGATCAAGTGTCGGTGTGTGAGATGAAGGTGCATCCAGGTGGCCTTGTGGATGGCCGGCAGCTGGAACAGTGTGGTTGATGATGGTCAACCAAACTCAGCGCAGAGTGTAAGAAGCAGCTGGCCGTTATAGAGTTTTCCGTCCCACTCCATCCGGCCCGATGATATTCGACCAAGACTGGGAGTCCCTGACCACA
>CM031602.1:88944163-88963658 GCA_018398815.1 Conus ventricosus | reverse complement strand
ACACAAATTCGATGCACATTTTTTGCAGTTGTTTCAACTCATTTTCCGGTGGGTTAGGGAGCAGAATCCATAAGAAGATTAATTTTGAAAGAATCAAAGACTTAAGTACCGCAACCCTACCCAAAGGAGTACATGTTCTTTTTGCCCAATTTTTAAACAAAGTCTTAACTTCAGCAAATTTATCTTTTACATTAATCTCGGTTAAATTTGTTATCTCGTTTGCAAACCAGATTCCCAGAATTTTAAATTTTTGGGGATTCCATTGCATATGTTTGTGGTATAAATATTTTTCTGCTGAATTTTTCCTGTTTCCTAGCCAAACATTTGTAGTTTTCTCAATATTTAGTTTTAGGCCAGAAATACTTTCAAATTCATTTAACCTTTCGAACAGTTTTTCGTAAGATGCTCTGTCTCCTTCTAAAGTGAAAGTGGTGTCATCAGCAAACTGATTTACTTTAAATTCAGTGTCTGATATTTTTATTCCCCTGATATTTTCATCTTTACGAATTTTACATGTCAGGATTTCGGCACACAGTATATATAGCCATTACTAACGGCTGTAACGGCCTGTAACGGTTTTGCTTCTTCATGGAATATCTCAGAAAGTACTTGGCCGATCTTTGTGAAAATTAGCAGGCATGTTCAGTATGGGTCAAGAATGATGCCCTATGTCTTAGTTTAACATTATAGCCATTACTAACGGTTGTAACGGCCTATGACTGTGTTTCTTCTTTATGGAATATCTCAGCAAGTACTTGTCCGATCTTTGTGAAAATTGGCAGGTATGTTCACTATGGCTTACGAATGATGCCCGGCCCGATGTTTTAGTTTACCGTTATAGCCGTTACTAACGGCTATAACGGTTCATAATGGTTTTTCTTCTTTATGGAATATCTCAAAAAGTACGCGGCCGAACCTTGTGAAAATTTGTACGTATGTCCATTAGGGGCGATGGATGATGCCCGATGTTTTAGTTTACCGTTGTAGCCGTTACGACGGCTGTAACGGCCCATAATGGTTTTTCTTTGTTAGGGAATGTCTCAGAAAGTACTTGGCCGATCTTTGTGAAAATCTGTAGGTATGTTCATTATGGGTTACGGACTATGCCCGACGTTTGATTTACCGTTATGGCCGTTACTAACGGCTATAGCGACCCATAGCAGTTTTTGTTTTTTATGGAATATCTCAGAAAGTACGTGGCCGATCTTTCTGAAAATTTGTAGGTATGTTCATTATGGGTCACAGAGATGCCCAATGTAAAAGTTCACCGTTATAGCCGTTACCAATGGCCCATAATGGTTTTCTTCTTGATGGAAAATCTCATAAAGTTCTTGGCCAATCTTTCTGGAAATTTGTATGTTCATTATAGGTCACAAATGATGGCCGATGTTTAATTTACCCCGTTATAGCCATTACTAACGGCTATAACGGCCTGTAACGGTTTTGCTTCTTCATGAAATATCTCAGAAAGTACTTGGCCGATCTTTGCGAAAATTAGCAGGTATGTTCAGTATGGGTCACGGATGATGCCCTATGTGTTAGTTTAACGTTATAGCCATTACTAACGGCTGTAAATGCCTGTGACGGTGTTTCTCCAGAAAGTACTTGGCCGATCTTTATGAAAATTAGCAGGTATGTTCATTATGGGTCACGGATGATGCCTGATGTTTTAGTTTACCCCATTATAGCCGTTACTAACGTTAGATCCGTTACTAACGGCTGTAACGGTCTGTGACGGTTTTCCTTTTTTATGGAATATCTCAGAAAGTACCTGGCCGATCTTTGTGAAAAGTAGCAGGTTTATTCATTATGGGTCACGGATGATTCCCGATGTTTAATTTACCCTGTTATAGCCATTACTAACGGATGTAACGGCCTGTAACGGTTTTGCTTCTTCATGGAATATCTCAGAAAGTACTTGGCCGATCTTTGTGAAAATTAGCAGGTATGTTCAGTATGGGTCACGGATGATGCCCTATGTGTTAGTTTAACGTTATAGCCATTACTAACGGCTGTAACGGCCTGTGACGGTGTTTCTTCTTTATGGAATATCTCATAAAGAACTTCGCCGATCTTTATGAAAATTAGCAGGTTCATTATGGGTAATTTTTTTATTTTTTTTTAACCTTTAAGGGAAACCCTATAAAATTTTTTTTTAAAAAAAAAAAAACCCCCCCCCCGGAAAAAAATTTTTTTTGGGGGAATTTAAAAAATTTTAAAATTGGCCCCCTTTTTTAAATTTTTTTTTTTTTTTTAAAAGGTTCCCCAAATTTTTTTTTTTTTTTTTTTTTTTGGGGTTTTTTTTTGGGGTTTTTTTTTTGGGCCTTTAAATTTTTTTTTTTTTTTTAAAAAAAAAAAGGGGAAAAATTTTTTTTTTTTTCCCCCTCTAAAAAAGGGGGAAAAATTTTTTTTTTTTTTCCGGAAAATTTTTTTTTTTTTTTTTTTTTAAAAAAGGGGGGTTTGGCCCAAAATTTTTTTTTCCCGGGAAAAAAAATTTTGGGTTTCAAAAAAAAAAAATTTTTTTCCCAAAAAAACCCCCTTTTCGGGGGTTTTTCTTTTTTGGTTTTTTTTTTTAAAAATTCCTTTTAAAGGCCCCATTTTTTTTTTTATGTTTTTAACCCAAAAGGGGGTTTTTTTTTAAAAAATTTGGGGGTTTTTAAAAAGGGGGGGGTTTTTTTTTAAAATTTAAAAAAAAAAAAAAAGGGTTTTTTTTTGGGGTCCAAAAAATTTTTTTGGGGGGTTTTTTAAAAATTTTTTCCAAACCCGGGGGGGGTTTTTTCCCCCCCAAATTTTTGGGGCCTTTTTGGAAAAATTTTTGGAAAAAGGGTTTTTTTAAATGTTTTTTTTTTTGGGGGAAAAAACCCCCCCCCCCAAAAAAAAACCCCCCCCTTTTAAAAAATTTTAACGGTTTTTTTTTTTTTTTTTTTTTTAAAAAACCCTTTTTTTTTGGGTTTTTTTTTAAAAACCCTTTTTTAAAAAAGGGGGGGGGGGAAAGGGTTTTTTTTTTTTTAAAAAATTTTTTTTTAAAAATTTGGTATTTTCCCGGGGTCACTTTCCTTTTTTTTTTTTTTTTTTGGGGGGAAAACGGTTTTTTTTTTTAAAAAAATTTAAAAAAAAACCCCCAAAAAAATTTTTTTTTTTTTTAAAAAAAAAAATTTTTTTAAAAATTTTTTAATTTCCCGGGAACCAAAAATTTTTTTTCCCCCCCTTTTTTTTTAAAAAAAAAATTTTTTTTTTGGGTTTTAAAATTTTTTTTTAAGGGAATTTGGGGAAAAAAACCTTTTAAAAATTTCCCCCCTTTTTTTTTTTTTTTTTTAAAAAAACCGGAAATTTTGGGGGTTTTTTAAATTGGGGCCTTTTTCCCCAAGGGGAAAAAATTTTTTTTTTAAAAAAAAAGGGGGCCCATTTTTTTTTTTTTTGGGTTTTTTTTTTTTTCCCCCCCTTTTTTTTTTGGGTTTTTTTTTTCCCCTTTTTTTTTCCCCCAAATTTTTTTTTGGGGGGGGTTTTTTTTGGTTTTTTTTTTGGGAAAAAAAATTTTTTTTTTTAAAATAACCCCCAAAAAAAGGGTTTTAAAAAAAAAAACCCCGGGGGGCCGGTTTTTTTTTTTTTTAAAAAAAGGGGAAATTTCCCCCTTTTTAAAAAAAAAAGGGGGTTTTTTAATTTTTGGGGGGGGGTTTTTTTTTTTTTTTAAAAAAAAAAACCCCCCCCCCCCCCCCCCCCCCCCCCCCCCCCCTTTTAAAAAATTTTTCCCCCCGGGTTTTTTTTTTTTTGAAATTCCCCTTTTTTTTTAAATTTTTCCTTTTTTTGGGGGGGGGGGGGGGGGTTTTTTTTTCCCCGGGCCTTTCGGGGGTTTGGGGAAAGGGGTTTTTTTTTTTTTTAAAAAATTTTTTTTTGGGGTTTTTAAAAAGGGGTTTTTATTTTTTAAAACCCCAATTTTTTCCCCGGGGTTTTTTTTTCCCAAACCCCAAAAAAGGGTTTTTTTTTTAAAAAAAAAAATTTTTTTTTTCCGGGGGTTTTTTTTTTTTTTAAAAAAAAAAATTTTTTTTTTCTTTTTTTTAAAAATTTTTTTTTTTTAAAAAAATTTTAACCTTTTTTAAAAAAAAACCCCCAAAAGGGGGCCATTTTTCCCCCAAAAATAAAAAAAGGGGGGGTTTTTAAAAAAAAAATTTTTTTTTAAAAAAAAAATTTTTTTAAAAATTTTCCCCTTTTTTTTTTTCCTTTGCTTTTTTCCTTTTTTTCCCCCAAATTTTCTTTTTTTGCCCAAAATTTTTTGGGTTTTTGGGAAAACAACCCCTTTTTTTTTAAAACCCCGTTTTTTTTTTTGGGAAAAAAAAAGGGCCCCCCTTTTTTTTTTTTTTTTAAAACCCCTTTCTTTTAAAATTTTTTTTTTGGGGGGATCCGGAAAATTTTTTTTTTTTTAAAAGGCCCCCCTTTTTTTTTAAAAAATTTTTTGGTTTTAAAAACCCCTTTTGGGTTAAAATTTTTTTTGGGGGAAAATTTTTGGGGTTTTAAAAAGGGTTTTAAAAAGGGGAAAAAAAAAAAAATTTTTTTTTTTTTTCCCCCCAAACAAAAAACCCCGGGGGGAAAAAGGGGGTTTTTGGGGGGGGGGGGGGGGGGGGGCCCCCCCCAAATTTAAAAAAGAAAAAAAAAAGAAAAACAGAAAAAAAATTTTTTTCCCGGGGGGGGGGGGGGGGGGGTTTTTTTTTTTAAAAAGGGGGAAAAAAAAAAATTTAAAAAACCCCTTTTTTTTTTTTTTTCCCCTTTTAATTTTTTTTTTTTTTTTGGGGGGTTTTTAAAAAACAAAACCTTAAACCCCCCCCAAAAAAAAATTTTTTTTTTTGGGGCCCAAAAAAACCCCTTTTTTTTTAAAAATTGGGAAAAATTCCCCCCCCTTTTTTGGGGGTTTTTTTTTAAAAAAAAAAACCTTTTTCCCCCAAAAAAAAAAAAGGGGGGGGGGGGAAAAAAAAAGGGGGGGGGGGGGGGGGAAAATAAAAAACCCCGGGAAAGAAAAAGGGAAAAAAAAACCAGGGGGGGGGGGGGGGGGGGGAAAAAAAAAAAAAAAAGGGGGGGGGGGGGGGGAAAAAACCAAAAAATTTTTTGAACTTTTTAAAAAGGGGGGTTGGGGGTTTAATTTCTTTTTTTTGGGAAAATTTTCAAAAAAAAAAAATTTTTTTTTTAAAAAAGGGGGGGAAAAAACCAAAAGGGGGAAAAACCCCAGGGGGTTTTAGGTTTAAAATTTTTAAACCCCCTTTTTTCCCCCCCTTTCCCCTTTTTTTTTCCCCCAAAAATTTTTCCCCTTTCCCCCATTTAAAACTTTTTGGGGGGGCCCTTTTTCCCCCCCCCCGGGTGTTTTTTTTTTTAAAAAAACCCCCCAATAAGGGCCCCTTTTTGGGGAAAAAAACCCATTTTTCCCCTTTTTTTTCCCCCGGGCCCCCCCCCCCCAAAAGGGGGGTAAATTTTTTCCCCTTTTCCCCCCCAAAAAACCGGTTTTTTTTTTTCCCCCGGGTTTTTTTTTTTGGGGGGAAAAAAAACCCCCCCTTTCCCCTTTTTTTTTCCCCAAAAAGGGAAACCCCCTTTTTTTTTTGGGGTTTTTTTTTTTTGGGGAAAAATTTTTTTTCCCCCAAAATTTTTAAAAAAAAAACCCCTTTTTTTTTTAAAAAAAAAAAAAAATTTTTTTGGGGTTGGGGGGGGAAAAAAGGGGGGAAGTTTGGGGAAAAAAAGGGGGGTGGAAAACCCCAAAAAGGGGGGGGGGGGTTTTTTTCCCCCCCAGGGGGGGGGCCCCGGGGGGGGTTTTTTTAAAATTAAAAAAAAAAAAAGGGGGGGGGGGGCCCCCCAAACCCCCCGGGGGGGGGTTTTTTTTTCCCCCCCCTTTTAAATTTTTTTTTTTTTTAAAAAAAAAACTTTTTTCCCCCTTTTTTTTTTTCCCCCCCCCCCAATTTTGGGCCCCTTTTTTTTCCCATTTTTTTTGGCCCCCGGGGGGAAAAAAATTTTTTTTTTTTTGGGGGGGAAAAAAAAATTTTTTTTTTTTTTTCCCCCCCCCCCTTTTTGGGGAAAGGGGGGGGGGGGGGGGGGGTTTTTTTAAAAATTTGGGGGGTTTTTTTTTTTTTTTTGGTTTAAAAATTTTTTGGGGGGTTTTTTTTTGGGGGGGGGCCCCCCCAACCAAAACCCGGTTGGGGGAAAAAAAAGGGGGGGGGGGGGTTTTTAAAAAAAAAAAAAAAAAATTTTTTTTTTTTTAATTTTAAAAAATTTTTTTCCCCCCCAAAAAAAAGGGGAAAAAAAAATTTAAAAAATTTTTTTTAAAAAAATTTTTTTTTAAAAATTTCCCCTTGGAAAAATTCGGGGGGGGGGAAAAAAACCCCTTGGGGTTTTTTGGTTTTTTAAAAAAAAAAAAAAAAAAAAAACCCCAACCCCGGGTGTTTCCCGGGCCTTTTTTGGGGGGTTTTTTGGGGCCCCCCCCTTTTTTTTTCCCCCCCAAAATTTTTTTTTAAGTTTTGCCCTTTTTTTTTAAAAAGGGGGGGGGTTTTGGGTTTGGGGGGGGGGGGGGGCCCCCCCTTGGGAATTTTAAAAGGGGTTTTTTTTTGGGCGGGGTTTTTTTTTTTCCTTTAAATTTTTTTTTTCCCCCCAAAAAAAAAAATTTTTTTAAAAAAAAAAAATTTTTGGGAAAAAAAAAAAAAATTTTTTTTTCCCCAAAATTTTTTCCCCCAAAAAAATTTTAAAAAAGGGGTTTTTTTTTAAAAGGAAAATTTTTGGAAAAAAAAAAAAAAAAAACCCCTTTTTGGGGGGGGCCCCTTTTTTTTAAAAATTTTTTTATTAAAAATTTTTTTTTTTGGGGGTTTCCCGGGGGTTTTTTTTAAAAATTTTTTCCCCCCTTTTTTTTTTTTAAAATTTTGGGCCAAAAAAAGGGGGGCCATTTTTTTTTTGGGGGGAAAAAGGAAAGGCCCCTTTATTGCCTTTTTCCCCCCCGGGGTTTTTAACGGAAAAAGGTTTTTTTTTGGGCTTTTTCCCCCCCTTTTTTTTAAAAATTTTTAAAAAGGGGGCCCCAAAAAAACCCCCCCCAAACGGGGGGGAATTTTTTCCCCCAATTTGGGAAAAATTTCCCTTTTAAGGGGGAAAAAAAAACCCCTTTTTTTGGGGAAAGGGGGCCCCCAAAAAAAGGGGGAAAAAAAATTTTTAAAAAAGGGGGGGGTTCCGGGGGTTTTTGGGGGGTGGGGGGGGGGAAAATTTTTTTTGGGTTACATTATTTTTTTTGGGGTTTTTTTTTTTGGGGGGGAAAACCCTTTTTTTTTTTTTTTAAAAAAGAAAAAAAAAAAAAACCCCCAAAAAAAGAAAAGGGGGAAAAAACCCCCAAAAAAAAAAACCGGAAAAAAAAAGGGGGGGAAAAAAAAAAGGGGGGGGGGAAAAAGGGGGGGGGAAATTTAAAAGGGAAAAAAAAAAAAATTTTTTTTTTAAACTTTTTTGGGGTTTGGGTTTTTTTAAAATTTTTTAAAAGGGGGGAAAGGGGGGGGTTGGGGGGGGTTTTGGGGGGGAAAAAGGGGGGTTTTTTTTTAAACCCGGGTTTGGGGGCCCCCCTTTTTTGAAAAAAAAGGGGGCCCCTTTTTTTGGGGGGGGAAAAAAAAAGGGGGGGAAAAAAAAAAAAAAAGGGGGGGGGGAAAAGGGAAGGGAAAAAAAAAAAAAAAATTTTTTTTTTTAAAAAAAAAGGGGGAAAAAGGAAAAAAGGGGGGGGGGGAAAAAAAATTTTTTGGGTTAAATTTTTAAAGGGGGCCCCGGGGTTTTCCCCTTTTCCCCCGGCCGGTTGGGGGTTTTTTTCCCAAAAGGGGGTTTTTTTTTTTTTTCCCCCCCAAAAAAACCCAATTTTTTTTTTTAAAAAACAGGGGAAAAAACCCCCCCAAATTTTTGGGGAGGGGGTTAATTTTTTTAAAAAATTTTTTTTTGGGGTTTAAGGGGGGCCCCCCCCCCTTTTTCCTTCCTTTTTTTTTTCCCCCTTTTTTTTTTCCCCCCAAAAAACCCCCGGGAAAAGGGGTTTTTGGGGGGGGGTTTTCCCCTTTTTCCCTGCCGGGGGGAAAAAACCCCTTTGGCCCCCCTTTTTTAAAAAAAATTTTTTAAACCCCCCCCCCAAAGGGGGGGTTTTTTTTCCAAAAAAACCCAAAGAAAAAACTTTAAGGACCCCCCCCCCCCCCAATTTTAAACAAAAACCGTTTTTTTTCCCCCAAACCCCCCCCCCCCCCTTTTTCCCCAGGGGCCCCCCCCTTCCCCCCTTTTTTTTTTTTTAACCCCTTTTGGGCCGGGGGGCCCCCTTTTTTTTGGGGGGAAAAAAAATTTTTTTTTCCCCTTAAAAAACTTTTCCCCTTTTTTTCCAAAAAAAAATTTTTTTTTTGGGGGGGGGCCCCCCCCAAAAGGGGGGGGAAGTGGGGGGGGTTTTGGGGGTCCCCCCCCCCCCTTTTTTTTTTTCCTTCTGGGCCCCATTTTTCCCCCCCGGGGGGGGTAAAAATTTTTTTCCCCCCCCCTTTTTCCCCCGGGGGTTTGGGACCCCGGGTTTTTTTGGGGGGGGGTTTTTTTCCCCCCTTTTTTTTTTTCCCCCCCGGGGGGTTTCCCCCTTTTTTTTTGGGGCCCCCCTTTTTGGGGGGTTTCCCCCCTTTTTTTCCCCCCGGGAAAAACCGGGGGGGGGTTGGGGAACATTGGGAACCCCCCTTTTTTGTTTTTTTTTTTTTCCCAGGGGGTTTTTTAAAATTTTTTGGGGTTTAAAAAAGGGGGAAAAAAAGGGGGGGGGGGGCCCCCCCCGGGTTGGGGGTTTTTTTAAAAATTTTTCCCTTTTAAAATAAAACCCCCTTTTTTTTTTTTCCCCCCCCCCGGGGGGGGGAAAATGTTTTCCCTTTTTCCCCCCAAAAACCCCCTTGCGGGAAGGAAAAAAGGGGGCAAAATTTTTCCTTTTTTTCCCCCCCCTTTTTTTTTCCCTTTTAAAAAAAAGGGGGCAAAAAAGGGTTTTAAAAAGGGGGGGGGTTTTGGGGCCCCCCCCCCCCAAAAACCCCCCCCGGGTTGACGTTTTTCCCCCAAAAAAAAGGGGTTTTTTTAAAAAAATAAAAAAACCGGGGGTTTTTAAAGGAAATTTCCCCAAACCCCCCCAAAAAGGGAAAAGGGTTTAAAAATTAAAAAATTTTTTTTTGGGAAAAAAAAAAAAAAAAAAAACCAAAAAAAAAGGGGGGGAAAAAAAAAACCCTTTTTTTTAAATTTTGTTTTTAAAAAAAAACCCCCCCCCCCTTTTTTTTTTTCCCCCCCCCCCTTTTTTTTTTAAAAAAAAAAAAAAAAAAATTTTTTTTTTTAAAAAAATTTTTTTTTGGGGTTTTAATTTTTTTTTGGGTTTGGGTTTTAAAATTTTTTTTTTAAAAATTTTTTTTTAAATTTTTTAAATTTTTTGTTTGCTTTTTCCCCCCCCCTTTTTTTTTAAAAAATTTTTTAAAAAAGGGGGAAAAAAAAAAAAATTTTTTTGGGGCCCCCCCCCTTTTTTTTAAAAAATTTTTTGGGCCCTTGGTTTTTTTTCCGGAAATTTTTTTCTTTTGGGGGAAAAACCCCTTTTTTTAAACCCGGGGAATTTTTAAAAAGGGAAAAAAAAAAATTTAAAAATTTTGGGGGGGGGTTTTTTTTTTTTTGGGGGGTTTTACTTTTTTCCAAAAAATTTAAATTTTTTTTTTGGGGAAAAGGAATTTTAAATTTTTTCAAAAAGTAAAAGGTTTTTTTTTTTTAAAAAATTTTTCCCCAAAAAAAAACCCCGGGGTTTTTTTTTTTTTTTGGGGGCCCCCCCTTTTTCCCCTTTTTTTGCCCCCCCCCAAAAGGGGGCCTTAAAAATTTTCCTTTTGGGGGTTTCCCCCCCCCCCCAAAAAAAAAAACCCCCAAAAAAACCCCAAAAATTTCCCCCCCAAAAAAAAAAAAAAAAAAAAAAAACCCCCCCAAAAAAACCAAAAAAAAAAAATCCAAAAACCAAAAAACCCCCAACAAAAAAAAAAGGGGGAAAAGGGGGGGGGGAAAAAACCCCCCCAAAAAAAAAAAAAAAAAAAAAAAAAAAAAAAAAAAACCCCCAAAAAAAAAAAATTTTTAAAAAAAAAAAAAAAAAAAAAAAAAAAAAAAAAAAAAAAAAAAAAAAAAAAAAGGACAAAAAAAAAAAACCCCCAACCCCCCAAAAAAAAAAAAAAAAAAAAAAAAGGGAAAAAAAAAAAAAAAAACCAAAAAAAAAAAAAAAAAAAAAAAAAAAAAAAAAAAAAAAAAAAAACCCCCTTTTTAAAAAGGGTTTTTTTTTTTTTTTCCCCTTTGGGCCCCATGGCAAATCCTTTTTTAAAGGGGGAAAAAGGGGGGGAAAAAACCCCCCCCCCGGGGTTTGGGAAACCCCCCCCCCCTTTTTTTTTTTGGGGGGGGAAAAAAAAAAAAAACCCCCCTTTTGGTTTTTTTAACCCCCGGGGGGGTTTTCCCTTTTTAACCCCCAACTTAAAAAAGGGGGGGAGGGGGGGGGGGGGGGAAAAGGGGCCGTTTTTTGGGGGGCCCGGGAGGTTCCCGGGGGGTTTTTTAAAAGGGGGGGGTTTCCCCTTTTGGGGAAAAAAAAAGGGGGGGGGGGGGGGAAAAAAAGGGGGGGGGGAAAAAAGGGAAAACCCCCCCAAAAAACCCCCAAAAAAAAAAAAAAAAAAAAAAAAAGGGGGGGGGGGGAAAAAAAAAAAAAGGGGGGAAAATTTTTGGGAAAATTTTTTTTTTTTCCCCCCGGTTTTTTTTTTTTTTCACCTTTTTCCCCAAAAAAAAGGGGTTTTTTAAAAAAAAAAAATTTTTTTTTTTTGGGGGGGCCCTTTAAAACCCTTTTAAAAATTTTAAAAAAAAATTTTCCCCCCCCCCAAAAAAAAGGGGTTTTTTCCTTTTTTCCTTTCCCCCCCCCCCGGGGGGCCTTTGGGGGGGAAAAGGGCCCCAAAAAAACCCGGCCCGGGGGGGTTTTACCCCCCCCCCGGAAACAAAACTTTTGGGGAAAAAACCCCCAATTTTTCCCCCTTTTTGGGGGGGCCCCCCCCCCCCCCCTTTTTTTTTTTTGGGGGAAAAAGGGGAAAGGGTTTTTTTTGGGGGGGAGGGGGGGGGGGTTTTTTTTTTTTGGGGGATTTTTTAAAATTTCCCCCGGAAAAAAAAAAAAGGAAAAAAAAATTTTTTTTTGAAAAAACCCCGGGGTTTTTTTTAATTTTTCCCCCCTTTTTAAATTTTTTGGGGGGGGGCCCAGCCCCCCTTTTCCCCTTAATTTTTAAAATTTTTTAAGGGGGGGGTTTTTTCCCCCCCCAAAAAAATTTTTTCCCATTTTTTAAAAAAAAAAAATTTTAAATTTTTTTTTTTTTTAAAACCCCAAAGGTTTTTTTTTTTTTTCCCCACAAAAAAAAAAATTTTTTTTTTTTAATTTTTCCCCCCCCCCCCCCAAATTTTTCCCCCCCTTTTTTAAAAGTAAAAATTTTTTAAAAAATTTTTTCCCCCCCCAAAAATTTTTTTTTTTTTTCCCCCTTTCCCCGGGGAACCCCCCTTTGTGCCGGGCCCTTTGGGGGGGGTTTTTTTTCGGGGGGGAAAAAAAAAATTTTCCCCCCGGGGGAAAAAAAAAAACCCCCCTTTTTTTTTTTTTTGGGGGGTTTTTTTTTCTTTTTTTTTAAAAAAAAAGGGGGGTTAGAAAGGGGGGGAAAACCCCCCCCCCGGGGGGAAAAAACCCCCTTTTTTGGGGGGGTTTTTTGGGGGTTTTTTTCCCCCCAAAAAAAAATTTTAAAAAAAAAAAATTTTTTTTTTGGGGGGGTTTTTTCCCCCTTTTTTTTTTTTTAAAAAAAAAAATTTTGGGCCCCCTTTTTTTGGGGGGGAAAAAAAAAAAAACCATTTTTCCCCAAAATTTTGGGGGGAAAAGGGAAAATTTTTGTTTTTCCTTTTTAAAAACCCCTTTTTTTTAAAAAAAAAACCCTTTTTTTTTCCCCCCCCCCTTTTTAAAAAAACCCGGGGTTTGGGGGGGGGGGTTTTTTCCCCTTTTTAAAGGGCTTTTGGGGGCCCCTTTTTTTTTTTTCCCTTCCTTTTTTTTGGGCCCCCCCCTTTTTTTTTTTCCGGGGGGGGGGGAAAAAAAACCCCAAAAGGGAAAACAAAAAACAAAAAAAAAGGGGGGAAAAAAAAAAATTTTTTAAAAAAGGGTTTTTTCCAAATTTTTTAAAAAAATTTAAAAAAAAAAAAAAAACCAAAAAATTTTCTAAAATTATTTTTTTTAAAAGGGGTTTTTCCCCCAAAAAACCAAAGGGCCTTAAGTTGGCCCCCCCTTTTTTTTTTAAAAAAAAAAAATTAAAAAAAAAAACCCAAAAAAAATTTTTGGGTTTTTGGAAAAGTTTTTTTTAAGGTTTTTTTTAAAATTTTTTTTTGGGGGCCCCCCCCCCCCTTTTTTTTTCCCCTTTTTTAAAAAAAGGGTTTTTAAAATTTTTGGAAAAATTTTAAAATTTTTAAAGGGGTTTTCCAAAAAAGAATTTTTGGGGTTTTTTTTTTTGAAATTTTTAATAACGTTTAAAAATTTTTTTTTTTTCCCCCCCCCCTTTTTTCCTTTTTTTTCCCCCCCCCCAAAAAAAAAAAACCCCCCGGGGGGCCCCCCCCCCAACCCCCCCCCTTTTTTTTAAAAAAAAAAAAAAATTTTTAAAAAAAATTTTTTTTAAAAAGGGTTTTTTCCCCAAAAAAAAAAGGGGGGGGGGGGGGGGGGAAAAGGAAAAAATTTTTTTTTTTTTTTGAAAGGGAAGTTTTTTTTGGTTTTTTAATTTTCCCCGTTTTTTGGTTTTAAAAGGGGAAAAGGGGAATTTTTTTTTTTTTAAAAAAAAAATTTTTTTTGGGGAAAAAAAACAAAAAAAACCCCCAAAAAAAAAAGGGGGGAAAAAAAAAAATTTTTAAAAAAAAAAAAAGGGGGGGGAAAAATTTTTTTTTTTTTTTTCCTTTCCCCTTTTTTTTTCCCCCTTTTTTCCCCCCCCCGGGGAAAAAGGGTTTTTTTTTTTGGGGGGGAAAAATTTTTTCCCCCCCGGGGCCGGGGTTTTCCCCGGGAAAAAATTTCCGGGAAAATTTTCCCCCCCTTTTTTTTTGGGGGGGGGGAAAATTTTTTTTCCCGTTTATTTAAATTTTGGGGGGGGGGGGGGGAAAAAGGGGGGGGGGTTTTTGGGTTTTTTTTTTTAAAAAAATTGGGTTTTTTAAAAATTTTTTCCCCGGGGGGGGGGGAAAAAAAACCCGGGGGAAAAGGGGGGGAAAGGAAACGGGGAAAAAAAAGGGGGGAAAAAAAATTTGGCCCAAAAAAAAGGGGGGGGGAAAAAAAAAAAATTTAAAAAAAAAAAAATTTTTTTTTTTTTTTTTAAAAAAAAAATTAATTTCCCCTGGGCCCATGGGGGGGGGGGGGGCCCCCCCCCCTTTTTTTTAAAAACCTTTTTTTTTTTGGGAAAAGAAAAAAACCCAACCCCCTTTTTTTTTTTTAAGTTTTTAAATCCCCCTTTTTTTTTTTGGGGGGAAAACTTTTTTTGGGGTTTTTTCCCCCCTTGCCCCCCCCAAAACCGGGTTTTTTTCCCCCCCTTTGCCCGGGTGGGGGGCCCTTTTTTCCAAAACAAAATTTTTTTAAAAAGGGGCCGGGTTTTTTTAAAATTTTTCCCCCCCCCCTTTTTTTTTTTTTTTTTGGGGGGGTTTTTTCCCCAAAAAACCCGGGTTTTTAAAAACCCCCCCCCCCCTTTTTTTCCCCTTTTTTTTTTTTTAAAAAATTTGGGGGTTTTCCCCCGGTTTTTTTGGGTTTTCCAAAAAAAAAATTTTTTTCCCCCCCGGGGGGGGTTTTTTTTTTGGGGTTTAATTTTTTTCCCCCCTTGGGGGGGGTTTTTAAAAGGGGGCCCCCTTAAAAGGGGGGGGGGGAATTGGGTTTTTTTGGGGGGAAAAAATTTTTAAATTTTTTTGGCCTTTTCCCCCCCAAAAAAAAAAAAACCCCGGGCCCGGCCCTTTTTGGGGGTTCAAAAAACCCCCGGGGGTTTTGGGGGGGGGGGGAAAAAAACCCCCTTTTTTTTTTTTTCCCCCCCCCCCCCCTTTTTCCCCCCTTTAAAGGGGAAAAAACCCCCCCGGGGGGGCCCCCAAATTTTGGGGGGAAAAACCGTCCCCCCCCCTTTTTTTCCCCTTCCCTTTTTTTTTTTCCCTCCCAAAATTTTTTTTTCCCCCGGGGCCCATTTTTTTTTGGGGGGGGGGGAAAAAAAAGGGGGCCCCCGGGAAAAATGCCGGGGTTTTGGGGTGTGCCCTTTTTTTTTCCAAAGGGGGGGGGGAAGTTTTTTAAAAAGGGGGGAAGGTAACCCCCCCCCCCCTTTTTTTTTTTTTTTGGGGGGGCCCCCCCAAAATTGGGGTTTAAAGGGGCAATAAAAGGGGGGGGTTTTTTTTTTTTTTCCCCCGTTTTGGGGGGGTTTTTTTTTTTAAAAAAAAATTTAAAAACTTGGTTTAAAACCAAAATTTCCCCCCCCCCCGGGGGGGGGTTTTTTTCCAAAATTTTTCTTGTTTTTTTTTTTTAAAAAAAAAAAAACAAAAAAAAAATTTCACCCCTTTTTTTTTTAAACAACCCCTTTTTTTTTTTAATTTTTTTTTTAAAATTTTTCCCCCCGCCCCTTTTTTTGGGGGCCCCCCCCCCCTTTTTTTTTTGGGGTGGGGGTTTTTCCCCCGGGGGGGGGTTTTTTTTAAAAAAATTTTTTTTTAATTTTTTTTTTTTTTTTTTTTTTTTCCCCCCCGTTTTTTTTGGGGTTTGGAAAGGGGGGGCCAAAAAAAAATTTTTTTTAAAACCCCCCCTTTTTTTTTTAAAACAAAAAAAAAAAAAAAAAATTTTAAAAAAAAAAAACCCCCAAAACCCAAAAAATCGGTTTTTTAAAAAAAAAAATTTTTTTAAAAAAAAAGGGGGGTTTTTTTCCAAAAAAAAAAAAAAATTTTAAAAAAATTTTTTTAAAAAAAATTTTTTTTTTGGGGGTTTTTTCATTCCCTTTTTTTTTTTTTTTCCCCCCCTTTTTTTTTCCCTTTTTTGCCAATCCTTTTAAAACCTTTTTATTTTTAAAAAATTTTTCTTTTTTTTTTTTTTTTTTAAAAAAAATTTTTTTTTTTTTTTTTCTTTTTAAAAAAACCCCTTTTTTTCCCCCCCCTTTTCGGGCCCCCCCCCAAAGGTTTTTTTTTAAAAAAGGGTTACCCTGGGAAAAAACAAAAAAATTTTTGGAAAATTGGCCCCCCCTTTAAAAAAACCCCCCCCCAAAAAAAAAAAAAGGGGAAAAGGGGGGTGGGGGGGGGGGGGGGGGCCCGGTTTTTTTTTTCCCCCCCCTTTTTTTGGGGGGGGGGGTTTTTTTTAAATTTTAAAAGGGGGGGAAAAGGGGGGAAAAAAAAGGGGGGAAAAAAGGGAAAAAAAAAAAAACCCCAAAGGAAAAGGAAAAAAAAAAAAGGGGGAAAGGAAAAAAATTTTTTTTTTTCCCCCCCTTTTTTTTTTCCCCCCAGGGGGGTTTTTTTGGTTTTCCCCCCCGGGGGGGGAAAACCCGGTTTGGGAAAAGGGGGAAAAAAAAAAAAACCCCCCTTTTTCCCAAAGGGGTTTTTTAAAAAAAACCCCCCCCCCAAAAAATTTGGGGGGGGGGGGGGGGGGGGGAAAAATTTTTTTTGTTTTTTCCCCCTTTTTTTGGGTTGGAAAAACCCCCCCCCCTTTTTAATTTTTTTGGGGGGGGGGGGGAAAAAAAAAAGGAAAAAAAAAAAAAGGGGGAAAAAAAAGGGGGGAAAACGTTTTAAAGGGGGGGTTGGGGGGGGAAAAAAAGGGGGGTTTTTTTTTGGGGTTAAAATTTTTTTAACCCCCCCCGGGGGTTTTTTTTTTTAAAAAAGGGGGTTTTGGGCTTTTTTTTTGGTTTTTCCCTTTAAAAGGGGCCCTTTAAAACCCCTTAAAAATTTAAATTTTTAAGGCCTTTAAGGCCCTTTTTTTTTTTTTTTAAAAAATCCTTTTAAAAAAAATTTTTTCCCCCAAAAATTTACCCCCCGGGGGGAAAAATTTAAAAAAAGGTTTTTATTTTTTTTTTTTCCCGCCCAAAAACCTGGGGTTTGGGGGGGGTTTTTTGGGTTTTTTTTTTTAATTTTTTTTTTTTGGGGGGTTTTTTTTTCCCCCCTTTTTTGGGGTTTTTTTTTCCCCAAAAAAAATTTTTTTTTTTTTTTTTTTCCCCTTTTTTTTTTTAAACCCAAAATCCAGGTTTTTTTTTTTTTTTAAATTTTTCCCCCTTTTTGGGTTTCCCATTTTCCCTTTTTATTTCCCCCAAAAAAAAAATTAAGGGGAAAATTTTTTTTTGGGGGGGCCCCCCCCCCTTTTTTAAAAAAAGGAAAATTTTTAAAAAAAAAATTTTTTTTTTTCCCCCCCCCCCGGGTTTTTTTTTTGGGGCCCCTTTTTTAATTTTTTTTTTTTTAAAAATTTTTAAAAAAAAAAAAATTTTTTATAAAAAAAAAAAAAATTTTTTTTTATTTTAAAATATATAAAAAATATATTTTTTTAAGGGGAAAGAAAATTTTTAAAAACCCCCAAAAACAAAATTTTTTAATTTTTTTTTGGGGGTTTTTTTTTTTTTTTTGGGGGTGTTTTTTTTGGGGGGGGGGGTTTTTTTTTTTTTTTTTTGGGGGGGTTTTTTTTTGGGGGGTTTTTTTTTTTGTTTTTTTTTTTTGGGGGGTTTTTTTTTTTTTTTTTGGGGGGTTTTTGCCCCCGGGTTTCCCCCCAAAATTTTTTTTTGTAAGGTTTAAACCCCCCCCCCTTTTTTTTCCCCTTTTCCCCCCTTTTTTTTCCCCCAAAAAAATTTTTTTTTTTTTGGGGTTTTTTTTTTAAAAAAAAAAAAATTTTTTTTTTAAAACCCTTTTTTTAAATTTTTTTTTTTCCCCCTTTAAACCCCTTTTTTTTTTAAAAAAAGAAATTTAATTTTTTTAAATTTTAAAAAAAAGGGGGGTTTTTTTCTTTTCTTTTTTTTAAAAAATTTTTTTTTTTTTTTGGGGAATTTTTTTCCCCCCCCGGGGTTTTTTGGGGGGGAAAAGGGGCCCCCCCGGGGGGGGTTTTTTTTTTGGTTTTCCCCCCCCCTTTTTTCCCCCGGGGGGGGGCCCCTTTTTTGGGTTTGAAATTAAAATTTTTCCATTGCACACCAAGTTTAGTTGCTGGAACTGCCGGATATTGAATTTATATTTTATATATATATATATATATATATATATATATATATATATATATATATATATATATATTATATATATATATATATATAATATATATATTAGAGGCGACAGCAGACACTTTTTACTTTGATCCATAAACGACACCAAACGATGAATGTGTTTACGGGATCGTGTGTGTGTGTGTGTGGTGTTGTGTGTGTGTGTGTGGTGTGTGTGTGTGTGTGTGTGTTGTGTGTGTGTGTTGTGTGTGTGTGTGTGTGTGTGTGTGTGTGTGTGTGTGTGTGTGTGTGTGTGTGTGTCTGCTCATCGTTTTTTTTTATGTAAACTGTCTTTTAGAAATATTGCAATTTTAATGTGTCAGAATTACTCAACTATTGGAGAAAGGTCTTGCGAAGCTCCCAGCAGCTGATATCAAACTGTCGACAAATTTCTTTATTAACTGATGATTTGTCCACCTTGACTGGTTTGTCTCCGCATCATTTATTCACCTACGTTTGTGTGCTTTGATGTGCATTTAAAAACCGATCAAAAGATCAATACTTGTTTCTGTAAGGGTTGATATATTATCTTACGTACTTAAACGTGCATATTCATGCTTATACTTCACACTGCACTGAGTATACTTTGAGACGTCTTCCATTCCAACTGTTACCCTCACTTTCAAATTTGCCAAATCATCAAGCATAGGCTGAGATATGTTCTTTTATTGTGTTCATTAATCATTTATTTATGACATTTTCTACGTTTCACGTTCTTTTTCCCTTTACCTTTTTTCTGCTCTTCGCTGGACAACTTTGGGAGTCGTGTGAATTGTGATGGTCTCTCCTGCTGTGGTGTTCTATGCTAGATACCATGGACGGACTGCCTTTGGGAGTCGTGTGAATTGTGATGGTCTCTCCCTGCTGTGGTGTTCCCATGCTAGATACCATGGACGGACTGGGCCCTTTGGAGTCGTGTGAATTGTGATGGTCTCTCCCTGGTGTTGGTGTTCTATGCTAGATACCATGGACGGACTGCCTTTGGGAGTCGTGTAGAATTGTGATGTTCCCTCCCTGGTGTGGTATTCTATGCTAGATACCATGGACGGACTGCCACACACGCAACCAGCAGTGTCTGCTGAGGAGACGATAGTCTACTCCGGACGGGCAAGAACACACGGTTCTTTTCACAACATAGAACTCAACGGTTCCTATGTGCTATACGTGAACGGTGTACTATACACAATTTAATATCATCTTTTTTTCTCTTTGTGTCTTTGCCTCTACCCAGCACCTACTCCTTTTCAAATCCTTCTTAAGTCATTTTCATTATGACTGAGAACGTATTTAACTGTAAGCCAACTTCTTTCATTGATCTTTATCTCTCATTTGATTTGTCCTGTCTTAAAATCACCAAATAGATATTCCGCATCTTCATTTGGCGACGTAATATTTCGACATCTCCCCCCCCCCCCCCCCCCCCCCCCCCCCCTCACCATCCCCCGTGACTCATTCTGCTTTAAGTTATCAATTTATGAAACTTAACATCTCCATTTTAACTTTTGTAATTGTGGATATCACACGACTTACCTGACTTTGACAGTGTTCACACAGATTTCATTGATCAATGAGTGACATGGAAAGTGCAATTACTGCTGGTCTGTTTGTGGCGAGGATGTACCTTCCATGGACTGATCAGATTTTTTTGCGTTGTTTATTCTTTTTGTTTATTTCCTTGTTCCCTTTCAGAGCCCTATCCACTTGTTTAGGTTTCTCACAAGAGCGAGTAATTCAAATTAACTCATATGGTGTTTTAAGTTACTGCCATAAATGTCTTTGTTGGTGGTGGTGGAAATGACAATGATGATGATGGTAGTGGTAACAATGAGGATGTTGGGCTGGGTCATGATGATGAGGGCTATGACAGACTAACAGTGACGCTGCTGACAGGTGAGTGCGATCCGTTCACCCCCACCACCTCATCATCATTACATGGGAGGAGATCATGTAAAAATAAATGTAATTCTAATAGAATGCAGCGCTAAAGTTAAGTTTTGTGTTTTCATTCTGCCGAAAATGTTCACATTTTTGCTACTCTTACTTTGATCATATTGTTTGCATGCTGATTTTCGCGAAATCCTAGAGACAATGCTGTTTGTGAGCTTAAAGTTGAAGAGATGTGCCGGCAATAACAGAATGCATGTTAGTATATGTACAGTACTTGTATGTGTAGGTGTGTATGTGTGCGATGTATGCATATAGCGCGCGGGCGCGTGAGGGCGGGGGGGGGTGGGGGGAGGGGGATCTATATGAGCGCCAGTGGGTGTGTTATCTTT
>CM031602.1:88933117-88938117 GCA_018398815.1 Conus ventricosus | reverse complement strand
ACCAGAGCTCTGATTAAGCATGCCTCCAAGAACGAAACTGACAACAGTGGATCGAGGACGGGCGCTGGGATGGCTGCAGGACGGCGTTTCCGGCAGAGAAGTTTCCAGACGGCTAGGAGTTAGCCACTCTGTTATTCAGCGGCTCCACCAACGCTTCCAGACTACCGGAAGTACTGATGAGCGACCTCGGTCTGGGCGGCCAAGATGTACAGATCGAAGAGACGATCGCTACCTCCAGGTCTTGGCTCTACGTCACCGAACCATCACCCGCAGGACGTTGATAGGCAACCTCATGGCCGCTACCAACGTCACCATAAGTCGCATGACGGTGACCCGTCGTCTGCGTGAGGTGCGCCTGCACTCAAGGAGAACTGTCGTCCGTGTGCCCCTCACACCACGTCATCGCCGGGCCAGGATGGCATTCTGCCAAAATCATCGACGTTGGAACAGACAGCAGTGGGGCAGGGTACTCTTTACAGACGAGTCCCGGTTTACTCTGTCTTCCTGTGATGACAGCATACGCGCTTGGAGACGTCCAGGTGAACGTTTCATCGACGCCTGTGTCCAGGAACATGACAGGTACGGAGGCGGTTCAGTTATGGTGTGGGCTGGCTTCCATCTGCACGGGAGGACCCCACTGTACCGTATTAGAGGCAATCTTACCGGCGTACGGTACAGGGATGAAATCGTGACGCCTCTGATCCTCCCTACACTGCAAGCCATGGGTGCCGGCGCTATACTCCAAGACGATAACGCGACCCCTCATCGCGCTAGGGTGGTCCAAGATGTTCTGCAGCGTCAGCAGATTGTGAGGATGAACTGGCCAGCCCGATCACCCGACTTGGCGCCCATAGAACACCTCTGGGATATCCTTGGGCGCCGGGTGAGGGACAATCACCCCCCCACCTGCTGATGTCGACCAGCTCTTCCGGTTCCTGCAGCAGGAGTGGATGGCAATCTCTCAACAGATGCTCCAGAACCACGTGAACTCAATGCGCTCACGGATCGGTGAATGCCTTGCAGCCCAGGCTGGGCACACCCGTTACTGAACTTGACCAAACTGAAAGAACTTTCTTGCAACTTTTCAAAAGTGGGGTGGGTAATTCCGACGTTTGCTGCGCGAAGGAAATTTCTTTGTTAGTGATTTTGTTTACATGAATCGAAAGGTTCCATGTCGTATTAATACATTTCAAGAGTTGAAGGTGTTGCTTTGATTTTTGGGGTTATGAGAGATGATTCTTCTTCTGGCCCTTAACTTTAGTTCGGCAGTATATATGTGTGTGTATATATGTGTGTATATATATGTATATATGTATGTGTATATATATATATATATATATATATATATTATGCATGTGTGTATATATATATATATATATATATATATATATATATATGTATGTATGTTGCTCCCCGTCCGGTTGAGCATTTTTTTAAATCTCTGCTGGTATTTACTACCATTGTCTATAATATATATTATATAATTATATATATATATATATATATATATATATATAGAAACACCCGAAGGTGCTGGGGAGGACCCAGAGAAGTACTGTCTTCGCCTGCCTTTAGAGCAGTCCTGTACCACCCTTGGAGGCCTGCGCTGTGTTGACGATGGGTAAGGCACGCACAGGACACTTCATTAAGAAATCAAGGCACATAATGCTCCTGAAAAAAGAGGTAAATTAGACTACAGGATGCAGCTCATAACAGCCTTAAAGTAGCATCCCCATGGGTGTGTACCAGCCCGTTATTTCATGGCTGCAGAGCCCACCGGCGAAAAACCCACCCTCCAGCTGCCGAGCACACCCACAGACCCAACCCCCTGCCCCGGACAGATGAAAGACAGAGCCACTCCAGACACAGCCAAGCTTTCGCCATACGGTCGAATGTGCCTCAAGAGAGAATCCAAAGTTGTAGTCTTTCCCAATGTCAACAGGACTTTCCCTGTGGTCAGTGGGTCTTTCCTCACCGTCACGGACCTTCCTCCAGGGTCAGCCTAGTTAAGGCAAAGAAGAAAAAGAAACACCCGAAGGTTGCTGGGGAGGACCCAGAGAAGCACTGTCTTCGCCTGCTTTAGAGCAGTCCTGTACCACCCTTGGAGGCTGCGCTGTGTTGACGATGGGTACAGGCACGCAAAGGACACTCCATTAAGATATCAAGGTACATAACTGCTCCTGAAACAGAGGTAAATTAGACTACAGGATGCAGCTATAACAGCCTTAAAGTAGCATCCCCATGGGTGTACCAGCCCGTATTCATGACTGCAGAGCCCACCGGCGAAAAACACCACCCTCCAGCTGCCGAGCACACCCGCAGACCCAACCACCCTGCCCACGGACATATGAAGACAGTGCCACTCCAGACACAGCCAAGCTTTCGCCATACGGTGTTATAAGCCTCAAGAGAGAATCCAAAGTTGTAGTCTTTCCCACTGTCAACAGGACGTTCCCTGTGGTCAGTGGGTCTTTCCTCACCGTCACTGGACCTTTCTCCAGGGTCAGCCTAGTTAAGGCAAAGAAAGAAAAAGAAACACCCGAAGGTGCTGGGGAGGACCCCGAGAAGCACTGTCTTCGCCCGCCTTTAGAGCAGTCCTGTACCACCTTGGAGGCCTGCGCTGTGTTGACGATGGGTACAGGCACGCGAAAGGACACTCCATTAAGATATCAAGGGACATAACTGCCCTGAACAGAGGTAAATTAGACTACAGGATGCAGCTCATAACAGCCTTAAAGTAGCATCCCCATGGGTGTACCAGCCCGTATTTCATGACTGCAGAGCCCACCGGCGAAAAACACCACCCTCCAGCTGCCGAGCACACCCCAGACCCAACCACCCTGCCACGGACAATGAAGACAGTGCCCCTCCAGACACAGCCAAGCTTTCGCCATACGGCTTATAGTCCCTCAAGAGAGAATCCAAAGTTGTAGTCTTTCCACTGTCAACAGGATTCCCTGTGGTCAGTGGGTCTTTCCTCACCGTCACTGGACCTTTCTCCAGGTCAGCCTGTTAAGGCAAAGAAGAAAAAGAAACACCCGAAGGTGCTGGGGAGGACCCAGAGAAGCACTGTCTTCGCCTGCCTTTAGAGCAGTCCTGTACCACCCTTGGAGGCCTGCGCTGTGTTGACGATGGGTACAGGCACGCAAAGGACACCCCATTAAGATATCAAGGGACATAACTGCTCCTGAACAGAGGTAAATTAGGACTACGGATGCAGCTCATAACAGCCTAAAGTAGCATCCCCATGGGTGTACCAGCCGTATTTCATGACTGCAGAGCCCCGGCGAAAAACACCACCCTCCAGCTGCCGGCACACCCCACAGACCCAACCACCCCTGCCCACGGACAGATGAAGACAGTGCCACACCAGAAAACAGCCAAGCTTTCGCCTTTACGGTTTTATGTGCCTCAAGAAGGAATACCTCTGCTCTGCTGGACTTTTTTTTTCAGTCAGAGAATAATCTTCATTTGTTGGATACTTTTGGAATTTTTAAATTGTGTCCACTGGATCGTATCATGTTCAATATAAATATATTTGTGTGTGTATTGTATGTATATGTGTGTGTGTATATATATGTGTATATGTATTATATGTATGTGTATGAAATATATATATGCATGTGTTTTATATTTATGTAGTATATGTGTATGTATGTATGTAGTATATAAAAATATATATATATATATTTTTTATATATTATATATATTATATATATATATATATTTATTTTTATGTATGTAGTATGTGTGTGTGTTTTGTGTGTGTGTGTGTTGTGTGTGTGTTGGTGTGTGTGTGTGTGTGTTTTGTGTATGTATATATGCGTATATATGTATGTGTATGTATGTATGTGTATGTTGTATATAGGGGTTTATGTTATATAATATTTGGAAAACCCATTCTTGGTTTTTCAAAATCTGAATTTTATTTATGAGTATGTACGGGTCACACTTGGGTGGTGTGTGTGTGTGGTGTGTGTGTGTGTGTGTGTGTGTGTGTGTGTGTGGTGGGGTTTGTGTGTGTGTGTGTGTGTAAAAATTGGTACAGTCATCCTTCTAGCGCCCCTTTCCCCCTCCCCCTTTTTTTTCTCACCATGGTTGGAGTTTTTTCAGACAGAGCATAAGTTTGGTTTGACGAAATCTGTTGGCATGGTATTTATTGTATCCACTGTATTCATATCATGTACCCTTACATAAACTTGTTGCTATCAGAGAACTATCAGAGAACTATCAGATTTACCTTTGTTGGTTATGTACACCAGAACGGTTATAAGCGTTAATGTTAACATTGATGTGATTACTTCTATTGCTGATATTAATATTGATGTTGGTGTATGGTAGTGACGGTAGTAAAGTGATTCCTTTGGTTACATTTTGAATTGTTATGCTTTGTGACTTATGATGTCCTTTTGAAAACATCAGTGATGTAGTGAGTTGTTCAGTTTCAACATGTTGACAGGTGGGGGGTGGGGTGGGGGTGGGGGGGTTGCTTTGTTGAAGACTAAGGGATGTGGTTGATATTGAAGGATTTTGTGGAGCATATCTTGTACATAACAATTATGCGTCAATTGTCTTGTCGATACACATATGCAATGCCAAAAATGACTGTTCATGTATAGAGAGGGTAAATGCAACTGATCTTTTTCGTTTTTTCCACTTTATTTGCTTATTTGTTTGGCTATGTTTTGGCAAAACTTTTATTGAATGGACATAACCATCTTCCAAGGGAAAATACTGTTATAAAAGATGTACTATATAATATCAAAATGGTGTCAGATTTGTTTTCCCTTTTACCTTATGTCTGTCCAGCAGTCTGTTTGCCTATCTGTCTGTATGTCTATTTGTCTATCTGTCTCTATTTTCCCCTTTCTTTGTTTTCTCCCTCCCTCCCACCTCTCTTTACTCCTCCTTTCCTCGCTCTCTCTCTCGCTCTTTCTCTCTCTCTTCTCTCTCTCTCTCTCTCTCTCTCTCTCTCTCTCTCTCTCTCTTTGTTTTTTTTC
>CM031602.1:88788117-88930617 GCA_018398815.1 Conus ventricosus | reverse complement strand
TCTTTTTAACCACTTATGAATTAAATTTTGATCTGTCTTGATGTATTACGATTATTTGATAAATGATTACAGTAGATTGATTTTTTTTGCGTAATCTCTGCAATTTAGGACATTTGGTTCCTAAGTTTTTGAGTCTGAAATACTTACATGATATTAGGCCTACCCCTCGCGGCGGTCAAGGAAATATATTTTTTGTTACATTTTTGGTGTTTGTTTGTTATTGTTGTTGTTGATGGTGATGATGATGATTTTTTTTTTCTTTTTGATGTTCTTCTTATCAAATCGTTGTATGTATGTTTGTTCGTCAAGGGCTACTGTAAGTCTTTTCTTTTCGGAATGGGTTAAACAGGCATATCTATGCCATCTGTTGTATGTGAGGTTCATGACCTCTTTTGGCGTGATTTGTTTCACAGATAGAAATGGTACATTGTCGTTTTACTGATATTGTGTTAAAAAAAATGGATAGTAGCATGTCTATTTTGTCAGTTACTGCCAGGGCCTCAATAATAAAAGAAAAGACGTGATGTTTTTCCCTTATTGAGATGTAAAAAATACTCTGTGTACTTTTTACAAGATACTCATTTTGAAAAAAAAAGATGGGAAAAATATATCTTATTGAATGGGGCTACAAGGCTTTGTTTTTCGAGTTATTCTTCAAATGCGAGAGGAGTCGCCCAATTTTGTTCAACAATAACTTTGAATTTAAGGTTAAAAAGTTATCAACCGACGAGTTTGGAAAATTTTATCTTAATTACTGTTGAGACACATAAGAATTAACTTCATGTTTGTTATATATTATGGACCCATATAGATGACCCAGAATTCTACAACCCCGTCGAAACAAAAGATTGTTGGACTTGGTTTAGAAAATGTTATAATAGGCGGGATTTTAATCTGGTCTTAGACCGGCTAGAGTTTATCACAATATAAACACACAAATAATCCTCAGGCAAAACAGCTGTTTAAAAAAATGATCGAAAAATTTTGACCTGAATGATGTTTGGAGGGAACTAACCCAGAGTGTCGCCGTTTACATGGAGAAGGCTAATCCATTTCAAAAAGGCCAGGTTGGATTTCGTTTTTTTTATCAGACACAG
The DNA here is from genome assembly GCA_018398815.1 of Conus ventricosus. Taxonomy (NCBI): domain Eukaryota; kingdom Metazoa; phylum Mollusca; class Gastropoda; order Neogastropoda; family Conidae; genus Conus; species Conus ventricosus. Next base: position 88,929,520 of record CM031602.1, on the reverse strand, counting down.
TCGTTTTTCCCATACTGATGATGTAGATATTGAGTCTGGTTATAGAACGGATCACTTTTTGCTGTATTGTTGAAACTAAAAATTTTAAAGAAGACTTAAAACGCAATACTTTTTGGAAGCTTAATCGTCTCTTTTGAAGTAAGACATATTTAGATGAAATAAATACTGTAATTGAAAATGTGAAGAGAATACTCGATAAATAAAACAGATAATGTTTAAAACATGAGAAAAAGTACAATTCTCAATCGCAGATGATTATTTCTTGATTTCCCGCTAATGAAAATAAGATCGAAACAATTTCATAGCTACTGCAAAGAAAAAGACAGACTAATGAAGAAGAAAAACAGAAAAGAGCAAGTTATCAGGACTTTAGAAAAAAAAAGAGAGGAAAAGTGAAAATGATATCGAAATCATTAATGAGAAGAAAGAGCAACTAAAGGAAATCAGAACAAAACGAATAGAAGGGTTTTATTAAAATCACGGGCTAATGGATAGCAGAGGGAGAAAAAGTTAGTAGTTTTTTTTTGCAATCTTGAGAAAAGACACTACATTAGTAAAACATTCCAGACTAATTGATAACAAAATAATGTTTTACAAACAAATGACATACTTAAAGAAGTGCACCCAATTTTTATAAATCATTATACCCCTGATAACGCTGCGGAAAAATTGAGACATAGATGATTAGTTGAGGACATCCCCAGTTTTAATGAAAAAACAGAAGCAGCTGAATTAGAAGGTCTTATTACATTAGAAGAAGCTGCACATGTTTAAAGACAATGAAAAATAATAAAGCCCTGTTTCTGATGGCTTTACTGTTGAATTTTTCAAAATATTTTGGAAACAGATAGGTGTTTTTTTTGTCAGAGCAATTAAAAAGCAAGTTTTAAAAAGGAGAACTGTCATGTGTACAAAGAGAGGGAATCATTACATGTTTCCAAGGGTGATAACCTAGGCAGTATATTAAAAACTGGAGACCCATTTCTCTGTTGAATGTAGTCTACAAGATAGGGTCTTCTTGCATTGAAAATAGAATAAAAAGTGTGTTGCCGAAAACTAATGAAGATCAAACTGGATTTATTAGAAATAGAACATCGGGGGACAATATAAGACTGTATTTGACACTATTTCGTAAATTTTGACGAGAATAATATGCCCGGGTTGTTGTTGAATATAGATTTGAAAAAGCCTTTGATTCGATTTCTTGGGAATTCATGTCTTTAAAATCCTTAAAGCGTTTGGCTTCCCCAAAAAAAATCTGTAGATGGATAAACATTTTCTATAAAAATATTAAGTCTTGCGTTATTGTTAACGGAAGGTTTCAGATTGGTTCAATATTAAAAAAAGGCTGTCGCCAAGGAGACCCAATTTCTCCTTATTTATTTGTGATTTGTGTTGGAAATATTAGCCAACATGATTAGGGAAAACCAAGATATTCGGGGAATTAGAATAAACGAAACTGAATATAAGTTGTCTCAGTATGCCGATGACACAGAGTTTACTTGCAGGGGAATGAAAATCGTTTGAAACTTGTATTGACGTCTTTTTAGATTTGACAGCGTCTCGGGTCTTCATTTTGAATCTGAGTAAACGAGCGCAGTTTGGTTAGGAGCTTAATAAAATAGTGAAAATCGCTATATTGGCATTTGAACATTGTTTCGAACCCAAAAAAATTTTCGAATTCTGGGGATATGGTTCACAAATGACTTGAAAGATTGCGTAGAAATGAACTATTAGAAAAGTAGCAGATGTAATCATTTGTTAGAATATGGGTAAAACGCCAGATTACACCTTTTTTAGTAGAATAGCTATTTTGAAATCCATCATCCTTTCAAAACTGATTCATTTATGGCTGCTTTTACCAAATCCGCCAGATGTTTTTTTTCAAACATGTCAGAAATATGCAAATAAATTTGTATGGAATAAAAAAACCAGCAAAAATTAGTATTAAAAAAACAGCTTATAAAATTGTCCGACCGACCCCTGGAGGTCTGCCCTGACAGGATCGGTCTAGGTGGGAGTGAAGGGGGTGGACTGACCTCACACGTCCGCAAGAGACCACACAATAAAGATTACGATACAACACCCCCTTTATCACACCAGCCAAATAAACATTCCCAAACCACCGCACCATGCACGATCACAATAAAGCACTCCAACGCAAACAACATGCACAATCACGATCAAGCACTCCCAAAGCACACAACATGCACAATCACGATCAAGCACTCCAACGCACACAACATGCACAATCGCAAATCAAGCACTCCCACCCACAACATGCACGATTATAAATAAAAAATTCCCATACGACGTACACAATCACAATTACAGCATTCCAGCAATTGACATATACAAATTATAAAGGAATATTTCCAGTATCAGGGCCTTTCTCACCCCGGAGTGCGTCCACATCCCTGCCCCTGTCAAGTCCGCAGGGAGCACCCTTCGCACTAGGTTTCGCTCCCCCCCCCCAAGCCGGGGTCGATGTTACTGGAGGTCCTGGACGGGGGCCACCCGGCCCAGTCGAGACGGGGGGCTCCCCTAGCGTCCGGGGGGTCCCACCAAGGCGTGGCCGACCACGCCCGTGGCACCACTCGTCCTGGTCTCAGCCGAAGTGGCCTCGACCAGCACGTGGACCATCCGTTCGTGCCCGGGGGAAACCCCCCGGGAGGAGGGAGGGGACTAGTGGGGGGAAAGAGGGAGAGGAGAAAAAGAAAAGGGAAAGGGGGAAGGAAAAAGGGTACGGGAAACCCCTGCGTCATACCTTTTGACATTGCTGTCAAGTTTATCACCACTCGCATGTGGGCGAGGGGAAGGTTTTAAAAACGCAACAGTAACCCATTGAATAAAGTTTCTCACACGTGCAGGTAAAAGCTCATTAAATCAACGGTTATAAAACAAATAAAATTATTTTCCCCCTTTCTCTCACTCAGCTTAACTTTTCCTTCCTAGGAAAAAAAACAACAAGCGCCCATCGCTTAATAACTGCCACCACATTTGAAAATATATTAAAGGGCAAAATTTGTCACTTTTATAAACACATTTAAAATAACCAAATCTCCAACCACGTTTCCCGAACGAAAAATCATGCGTACGCACGCTCGTGAACATAAAACTCGTTTCCTTGCACACACAAACAGAGGGTGGCCAAAGGGATAAAAGCCGGCGAATGTGACAGGGCGGACGAGCGAGACCAAGAAAGTTAACCCTAAATTCCCCGGGTTTCTCCCCCTTCCCCACCGATCCGCATCACCAGATACAAAAAACAGGAGAAAAAATTTTGGAAATAATTTAGAAGGGCCCAGGTTAAAGATTGAATTAACCAGAAAAAAAGGCTCACACAATATTCCTTTCAATTTTCGAAAAACAAAAAAAAAATTGCGCAAAAGTGAAGATAACCCGGCTAAAAAAAAACAAATAAACAAACAGACCACGAAATGATGTTCCCCCTTTTCCGTGGGTGCCCCCCGAAGAGGGGGGTCAAGGACTTCTCTACCCCTGCCACGAGGGACAAGGCGAAGATGGGGAAACAAGAAATGTGCCCCTCTCTCGGCCGACGCAGGAATTGAAAGTACTGAGTACTCTGCGATAAGGTAAAGAACCGGGGACTGGAGCAGGCGCCCCCAGAGAATCTTCCGCTCGAGTGAAGAGCTAACCTCCCTCAGCAATGGCCCCAAAATCCCATGCGCTCCAGGGGCTACTTCAAACTAAAAAAACGAAGAAGGGTGCGACAGGAAAAAACAGGCAGAGGCCGATAGACAAAAATTTCGAGAGAAAGGTAGGGGCCCCCGGAACTTGAGGTGAATACACGGGCGGGGGAATTTAGAGAGAGAGAGAGAGAAACAAACCGAATTTGAGCTGAACTATACCAGGTGCAACTGCCCCACAAGCCACCCAAAGGGACGGTACACGACAACAGCAACGACAATAAACAAACAAAAAATTCCCCACCCTAGGGGGGTCGAACTCGAAAGGCCTCGTGCAACTCGTGACAAACCCCCTTCTAAAAGTCTGTTTTTGAGATACAGTCCCTTTAAACCTTGTCGCATGTGCAACTTAAAACAATGGGACGAACCCAACCTCTGTGACGACAAGTACGATGAATCCAATACAAAAATTCCACTAAATACACGGGAAATACATAATCTAAAAATTTATCAAAAAAACTAAAAAACCTTCCAACCATGAAGGTAAAACCCAAACCCTTGGTGTTCCTACCGTTAACCTCACAAAAAGTGAAAAACGGACTCACCTGTACAAAACCCAAAAAAGGGATTAACCCTGGTTGAGGGGATTTGCCCTCTGACTGATTTCCAATATGCTAAACGGAGCTGGGCTAAGTATCGCACCCGTATTCAGGAACCCTTATATGACGGAAAGTGAACGCATGACTCTGCAGTTCCCAGCCAACTCATGAGTCGCGACTGACGGGGCCGGTCGGCCCAGGCACTGGAGAGGTGAGATCACTTCCATAAAAAACTTCCGGCCGTCTTTTTTCTTGGGGCCCCCCCCAGTGGCGCCAAAATCTGACTGAGAGATTCCGAAACAGTAGGGGCATCGATAGTCCAAAGGGGGCCCGCCTCTGGGTATCGACTCGCAGTTTCCCTCCCAAACCCCCAATGTAGCGGTGACCGCGCCCGGAGGAGGACATGGGTCCCCCCAGGTCGACCCCAACCTTGCTAAAGGGTCCCCCCCGTGGCACTGCCCTGGGGAACACGTTTTCAAGGACCTTAGGGTTGTCGTTGGCAGACATCGCAACTGCGGCAGTACTCCCTAACTGTGGGGTTCATCCCTGGCCAAAAGAAGTCTTTGTCTTCCCGTCGAGAGTCCGCTTTGAGCCCTTTTGACTGCCATGGGGGAACGGGGGCTCCGGGGGACAGACCTCTCAGGTTTGGGGAACCCAGCGTTTGGGCCCCACGATCTGCCTGGGTAAAAACCTAAAAAGGCCCCCCTTGGGAGTTGAAGCTCCCCTTGGCGTGTGGGCAGACTGAGGGGACGATCCACAATTTTGTGTAGGCGTTGGACTTCCAATCCCGGGCCTAAAGACGGCCTGGTACAGGCCCCCCTGGCCAAAACCCCGTCAGAGATCGGCGGGGAGAAGGGGACGAAAAATTTCCTGTTCCTGCTTTTAGTTTTGGCGGTGGGGTGACCCCACACACCCCTGTCGGGCAGATCCGTGACCGGAGTGCGCCCGCCACAAAGGTCAGTTTCCCTATGAGAAGGGAAACATAGGTCCCCCACCGCAAGGGCCCCCATATTCCCCACAAAAGTAGGGGGTGGAGATGGGAAAATAAGTACAGAAGGACGGGGGGAGGTAAAACCAGCCTCCAACCCGCACACATCATAACTAGCGCCCAGCCCTTTAGGGGAAAAACCAAATTTTATCCACAAAGATCGTTGATGCCCGAATCCCTGAGGGTGTCGCCAAGGGAACCAAAAACAGAGAAAAAACCTGGGCACTCTAAACACCCGAAGTGGGAGGGAAACCCCACGTTTTACCCAGGCCGAGGACGTTGGAAAGGCCCCCCCCACGACACCGGGGCTTTAGGACAACCCTTCCTAACTGGCCGGACGCCACAAAAAAAAACACAGTCGGGGGGCGCTAAAAATCCCGTGAACTCCCTCCTTTTTCCCCCCCACTAGCAGTTGTCGGCCCCTTTTGCTCCCAAAACCCTGTGGAGGGTTCCTCTCCGTTGGGGCGATGCCATAACCCCTGGGGAGTTTCAGCAAACACCTCAGCTGTGTGAATCGCAGCCCGCAAATTGAGGTGCTGTCTCGCCTATCGGATCCTAATTGGGGACACAGTGTTGGTGAGCTGTTCAATGAGGATCAATCCCCCCCGTCCAATTGAAACTGAGCAGTACCCTGGGCGTCTTGCCAGCCTTCCCCAAACTGCACGAAGGTCTCATCATTTCTTTTTTCTTCATGGCCCTAAACTTCCCCCTTTTAGGTTTGGGTAAGGGAAAAAACGCTTACGCAGAGCCAACTGCATGCTGAAAGAGCGCCTTCATTTTAGAGTAGCCCCACCCCTTGCAGCACCAGATAATCCAGAAAAAGGTGCATCCTTTTTGCCCCTCAGAAATTGGTAGGAACAAAAACCCTTGTCGAAATGCTCAAAACATTAAATGTCCTCACTAGGTCTAATTGGAAGCTTAACTTTGGGCTTAACTCTATCACCTGCCTGGTGATTAAACCCCGGGTTTTCAGAAGCGGGAGGCCGCGAAAAGTTGTTCCATTCCCTTAGAGCCCCCTCCTGTCTATTCTTCCCCACGGGGCTTCCTGCCTGTCGCCCTTCCCTACGCCCTCCTCCTGGGCTGGCAGCCCCTTCTACGTGAGCAGCCCCTCTCTACGCTGAGCCCCCTGTCTAGCGCCTCCTCCCTCGCTGAGCCCCTGCTTAGCGCCCCCCCTACCGGCCCTGTTTTCAGCCCCCTCTTACGGAATACCTTTCCTTATGCTAATTTCCTGTTGTCGTCCCTCTCTACGCAGAGCCCCTGCCTGCAGGGCCCCCCTTAGTTGATCCACTCTTCCCCACGGAGCTTTCCTTTCCCCACGAAGAGCTTCTGCTAGCAACCCCTTCCCTACGAGGGCCTCTCCTCCCGTCGCTGTCGCCTAGAAAAATCAGGACGGAAAGGGATGTCCTGGGGGGGGTTCACCACTCCCGGGCCGGGAGGGGTGACCCTCTGACCTCCCTTGGGGCTGACTTTCCTTAAAGGAAAGTCTTTTGGGGGGCCCCCTTTCGAGGGGGAAACCCGGAGGGAGAAGGTTTCGGGCTCTGCGACCAACAGAAACCCACGTTGCTTCGCTTACTCTGACGCTTCCGAGCGGAAAAGCCAGTCGGGTCTCGACGGGGGAAACCCCCCGCGAAGAGGTAGTAAAAGTACTCACTGGGGGTATGCTTCGCACTGGAAAAGGTAAAATACCGTAGCGAATATGGTACAAAAATAGGGACTACTAAAATTTTGAACCCCCCTTCTTCGACGCCCGCGTCGCCAAAAACCAGCGCCGGACGTCGCCATGACAACAATACCACTTTTTTCCCCTAAGGGGAAAACAAATTCCCTGAGAAAAAAAAAAAAAAAAAAACAAAAAATTTTAGGGGGGGTGTGTATTGTTGTATTGTGTGTGTGCGTGTTGCGGACAAGTTCGGTGTCCCCCTCGGCAAACCGCGCTCACAGCCGAGCAAAAAGTCGGTGGGGACCCAAAAAAAAACAAAACAAAAAAAATGTCCCGGGTGCCCCCCCCTCTGCAACACCGCGCTTCAGCACAGCAACGTGCGGGGGGTGGGCCCGGAAAAAAAAAAAAAAACAAAAACCTAGCAACGGGCCCGGGAGAGGAAAAAAAAAAAAACAGGCCATAACCCCCCGTACTAAAAACCCCTAGAGAAAAAAAAAAAAAAGATTGGCAAATACAAAACAGGGAAAGGAAGACTGAGCGCAAAAGAAGGGGAAGCTTCGGCCCTCCGGGAGGTACCCGGAAGGGGTTGGACGCGGGATCCCCCCGGTCTCACCCCGACCCCCCCAGCACGCCCGGGTGTTCCTAGGCCCCCCAACAAGACTCCCCTTTCCCCTAGAGTCACCCAGCCAACCCCCCACGAACAAACCGACAAAAATGACTTTTAAAATAACAAAACAAAAAAATAAAATACTTGCGAAACGAGAGAGAGCAGCCAGAGCCCCCTTTACTCCCCGGGCGAGCCCCCACAATTGTCCGACCGACCCCTGGAGGTCTGCCCCGAAGGGGTTAGGGGGGGAGTGAAGGGTGATGACCTCACACGTCCGCAAAAGGGCCCACAAAAAAAATTCGATAAACACCCAATTATTACACCCCGCCAAATAAAAATTCCAACCAGCACCCTGCCGCCAATAAGCACTCCCAAAGCACAAACTGCACATCACGATCCCAAACACCCAAACCCACAACAGCACAATCACACAACACTCCAAGCACCAATGCCAATCGCAAAAAGATCCCACACCCCCAAACAGCACGTTTTAAATAAATATTTCACCCTAGACGTACACAATCACAATTACGATTTCCCGCAATTGGAAATACACAATTTTAAGGAATTTTTTAGTTCAGTCTTTCTCACACCCGGAGTGGTCCACATCCCTGCCCCTGTCAAGGCCCCGGGGACCCCGTCGCCTAGTGTCGAGCGGGTTTGGGTTTTCGCAGGGAGCGCCCCAAAGGGCACCCTCGATCCCAAGCGGGCAGTGAAGAGCGTGTCCCCCGGGGGGGGGGGGGGGGGGAGTACTGTTTCTGGGGTCCTGGAGGGGGTCCCGGCCCGGCCCGTCGAGACGGGGGGGCTCCCCCAGCAGTCACGGGCCCGACCAAGGGGTGGCCCCGACCCCGCGTTGGGCCCCTTCGTCCGTGGGTTTAGCCAGAAAACGTGGCCCCGACCAGCCGTGGCCCACCGTTCGTGCTCCCCGGGGAAGCCCCGGGGGAGGGGGGACTAGCTGGGGGAGAGTCGGGAGGAGGAAAAGAAGAAAAAGGGAAAGGGGGAAGGAAAAAGGGTATGGAACCCGCCGTCAGTCCGCTGCCTTGCTGTCAAGTCTTTTCGCCACTCCCTTTATGGGGGAGGGGGAATGTATTTAAAAACACACAGTACACCCTTGAATAAGTTTCTCACCCCATCAGGTAAAAGACTGCATTAAATCAAAAGGTTTTTAAAAAAATGAATTTCTTTACCCCTTTTCATCACGTTTCGTTTTCCCTTCCTTTGGAAATAAACAACACACGACCATCGCTTAATAACTGCCCCACATTTGCAAAAAGTAATTCAATGGCAAATTGTCACATTTTATAAACACATTTTAAAAAACACAAATCTCCCAACCCCGCATCCCAACGACAAATCATGCTTTTCCCCGTCGGGGAAAATAAAACTCGTTTCCTTGCCACACAAAAGACGGTGGCCGAAGGATAAAGTCCCGGGGAAGTGAAGGGGCGGACGGCGAGAAAGCAAAGTTTCCCAACCCCGTCACCGGTTTCCTCCCTTCCCACCGATACCGCATCACCCAAAAAAAAACAGGAGAAAGAATTTTGGGAAAAAAATTTTAAAAGGCCAGGTTAAAGATTTAATTTAAAAGAGAAAAAGGTCTCACAAAATTTTCCCCTTTTCAATTTCGAAAACAAAAAAATTGCGCAAAGTGGACTAAACCGGCTAACAAAAAAACAAATCAAACAAAGACCACGAAAATGATGCTTACCCGCTACCCGTGGGTGACCCGAAGAGGCGGGTCAAAGGACTCTCTCTACCTCTGTCCAGTCGAGAGGACAGAGGCGAAGATGCGGAACAGAAGAAATGATGTCCCTCTCCTACAGGCCGACTGCAGGAATTGAAAGTACTGACTGTACTCTCGACGATAAGGTAAAGAACCAGGACTGGAGCAGGCGCCCAGAGACATCTTCCGCTCGAGTGAAGAGCTAACCTCCCTCAGCAATGGCGGCCAACATGCCATGCTGCGTCACAGAGTGAGCAATACTTCAAACTAAAAGAAACGAAGCACGTGCGACAGGTAAAAAGACAGGCGAGAGGCCGATAGACAGAAAGTTCGAGAGAAAGGTACCGGCCACCGTGAACTTGCAGGATGAATAGCACGGGCGGTGGAATTGAGAGAGAGAGAGAGAGAAAGCAAACCGAAGTTGAGCTGAAACTATACCAAGGTGCAACTGCACCACAAGCCACCCTAAGGGACGGATACACGACAACAGCAACGACAATAAACAAACAAGTAATTCCGCCACCCTAGGTGGGTCGAACGTCGTAGGCCTCGTGACAAAACTCGTGACAAAAATGTACGGAATGGAGGTATTGGTCTTCCCTGAGTTAAAACCTACGTCGCATCTCTTAAATTATCCTGGATCCGTAGAACTGAACGATCAAACCATAAATGGAAACAATATTTAGTGAGTAATTTTCCTCAATGGCCTCTTATTAGTAAATATGGTCCAGAAATTGTCGCACAAAGTTTACAAAATATAACCCGTTCTGGGCAGACGTTTCTTGAAGCTTATATTACTTTTTTTTATTACAAATGCCAACCCAAAAATTCTGCTGAGCTACTAGCAGAACCTATGTCCTACAATAAACGTATTCAATTCGGGAAAAGGTACATTCTTTCTAAAATGCTCGCAAACAAAGGTATTTATTATATCGCACATTTTTTTTATGATAATGGTCAGTTTCATTCCACAGGAACTTCAAGGAAAAATATGATGTTAATATTGATTTCTTACTTTTGCAGGATATAAGATGGCAATAACTAATTATAAAGAAAGTTGACATTCCCATTGAAAACAATAAAGTAATAATTCTTCACTCTGTTATAAGATAATTGTTTGCCACCTGCAGAGGCTCAAAAACGTATTACGATGTATTGATTGATAACAAATTGAGAGCTCCATGCTGTGACAAATGGGACATGAAACTTTCACAGACCCATGACTGGGAATCGTGTTTCTTTAATATACATAAGATAATGGATGTGAAGCTTAAGTGGTTCAGCTGAGAATAATCCATAGATGCTTAGGAACAAATGTAATTTTGAAAGAGTGTTCAACAATGCAGCAGTAGAATACCAGGAGGCACTACAAACAAGTGGATACAATTACAAATTACAATACAAACCCGACAACAACACAAATAAAAGCAAGAAAAATAGGAAAAGAAAAATCATATGGTATAACCCCCCATACGACGGGAAACTCAAAAACAAAACATAGGGAAAGAATTCTTCAAAATCCTAACAACTTCATTTCCAAAGAACACAAACTGTCCAAAATATTTAACAAAAACACTGTCAAACTATCGTATCATGTATGCCCAACCTCAAAAACCTGATTGACGCATCCAACAAAATGAAAATCAACACAGCAAAGAAGAGTGAAGAAAGGAAATCTTGCATTGCACCAGAAAGGAGCAGTGCCCACTAAACAATAAATGTCTTCACAACAACATTGTATACCAGGCTACTGTAACATCAGAAAATAAAAAGAAAACATACATAGGGATCACTGAAAACCACTTCAAAACCAGATATGCAAACCACAAACAGTCATTTAATAAAGAAAAATATAAAAACCAACAGAACTGAGCAAATATATCTGGAAACTTAAAGACGCAAAAACAAGCTACAATTATATCCTGGAAAATCATAAAAAGAGCATCACCATACAGCAATGTTTCAAAAAGGTGCAACCTATGTTTAACTGAAAAAAGGTTAATAATATGCAAACCACACTTAGCAACTTTAAACACCAAACAGAAATAGTAAACAACTGCAGGCATAAATGGAAATCGTTGTTAGTGAACACACCCAAAGCAAAAACTGAAAGCCCCCCCAAAACACGTGCAGCCAACCCGCACGTGCAAACAACCGCAAACGGGAGCCCACACGCTATATAACATCGGCGGTGGGCAGGCCAAGGACATCCTGATGACAGCGCAACACGCTCGAAACAAATTTGTAGAGTTTTAACATTCCTTTTTTTAATATCATCAACAAATGTTGCTCCCCAAGGGTCGAGCACTTTTAAAGTCATTTTAGGCTTTTTAATTATATTCATCTATCTATATATATATATATATATATAATAATATAATATATATATATTATATATATATATATTATATATATATGTGTGTGTGTGTGTGTGTGTGTGTGTGTATGTGTGTGTGTGTGTGTGTGTTTGTGTGTGTGTGTGTGTGTGTGTGTGTGTGTGTGTGTGTGTGACAGAAACTACAAGAGAATGGGACGTACCCCCAGCAAACCTCTGATAAAAGTTGCACACACTTTTAGAAGCAATAAAGAAAGAACGTTTTCATGCCTGTTGGCTACCGCTGGGTGGACAGAGAAGGTTTCAAGCCGAAAAAGAACTTCCGATCCCACGAGAGGTTCGAACTCACGGCCGAGAGCTCTACAGGATAGCGCTCTAACCATTTGACCAGGGGCAAGTTTGCCTGAAGGGCCGACGGTCGGGGTACGAAGCATTTGTGGAGTCGGATTTCGTTTGGTTTGAAAATCCTTTGTGTCCACCCAGCAGTAACCGAGTACCTGATTCATTTCAGAGCAGGTTAAAGGCGGCGGAAGGAGAGGGATGCGCTCCGCATTCTATCACCCGTGCCTTAGACACGGTTCACAGTTGCCAGTTCACTGGCCCATGGGCTATGAGTGTAAGGAAATATTAACCCGTTTTCGTAAGTAATAAAACAGATGTTTGAATTAAGAATGCGCTGTAATTACAATAACACGCCTTTCCAAGAGACAGAAACCTGAGTTTGGCATGGAGAAACTGGCACAATGAAAGACCATGCAAAATAATGCTGCACAGTGCCGTGCACACAATGCTGGAGATCGAAATACATTTCAACTAATCACAAAATAAAGATATTCCATACGTCGCCTTTCTTTTATGTTTAAGTTTTTCTTTCGCGTGCCTCTGCGTCAGTCCAAGTAGCATCACTTGTCGACACATAGTTCCATACCTACAAACACACACACACACACACACACACACACACACACACACACACACACACACACACACACACACACACACACACACACACACACACACACACACACACCTCAACAACAATCACGTTGAATGTTTCCCAATATTTCGACCTCTTTGGTCTTCCTAAAGGGACATTAATGATTGAAAATATATATATAGACAGATAGATATAGATATATATGTTGATTCTCAAATGAAAAATAATGTGTGTGTGTGTGTGTGTGCGCGTGTGCGTGTGTGTGTGTGTGTGTGTGTGTGTCTGTGTGTGTGTGTATGTGTTTGTGTTGTGTCTGTCTGTCTGTCTGTCTCCTCTCTCTCTCTCTCTCTCTCTCTCTCTCTCTCTCTCTCTCTCATCTCTCTCTCTCTCTCTCTCTCTCGCTCTTTCTGTGTGTGTGTGTGTGTGTGTGTGTGTGTGTGTGTGTGTGTGTGTGTGTGTGCGTGTGTGTGTGTGTCTGTGTGTGTGTGTGTGTGTGTGCGTGCGTGCGTGCGTGCGTGCGTGCGTGCGTGCATGCGTGTGTGTGTGTGTGTGTGTGTGTGTGTGTGTGTGTGTGTGTGTGTGTGTGTGTGTGTGAGAGAGAGAGAGAGAGAGAGAGAGAGAGAGAGAGAGAGAGAGAGAGAGAGAGAGAGAGAGAGTAAGAGAGAAAGTATTTTATACTGAATGATTTATTAATGTTCACACTGCTAGTGTGACAGTGGGGCAGACTCAACTGATTTATCACACTGGCGTCAACAAAGTCATAAACAACTATTCCAGCACTGTGAGTGCATGCGTGCATGCGGTGAATCCAAAGGTCTAATGATTAAGCCACTAACAGTGTATTACATTTACGTTCAAATATGATTCAAAACCCACTTGAGGAAGAGAAACATGGAGGCAGTGTTTCGTGAATGTTATATGTATAACAGTGACTGCCTGCTAAACAAGGATGAATTTGAAAAACAGTAAAAGGACACTGGTTTAATAAGAATGCAGATATTCTGAATGATCTCTCAAAGGTATTTGAACCGGAGGCTGAGTTGCTGTCGGTTTGGAGAAAAACGCCAGACTGGGGATGGGGTAGGGTCAGGGGGGAATGATGCCATCGTTTACAGACACACTAGGACAGCAACTGAACCTACTACATACATGAACAATAATATTGGAAGAAAAGGAAGATAGATAAATAGATAGATTGATGGAGAGAGAGAGAGAGAGAGAGAGAGAGAGAGAGAGAGAGAGAGAGAGAGAGAGAGAGACAGACAGACAGACAGAGAGACAGAGAGAGAGAGAGAGAGAGAGAGAGAGAGAGAGAGAGATTGACTGATTGATAGGTAGATAGATATTAGAGAGAGAGAGAGAGAGAGAGAGAGAGAGAGAGAGAGAGAGAGAGAGAGAGAGAGAGAGAGAGATTTACAGAATGCGTGTTCCTCAGTTATCAGGTTTTTTTTTTTTTTAAACAGTGGTTTGTACGTTTGGGAAAAAGAAACTGCCTGTCACTTTGGCGAAGCAGTGGGCCAGCTAAGAGAGAGAGAGAGAGAGAGAGAGAGAGAGAGAGAGAGAGAGAGAGAGAGAGATAATGTGTATCAACACATATACACACGTAAGGATACATAAGTTCATTCCTTGTATACTTGAGAGAGTCAGGAAAAGGAGAGAGATTTGTTAAGGGGAAGAAGAGGGTGGAGTACGATAGAGAGTTGAACTCTCAACTACGTTTTTTAGGCTCGTATATTATTGATCCTAGAGTGAGTATGGGATGTGTGAACATATTTGATACTTTTCAACACAAACCTTTCATTACGATCCCGAATTTTGATCGTTTACTCTCGTTTTGATCGTGATCGGAATCATTTCTAAATTGTACCCAGTTTACACAGCCGATAGATAACATGCGGATCCTGTGATTGATCGTCGAGCAAATTAATAAAATTGAGACTACTTATAGAGTGCCTTGTCTTTTTTGGTCGAGAACCCTGTACGTTGGAACTATTACTTGGACATAGTACTTCGCAGCCCTTGACTGCTGTAAGTTTGTAACAAGTATTTTCCCGTCCCTTACAATTAAAATACAGGCTGTAAGATACAGATACTGTGCACAGAAAAAAAAAACACACAAAATATCATACCAGTACATCCTATCCCACACCTTAAAAAAGCCTCTGTTGCTACGTTACGCCAGCCCACGTGCAAGTTAGCAATAAAGCCCTGATGCTGTATACGTATACTGTCAGTCTACCGAGTCCGCTGATTCCTCTTGCACTCCTGCTGTTTCATCACAGGCATGAAATCAAGATATGGTGCAAACAGGCTTTCCTCGTGTGACCACCAAGCACACATGATCTAAATCAGGCTTTTGTGCGCCGCTTCGTAGGTCTTAAACAAAACAACGAAACGAAACAAAATCATGCACTGCTTTGTCATCAGACTTGGCGTAGTTTTGGCAGGGACAATGAAGGTATCCGTCATATTGGTCTATGATGTTTTGGGTAGGCCTCATTACTATGTATTAAATAATAGCAAATGCGGTGCCATGTTGCATTCCTCATTGTCTGACCAAACATAAAAAATCATTTGTGTACGTGAAAACATCGGAATATTCACGGCTTGCCTTGCAGTAATGAATTGCCGCAGAAATCGTATGAAAATGTGCAGGCCCTCTGAGCCAGCCATAGGTAATTTGACATGGAAAAGACAATAAGGCTGACTACAACCACTGACAGTCCTCGTAACGCCTCTCACAACGTAGTGTACACGCTACGTTAGTTTGAACCTATTGATAGCTCGAGTTCAAGTCTAAATCAAATCAAAGCCTGGTTCTGCAGGAGAATCGTTTAGAACCGCACATGGCTTGGCGTGGCATAGTCATACATCGCCATTTGTACTGGCCTGTTGTCATTGTGTATGGGACAATTCCACCTGTCATCCCTTTCAGTAGTTGTTAAAACACTGGAAATGGGAGGTCCGACATGGAGATTGATAAGCTCGAGCTCTGTCACGTTTAACTATCTCATTACACACGACATGGAAAGGGAAAATACACAGATCTCACGCCCTTTAATGGCTGATTTTACATCTTTTCTACTACTCGTCTTCTATTGTCCATTGCTGAGCTATCAAAAATGTAGCTCTCACAGGCCTGTCTAATGCTGTCAAATGACCCCTAAGTCGTAAACCATAATAAGAAAATATGCGCGCGTGCGCAAGTGTGAGATGGCTGGTAATAGAAGGCTGGACTGCAGTCACTCGTCTATCATGCGACATTCAACACAAATTTGGAGAAAGGATCGACTCTACTTTAACGTTTCGTAGAACAGAGTGATCAAAGAACTTTGGAGGAAGAGAAGAAATATTTGACCAAGTTAAACCAACACCTAGCTCAGACTGGCATTGATGATGAAATCGCAGCATCTGAATTGGATGACGCAATAGCTAGATGCACTAAGGATAGTGCCCCAGGTCCAGACAAAGTACGGTTTGCAAATATCAAACAGCTCTCAGAAGAGGAGAGAGTCCAACTCTTGAGCCTCCACCAAGAGAGTTTTGATAAAGGCCAACTGGACACACAGCTACCTGAAATTTTTACCAAAACCAGGAAAAGGTCATCATCAGCTAAATGACTTGGACATCTGACCCTCATAAACTTTCTATGGGATTACCTTAAGGTTCTTCTCTCTCCCCTGTTTTGTACAATGTTTACAGTAAAGACCTAGCAGACCTCAACAGAAACGGAATTGCTCGAGTGTTGATATTAGCAGATGATGACGTTCTGATCTACAAAACATCCGACAATGCTCAGAAAGAACGAAAACAGTTCAGCAACAGTTGAGCAACATTGCTCAGTGGTGTAAAGAAACTGGATCGTCCATTTACCCTACAAATGCCCAGACATTAGTCTGCACTCTCAACAACAAGTCATCAGGACAGGTATCCTAACCAGTTTCCTTCAATGGAATCAACTAACTACCTACGCTATTTGGGTGTAGGCTTTGACAGATTGCTAACCTTTAGAAAGCACATTGAGAATATTGTTTTAAACGCAAAAAAGGCCTATCTGCCATGAAAGCAATGGCAGCTAAAAGCATTGAACAGCGCCATCTCCAACGACAGTATCATGCACTTGTACTCAGTGTGATAGATTATTGATTAAGACTTACAACACTGTCCAATAGCAACCTTCTCAAATTAGAAAGAATTCAAAATGAAGCAATGCGATTGATCCTGGGAACCACCAAGGGCACACCAGTGGAAACTATGCGATACCTGCTCGACCTTCCTTCAATGCAGACAAGACACAAGCTAGAACAGGTGAAGGCATATTTCAGAGTACTTGAAAATCCCCAAAGCCCACTTCATGCAGCGGTCAAGGAAACAAAAAGCACTCGGCTTGGACGTGGAAAATCATGCATGGGATAGGCAGAAGACAGAATACAGGTTGTGTGTCAGTTAGCAGAAGTCTAAAAAACCAAGGAATGGGAGAAATAGCCAACCCGCTTGAAACACGTCTACCAAATTGCTCCAGAACTTGGAAGACATTGTCAAGAATGGCCAGAAGGCAAAACCAACGCAAAAATTCAGATGCATGTAGAAGACCTTTGCACAAAAGATGATATTGTAATATACACTGACGGTTCTGTCACCAAAGGTAAGTCAGGCTGGGGATACACAGTGAATCAAAATGGCCGTACTATCTAGGCAGACAATGGTGCGCACAGTTTAACAACTTCAAGTCTAACAATGGAGGTAATAATAGTCACACAAACACAAGCTAGTTTCAAACTCAACAAGGCATGATACTGACTGACTCCATGAACCTACTTCAGAAAGTAAAAAGTGGAATGGGAAGCTCTGCTTGGAATGAACTAATGTGCAGCCTTCCATTGGAGAGACTCATATGGATGTACTGCCCTGGACATGCTGGAGTTCAAGGAAACGAGAGAGCAGACACACTGGCTGGCAAGACAACGATAAGAACTGGATTGCAGCTTGGCCGATCTGATGTGATAAGGAATCTGAAGAATCACTTAAGCAAAAAAGTGCAAAGCCACAATACCTTTAGATCATCTTTAAGATCTGAACACCAAGAGAGGAAGTGGCCCCACATCCAGACTTAAGGGAAGAGCAAAAAACATCACCAACAAAACAAACATTGGAATAATCTGAAGGCCAACAGTACAAAGACTTCTAGAGATCGGGGCTAACTCAAACTGGGCGTTTCCAGTAATGAACACATAAGATGAAACACATGTCAACTGACATAAGACTGAATCTCTCAGGGCCCCAGTGTATACAATAGACGTGTGTGGGCTGGTGTGTGTTCATCAGTGTGGTGATGCCAGCGTGTTAATCAGAGAGTCCATGGACATGAGTGTGCAAGCGTTGGTGTGTGAGTGCGTGTGAGAGAGAGTGAGTGAGTGTGAACGTGTGTGTATGCATGCGTGCGTGCGTGCGTGCGTGCGTGCGTGCGTGCGTGCGTGCGCGCGCGCGCGCGCGCGCGTGTGTGTGTGTATGTTTGTGTGTGTGTGTGTGTGTGTGTGTGTGTGTGTGTGTGTGTGTGTGTGTGTGTGTGTGTGTGTGTGTGTGTGTGTGTGTGTTTTCTCACAAGTGGGTAATGCCAGCGTGTTGATTAAAGAGCCCATGGACATGGGTGTGCAAGCATCGGTGTGTGTGTGTGTGTGTGTGTGTGTGTGTGTGTGTGTGTGTGTGTGTGTGTGTGTGTGTGTGTGTGTGTGTGTGTGTGTGAGAAAGAGAGAGTGAGTGAGTGAGTGAGTGTGTGTGTGTGTGGTCGCGCGCGCGCGCGCGCGCGCGCGTGCGTGCGTGCGTGCGTGCGTGCGTGCGTGCGTGCGTGCGTGCGTGCGTGCGTGCGTGCGTGCGTGTGTGTGGAAGATAGTTGCACACCTGAAGCTGAAGGCTGGTCAGTCAACACAGGATGTGGTCTATATAGAAAATCCTGACGACTTGTTCCAGCTTGGCATTCCAGAAGTGAGCTATGATGAACTGGGACTGATTCATTTTGTTTCTTCATAATAGGATCTGGCAGGAGGTCGGATTCAGTTTCAAAATGATGTGTGTACCAGTCATATTATACCTAACTGAACAGTGATATTTGTTCATCCTTGTTTCGATGCTTCAGATCACAGATCACACAGTGTTTGTCCTGTTCGGATGAGATGCGCTGTAAACAAGCTTTATTGCTTATTCATATTCATCTGAATCAGACGATCAGTGTATTGTGTCTTATTCTAAAACAAAACTCTTTGATTCTTTTGTTTCCTTGGAAAAATTCAGCATTTTGCTGTTCTTGAAAGGATTTATCAACCCATGTTGTGTAGAGTTCAGACTAATACATCATGTAACTGTGTATCACATTCATCTACATTCACATCTGGATCTATTTGTGAAAATATTCATTGTGATTGTGATTTATGTTCTTCACAATGTTCATCGTTCACTTGTGATTGTGTCAAAACTATCAGTGGTAGTAATGATTCTCCACTGCAAGGTAAAGTGTGTCATTCAGAAGGCGTTAGAGTTTTCTTTTTCTGTGTCAACGGATTGTCGATTTAAATGTCCTAAAATTTAGAAAAATGATTTGCAGATTCAGAAATCCTCACCTTCTGGGAACTTGTGTCGTAAAACTCAGACAGACAATGTGGGAAATCATAGACCCAATCATCTACAGAAGTGTGTGTACCATCCACATCTACTCTGAGTTCACCAAAGACAATTCACAGTCGTTCATTGTTATCATTGAATGTATGTGGTCTACTTAATCGTTTGAATTGTGAAGAGTTTGTAGGTTGTATATCTGAATTTGATTTGTCAGTGTTTGTTGAAACAAAATCTGATGAAGTTGATTCTGACAATTTAACTGCCATATTTTCAAAATGTGGATACACAATACGAATAACAAGTAGAAAATATATGTTGTATAATCGTTCTGGGGGTATCGGTATTGCTGTTAAAAATGACTTTATTGATCAAATTCATTGTTTGCCACAAACTCATGATTGTGGTATGAAGGTTGATATAAATTCAGCTCTGACTGGTTTTGACAAAAAATTGCTTTTAGGAGTTGTGTATATACCTCCTGAAGGTACTGCATTTAGCAGTATTGATTTACCTGATGATGTTGAAATATGTGTCACTGCTGCCAAGAGTAAAATGAATGACACTTATACTTTAATAGTAGGTGATTTTAATGCATATACAAAAAGCCTGAACTATTATATTGATATTGATATTAATGATGATAATTTGTTTGTAGATACTTTTGACAGTGAAGAATATGTTAGAACAAGGTGTTCTGAAGATTGGCATTGGCCCAATAATTATGGATATCGTTTACTAGACTTATGTAAGGCTAATTCTATCCGTATATTGAATGGTAGAGTTGGAACTAACAGTGGAGTTGGAAAGTGCACATGTAATGGTGTTTCTGTTGTTGATTAATTGATTTGATCACCGTGCTTGTTTTCAAGAGTATACGAATTAATTGAACCTTTTGATGCATTGTTTTCAGACGTTCATTGCCCTGTTTCTCTTAAGCTGAAAATTAAGAATGATCTACAAGCAAGTTATTAATAAAGACAAGGCACATGAACAAGCTACTGTTAGTAGTTAACAAAAGATTAGACGTTTTGATGTATCATTAAAAGATGTTTTTCTTGTGAACATTTCACAGAATGACCTTGAGCTCATACATCAGACCGTAACACGTGATGATGTGACTATTGATCAAATTAATGGTGATTTAGTTAATGTACGTATCACAGCAGCCAAGGGCACGTTTATATTAACAAAATTTAGTGGAAAGAAAAAAGCACGAACTAATCAGAAATGGTTTGGTAATCACTGTATTGAAAACAGATGCAAGTATTTCAGTGTCAAAAGAAAACTTAAATTTACTAAATGTAAGAATAATGGTTTGTGTGCAAAATTAGAAACAGCCAGCAAAGAGTATAAACAAGCAAGGAAAGCAGCAAACAGGAAAAATAAAAATGAATGGTGCAATGAACTGAAAAAACTGAAAACCAGTAACCCTAAATAATATTGGCAACGTCTGAATGACAGTACGAGTTGCTATTGTCCAGTTGATATAAAACGGTTTTATGAACATTTCAAAGCACTGAATCTTGATGAAGAAGACTCTCATGGGAGCGATATTGCAGTTGTTTATGATTGTGAATATGAATTACACTTTCTAAATGCTGATATTGATGAGAACCATTTTTTTGTGCAGTGTGTAATATCAAAGCAGGGAAAGCTGCAGGAATAAATCAGATATGACATGAATAATTCAAATATAGTGCACCACTACTTGTTCCAATTTTTTGTAAATTATTCAACAGAGTTCTCAATTCTGGGAATGTTCCATATGATTGGACTGTTGGCCTGATTAAACCACTGTACAAAATGAAAGGTACTAAACATATCTGCGACAATCGTAGAGGTATAGTTTTGCTGAGTTGTGTAGGTAAATTATTTACAAGTCTTGAATAACCGATTGTCATCCTGTTTTCAACAGAATCAGATGTTATTGGAAAATCAATCTGGTTTCCGAAAACATCATTCTACTATGCATCATGTGTTTATACTTAGATGTTTAATAGATGTTTTCCGGAGTCAGAGGAAAAAGTTGTACTGTGCATTCATTGACATTGAAAAAAGCTTTTAATTCTGTATGGATGCATGCATTATGGTCTACACTCGTTAAAGAAAAAATCAATGGAAAATCCTACAAATCATAATGAGTGTGTATATTAATTTTAAGTCTTCCGTATTTATGAACGTCAATTTGTCAGCCGTTTTGGGAGGCATAAAGGTGTTCGTCAAGGTGAGAACCTTTCTTCTGTATTATTTGCTTTGTATTTGAATGATCTTGAAGGCTATCTGAAAGACAATGGGTGTTCGCCATTAGAAATTGGGCTTCCTTTGGATATTAATATAACGAATTATGTCAAACCTTTTGTCTTGTTTTATACAGATGACACGGTTATATTTTCAGAGACAAAAGTGGAATTGCAAAAAGCATTAGATTCCTTGCTAATATATTGTAATAAGTGGAAGCTAACAGTTAATGCTGCTAAAACTAAAATAATGATAATTAACAGTGCAAGTCTGAATAATCAGGACACATTTCATTATGGAAATGAAAAAGTTGATGTTGTCACTAGCTTCAAATATTAAGTGGTAGATTTTAATCGAATACGTTCTTTAGCTAAATATAAGAAAAACACTTTTGATAAAGCGTCATTAGCCATGTTTAAATTGATACAAAAGGCAAGAACAAAAGATTTACCTATTCATGTTATTTTAGATCTATTTGACACAATGATTGTTCCAGTATTATTATATTCAAACGACTTTAAACGACTTTATTATCACAAACGTGAAATTCAATATGGCTGTGAAATATAGGGATACGAAAATTTGAATATCATTGAAATTTTTCAGCTGGATTTTTTAAAAGTATATATTTCGCTTAAAAAGAAGAACAATGGCAAACATGATTTATGGTGAAGCAGGACGTTACCCTTTATCAATTACAATCTTTGTTCGAATGATTCCATCTTGGGATAGTTTGGTTCAATCTCCTGTTGAAAAAAAATGTCACTTAGTTATCCTCTTTCATGTAACGCTTGCACAATTGCGTAGTAACTGTGTCTCCCTGGTTAACGTGCATTGAACATACTTGTTCAATGTGGTTTTGACTGTGTTTGGAGCAATTGATCTTTTACAGACGTCAAAACATTATGTAGGAATGTCAAATATAGTCTGCAATGCTGTTTTCATCAAACGTGGCAACACGACATTGAAACACGCAGTAAATGTTTTTTCTACCAATTTTATAAACCTGATTTTAAGGAGGAGAAATATATTTTTTCCTAGCTTACCAGATGTTTATATTGACCCTCTTATCAAATTTAGATATGTTATTATAAATCACCAATTGAAGCAGATCGTCGATTGGCTATTGCAAAAGAAGAAAGGCTATGTAATAAATGTGACATGTCTGCAATAGTTGATGAACTCATTTTATCATGGAATGTTCATCACACGCTACTTTGCGCAACACCTATTTGCCAAAAAGATTTCCGTCCCCAAAATCTGTCTATATTTTTTGTCAAATGACGTCTTCTACTAATCAAAAACAAATGCTTCCATTGTCAAAGTATATTAGATTATCCTAAGTGTTGTGATATCCTGGTCTATGTCAGCATTGACTAGCAATTTATGATTTATTTTGGCTTGTTTGTTTTCCTTTTCCTGTTATTGCTTTAAACACACCCATCCTCAATATCCCAAAGGGGCAAAAGGAATAAATATTTTGTGTGCGTGTGTGTGTGTGTGTGTGTGCGTGTGTGTGTGTGCGCGCGCGCGCGCGTGCGTGCGTGGGATGTGTGTGAGGGGGAGTAGTTGCTGTTCTTACTGTTATGTGCGCACACACGCACAGACACACGCAGACACACACGTGTGCGCGTACGTTCCCTCGCTCCTACGGACACACATATAGACACGCGTGAGTGTGCACGTCCACACCCATGCGTACATACAGGCATACACATGTACGCACAAATGCATACGCACACGGGTACACGCCCCCCCCCCCCCCCATATATATATATATATATATATATTATATATATATATATATATATATATATATATATATATATATATATATATATATATATATATATATATATATATATATATATATTGAATTATAAACAAAGCTTGCTCTTATGTCTTAGATTAAAAAAATAGGGGGAGATAAGCATTCATATCTGCAGTGGTAGATGATTCTGCCTAACTAACAGTATGTGCTGAGTGGGTGAATGGGGAAAAAATAAATAAATGCTTCTCACAATGAACCTTCAGCAAGCTTATAGTCTCCAAGGAGGAGACACCCTCCAATCTAAGATATAAGAGCAAGCTTTGTTTATAATTCAATATTTCTTGCAGTCATTGCAACACCAAGCTGCTCTGTAAGTTGTTGGAACGGTGCTCGGTACTTATCCTTGGAATTTATTAGTTTGTTGTATATATATATATATATATATATATATATATATATATATATATATATATATATATATATATATATATATATATATATATACTGTTTGAATAATGCTTTCAGTTTTTCACCAACTTTTTTCCTCTCCACAGTTTTGTTTTGTTCCATTTACTACCCTTCGCTGGCTGCTTTGGGGGTGCTGTTGGATTCTTTTTTGAACCCTTGGTGGTGAGAACACCACAGAATTATGGACTGTGGTGTGTCTCTATTTGACACCAAGAGCACAGACACAATCAGCCGTGTCTCCCTGATGAGTCCGATCCAGCGGACGAAAGGCCTAGGAGCAGGCAATACAAATAAATGTGCGTTCTAGAGGGATAGCGATGGTTCCCTCAGGTGGCTAGTGAAGGGCTTCTCATATTTACAATATATTCCCCCCATTGTCTTCATCTCCAATTTGTTTTTAAAGTTCAAATCTTTGACAAGTCATTACTACAACGACAGAAGAATTGTTAACCTGCACTTGTTTTCCCCCACTGCTTAATTGTTCAGCATGCTATTGTTTGGTCAATCAGTGGGAGACTGCATCTCTTAGGAGATCCAAGTAAAGGTTGTTCTGTACAATTCTTAGCCACTCACAATGCTTGGGTTATTGAACAGCAGAGCTGACCACTCAGACTGTTCCATATCTTTTGATCTCCCTTGCATCCTTGAATGGATCCTCAAGCATAGGCTCAAAGATTGTTCCCTACATTTTATACCGTTTGAATAATGCTTTCAGTTTTTCAGCAACATTTTTTCCTGTCCACACTTTTGTTTTGTTCCATTTACTACCCTTCGCTGGCTGCTTTGGGGGTGCTGTTGGATTCTTTTTTGAACCCTTGGTGTGAGAAACACCACAGAATTATGGACTGTGGTGTGTCTCTATTTGACACCAAGAGCACAGACACAATCAGCCGTGTCTCCCTGATGAGTCCGATCCAGCGGACGAAAGGCCTAGGAGCAGGCAATACAAATAAATGTGCCTTCTAGAGGGATAGCGATGGTTCCCTCAGGTGGCTAGTGAAGGGCTTCTCATATTTACAATATACTCCCCCCATTGTCTTCATCTCCAATTTTTTTTAAAAGTTCAAATCTTTGCCAAGTCATTACTATAACGATAGAAGAATTGTTAACCTGCACTTGTTTTCCCCCACTACTTAATTGTTCAGCATGATATATATATATATATATATATATATATATATTATATATATATAATGCTGAACAATTAAGTAGTGGGGGAAAACAAGTGCAGGTAAGACAATTCTTCCATCATTTAATAATGACTTGGCAAAGATTTGAAAAAAAAGAAATGAAGAAAATGGGAAAATATATATAATAAATATGAAAACCCTTCACTAGCTGCATGAGGGAACCATCGTCATCCCTCTCAAAGACAGATCTATATGTATTGCCTCTCCAGGCCTTTCGTCCGCTGGATCGAACTCATCAGGGAGACACGGCTGATTGTGTCTATGCTCTTGCCGTCAAAAAGAGACGCACCACAGTCCGTAATTATGTGGTGTTGTCACCACTAAGGGTTCAAAAAAGAATCTAACAGCACCCTCAAAGCAGACAGCGAAAGGTAGTACATAAAAGAAAACGAAAGTGTGGAGAGGAAAAAAGTTGCTGAAAAACTAAAAGCATTTTGCAAACAGTATAAAATGTAGGGGACAATCTTTAAAGGTCCTGTAAACCCGGTTTTCGGAGGGGAAATCGCTTTGAAACGCGTTGAAGCATTTTTGCAGGGCGTTTACTTGAAAACAAACAGAAACTTTATTATGTTAACACAATTTTCAAGTCACGTTCGTGGAGGTGAAGTAAGCAGATGTCCACTTTAATCCGTAAAACATTTTTCAAGCGGCAGAATTTTCGCCTTCGTTGTCATTGCCGTGGTATCTCGCCTCGCGCGAGTTTCGTCGGCCTCAAAAGTTATCGCTCTTTGTTGTGACGTCATGTAGAGGTGTTCGCGTTCTACGTGTTATATTTCAAAATTCAACTCTCCTACCCCATCATACCGTCGAATATGGAGCCGTATCAAGACGAACCACTTCTATCGGCCGTGGGTGCAGCAGCAGAGGGTTGACTGGTCGTCAGAATCGTCTGACTCGGAGGGGGAACGCGAGTTTGCTCCCAGTCCAGCTGTAGCAGACGACAGTGAAAGGTAAACGGGAACTCTTGCCTTCGATACCAGCAGTATTTTAGGATTTTCACTGTACAAATGCTAATTGTTAACATTATGTTTCTTAGTCAGAATATACAAACGGTACATTACGACCTTGTGATTGTGAGTAGCCTGCAGTTGTTTTCTTATGAGTAGGGTGCAGTTGTTTTTTGACCCGATGAACACCCCAAACAGTGTGTTCATTTTATGGCAAAGTGTGGCTTCCAAGTAGACATATGTAATGGATTTAGGATGATGCTGAGAGAGAGTTGCCAATACGCAGCTGATAATACTGTTGCTTGTGAAAGCACATTTCGGAACATATGTCATATCAAACTTGTCAAATAATGAATGAAATCCTGAACAGCTAATGGAATAGGTTGTTAAGAAACTAGAAAGTTAGACCATTGCCTTATCAAAGAATGAATACACTGTGCGTCCTGGTGACATCTATTATTTGTTGAAAATGGCACCACTTGACCTTCTCTCCACTGAATTAATGTACTCAGCCTTGATGATGTTGCAACACATTGTAGTGGTTGCTCTGGCAAAATATAACTGTTGCAATAGATAACATGAATACCTGACAAACAGTTTATTTGCTGTAGCATAGATTAACATGAATAAATACCTACTTCATAATTTAACTGTGCATCCATATGTATTTAATGCTGTTATTGTTTAACATCTTTTTCTCCAGATCTTGGTGCAGGTGTGGCCAATGCAAAGAGTGGCCAGGACAGAAAGAGGAGGAGAGGATGTGCTGCCACTCCTAGAAAAAGTGGCCAGCATGCTGGAAGAAGGCCAACAGTGCATCACGAGCCACGAAGGTGTTTTCAGCAATTGCCTGAGCCGGTAGGTGCAAAGTTTAGGTCATTTTGTAGCTGAGCAATAAATCTGTGCGTCTCATATGCTGCAGTGTCTTCGTGCGGGAAAAAAAGAAAATACTGTTGTATTCGTCATGAAGTTTATAATTGTAAGAAAATTCCTCTCTCTAAACAGAGAACAAATCTTATTTCTTGAACCAATTTTTTATGTATCATCCTATGAAAAAATATTTGTTAGTGACTGTGCTCTCTGTGAAAATTTACGTGTTAAGTTTTGTTTTGTGAGTTGATAATGCTTTCTTGAAACTGCCCACTCACCTAGTTTACTGCTTAACATTCAATCAAGCAACTGCTGTGTTTGGAATGTATAAAGAACCAAGCAGTGCAGGGGAAAGAAAGTAAAATGAAGGCAAGTTTTATTCTTTTTTGTGACAAAAGCCAACAGCTGAAAGAGAAATCTACTCATGCGATAGAATTGAACATTATTCTTGCATTTGTAATGAATGATGCTGACATGAATGAGACTGAGTTTTACATGTCAAAATTCTGCATGGTTATTATATCAAAACTACATACAATCTGTTGACTTCAAATATCCCAACAGCCAGAAGGACATTCCATGAAAAGTATTAAAACTTTTGATTCCACTTGCTTGCAACCCTTTTTACTGAATGGGGTATTAACCTTCAATTTCTTCATCCTATATTGTTGCAGCAGGAATACTTAACATGTTTAAAATGAAAATAGACAAACACGGGAAGCATATTAGTACTCCTAGACAAATCTGAATACTGAAGTTAGTCCGACTTAGTCCGACTTAGTTGTCTCCTGCATACCCTCGCTGTGCAATCAAAAACGGAATATCACACATTCTGTAGAGCAGCAAAAGGCTAGTAAGCCTACACCAATATAATTGATATGAGTTAATTTCTGGATTTCAACAGTCACCCACTCAATCATACGTCAAAGTAGACATTGCAATCCAGAAATGACTTGATTTGTGCAGTTTCTGTTATTTCAGGTATAGCATTGATGCAACCATAGTGCTTCTCAAACGAGTCGCAAGAAATCGGTGGAAAGAGGAATACGAACGCAGGAGACCTCACAAGTAAGTAGATGTTGTTGCCATGTATAACTGAACAAGGTTGCAGATCATCATTATTTTTTGTCTTGTAAATTGGACAACGTTTAGCATGTTATTAAGTTTAGGCATAAAAGAACTGTCAATTAACATTAACAAAGAAGACATTGAAGTGGTAAGAAGAGATATAAGTTATTATCTTGATGCTAACTAAATAGCTGACAGACTGAATGTATTCTGTCTATGTAGCATCATTTTTATGTCAAGATGCTTTGCCCAGTGACAGAAACTGTTAATGATTTGTATTTCAGAACATACAGGCATGTGGCATACTGCAATTTTGTGCGCTGGATCTGGCGGTCAACTCTTGGTAGGGCAATCGGATTCCACTTCCAGCATGCCTTGTGTCAGCAGTAAGGGCCAAGTACCCTCAGAGAAATATGCTGGATTCAAGTATGCTGCCTAATGTCTTGGTAAGTGATAAATGTATGGCATGGCACAATTTTAATAACATGAAGCACAGTTTCTAAGACTGACACACAGTAAACTCAGTTTACAATCACATTATTCAAAAATAAAATAGACCACAGCATGCAGCATTACCAATTTTAAAAAAAAGCAAGTAAATTGATAAACAAATACAACAATGCATGAAATAAACCGCCACACACCTACCAAGGAAAGAGTTTGCCAATATGTGTGTAGGAACAGTGGGGATGACAACAATGAGTGCACAGAAGGGTTTAGAATATGCTGAAGTGGAAAAGGGGTTCCCCCACCCACAATGGAGGGCAGGGGGTGGGGATTGAAAGATTCATCATGGAAAAACTGTACAGCCACATTTGATAAAGGAACAGTTAGAGAGCTGTCACCATGATTTTTTAAGAGGGTGGAGGTGGGCAGAGGTGAGGTGGGAAGAGCAATAAAAAGATTTAGAATAGGAAATAAAAGAAGGTAGATGAGGCTCTAGGTGTGACATAGGGGTTGGGAAAGGAAGGGGCAGAAATAAGGTAAACGGTGGGAATGAGGAAAGATAGCAGGTAACAAAAGAGTGAACAGTTGCAAGTCTCAGGGGGCATAAAGCTATTAAAAGAGAAGAATGTAGCATTCAGAAAAGAAGAAGAAAACAAGCAGTATTCACATAGAAAGATTGCCATTAGACCCGACAGATTGACAGCCATCCTTGAGGCAGACAAGACTTGGTCATGCTAAAAACGTTGGCCATCCTGCATAATTTCTTGATCTCAGGAAATTGGGGGAGTGGGGGTGGGGGTGGGGTGAAAGTTCAAAGAAATAAGAATCTCCTGGGGGGAGGAGGGGGGGGGGGGGAGACCACACTGAATGGCAGCAAGGGTCCACTCTGCACAATGTGTACATTTTCACTAGCAGGTATCCATATTACATGGAGGGATAGATGGTGGACAAATACAATCAAATGTGGGTCTATGTGAAGGAAATGCTTCTTATGCTGTTTACATGTGAAATATCTATGATCAGTTAAAGTGCAATTGGTGGCACAAGAAAAAGGGTAAATAAGAAAATCATAAATAAGAGACATAAATATAGTCATGCTTAGGGATGCTAACCGCTCCCTTTTGCGAGTCAGAAAAAAAAGGAAACAGAAATACATTCATTTTAATGCACACAAGTACACATACAATGTCGCCAAAGCAAGAAACACACGACAGTAATTTTTTTAACATAAAAAGTAAGCAAAATGGAAAAGAAATGATTTGACAGTGGTTTGCAGACATGAAACCACTGAATTGAACACTGAAAATGATACAAGGACAGCATGTTTGAAAACATTTTTGGTGTGACAGTGGATTGTCACTGGGACTGAGGTGGACTCTGTTGTCCAGTAGTTGCCCAATTCATGCGTGCACGGTGTTTGTGCAACAACTGTCGCTTTGTCCACTTGAGGAGCTGTGTGGCTCAAGGGTGGTGGGACAGCGCAGTTGTACTCTTGCTGTGCCTGCTTTGCTCTTTTGTAGATAGGGTAGGTGAGTCTTAGCAGAGTCACAACTTCAAACAAATCATGATGTAATATGCAACACAACACAGATGTCACATTATGCCTTTCCTGAGATGAAGTTGTGCTAACTGGCAACTTGCCCAGTTTAATGAAAACATGAATCAAAGAGTTGAAACTATAACAACAACAAAACTCAAGTAAAATGTTTGACCTCTGAACAGTTACAATTACGAAAATGTTTGTCAGACTCAGCATAGCCCAAGGTAATGTGTTAACAATTCACCATTTTGAAACAGAAACCAAGTAACAGTTGCAATAAAAAAAAGAAGAAAAATGTCAATATTTGAACTGTCTCATACTTCTACTTTGCTTCTCCTTGACTGGTATGGGACTGCAGCACCCTTTGCTGATTTTGGTCTGGCAATCATCTTCCACTGAGGTCACCATCATCAGTCACAGCCTGTTTGCGGCCAGCATTCGCATTGAAATGCATTGCAGCAAGCAGCAGCCTGTCCACAAGAAATAAGAAGAAAAAAAGAAAAAGAAAAGAAACACCCGAAGGTGCTGGGGAGGACCCAAGAAGCACTGTCTTCACCTGCCTTTAGAGCAGTCCTGTACCACCCTTGAGGCCTGCGCTGTGTTGACGATGGTACAGGCACGCGCAGGACACTCCATTAAGATATCAAGGGACATAACTGCTC
The DNA here is from genome assembly GCA_018398815.1 of Conus ventricosus. Taxonomy (NCBI): domain Eukaryota; kingdom Metazoa; phylum Mollusca; class Gastropoda; order Neogastropoda; family Conidae; genus Conus; species Conus ventricosus. The sequence continues at coordinate 88,899,208 of CM031602.1, read as the reverse complement.
CTGAACAGAGGTAAATTAGACTACAGGATGCAGCTTATAAACAGCCTAAAGTAGCATCCCCATGGGTGTACCACCCGTATTTCATGACTGCAAAGCCCACCGCGAAAACAACCACCCTCCAGCTGCCGAGCACACCCACAGACCACACCACCCCTGCCCACGGACAGATGAAGACAGTGCCACTCCAGACACAGCCAAGCTTCCGCCATACGGTCTTATGTGCCCTCATGAGAAGAAATCCAAAGTTGTAGTCTTTCCCACTGTCAACAGGACTTTCCCTGTGGTCAGTGGGTCTTTCCTCACCGTACCTGGACCTTTCTCCAGGTCAGCCTAGTTAGGCAAAGAGAAAAAGAAACACCAGAAGGTGCTGGGGAGGACCCAGAGAAGCACTGTCTTCACCTGCCTTAGAGCAGTCCTGTACCACCCTTGGAGGCCTGCGCTGTGTTGACGATGGGTACAGGCACGCGCAGGACACTCCATTAAGATATCAAGGGACATAACTGCTCCTGAACAGAGGTAAATTAGACTACAGGATGCAGCTTATAACAGCCTTAAAGTAGCATCCCCATGGTGTACCAGCCCGTATTTCATGACTGCAGAGCCCACCGCGAAAAACACCACCCTCCAGCTGCCGAGCACACCACCCCAGACCCAACCACCCCTGCCCACGGACAGATGAAGACAGTGCCACTCCAGACACAGCCAAGCTTCCGCCATACGGTCTTATGTGCCCTCATGAGAGAAATAATATGTAGTTACTGGAAATGCACAGACAGACTACATTAGTTATTTGTCCATATTCAGCAGAATGAAAGCGAGACCACTTGTATTATGGCAAACTTGTACATGTTCTATTAGTAAATTGTATGGACCCCCCCCCCCCCCCCCCACACACACACCTTGTTATGGATCCCCCCCCTTCCTTGTTATGGATCCTCCCCCCTCCCTTTTTATGCCACCACCCCCACCCCCTTTTTAAATGGACCACCCCCCTCCCCTCCCATTTACTTGTATCATAACGAAGGCTATTCAGCTTAGCGCAGATTTCTCTGGAATAAACTGTACTGCAATTGCACACTTAACTTTGATCAAACAGGAAACTTATGAACATACTTGCTTTTCCATGACACTGTAAGTGAAGTGGTAAAGCTTTGGGCAAGTGGCAGACAACAGCATGGTAGGACTCTAGGCTTGCTGTCTGAACATCAGGTGACAACATCCCTATGTCTCTGAGGAGGAACCTGCTGCAGATGATGCCTTTCAGTATCCGATGTTGACGTGTGTCTGACATAACAGAAGAAATCAGTGGTTGGTAAACGAAAATATCAGTAATTAACTGATTAAAGCCATCAGAAATATGAGTGATGAATATGGGGCAGGCATTGTGCGTATTTTACCAGTTTTAATCTAATGTGCTTATGGCAGTTCTTTGATCATGAAATTGAGATAATGCGTGAAAAAATTCATACCTCAGCTTCTTGGTACATGTGTTTTAGTTGGAAATTATTTTACTTTTCTCAGTTTTCACAGAAATTAAGCCGTTCAATTTGAAAAATAAATGCAGATCCTGTAACAAAATATCAGATTGCACTTTTTCTCGATCAAATGATGTAATGTCTGTTCCATGTTCATAAGGTGAGCATGGCACCCACTGTAATGTGCCGTCTTAGATTGTTTTCTCTAGAAAGGAAGCACAATGTGTTATTGTTTTCTCTAGAAAGCAAGTACAATGTGTTATTGTTTTCTCTAGAAGTTAAGTACAGTGTGTTACCTGGTCTGATCCAGGCTCGAGTTCCAGAGGGCCATGCAGACAACTAGGGAAAGTCCCCCCATGTCCTTCATGGATGTCTGCAATGTGGTTGACCATCGACAGCCATTTGTCCTTCACCTCTTCTTGTCGGTTTGGGCCTTCAGGAGTTGATGTGGAGCACCAATACATGTGCCTCTTTATGCCTTACAACCACAGGCTAAGGCAAGCATTTCGTTTGGACTTGCCTGCAGTGTCAAGTTTCTTCCCAACACCTGAAACATGTGTGATGAAAAAAATTATACAGAAATTTTCAGCAGTTTCCATTACAGTTGGGGGTCTATATGTTCTCTCCGCACGATTCAGCCTTAGCACCTTCACCCACAACTTTGAAAGGCATGTTTTAAACAGAAAAAAACAAACATCACACCAAAACAGTTAAGTGCTTTAAAGTGGCATGCAGATGTCTTATTCACCAAGAAAATCTTGCTGACACTCCATAGATCAAGAGATTTCAGCTGTGGAAAATTAGGTTGTAAACCAAAGCTTGTTGGTAAGGCTTGCTAGCAAATACAATAGACATGAAACACATACAGCTTGGTCTTTGAAATAATATTATCAGGTGGTTTTGTCATTGGTTGCATGCATGCAGTCCGTAGAGTATCTTTTTTTTTCTTGAAGTGTGTCACATGCCTGTCCTCTTCATGACTATGCTTTCTTTCCTCCTTTTTTTTTCTTTTACTATCATTTTTCTCCTTCCTGCCCCCAGCCCCATCCTCCATTTCTATTGTAACTGCTTGCTTTACTATTTCTATCTTTGCTCTCCCTCTCTTTTGTTTTCAAATGGACCCGCACCTGCTATGCAGAATCCTAATGTTTCATTACTGAAAAACACTTGCTTGCCTATTTAATGATTGGGTGTTGAAATACAAAATGTCGTTGTTTGCATTTGTGCTAATGTACTGTTGTCAGCTAATAAACTGTGCTACACCTTGAAAATGTATTATGCAAGAAAGCGTGTGCCTGTGGTGGGTTTGATGTTACATTACCTTTTGCCATATGCCAGACATCAAAGCGATGGGTAATTGGTTGTTGACTTGAACCACTCGTATGGTGGTCCCTCATATATTTCAATACTGGCATGTCTGTCAGTGATGAGTGGCTGACAGACACACTGTCCCTTAATTTTGTCCAGGGATTTCTTCAGCCCTTCCAGCTCCATCGCATGGAGTTTTTGACTTGATTGCTCTGAAAAGAGAGTTAAAAGCATGCTGTTATCCAGATGTATTAGCTGTAGTAGCAAGTTCACATGGACCTTTGCGATGTAAGAACAGGATAAAAATGTGCAACCACAGTTGGAATCAATCCACTGAAAAAAAATAATGGACACTGTGCCTTAGTGGCCTACATTTGCTATGATGAAGTGATTATAACTGACATGCATTGAATTGGTTGACAGCCTGTCATACTTGTTTTTCTCCAAGACACATCAAACATACACTTTAACAAGTGGAATTTTTAAAAAATTCCAATGTTAAATAGTTGACTGCTTTGTGATAAATCTGATCTGTGGAGTAAAACAAAGACAACCAGTGGAAACATAGATGTTTTTAATTCACCTGCACAAGCTCAACATGGAGAACTTCAGCTGTCTCTGCATCCAGGAGTGTGTAGCTGCAGTATTTGGCGCAGTGACCTGGAGAGTCACATCTGCCATCTCCCGCCACCTTGACTGTTTTGCCTCTTCTAGCCAGGAAAAGGTGATCCTGGCATTTCTGCCACACATTCCTGACAGCTGGCACTAGATAGGAGCCTTGTATTTTATTAAAGGTCATCCTGCTGAAACAGGCAATGTTGGCATAGCTGAAAACAGTCAAGTGGCGGGTTGCCGAACAGCAGTGAAGAAGGTAGCTGCTGCAAGCACAAGTTGACCAGTGGCATCTGCCTGGAATAGGGTTGTGAAACCCATGTAAATGTGTAACCACATTCACATTCACAGGTGTATTCAACACTTGTGCCACATTCTTCCTGCTTCACTACCTGGCATGGCTTGGCACACACTCTGCAGACACTCAGGAGCAGTTCCAGCTGGCCTTCACAGACAATGTACTTTCTCTCTGCAAAGGGATCAGTCCTGTGCAGGTCCTCAGTCTGTGTGCGCCTGCAACACACACACGCACACACACACACACACACACACACACACACACACACACACACACACACACACACACACACACACGCACACACACACACACACACATTTCAGTTTCTACATACTTTTGTAGTTTATCAGTGTTAATGGTGATAACTATACTGATTGGCTTCATAGTGGAAACTTTAGGTCAGTTACAAGCCTTTAAACAAAAAATCAAATGCAAATAAAGTTACCGTTTTTGCTTTGTGGTATTTTGCCAGTCAGGATCTTCATCTTCCTGGATGGAATAAGAGTCTATTTCATCACCATCTCTCAGATTGGGCTGCAACAAATAAAATAAAATCAAGGCTCAATCTAAAAATGACTTAGGATCTCAGAATGAGAAATGGCAGTCACATCTATGATATCAGACAAGAGCACAATGAAAATAATGAAATGAACACACCACTCCAAGCAGACACTACAGTTTATGAGTAACTCTTTGTAGTAAAGCAGATAACCATAATATTGCTGAAACCTGATTTTGATGGTAGAAGTCACCTGGTAATATAACAACACAGGCACATTACCACACGCACTAACATGTGTGTATACACTCTGTACAAATTTGAAAATAAAATACCTACACACCTCAACCATAATCAAATGCATGTATTCACAATGCAAGCACAAGGCACATGCCTGTGTGCAGATGCTTGTAGTCACACTTTCCAAATTCTGACCGAAAACTCCCATAACATGCTTGGAGTTTCAAAAGCAGTTTATTTATTTTTTTTTGTGACTTGAGATAGATGCATCTGCACAGTGTATAAAACTTGTAATGTCATAATAATTTGCTCTAGCTGAGAACATTTGTATTAATGCATCCACATTAATTGTAAAGTTTCAGTCCGACCTCTCCCCGAAGACTCTACACCCCGGCGCTGACCGTGGCTCCTCGCAGACTGACTCCTCCCTGTGATGAGCGCGACACCCAACGCACACACACACCAGACGCCCTCCCGACGGATCCGGGGCTCAACGCCTCCTCCTCTGAAGGCCCCGCCGGACACTGAGGGTGAGGGAAGGCCTGGTGCAGCGCTCTCTCACAGGACGCCTCACCAGGGAAAAGAAACAGGTGCCAGAGAACTTCCAGAGAGCCCCGGTAGCAGGATGAGAGCTGCCTCACAAACTGCAGACGGCCTGGGTAGTCTCCCTCTCCCGGGAAGAAACAGCGGGTACAGAAAGCCGCCGCTCACCTGCCGGCACGCGGCAGTAAACTGCAGTGGTCTGGCCCCAGTCTCAGTTCGGAACGGGATACCTGGACAAACAGACGTTCAACCACACCAGTTCTACAACTGGCTGAAGTGGATGCCAACAAAGACGACACCGACTCGTCACAGGCCAAGGGCACCCAAACCCGACGAGGACCTGGCACTATGACTCGAAGTCACTCCTCAAAAATAACGGCGCTGCCGCTGCACCTACAAGGAGTACGTCCACTCCGACGAACACCAGGGACCGAAGTGAAGCTACCCCAACGCATTCCACCCGGTCGGAATCAAGCGAACTGTACTCACAACACAAAACAGCGATTGGTCAGAGCAGCGTATCCCTCCGCAGAGCTGACACGCCCGACCAACGGACTAGTTGTTGCTCGTGCAACAACACGACAATTTACCACAACAACTCACAGACTTGACAACACCAACAACAGCCGATATCCCGCCCCGCCTTCTCTGGTGTAGAACCAAAGTAACAAAAGGGTAACAATCGGGAGTGAAACCAACCTCCCGCTTCCATCCCTTCAACAAGTGAAGATTGGAATTCAAGAATATTGTATGCCTTATTTCCCCTGCCCCCTACCTAGCCTAACCTTCCACCTTAACCAAAACCCCAATCTTACACACGCACGCTCGCACACACACATATACACATATGCACACGCACACGCTCTCTATTTCTGAACTACCATTACTCCAAACACATGGACGGCTGATTTAGTACCGCCGATCGGTGACATGTGCTGATCCAGGAATGGGATGCTCTGCTCTTGAATTTTCTATGCAGGGTCGAGGATTCCATTTGCAGCCTCTGCTTGAACTCTGTGGCAGATCATGTTGGGCATGTCAGACACTAAGCACGCTGACAATTGAGGGCTCACTGGCAATCAATTTGCACATTTGTTTTCACTCCCACCTCTATTCTCTTTAACTGACAATCATTTCTACAAAACTGTCAGTACCAATTCATCCTGATTACTGTTCACTTGATAAATGAAGGTTGGCATAAATAATACATATAAAAAAAATCGTTCCCAACTCATTTAAGTGAAGAGGGCTTACGAATCGCTTGAAACAACAGTCTGCAGATCACTTGTTATGTATAGCACAGATTGTGCCGTCAGCAGCATAGCCTCTGTGGAGGAAAGAATGTGGTTGTTTTACGTCCTTTCTTGATGCTGGTCATCTTGAGAGTGGCGCATCCGATCATCCCAACCCATCTACGTTCTTCCCCAACCCCCAATGTCATCCACCCCTTCCCTCCAAATACACTTTGTCTGTCAGTCTGCTTGTCTGTCTGTCTGTCTGTCTATCTGTCTGTCTGTTTCCCCGACTCTGTCTGTCTGTCTGTCTGTATGTTTGTCTCTCTCTCTCTCTCTCTCTCTCTCTCTCTCTCTCTCTCTCTCTCTCTCTCTGTGACAAACTGCACATAAATTCTGGTGAAATGCCGAACATTAACAGTTACAAAAGGTTTAAATAAAAACAGTCTATAATTAGTTCGAACAAAATAATGCATAAAAACCATAGATAAAAAGATTTAGAAGTACTGTGACATGTGAACTATTAACCAACAAGACTTAGTCTTTGTTATAATTATGGAAGCTGATGAAACACAACCAGAAATACTTACTAAGCTAGGGGGGTTGAAAGATGGTAAACAGATTTCGTTTCCGTACTAAAGATCTGATGTATTCGAACACCTACAAAAGTCAGTCTTGGTGAAAGAGTTCTATCGCACATAAAAGACAGAACTGGACCAGCATTTTGTTCTTTTTTTTTGGGGGGGGGGGGTGGTGGTGGTGGAGGGGGGGGAGGCTGGAAGGGGGGGGGGGGGCAGTGTGGGGTGGAGAGGGGCTAGTGAAGAAAACTGGCAACGTTGTCCCTGCAAGATCTCAGTGATCTGCAGTGTAAAGAACATGTGTTGTTCAGTGATCTAGGTGTGGTACACACTTTGCTCCTCGCTCCCTTTTCTTTCCCGAGAGTTTGCGTTATAGTGCTGACTTTCCAGGAGGAAATCATGTGGCGTTTCAATTTCACATAGCACACATTACGTATTTTTCATTTGATGACCCAATATCATATTTTCCCTTGATTAGACATTGCCTTCTGTCAGTAAGAATAAACTTAAAATTTGTAATGCATTTGTCCTTGCTTGTAAACATCTCAGATGGTTCAAACAAGCGATAAAGTTGCCAGTTGTTTAGTTCAGCATCAATTATTTTATTCATCATTGATCAGAAATTCGTATAGGTATGCCACATGAGATCTTATAATAATATTTTTTTGTGATCTATCTCAATATAACGAAAGTAAGTGTGCACAAAAAGAACTAAAATTTACAATCATACTGATAACAAATCAGACTTTCTTGGTTTATGCATTTGCGCGCGCGCGCACACACACCCCACACCACACACACACACACACACACACACACACACACACACACACACACGCACGCACGCACACACGCACGCACGCACGCACAAACACACGCTCACACGAAACGCACGCACGCACGCACGCACGCACGCACGCACGCACGCACGGACGCACACACACACACACACACACACACACACACACACACACACACACACACACACACACACACACACACGGCATCGTTAGTCGCCTGGGATAGGATGTCCTTCCATACTCCACATTCAAAATCTCCTTCTCTCTCTTTTCCCTCTCTCTCCTCTCTCTCTCTCCCCCTCTCTCTCTCTCTCTCTCTCTGTGTGTGTGTGTGTGTGTTGTGTGTGTGTGTGTGTGTGTGTGTGTGTGTGTGTGTGTGTGTTACTTAGTTAGTTTCAAATTTACGTCTATCCACTCTGGGTGATATTAGACGGAAAAAAACAACAACAACAACCAACCAAACAAAAAAACCTACATCAATGAAAACAGTCAAACAAAACCCTCATAATAAAGTGATTAAAGCTAGAAAGCTACAAATGGTTTTGACATGGGAGAGTATAGTGAGAGGTAGGGACGGATAAGGATGGTCCTTTCGTATATGTTATGTAAATTTAGTAGTAGGTTAATAATTGACTCACTTAAAAGTAACCTCATAAGTATGAGTAAATAAATGTACGAAACTATAAGTACTTACTTATTGGACTCTTTGATAAAGAAATAAAGAATTCATAGGTTTATGCTGGTGAATCGAAAATATTTGTAATAAAATATGTAGAAAGTATGGTATAAATTGTTGATAGCGGCACATGAGATAATATGATCAACTGTGATACTCTGTCCACAAAACACATGAGGCATTTTTACTAAATTTTGTTGTAAAAGCATCGACTTCCCACTTATACATAAGGGACGATAACTTCCTGCTGATGTGGGAGTGTGTTTTTAAGTTTGCAATACTAAAATCTGCCTAAATAAGCTTTTTGTGAGACTTTTTGAAGTAATTCTGGAAATGGTTCCAAGCAAATGATTCCCACTATACTATATTGTTCTTGAACCGTAAGTGGAAAATCGATCCTGAGAGACTCTGAACTACATTTTGCACCTTGTTTTGCAGCTCTGTCTACTTTGTCGTTATAATAAAACGAACAGTGTGACGTATCAGCAGAAAGTAATTGCCATGCCTTGTATAGAGAGAGCATGAATTAAACAGCTAATTTCAATTATCATTTCTGATCTATTCTGCAGTTTTAATATTTCATTGCCTGAAGCACAGACTTTGAATCCACACAAAAAGTACTTGAAATATAGATCGTGGGAAATTTAGAAGATAATTTTACGCCATTAATATTGCAGTAAGTTCCGCAGTAAAAACCGATTTATTTTTCCCCAGTGAAAAACATTTCTCTACTTTTAATCAGGTATACATAAGCAGAGCCCGCATTTTCTGGATTAATGACCCATCTGTGTATACTTTTAAATGATTTGGATACTTCTCTTCAATATGAAATTTAGCATTACTTGCCACTATATTTATATTGTCCTTCTTTTTTAAATCAGTGTGGTCAATATCAAAATGGGCCCTTTGAAGTTCCCAGGGTGGTGAGGGAAGAAAGACGGACGGCCTTGCAGATACAGACTTTCGTTACAGTAATGCCCGTGGCTTGCTAAGCTAGATGTATACGTTGCCAAAGTAATCTGAGAGGATATTGTTTTTGCACGTGTAGGAAAGTCGATATCTGATTATAATTTTAATTTCATTTTTCACATCATTCTTAACTGGAAAGCTTCTTACACAAATTCGTGCAGCACTTCCTCTGATCATTAAGGGTAAAATCTGAGCTTCATTATATGTTCGAAGACAAGATGCATGGGTGGAAGACCCATTGCAAGTTTGAGCGCTTTGTATTCTATACTTTGAAGCTTCTTTAACAGATATTTTGGCGCACTAGAAAACACTTCTTGCGCATATGTTAATTTTGATCTTATCAGACATTTACATAGATAAATTAGAGTGGAAGTGTCTTGTCCCCATCTCTGTGTACTCACAATTTGAGAAAATTTAAAGTTTCCTTGCCTTTGTCAGCAAATAATCTATGTGTTGATTCCAAGACATTTTCGATGTGAGGTTAACCCCCAAAAACTTGATTTGTGAAGCATAATTACGAACTACTCCATTCATTCTGAAAATGGGCATTTTGCTGGATTCGAGCCACTGTTGAATAAAACAATGTTTTTTTTGCAGATAAACTTAGTCCATTCTTTGTCAAGTACTCTGCTATAATGTCGAGCTCTTTTTGATACACTTTTTCGTATGGTTTATGGTACGTAGTGGGGTTTTCTTTTTTAAGGTTACTTCCATCAAATGCATATATCGTCAGCATATTGAATTAGATGATATTTTTAGATATTTTGCTGGGTAAATCATACATCAGTAATGCAAATAGGAAAGGAGAAATAACTGATCCTTGAGGGATACCCATTGTAAGAGTTCTTTTACTTGAATATGTGTTCCCTATTCTAGTTTGAATTTGTCGATTCTTTAGAAAACAATTGATAAAAATCATAAATATGACCAGACAGGCCGATGTTTTTTAATTTAAGTAAGAGCGGAGAATACCAGACTTGATCATAAGCCTTATTTATGTCAAAAATGTCGCTAATATACATTTACGTCTAGCAAATTGCTTTTTTATGTTTGTTGTAAGTTTCACTAATAGTTCTGTTGTCGATCTACTCTTTCTGAAACCAGCCTGATTTATAGGTATCATTCATTCTTCTCACAAAAGTGTGTAAGTCTGTTAAAACGATTCTTTCCAAAAGTTTGCATACATGGGATGTTAATGCTATAGGTCTATAATTGTTTATGTCTGTGCAGCTTTTGCCATGTTTGTGAATGGGTACCACGATTGATTCTTTCCAAATTTTGGCATATCACCATCATACCAGCATTTTAGAAATATTTCACACAGGAAATCGATAAAATTTTCAGGCAGTTTTTTTAGCATTTGATTCGAAATTGCGTCCCGTCCCACCAATGTTGTTTTTTTTTTATTTGGGATGGAATTTATTGCATCTTTGAGTCCCTGAAGCGTTAGATGCGCCCTTAATATAGTTTGTGTTATCAGAATAGGATCTTTGTAAATTTCTTTTTGCTCTTCTTGGTCTCTATACTCATTACAAATCTTTGATAAACCATTTTCACAGCTGACATTAGCAAACATGTTAGCGAAGGTTTCTGCTTTCTGCTGGACACTTGGTAAGGGATTATCATTTTGTTTTATTGGATATGTTGGTAACTTAATGTCATTTTTCATTACTTTTATCTCCTGCCAAATTTGTCCTATATCCTTATGTTCTTTTATTTCAGTTTTGCGAAATGTGGACCAGTAGTGCTGCTTTGCATCTTGGATTATTTCATCACTATGCTTACTAGCCATTTTCATTTCTCTATGTTTTCTATCTTTGTGGTCTGTTCCTTTGTCCTTGATATATATCTTATATTTTTCTTTCTTTTCATCAACAGCACGCTTGCAGTCATCATTCCACCATACATTTCCTTTGTGCTTCCTGAATTAGATATATGTATCCTAGAATAGAATTATCTGCAGCTGCTATAAGGGAAGACTGAAATAAAGGGGTAAAGATCGTCTATGTTAACTGTGCTTGTAATATCTATGGTCACAGTTTGAAGAAAGTTTTAAAAGCTGACCAATCTGCATATTTATAATTGTATTTTGGAAGTGTATCAGGTTTTGTTTCTCTTGTTCTATCTCTTTATTGATAGAAATTTAATGGGAGTGTGGTCAGATCCTAGCAAGTCATCTACAGGATTCCATGAACAATCTGTTGCAAGTGAAGAAGATACGAAAGTGAGATCTATTGCTGAGGGTCTATGAGTTGCTATATCAGGGATTCGGGTAACATCTCCATTATTTAACAAATACAAATTTGAGTCTGCTATGTTATCAATGAATCTGTTGCTTGTGATGTGTGTGCAGTTATTATCCCAGAAAGGAGCATGCGCACTGAAATTCCCCATATCACCCATTTGTCTCGCTGGTCTTGAAAGTTTTTCAACCAGTCAGTGTTCATGTCATCTGGACCTCTAGGTAAATATACAGAAGCGATGTTAAGAACAAAGGATGTGGAAAATCTGACAATGACAGCACATGATGATACAGAGTCAACGTCCAGAGGGGCTGGTGAAATTCGTTGGCAGTGGTCCAGTCCTTCACGAACATAAATAGCAGCTTGAACGCGATTAGAGGGATCAGTCTGTTCATAAACGGGGGATAATAAAAACCTGATATTTTTGGTAAGGCACTTTGTTGACGTTCAAAGACTGAAGGAGTAAATTTGGTAGTTGTTATGGACTAAATACTGATTAAGGTAAGCGAAGTTTCTGGCAAGAGAACGAGCGTTCCCCTTGCAGAATATTAATTTTTTTCATCTTATGTTTTGGAAAAACAATTAGGTATTAGCTAATCATAACACAATGAAAGTACAATTTAATCACAATCGAATATCAGCTAATCATATCAGCCAAAGATAAAATAAATGAAATGACATCTTTGAAGAGATGTCCACTGTAATGTCAGTTGAACCAGGCGGGGGAAACGCTGGAGGATAAAAACCATAGCCCCTTTGGGTGTTGATGACGGGATGATCTCCTCCTGGGCCTTTCCAAAACAGTCGATGGAGGTGCTGCCCTAGGTTCCTTGCAAGAACACACGCTCCTCTTGAAGTGGGGTGGATGCCGTCCCGATTGAGGAGTCTGTAGTCACTGGCCCGCAGGTTATCATGGCTGATGAAGGTAATATCATCTTCAGAGACGAGCTTCGACTTCGTCAAGGCGTTCAGTAGTTTTTCGCTTGATGTTGTACATTTTATTCCTGACAGGCGCCACTTGGCTTAGCGCTATCTTTGCCTTCGGGAACTGCTGTTTGATGTTCAAAAACAGACCTGTATAGCTTTGTGCTGATGTCTGATGGTTCATTTGACTTGATGTCGTTAAGTCCGACATGCAGAGCAACGCAGTCTGGTTCAGGATGGAGTTGCTTCTTTGCTTCTTCCATTGCTTGTTTACAGTCATTGGTTGTGAATACGTTTCGTTTGGCAATCTGTAATCCATATGACCGTCCCAGCCTATTGCCGTCAATTTTGTTCAAGACAGAATCGTGAAGAATCAGAACACGAGGAGCTTTACAAGAAATTGCGTCATTTTCATTGTTGATGTCATGTCTGTCTTTGACATCATGCATTTTGTTTTGTTTTTGTTCCTTACTTGTTTTTGCTTGTGTGTTTTACATTTTCTTGATGTTTTTCTTCGTAATTCTTATTTTGCCGTGTTGCCAGATTGTGTTTAGCAGCATCGGCATATGAATTGAAATTATTTTGAAGTCAGTTTGTGTTTGGGCGTGACTAACCTTTTTTGTGCCGTTTGGATCTAAATCGTGAGATGCAGCTGCTTTCGTTGCCTGCACCTCTGTTTGCTCCCGAACAGTCATTTCCAGTGCTGAAATTCTCCCACATTATGACGAGATGACTTCAGTCATTTTTTCAGCTGCGACAACATTTGTATGTCAGATTCCGTCGGCATCGGCTTTCCATTCCATAGCTGGCTTCATCGGACTGATTTGTTCTCTTTGCTTCCGAACCTCTTTCGACGCCTTTTGTCACATTTTGGCCGTCCTCGCTTTTGTTGCCCATTTTCTTACCATTGGCGCTCCCTGATTTCTTTGATGTGATCTTGTGAGGAGTGTGGACACTTTTCATGCTTTTCGTCCTTGCCATTCTTTTGTAGATTGCGTTAAACCCTGACAGTTCAAGCTCAGAGACTTGCGTTGTCCGCCATCTTGGTCACGTGAATGAATGAGTCAACGTGATAACACATTCTGACTGTACACGTGTTTGTGATAGTGTGTGTGTGTGTGTGTGTGTGTGTGTGTGTGTGTGTGTGTGTGTGTGTGGTGTGTGTGTGTGATTTATACTCTGATTTCTACTGGCTCCTACCCTTCATTGTTTTGTATTTTGCTCTGCGTCATCTATTTTAGTGTACAACTGTGATCGATGTTTGCTACTTTTCATTGTTCCTTACTTCATCACTGGGCTTTCTTTATTAAGCACCTGCAGTCTCCTAAAACTAGGTTTGTTGGGGCACCTCATGAACTGGCAAACCTCCACCATCTTCGTCTGTCCTCTCCCACTTTTGGGGAATCGCCACAGATCAGTGCTGCTTCTGGCTGTTTTCTTCCCATCGTTTTTTTTCTCTCTGTTTCTCCTTCCTCTGATTCCACGTAAAGTGCTCTCCGAAACAGTGTTTTCAAGGCCAGATGATCGACAGATGCGGCCGTGTGATTTCAGTTTTCATTTTGACTGTCGTCAGCAGGTTTTCAAAAGGATCAAATATTGGCTGTATAGTTTTGCTCCCTACTTCGTTGGTGACACGGTCTTTGTAGGATACGCATAGTTTTTGTTTTTTGCCATAGTTCTCCATTTAAGACGCATGGATTCTTCTTTAAGATCTAATGACAGGGTCCGCGTTTTCCTAGTATAAAGAGAGATGTCACTTGTCTGTGCATTATTCACACTTTGGCCCGAGATATATTGTTATTGTTCTACATGGTCTTCAGATTTGAGGGTGCTGTTGATGCATGTGCCATTGAAGAAACAACTTCTGTTTGTAACCTTTCCTGTAGTTGAGGCTGTTTATTGTCTCACGTATTTGACCACCTGCTTTAGTGTCGCTTTTGATGTTGCTTTGGTGCTTTTTGTCATCAGGTCCCCCCCCCCCCCCCCCCCCCCCCTACATGGATTTCCACGCCACTGGATACAGATGTTTTGTATAAACGTTTGCCTACTGGTTTAGGTCTTCCGCCTGTCCATTTAAATCATTGATGTCATCATCCTTTGGCTGCATTTCTGCTCATAGTTGTTTTTATGTAAATTTCTTTTGGAAATATTGCGATTGATGTGTCAGAATTACTCAACTATTTGAGAAAGGTCTTGCAAAGCACCTGGCAGCTGATGTCAAACTGACAACAAATTTCTTTATTAACTGATGATTTGTTCACCTGGCTTGTTTGTCCGCGCATCATTTATTCACCTACGTTTGTATGTTTTGATGTGCATTGAAAAAAAACGATCAAAAGATCTGTCACGGTGTGACGGTTTTTTTGTTTGTTTTTTTGCCAACTGTCTCTGCTCGGAGAAATCTAGAGTGTGAAAGTGTGTGCAAGGCTTAATGTTCTCTTTCCATATTTGTTTTTAAATTATCGTTCAGTTCAATCAGGTTTGACTCATCTCACAGGTGCAGCACGTGTTGTCCCGTGTTTTCCGTTACCTGTCAACTCTGTAGTGAGTAAAGTGATCTTCCCTTATTGTGAATAGGAGAGAGAGGGAGACGACTTGGAGCAGACGTGTGTAGGTAGTTTGCTGTAAGTGATGGGACCGCGTTCCCTCATGAGTTCATAGAAAAGTTAAGTTTATTCAATAGGATATACTGGGTTTTGTTTAGCAGGACCTCGTTCCTGAGAACTCAAGTTACATGATAATTTTTGCCGTTGGGCTCCATTGAAGTGAAGAAAAAAAAGATGTTGAAAAGAATAACCAAGAGGGAAATAATTACCTATACTTCTGCTCCTAGAGGTCGTTGGAAAACCTGGGACTTTGTCTTTTTGTCTTTGTTTTGCAAACAAGAGTCGGAAGGACTTCTCATGAGGCTTCATTTGCCTGTGTTCGACTGAATGTTTCATATCACTGGTCTTTTGGTGAGTAAACCTGAGTTTAATTAAATTATTAGCACTGAAATAACCATTTTGTTGTTGTTTGCATTAGGATAGACTCCTTATTTAATTTGTATTCAAAATTATAAATCTGTTTTTCTTCGTACATAGGATGTAGGCAAAGGAGTGGGCTTGTCCGTGTTGGCACTCCAAATAAGTAGTGTTGTAGTGTTTGTGGAAGGTTTGTTTTATGCTAAATTCATTATTTACCCATTGTTCTAATTTTCCGGTGTATTTTGTTTGAAATTTCATGTTAAATCATTCGATTTTTGTTGTAGATAATTTACACAAGTATAAAAGAATACTGTGTGAAATGTTCTTTTTTCTTCCACAAAGGGCGAAAGTCAGTTTCAGGAGAACTACTGTTTAATGATAAAGGATAAAATTATGGATATGTTTTGAGAAAATTGGTTCTCCAAGCAGGAGGGTCATATTCTGTTGTAAAATAGTTAGGTTTTCTTTTGAATTGTTAAAACTCAAAAATGAGCCATTTTGGTAAGAAGACTTTATTTCCGATAAAGGAAAATGGCTGCCTTATGTATTGCGCGAGTGAGTGCTGAACGTTTTCATTAATATTCAACTCATGGAAGAGTATAGAGATGTGTAAGGGATTGTTTCGTGTTGCTTTGCCTTTTGTTGGATGTATTCTGAAATGATTAATAATTCCATTGTTAAAAAAATTGCTGAGCACATTCTGTAAGATGCTGCCTCCACCATTCGCAAGGCTTGCGGAATGAATAAAATTTGATTGCTCATTGAAAGTCTGATAGAGCTCAATTGTACTCTACTAGGATAGTGTGGGGTGCTTTGATCCCCGAATGGTTTTATTTGATATAATATATTTTTGTATTACTCTCCATGTTTACTTTAAAATATGAGAGTGACATTATTTTTCGTCCTTGTGGTGGAAATATAAATATGAATGGGAAGTGGGAAGCTGATTGCCTACATGGGAAAAGACATGGAATGCTCCTCTTTTATGTGTGTTGAAAATGTTTAAAGAGAATTAAGACTGAGGAAACCAAATGTTGAAAGAGTTGTAGAGATAAGTTGATAAACTATTAAATATTTAGGAAATGCAACAATAATTTAAAGGAAAAATACAAAATATATATGGATCGGTACATAGTTTTTTATATTAATTTCATATAGTATGAACGCTTGGTACAGGAAAAGTATTTAAATTAAGGGCTGATCTCTGTTTTGTCTGTGCATTGTCTACAGCTCACATTTTAGACAAAATATTTTGAGGTGAGAGTGATGTGTTGTACAGGACTGATCTCACCTTACCTGAGCTTACTTTTCCTGACCTGACTCGTACTTCCTGGTCTGACCTACTCTGGACTCCCTTGTCGCCGCTGACTGCCTCCCTTGTGGCCGTGTCTGGGAAGGCCTGCACTTGCCCGAGGAGGGGGCTGGCCCGGATGTCCTTCCCGCCTTGTCATCTACTCATGTTTGCTCTTGAGTGACTGCGATCAACAGTGTGGACCTGAGCGGCTCATGCTCTGCCTTCTTTGATCGTGGGATTGACTGTTCCTACCTCTTCGTAACCCTGTGTCCAGTGCAATGAGTAATGTGGGTGATGTGTCATACAATAACAGGGTCAGGCCCTTTTAGTTCATAAAACTGAAGGTTTTTCTTTCTTTTTTCCATTTTCTGGGCGTTCTGGGTTGTTTTTGTTTTTCTTGGTATGTGTTCCTCTTTATGGGAGACATGTGTAAGGGCAACGAATCAATATTGTAGAAAAGAGATTTGTTGTTGGAGATTCATTTTTTATAAATTTTATTTAAGGCAGAAAGGAGTGTTGTGGAGGGTTTTTTTTTTTAATTTTATGTTCATGAATATGTAACTTATTTAGTTTCATTAATTGAAAGATGTAGAGATTTCTCCTTTTGTATTGGAGAGTGTTCATTTTTGCCTCCAAGTTGGGGAAAGAGGTAGAGATTTCTGCTTTTGTATAGGAGAATGTTCATGTTTGCCTCCCAAGTTAGGGTTTGGGAAAAGTGATTGCCCTTTGACAACTGAACATAAAGTTGGTCTGTTTTCTCTTGGGCAGATTTTGTTTTGACTTAGTCTGCCTGAGTGACATCCAGCTAGTTATTAGCTTTGGTTATTGAATTCTTTAGAGGGGTATTTCTTCTCTCCCTTCATTAGTTTTCCCCTGGTCGATTTCTGGGGAGTTTATTGTTTAGGTTGGGACTTATTTTCTTTTATTTTTTTAAAAAGAGAAGAAACGAACCTACCTAAAAAAAAAAGGTTGTTTTTTGTGAGAAAGTCATTCGTAATTTAAATAGTTAATTGTAAATAAAACCATTCTTAAAATATCGTCTCCTTTTCTATTTTGTTACGGTCGATCTGAGTGTGGGTCATGATCAGCCCAGCTTTTCCCTTTGAACTATAAAAAATGTGACTTCACCCGCGTGACAAGATCGATACTTGTCTCTGTACGGGTTGTTGTATTATCTCGCATACTTCAACATGTATTTTCATGCTTACATTTTAGCCTGTACCGAGTACACTCTGAGACGTCTTTCATTCCAGCTGTTACCCTCACTTTCAAATTTTGCCAAATCATCAAGCGTAGGTGGAGATATGTTCTTTCCTTGTGTTTATTCATCCTTAAGTTTTTTGTATGACTTATTTTCTTAGTTCACGTTCTTCCATTTACCTCGTTCTTCTCTATGCTGGACACTTTGGGAGTCGTGTGAATTGTGATGTTCTCTCCCTGGTGTGGTGTTCTATGCTAGATACATGGACGGACTGCCACACACGCAACCAGCAGTGTCTGCTGAGGAGACAATAGTCTACTCCGGACGGGCAAGAACACACGGTTCTTTTCACAACATAGAAATCAACGGTTCCTATGTGCTGTAAGTGAACGGTGTACTATACACAATTCAATGTCATCTTTTTTTTTTCTCTTGTGTCTTTGCCTCTACCCAGCACCTACTCCTTTTCAAATCCGTCTTAAGCCATTTTTTTATTATGGCTGAGAACGTATTTACCTATAAGCCAACTTTTTTCAATGATCTTTCTTCATTATTTGATTTGTCCTGCCATAAAATCACCAGATAGATATTCCGCATCTTCATTTGGCGACGTGATATTTCGACATCTTCCCACCCCCACCCCCATCTCTCCCAACCCACCGCCCCCCCCCCCACCCCAACCCCACCCACCATGACTCATTCCTCTTCAAGTCAATAATATATTATGAAACTTAACTGCATTTTAACTTTTGTAATTGTGGATATCACACGACCTACCTGACCTTGATAGTATTCACACAGATTTCATCGATCAATGATTGACATGAAAAGCGCAATACTGCTCGTCTGTTTGTGGCGTGGATGTACCTTTTAGCAACTGATCAGATTTTTTGGGTTTGTTCATTCTCTTTCTTTATTTCCTTGTTTCCTCGCAGAACACTATTCATATGTTTTATTTGAAGTAACTCATCTTGTTGTCTATGGTGTTTCAAGTTACTGCATAAATGTCTTTGTTGGTGGTGGTGGAAATGACAATGATGATGATGGTAGTGGTAACAATGAGGATGTTGGGCTGGTCATGATGATGTGGGCTATGACAGACTAACAGTGACGCTACTGACAGGTGAGTGTGTGTGCGCATGATCCGTTCACCCCTACCCCTCCTCCCCACACACACACACACACACACACACACCACACACACACACACACTCACGGGCATGCACGCACGCACTCACGCATGCGCGCAAGCACGCACGCAAGCACCCACGCACGCACACGCACACACACACACACACACACACGCACACGCACACATACACACACACACACACACACACACACACACATACACACACACACACACACACACACACACACACACACACACACACACATCAAATCAAACAAATAAACAGACACCAGATGACTTACTATTTTATTTGCATCCAAATGTCTGAACTGACCAGAATGAATACCGAACTTCCATATCACACTGGAAAAAAAAAAAAAAAAAAAAAAAAAAAAAACAAACATACTGGTCGAAAAAACTTGAGGTGTGAGCAGAGTAATATAGTTCAAAGGAGTAAACTCATCCCCAATCTCCCCGCCCTCCCCCTTTCCCCTTCTTTTTCCAACCCATTGTCCAACTTTTCTTACAGACAAAATCACCGACGAACGCATGGCAATTATGGCTTTGGCACACCATACAGAATAGACAGAGACTGTGCAAAAACAGGGAAAGAATCAGGTGGTGGCGTGTGCCTGCATGTGAATGAAAGATGGTGTGACAGTGCTAATGTGTGCGTGAAGCAGCGAATGTGTACGCCAGAACTTGAACTGCTGTCAGTGTCCTTGAGACCCCGCTACTTGCCGCGCGAGTTCGGTCGCATATTTGCGACAGTTGTGTATGCCCCAGTCTATGACCAGTCATCTGCTACACGTGCTGGCGCACAATAGCTGGTGTTGTCCGTGATCTGCAAATGATATCTGCTGATGCCCCCTGTTTTGTTGTGGGTGACTTTAACCATTGTGATTGAAAAAAATTCTTCCTTCTTTTAAGCAGTATGTGACCTGTCCCACGCAGATTGATAACACAATTGACTTGTGCTATGGAAACATCCCTGGTGCATTTAAATCTGTTTGTCTGCCACCTGTTGGTTTGTCTGACCATAATACTGTGCAACTGACCCTGCATACAAACCTAAAATACAAACTGAGCCTGTTGTGAGGAAGAGTGTGAAAGTATGGACGTCTGAGAGTGTGGATGAGCTGAGAGGATGTTTTGAGTGTACTGATTGGAGTGTGCTGACTGACTCATGTCAAAATGTTCATGAAGCGGCAGATGTGGTAACTGATTATATCCTTTTTTGTGAAGATATGATTATCCCAACAAAAACAATTAAAACTGTTTCCAAACAACAAACCATGGATCACGGGGTCAATTAAGACACTTCTTAATGAGAAAAGATAGCATTTCAGGCTGTGACAAAAAAGAAAGGAAACGAGTACAAACAAAGCTTAGGTGCGGAATACAGAGGGCCCAAAGGAATTCAAAGGTAAAGTAGAAGAGCAGTTTCAGTTAGGATGAATGAAGGATGCATGGGATGGGTTAAATATTCTAAAGGGTGAAGCCAAAAAGAAAGCAAGATCTTGCCATATGAATATTATGACCAGACTGATTTTTCGAACAAACTCAATGATTTCTATTGTCGTTTGAAAGGAATGATCTGGGTGGGACGGTAGACAATGTGGTAAAAGAGCTAAACAAAAGGATCAAAGACAAGGGAGATGAACAAGACTTTGAGATCCATGGCGATGTTGTGAATTCACTGTTTTTGAAACTGAATATCAGGAAATCAATGGGTCCAGATAACATCAGTGGAAGATTGCTGAAATTGTGTGCTTCTGAACTTGTAATGTTTTCTGTAAGGTTTTCAATTGGTCTCTTAAGGCATGCTCTGTACCCAGTATCTGGAAAAAATTCCACTGTCTGCCCTGTCCGAAGAAAAGAAACCCCACAACATTGAATGACTATCGCCCTGTAGCTCTGACCTCCATAGTTATGAAGTACTTTAAAAAAAACTTGTTCTCCGTCACTTATTAACTTTTGTTGGTCAGTACCTTGACCCTTTCAGTTTGCTTATAATACGCATAGAGGTACAGATGATGCTATTCTAACTCACCTTCACAATGCTTTCTTCCATTTAAACAAACCAGGTTCTTTTGCGCGTATTCTTTTTATTGATTTCTCCTCTGCTTTTAATACTATACAGCACATCTGTTAGCTATGAAACTGCTTGACTTAGGTGTTGACCCAAAGCTTACTTTATGGATTGTCAGTTGTCTGTGCAATAGAACTCAGTCTGTTCGTTTTCAGTCTGCACTATCCTCTGAACGCTTGACTTCTTTCTGGTGCACCCCAAGGCACAGTTCTGTCTCGCGTTTTGTTTACTTTATATACTAATGACTGTAGAAGCACAGAGAAAACTCCACTCATTAAATATTTTGATGATTCTGCTATTCTAGATATGTCAAACTCTGATTCAGTTTTCTTGAGGAAATCAAAAGTTCTGCAGCTGGTGTAAAGACAACTTTCTTGACCTTAATGTGCAAAAAAAAACAAAGAAATCTTAATCTACTTTCGGAAGAACCCGGAACATGTGCCAGACCTTGTAATTAATGGTGAAGCTGTTGAACGAGTGAATGAGTATAAATATCTGGGAATGATTGTTGATGATAATTAGTTTTTGATAAAAATGTTACTAAAATCCATAAAAATTGCCAGTCAAGAATATTCTGTTTGCAAAAGCTACGAAATATCGGTGTTTAAACCTGTAATCTTACAAACTTATCACAGATGTTGTGTTGAGTCATTGCTCACTGCTTCTTTGATGTGCTGGTATGGAAGTTTGGTGTGAAGAGCAAGCGAGTATTGAATGATGTGGTGAATGTGTGTAGCAAAGTGATTGGAAGGAAGCAAGTTGGAATGCAAGAATTGTATGACAGACGAGTGGAGAGGAAAGCAAGAAAGATTGCCAGTGATGATAGCCATGTTTTAGCAAAATATTACGAAATTTTACCATCTGGACGTCGTTTTAGGACCCTTAGAGTCAAATCTAGGGCGCAAAAAACTTTTATACCCCGGTCGATCCATCTTCTAAATTCATGATGTCTTTTGTACCATGGGAATGAACTTCCTCAGCAAGTAAAAAACACAATAAAAATGAAACTTTTTATGCAAGCCCCTTCAAACACCATTATTATAACCGCGAAAGTGGGAAGGCATGCAAGACATGTATACACACAGCAAACGGAAGACAGCAATCCAAAGCAACACACACGCACGCACGCACGCACGCACACACGCACGCACGCACGCACACACCACACACACACACATCACACACACACACACACACACACACACACACACACATTCCCATGCTTACACATCCACATGCATGTGAATGCACACAGCCACACAAATCTGCATGAGTAGGAACAAAATATGAACATCATTTCTACCAGTGATTAACGCATGTACACATGTCTGCCAAACACGACAGTTCATTTCATCCTTCGCTCTTAACGTGTACATGTGTCAGGCGCAGGGATATGACCACGCTTGGCGACTTTGTGCTTGATGTTTCCTGGCTCGTTCTATGTGCTTTATGTTTGTATTTGTGTTGGACGATCTAGTGCCATTTGGGAGTTACTGCCGTTCAAATATCTTTGTTCGTGGAAGCAAGAATTTTCGTGGAAGCAAGAATTACCCTTGGTAATTACAGTGAACATTGTGTTCGAGAATCCAGATTAGAATGCTTTGCAAAATTTCAGTACGATTCATTGACATTTATAAGCTTATGTTCCACATTATACTATATCTGACCTTGAATACTTTATCATGAAAGCATTATACATTTTCATACTCTCCTTGTTATATTATCTTCCTCGTTTGTGTCTACTGTAAATATTGAGCTTTACAAATGAGAAAACCTATGTCTGCACACACACACAACACACACACACACACACACACACATGCACAGACACACACAAACACACAAACACACACGCGTGCACGCACGCTAGCACACACACAGACACACACACACACACACACACACACACACACACACACACACACACACACCACACACACACACGACCCCGCAAACTCATTTATTCTTTGATGTTGTTTAGGACCGCTGACAGCAGAAGCCACACAGGGGCTGGGAAAATAACCAAACAGCCCAACAAAATTATTCAACTTACAATAAAACCGTACACACTGTAACTTGAAAGTTGAAAGTCCGAAAGAACATCCACTATTAAAACTGATAAGTCCGACCTGAAATGATTGGTTCATGTTCACGGTAGATTACGTATTAGTCAACTGTTATACAAAAAGGACCATTGCTCTGGAAAAAAATGTCGCACACTCATAAGTACACAGACACACATGCACAATTGCGCACGCATGCGCGCGCGCCCGTGCACACACACACACACACACACACACACACACACACACACGCACGCACACACACGCACACACGCACACACACACGCACGCATACACACACACACACGCGCGCGCGCGCGCGCACACACACACAGAGGCATGCACGGGTATGTACCCATGCATGCATACTCGACCGCGCTTGCACAGACAAAACACACATACACATAGGAACACACACATATACAGACACAGTCATACACACACACACACACCACACACACACACACACAACACACACCACGCACGCACGCACGCACGCACGCACGCACGCACGCACGCACGCACGCACACACACACACACACACACACAAACGTGCGCGCGCGCACCCCTGAAGGGAAGAGTTGTGAATTTAAAAACCCGCCAAATTCCTCTCCTTTCCCCTCTCCCTCTTCAAGGACTACACCCCAAAAGCCAATCACACGTTGTAAATCTCTTTCTGGGGAAACCCGGGTGAAAACCCTGGCGGGAATCCGACAAAAGAAGTTTTCTGGGCATTTCTTTTGCTCTTGAGTGACTGCGATCAAACAGTGTGGACGCAGATCGGCTCAAGCTCTGCCTCTTTGATCGTGGGATTGACAGTTCCTAACCTCTTCGTAAACCCGAGGTCCAGATGCGAGTGATAATGTAGGGTGATTGTCAGACAATAACAGGATCATGGCCCTTTTAGTTTCAGAAAACCTAAAGTTTTATTCCTTTTTCTGGGCGTTCAGGTTTTTTTTGTTTTTCTTGGTATGGTTCCCCTTTCGGGAGACATGTGTAAGGGGGGCAACAAATCAATTATTGTCGTAGAAAAGAGATTGTTGTTGGAGATTTCTTATTTTTAATTATTTTAAGGCAGAAAGGAATGTTGTTGTGGGTTTTTTAATTTTATGTTCTGAATATGTAACTTATTTGATTTCAAATAACTGAAAGATGTAGAAAAACTCCTTTTGATTGTAGAGTGTACATATTTTTTTAGTTGCCTTCCAAGTTGGGGAAAGAAGTAGAGATTTCTGCTTTTGTATCGAGAATGTTTCATGTTTGCCTCCTAAGTTAGGGATTGGGAAATGATTGCCCATTGACAACTGAACTAAAGTTGTCCTGTTTTCTCATGGCAGATTTTGTTTTAACTTATCTGCCTGAGTGACACCAGCAAGTTAATATATATGTTATTGAATTCTTTGGCCGCTGTTCAGAGCAAGTTACTTAGTTTTTGAGTCGCAGGGAGTTTAATCAGCTGCAGAACCAAGCTGTGAATGCAGGTGAGGGAAAAGGAATGTTTATCTGCAGGCCGCTCCCCACCAGCCACTAACCGCACCGGTATACGCTAACTGAATGACAATCTGTGCATATCGTCTGGCAGCAATGCGTTCGGCACGGTTGAGCGTCCATTACAAATGGGCTGTAGCTTTATAATATATTACAGTCATAAAAAATGTAAATATAACTGCACTATTGGATGACAGAATTGCGAAAACCCAACAAATCTTTTAATACCAAACTCGACTGGGTTTATTTTCTCTTGTAGATAAAATAGATTCCGCATGAAAGCTTGAACGCAAGTGGGTCCAGGCAATATTAGAACAATGACAACAAACACTAAATTGTGCAAAATGACGTCATCACTTTCTGGAATTTAATTTTCCATAGTTAAGTAGCACACAAGTTAGAATCATGCCTCTGCTCAACTACAGCAACAAAAATATTGATTATAACAAAGTGTAAAGCCTGTTTGATTGCCCCTTTCACAAAGTTTCCAATAGGGACGGAAATGAAAAGCAGTGTGGAGGGTATTTCTTCTCTCCTTCATTGTTTCCCCCTGGTTCGATTTCTGGGGAAGTATTTATTTTAGGTTGGGACTTATTTTCTTATTTTTATTAAAAAGAAAGAAACAAACCTACCAGGAATAAGAGGATGTTTTTTTGTGGAAAGTCATTCGTAATTTAAATATTGTTAATTGTAAATAAAGACCATAATAAATATCGTCTTCCTTTTCTATTATAGTTACGTCGATCTGAGTGTGGGGGTCATGAACCGCCCAGCATTTCCCCTGAACTATAAAACACGTGACTTCCACCCTCGTGACAAGATCGATACTTGTCTCTGTACGGGTTGGTTTGTAATTATCTCGCATACTTCAACATGTATTATCACTTACATTTTAGCCTGTACCGATACACACTGAGACTCTTCATCATACATTATCCTCACACTTTCAAATTTGCCAATCATCAGCGTAGTTGGAGATATATCTTTCATTGTGTTTATTCATCCTTAAGTTTATTGTATGAACTTATTTTCTTAGTTCACGTTCTTCATTTACCTCCTTCTTCTCTATGCTGGACCACTTTGGGATTCGTGTGAATTGTGATGGTCTCTCCCGGTGTGGTATTCTATGCAAGATAACCAAGGACGGAACTGCCATTGGTAGTCGTGTGAATTGTGATGGCTCTCCCTGGAGTGGTATTCATGTGCAAGATACCATGGAACGGACTGCCTTTTGGGATTCGATGTGAAATTGTGAATGTTCACTCCTGGTGTGGTAAACTATGCTAGATACCATGGACGGAACTGCCACACACGCAACCAGCAAAGTCTGCTATAGACGATATTCTACTCGGACGGGCAAGAACACACGGTTCTTTCCACAACATAGAACTCAAAGGTTCCTATGTGCTATAAGTGAACGGTGTACTATACACAATTTAATATCATCTTTTTTTTTCTCTCCGTGTCTTGGCTCTACCCTGCACCTACTCTTTTCAAAATCCGTCTTAAAGACATATTTTAATTATGGCCGAGAACGTGATTTACTTATAAGCCAACATGATTCAATGATCTTTCATTCTTTATTTGATTTGGCCTGCCATAAAATCAACCAAATAGATATTCCGCATCTTTAATTGGCGACGAATATTTTCGACATCTCCCCCCCCCCCCCCGCCATCTCACCAATCCCGCCTCCCCCCCTCACACCACCACACCGTGACTCATTCCTCTTATACAGTCAATAAAATATTCTGAAACCTAACTGCATTTTTAACTTTTGTAATTGTGGTATCACACGACCTACCTGACCTTGATAGTGTTCCCACAAACAGATTTCATCGATCAATGAGTGACATGAAAAGCGCAATTACAGCCTCGTCTGTAGTGGCGTTGGATGTACCATTTAGCTAACTGATAAGATTTTTTGGTTGTTCATTCTCCTTTGTTTATTTCCCTTGTTTCAACTCGCAGAGCACTATTCATATGCAAGGTGTCTCACAAGAGCGAGTAATTTGAAGTAACTCATCTTGTTGTCTATGGTGATTCAAGTTACTGCCATAAATGTCGTTGTTGTGGTGGTGGAAATGACAGTGATGATGATGATAGTGGTAACAATGAGGATGTTGGGCTGGTCATGATATGAGGGCTATGACAGACTAACAGTGACGCTACTGACAAGGTGAGTGGAGTTTGCGCATGATCCGTTCACCCCCTACCCCCTCCTCACAACACACACACACACACACAACACACACACATAAAACTCACACACACAGGCCACACACACACACTCACCCGGCATGCAACGCACGACTCACGCATGCGTGCAAGCACGCACGCAAGCACCCACCACACCCACACTGCACACCACGCACACACACACACACACACACACAACACACACACGCACACACACACACCCACACACACACAACACACACACACACACACACACACACACACATCAAATCAAACAAATAAACAGACACCAGATGACTTACAATTTATTTTGCATCCAAATGAGTTCTGAACTGACCAGAAAGAATACGAACTTTCAATATCACACTGGAAAAAAACAACAACACAAAACTAAAAAACAAAAAAAAACAAACTACTGGTCGAAAAAACTTGAGTGTGAGCAAGTAATAAAGTTCCAAGGAGTAAACTCATCATTTCACGTCCGAGACAGGTTACAGCCTGGAAATATTTATACGAAGGCAGACGATGGAAACGTACATTTGTTTACTAATCACAGGCCTATTGTTCCATGAACTTGAATGGAGACTGTGAGTACATCTGCTTTGCCCGCTTTGAAAAATTACCCGTTTCCGTTGTATTTCTTACACACCAAGAGACACACAACATCTTTTTATTTACTAAACGTTATATGAGCATTAAGATTATAAGTTACTGGTTAAATTGTATCTATCATCTGAGTTCCTGCTAGATTTTCCCTGTTACATTTTTCTCTGTGGTTACCAGTAATTTGTTTCTCTACTCTACTGTATATGTTCTGGTTTGACAATGTTCAAGATCAAGAACTGTGCCATACTTGAAAACATCTTGATTTGCATTCGTTTCATTTCATTGGTTTGTTGTAATCTGTTATGTTATTTGATCTCACGCATGGTATATAACCAAGCATGAAACTTTTCTTTTCTGTTTCCAAGTTTCCATGTTTGCCTCCAAGTGCTTTGTGTCTAGATCTGTAGCTTCGCGAATCGACGCCCATCAGCAGCAATCCTTAAAGCTATGGACGCTCATACGGTCATGCCATGGGACAATGAAGTTACCTTTCGTATTTGTAGCACAAGACCTGTTTAATTTTTCCTCCTCATTGAAATTTATTTCCATATCAGTCAAACCGTGTTTCATTTGTCTCGACTCCCTCTCTCTCTCTCTCTCATCTCTCTCTCTCTCTATATATATATAATATATAATATAAATGTCCCGGTCGCTAAGCCGGACGGCCCTACCACACCTTTCCCACACTATTACACACAATATGAGACAAATACAGCACAATAACACAGCTCTACAATCTGCCACTTCTTTATTTCACACACACACTATTGCGCCACACACACGACCATCTACAACCACACACTCGGTATCCCCACTTCTTCACTGACCCACCCTACCCTACTACACCCTGAGAACCCAAACCTATACTAAAAACACCAGTTGCGGTATCTCACTGCACCAAGGGACGCAGAGATAGCCCGCACACGTGGTGGCAAAACTAATAGGACAAGAAAAAACCCAAGGGACTCAAATATCTAACACTACCACCCACCCACACTCCCCAGGACCCACCCTTCTCTTTTGACCCGGGACCAACTAACCGTACGGTCACTGCGTCCCTAAGAGGCAACAACAATACCCTACACTTTGCTGGCCACTACGTCCCAAAAGGGAGGCAGTAGCTAACACCCTTACCTTAACTGCCTAACCCCACACACTTAACCCTACTGCTAACACTACACCCTTATACTACAACTATGGGACAAACCCATCCCGGCCCATCCCGTCCCGTATAGATCTCCATCCTCGCGGCTGAGACATGGCCCCTCACGCTGACACCCCCGGAAGACTGCATGCACCTCAGCAGCTGACCGAGGCCACCCACAGACAACTCCCTGAAGACACTACTCCCCGGCGGCGACCCAGGCTTCCCTGCAGTCCCGACTCCTCCACCCGCCGCACTACAACCCAACGCACACCAGGGCGCCCTCTCGACGAGTCCGGGCTACGAAAGACCGCCTCCTCCTCTGAAGGCCGCCTGCCGACACTGATGGTGAGGGAAGTCTGGTGCGGACCCTCACACCGATCGCCCGAAAAGGGAAGAGGCAACAGGTTGCCTGAGAACTCCCGGAAGAACTCCGGTAGCGAGAGAGCTGCCCACAGATGGCAGACGGCCTGGATTGTCTCCCTCTCCAGGGAAAAGCAGCAGGCAACGGGAAACCGCCGCTCACCAGCCAGCACGCGGCAGTAGACCGCGGTGGTCTGGCCCCAGCCTCAGGACGGAACAGGAAACCTGCTGACACACTGTAGGCCACCACTGTAAATGTTGCAACTACCCGAGTCAAATCAAAAGCCCATAGGGGGAAGCATACCTGGAAAAGCTTTCTTACTCTCCATCTCCCTTGCCCTACCTCCCACTCGGGAATGAGAGTGACCACGTTTAATTTCGAATACAACCCCCCATAACCCGTTACTTTGGGGGATAATCCGATCCAATCGCCTGCCAACCATACAACAGCAGAAAAACAATATTCTCTCTGAGACAATCAACGCTATTACAATAAAAATATACTCGCACACAATTATCGGAGAAATAATCCCAATCTAAGACAATCCAATACGGACTTCTCCATGGAAATACTAAACAAAAAAGAAATGGGCAAATCTCACAAGGAAAATTTTCCACCAATTAGTAATCAGTAGTAATCCCACATAACAAAAAAAACAACAAAGAAACAAAAGACTTATTAATTTCTTAACGGATCACAGTTCTAGCATATACAATCAAAAGAATCGCACGCAGCCACAATCCTTCACATTCTCATCCCTCATTAGTCACTGTCAATTATAATCATATATCAAACCATGATTTGTTCATCAAAATTTCCATCCAGCACCCCCACTCCCATGTCAACTCTTGCAGATAACCCATGGATAAATCCATGTTAAGCCCACACAACCATACATTCAAATAATATTACAATGCTGCACATCCACCGTTTTTATGTCATCAACTGCTGAGCTACCCGCCTTAACTTGTACCCTACCTTCTTTCCGACTTCTAAAAGTCACATGGGATTTTCGCTCCCTGCAACCAAAGAATCATCCTCCAAACCCTATCTTGACACAAACACATACATCCCGCTTGTGTGGACGACTGTCATTTACCATTAAAAAAAAAAAAAACAAACTTCTAACCATATGGACTCACAGTCCCATACCAAAAACGCGTACGTCCCCCGAAACAGTCTGCACGCACAAACGACCACCCGCGTCGAGAACATGAACTCGAAACGAAAGAGAAAAGACAACCAAAATGAAATTGAAAAGTCACGACGACCGTACACCGAATAAACCATTCGACAACCAATAAGCCTTGGCCCCACTGCACAGTATAACCATACCAAATGCAGTGCAGGTCAACAAACTACTCCGAATCGTTTGACTCAATTTCAACGAACTACTACTAATTAACAACTGAAATTTGAGGCACCATCCCTTAACGAAACACGCAGACACACCTGCACCTGACTCATACAAATGATCCCTCAACAAAATGCAACCTCGTATTACTTCCTTACTGACCCCACAGAAATTAACATGAAATAAATCACATACCAATAATCTACATCACCGTCCATCACGGATTATTATATCCAAACCCACACAGTCTAAGCAAACTGTCACATGACAATCGAAACTACAAACCACAAAGTACACTACTTACAGAATATAACAGAAAAAAGGTAACACAAACCGCTGACAAGTTACAATCACAGAACCAAGACGACATCATACCAGACAACCAGTATACGCAACAACCATACTACAAACTAAACAAAACATGTACCAGTTGGGACCACTACAGTACAACTCGCCAGAATAACAAGACAACATGACGAACAACACCACCAAGATCCTAACAAATCACCAACCTGGACAGACAGACGTTCAACCACAACCAGTTCTGCAACTGCTGACGTGGCTGCCAACAGAGACGCACACAGACCCGCACAGCGCCAAGGGCACACCAGACCCGACTAGGACCAGGCACTAGAACTAATGACTCGAAGTCACCCAGCTCGACTAACAGGCGCTGTGGCAGCCGGCAACTACAAGGCGCGTCCACTCCGACGAACACCAGGGACCGAAGTGAAGCTACCCAACGCATTCCGACCAGGTCGGAAACCAAGCGAACTCTACTCACAACACAAAACAACGAATGGACAGAGCAGCGTATCCCTTCCGCAAGAGCTGACCCGCCAGACCAACGAACTAGATGTTTCTCGTGCAACAGCACGACAATTTACCACACCAACTCACAGACTTGACATCACCAACAACAGCCGAATCCTTCCCGCACTTCGATAGTGTAGAACCCCAAGTAACAAAGGGAAACAATCGTGAAATAGAAACCAACCTCCCAGCTTCCATCCCCATCAACAAGTCAAGCATTGGAACTTCAAGAATACAGTGTATCTAATTCCCCAGCACCCTAACCTATCCTAACCTTCCACCTTAACCAAAACCCAAGCTTACACACGCACACTCTCGCACAGCACTCAAATCACATATGCACACCCTCACTATTCAGAACTACCATTAACTCCAAACACATGAACGGCAGGTTAACTACTGCCGTCTGGTGACACACCGCCCCCTGCCCAAAGTTTTAAACTACAGGTTAAAACCAATCAAAAACAACTCACTCATCGGCGTATACTCACACCTGCTATAACACCCACCTCCACACCACTCAACTTTTGCACTGGCTGTTACTTTTGTGCAACCCAATCAACATACCAACAACAACACTTTTAATACATCACTAACCACAAAATACCTTAACCACAAACCACTCTGGTCCAATTTTGCCTTCCACGACCTTAACGAGGCACTTACAGGCAGCCGAAACATAACGGTCTATATATAAACTTCATAACTGAGGGTGCTCTGACCATCACGACGCTATGCAACACGTGCGACAAAAACCACAACACCACAACACTTTGCAACGTCCATTCTCTTCTCACTTCCATGACACATAGCATGACTTTCGACAATGATCCAACCCCTCTTGACAACAACCAGGAAAATGGAACTCTAACTCTCTCTCTACTCTCTCTACACTTCCTCCACTCTCTCTCTCTTCTATCTCTCTCTCTCTCCTCTCCCATCTCTCTCCTCTCTCTCTCTCTTTCTAAACTCTCTCTCTCAAATTCCTCTCTCATCCTCCTCTCTCCTCTCACTCCTCTCTCATCTCTCTCTCTCATCTAATCGGCAAGCGACACAAGAAGTCTGCCGCCACATTGACCTTTCCAGACACTGCCTGCATCGAAAAACTGTAATGGCTGCAAGCTCCAGTGCCCCACCTGGAGATCCTCCCACTAACAACTTCATCCCTCTTAAGTACTGAAGTGTGAATGAACCGACCTGGACAATAAAGGGTGGACCCATCAAATACAACCAGGAACTTAATGTAAACTCCCCCCACCACTCTGCCAGACACACCTTCTCAACTATGTGGTAGTTCTGCTACTGCAGGGCTTAATTTCCTGGTACAGGCACATGCTACAGGGCGAATCTCTTCAGGTACTGTGGGGGGGGTTTTTTCTGACAACAGCATAGCTCCCACACCACTTCTGATGCGTCCATCAGAAAGCACAAGTCAACCCAGGCACCGGCAAATTACAGACAGGAGGTTGAAGAACTGCTGCTTCAAAGGCTTGGAACGCACGTTCGCACATCCGTTCGTTCCATTCCCCCACTCTGCCCCTGGCGGTTCCCATAGTGAGATCAGTAAGGGGTTTGCAAAGTCAGCAAACACGGGGCACAAAATTCCTGTAGTACCCCGCCCCACTCGTCCCATGAATCCCGCGCACTTGCGTTTGTCTCAGGCCTAGGCGCATCCATAATGCTGGTCCCTTTATCCTGCTCAGGACAAAATTTCCCGGCACTCCTGTGCCTAAGTATGAATTTCCTTTCCTCAGCTTCAACCCTTTGAAGGTCTGGCTGACAAAAACATTCCCCGAGTCTCTGGAACACACGCCTGAGAACTTCTATGGGCTGTCCTGATCACTGTGGCCACCAGGAAGTCATCAATGAAATTAAATCGACAACTGGGGGCTTTCAAGTGGCTGCAACATTTATTATCCGCAATCATGGCCGCGTGAATACTGCCCCTGATGTACACAAGTCCCAACATGGCAAAAACATTACCCACTGGAATTGACCTTCCGGTTTAGAAAAAGCAAGTCTCGCGCGGTCCCTCTCTACCATCGTATCTGCCAATTACACCCTAAGCGAGGTCGATCTTGCTGAACAAACCTTACTTCTCTCTCTCACTCAAGCTTGGCAAACAGGTATTCGATGTCCGGCATGGGTTTCAGCGTCAAACTGCACGATGCGAATCAACCTTTTGAAGTCCAACGCAAACAGATCTTCCAACTTTCTCTTGACCAGTACATGGTTGAGCAGAATGGAGATGTCGACGGCTCAATCGCACCCAAACCTGATCATGGCCTTGACCTTCCCTCCCAAACCGTCTCTCGATGCGCAAAAGGCATACTGGGTATGGCTTCGACCGATAGAGATGTCTGACGAAAAGCCAAATAGATGCTACACGATTATCTAGGTTTGAGCATGATGGCCACATCATTCAGTACCTCCTTGAATTCGTCCACAAAATCGTGCAATTCCCACTAAAGAGTGCTGGTCTTCTATTTAGTATTACACATCTTTAGGGCCCTCTCGTGGCCTCCAAAGAAAGAGTAGGAATGTCCTTGCTCAACAAGGGAGTTAATGTTTCCACAACAGGCACCACCGGCCAACAATCGCAGCTACCGAGCTGTTGGGATCTGCAGGGCGCGCCTCGACTAAACGACTACAGTAAGGTTTGCTTGAAAAATCTCTCGTCTTTCCACCAACTTCTATGCGGAAATCAGCTTCAACACCGGACTCCTCACCAGCACTGTAATGGACCTCTCCTGCCAGTTCCAATTTGTTCAGCTTGGTCGGTCGAAGAACTAGCACTCTGGACCCCACACTATCTTCTGGGTTTCCGCCCTCAAGTCAAAATGTCGCTGTACCTATTCCGCTCCCTTGCCAATTTTCTCCCATGCCAACTCGCACGACTCAGCTATTTTGTTCCTCACTAGTTGACGAACGAACTCTGCCGCGTATACGAGCTCTTGACCTTATCCGGTTGTAGCCACAGAACTTCTCAATAACCAGCATCGCCTTCGCTACCTGGCGTCCATATAGCAGTTCACACGGCGAGAAACCGGTACTCTCTTGATGGACCTCACGGATAACAAAACAAGCAGTGCTGGAATCCACCGATTCCCAATCCTCTGGTTACTTCTCCTGACACAGTCTGCGCAGCATCCGCTTCAAGAGTAAACCGTTGAATACTTCCACCAATCCATTGCACTGCGCATGAATATGGTGTAGTAGTCAGACCACGAAAGGCTAATAACCCGTTAGACCTTCCAGCCATGAATTTGACCAGTAAACGCTGGTACCCACTATCAGTTAGCCACCGACCCAGGGACACCCGTTCGTGTCCACAAGTTGAAAGCGGCAACTGCCACCGACTCGGGGGCTCGTGATCTGGCGAAGAGGTACTGCACTCATGATACTTGTCTCAAAGACCACCATTACCAACACGAAACTGAACCCATGATCTGTATGCGCCGGAACGATGGGACCGATGATAACCATTCCCAACGCGCTCGAACGGCTCACGCATCAGTGGCATCTCAACGAGGGGTACTCCTCTTGACAACTCTTGTTCCCTTATCAATAGTATCGGCTGACACAGGAAACATGACTGTCAGTAACGACGAATGACAGCATGCTCATGCCTTGGACCCCCCATAAAAATGGCGACCAACTCGCCTCCTTAGTTCGGGTGGTACCTACGTGTCCAGCCATGGGTACTCCGAGGCTAGCATCATCACCGTGGCCCGTAAGTTTCAGCTGTACGCAGATTTGGACTCGCTACTATCCTTGGGACCCTCGAACCGCCTGACCCGTACACCAGATTTCCGAGCGTACTCGACTCGACCCAAACTTTGGTGAGGAAGTTCGACCCTGCATACACACGCACTCCGATCCTTCCTAAGTTTCATCCTGGTCCTGCAACTGAATTAACTGCTTGGGTAGAGGAGTTTCAGAATGCAACGTCCACGACGGGCAGCGTACTGGAATCTTGCAGCTCCTGGCTCTCTGCGCACGAGTCAGCACTGCCCACTACCAACGCAGGGTCTGCGTATACAGGCAACGTATCTCCAACAGGAATCCTCCTGCTTTCTTGGCGGAAGTTTTCCGATCAGGACTTCCTGCACAGGGCTATCATGACTAAAACCTCCAACTTCCCCTGCGAAGAAAGGCGACATTATCAACACGATGTCCGCCACAGGTAACACAGACCTACATCCTGATTTCAGCAACACTACTGAACTGTCTCTCCTGTGTACGCGTCTGCTGGCAACCAACCACTTGGCCACTACGGTGTATCCGGCACAGTGGACCCTCGTAATCCATTGGCCGGAGCTCCGATGACCTCTACATGCAACGCAGGATCGTACCGCTGCACGGCCATGGGCGACACAACGTCGGGTACCACTCGAGCTTGTGGCTGGACACAACAATGAACAGCTCCCAACAGAATGTGTGCACCGGGCATATCCTAAGCGATGTGGCCTGGCTTCTTGCAGTTGAAAACAGATTATGGTCGATCTAGGGCCCTATCAGAATCTCCTATTCTGCGCTGCAGTGCACCATCCCTCTTTGATTTCTGTGTGTGCTGGCTCCCTACTGTCTCACGCCTATTACCCAGGTTACTGGTTAACTGGATCGTCAATTTCGCCATCCACCCCAATCTTTGTCCACTGCTAAAACAGTAGCTTCCTTTGCATTTGTTCAACAATTCCCGGGCATGTCTTTCCGGACCTCAATCGAGAACTCTGGGGAACAAGCAACTGTAAAACTGTTCTTGGGAAAAAGCATCCTTTACATCCTCTGCCGCATTCTCCATCCTTGCCCGCTGCCAGCACACCAAATGGAAAAAAACCACCGCCTACATCCTTGCCCAGCCACCTGGGCAAAGTACTCAGCCGCGTCCTTCTTGAAGCTTCTAAACTTTTCCCGGTAGCCTCAGCATCTAGCCTAAATGTGGCTGAACAGGGCGTACTTTATCTGATCATAGTCGCCTAACGCTCCACACTATAACCGCATCACTGCTTCTCAAGACTTTCCTCTCACAGAAGACATCAGACTGTGGGCCCTGAGGACTCGCTCCACATGCACATCTGGCAACCCGCTCAATTGGGCGATGAAAGCGTCCACGTCATCGTTCTCCGGAGCAACCTAATGGCTCAAGATGGAACACGCCTTTCGATTCCCCTTCACCTCGATCAAGCGTCCTTGCGCTGCTTCATCTAAGGCCTGGCGTCACATGTATGTTTAGCTCTCGCCTCTCTTGGCCTATAACTCAGCTTCATCTTATCGTCTCTTGAGATCTAACTACGTGCCTGCCGTCTTGAGCTAACTATTTCTCTTGTCACCTTTCCTTCCTCCCATCTTCTTCCTCTGTAGTTCCAACTCCATCTGCTTTTAACTCTAGCTCTCTCCTGCCTAGCAGCTTACCCTCTTCACTCTACTTCTGCCTATTACGCTTCTCCTCTCAATCCTCCCTGCCTAACAGCTTTCTCCTCATCAATCTCCACTGCTTCAACTCTAGCTCCCTCTCTGCTAGCAGCTTTCTCCTCTTCAATCTTCCTCAGCCTATCCATCTTTCTCCTCATCTAACTTCCTCTGCATCATCCTCTAACTCCCTTTGCCTCTAGCAGCTTTCTCCTCTTCTATCTTCCTCAGCCTATCAGCTTTCTCCACTTCTATCTTCCTCTGCATCATCTCTAACTTCCCTTTGCCCTAGCAGCTTTCTCTTCTTCCTCCTTCAACTTCTAGCCTCACCCACCTCCATCCGGAGTTCCAACTCTGCCTTCTCCTCTGCAATCTTCCTCATCCTCATCCCTCTGCTTTAACCTTAGCTTCTCGTCTTTCATTACGCCACCGAGTCCTGTACAACTTGGCGAGATCTCCCCAGCCGACCCCATCGCCGTTCCACTTGACAAACTTATGCATAAGTCCCCGTCCCCTGTTCTTGATCCACCACCGCATCCTGTCAATAACCTTAGGTTTGGTATTCTGCCGTAGGGACCTGTGATCCATACACTTAACGTGGTCGTACTGCGGGTGGCTCGGGTGTGTAGACATAGGTAACCCTTACCACCATCAAGCTAGCAAGCAAACAGTATGCTTATTCTGAGCGCAACTGGAGGTATCCTGACTAACACAAACTGCCCCTGAACCAACCCAGACACAAGTACACACTATTCTCAACGAACACGCAACCAGCATAACTCCACCCACACTCGTATAACTCATACATATACCCTGACACGGGGACAAACCCACACAATATTACCAATGCGTTGTCTGGGCACAAACCCAATCACGTGACCCCGTATAAAAACAAAAACAAAAAAAAAAAAATCCACCCTCCACTGTTCACTGCGCACCAGTTTCACATGGATAACCAGTTCACAAGGCCTCACTGTCTCTGTAGGGGCCGCACGCCACACGATCACAGTGCACTTAGCACCCCACAAGTACATATGCACTTTCCCAGCACACATAATGTCACAACAACTGCGCACCCCGTGCATTCCCACGTACACACCTGGGCTTACTCTGACTTAACCCCACAGGATATCGACCAACACACGTTCAGTCACGGGCAGGTACACATTCTCTACCAGACACACAGGGTACACCACATATAAATGAAACACAACGAACACTCGGTACCTCTCAGGACCCTCACCTACACTGTACAGGCGTAAAGTCCATCGCACTTCCAACAACCAATTCAATATTTATGATCACTCATACCTCCCTCACAACGTTAGCGCCCAACACATTCACAAAAACACAAGTGGCCCTGCCACCATGCACAGGAAAGCTGACACCCCCAGAAGTGACAGGGGCATCTAAACGACCAACCTCCCATGGTAACCGGTACGCTCCCACCAACCACCCACACAACTCGACGTACACACCGGACACAACACCCCTACCTCCCTTCTAGCTACCTATCGCCTACCCACACCACCTAAAATGTAACCCGCGCATCCCCACCAAATGCACGGTCGCTGGAGCGGATAGGCCCTACCACCCTTTCCCACACCTATAACACACAAAGAGCAACAATACATCACAAATAACACAGCTCTACAAAATCATGCGCACATCTTTATTACACACACACACAATGGCGCCACCACTCACGACCATCAACAACCACACACCGGTATCCACTTCCTTCACTGACCCACCCTACCCTACTACGACCCTGAGAAACCTAACCTATACTAAAAAACAGTGGACACCAGTTGCGGTATAACCACTGCGACCTAGGACGCAGAGATAGCCCGCACACGTGGTGGCACACTAATAGTGACAAGAATAAACCCAAGGGACTCTAATATCTAAACAACAACCACCCACACCTCCTCCCCATGACCCAACCCTTCTCTCTTGATTGAGACCCGGGACCACTACCGACTGGTCACTATGCTTCCAAATGAGGCAACAACAAAAAAAGTACCCCTACACTGTGGCTGGCCACTACGTCCCAAAAGGAGGCAGTAGCAACACCCATACCTTACTGCCTAACCCCACACACTTAACCCTACTGCCTAACCAACAAACCCCTTTAACTACAACTATGGGACAACCCATCCCGGCCACGATAGCTCCAGTCCACGGCGCTGTACTTGGCCCCTCACGCTGACAACCTCCCCGAAGACTGCACCCTCAGCTGCTGACCGTGGCTCCCACAACCCAACTCCCAGAAGACTCACGCCCCGGCGGCGACCTGGCTTCCCCTGCCATCCGACTCCTCTACCCGCCGCACTACAACCCAACGCACACCAGGGCGCCCTCCTAGACGATTCCCGTGGGCTGGAAGACGCCTCCTCCTCTGAAGGCCCCAGCCGTGAACACTGAGGGAGAGGTAAGGTCGTGCCGGCAACCCGCTCACAGGACGCCCGAACAGGGAAGGAGCAACAGGTTGCTGGAGAACTCCCGGAATGAACTCCGGTAGCGGAAGAGAGCTGCCCACAGATGGCATAAGACGGCCTGAAGGACTCCCTCTCGCCGGGAAAAGCAGCAGGCAACGTAAAACCGCGACACCTGCCACATGCGGCGTAGACCGCGGTGGTCTGTCCCATCCTCAGGACGGAACAGGATAACCTGCTGACAACACTGTAGGCCACCACTGAAATGATGCTACTACCCGAGTCATCAAATCCCATAAGCTTACCAGGAAAAGCTTTACTCTCTCCATCTCCCTTGCCTACCTCCCACTCGGGAAAGAGAGTGACACAATTGAATTTCGAATACACCCCCCCCATAACCCGTTACTTTGGGGTTAACCGATCCATTCCCTGCCAACCTTTACAACACATAAACCCAATATTCCTCCTGAGCCAATCTAAAACGCTATTCATATAAAATTAAGACTCTCAACAAATATCGGAGAAATAATCCCAATCTAAGCAATCCAAAACGGACACCATGGAAATACTAACAAAAATAGGAAATGGGCAATACTCACAAGGAATTTTTCCACATAGTAATCATTATAATCCACATCACAAAAAAACAACAAAAGAACAAAAGAACTATAAATTTCTAACGGTTCACCAGTTCTAGCAAAATCATACAAAAGAACGCCTCGCAGCCACAATCCTTCACATTCCTCATCCCTCTTTGCACTGCTCAATTAAAATCATATAACAAAACATGAATTAGTTCATCACAATTCCATCCAGCACCCCACTCCAGTCAGCTTTGTCATTAACCCAGTGGTTAATCCATGTTATGGCCACTACAACCAAACTTCATATAATAATATCATGCTGCACATCCTCCTATTTTAATGTCATCAACTGCTGTGCAACCCGCCTTAAACTTACCATACCCCTTCTTTCCGACTACTAAAATTCATCATGGGACTGTCTCCCTGCAACCTAAGATAACTTCCTCAACCCTATTCTGTCACAAACACATACATCCCTGCATGTGTGACGACTGTCATTTACTTAAAAAAAAAAACAAACTTCTAACCAATAAGGACACACTGTCCTGTACCAAAACTCGTACGTCACAGAAACAGTCCTGCAACGCGCACGACACCCGCGACGAGAACCATGACTCGTAACGAAAGTGAAAAGACACCAATATGAATTGAAAAGACCACGACCGTTACTCCAGTATAAACCAATCGACACCAATAATCCTTGCCCGCACTGCACAGTATAACCAATATTCCCAATTCCGTCAGGACAACTCCGAAATCGTTAACACATTTTCACCGAACTACTACTAAATACAACTGGAAATTGAGCACAAACCCATAACGATTCACGCAGACACACCTGCACCTGACTCCTACTATGATCCTCAACAAAATGCAACCTCGTATAAAAATTCCTTACTGACACCCCAGAAATACACAAGAAAATAAACAAAAACCAATATCTACATCACCGTCATCAACGGAAATTATATCGAACCACACCTGTCTAGCCAAACTGACACATGACAAACGAACTCAGGGAACCACAATGTACACTACATACATAATAAACAGAAGAAAGGTAACCCCAAACCGGCTGACAAGTTTCAATCACAGAACCAAGACGACATCATACCAGACAACCAGTACACGCAACAACCAAAAACAACTAAACATAACATACCACTACAGTACAACACGCCATAATTACAAGACAACATGCCGAACACCACCACCATGAACCAAACAATCACCAACCTGGACAGACAACGTTCAATCCACACAGTTACATGCAACTGCAGAAGTGGCTGCCAACAGAGACGACACAGACCCGGCCATCAGCCAAGGCACCACCAGACCCGACGAGGACCTGGCACTGAACTTATGACTCGAAGTCAAACCCAGCACGACTAACGGCGCAGCCGCCGCAACTACAAAGGCTCGTCCACACCGACGAACACGACAGGGACCGAATAAGCTAACCCCAACGCATTCCGACCTGGTCGGAACCAAGCGAACTCTACTCACAAAACAAAACAACGATTGGTCAGAGCAGCGTATCCCTCCGCAGAGCTGACCCCGCCGGGACCAACGAACTAGTTGTTCTCTTGCCACAGCACGACAATTTACGCACAACAACACACAGACTTGACATCACCAACACAGCCGATATCCAGCCCCGCCTTCTAATAGTGTAAACCCAAGTAACAAAAGGGTAACAATCGGGAAAATGAAACCAAACTCCCGCTTCCATCCCTTCAACAAGTCAACTTGGAACTCAAGAATACTGTGTAACTTATATCCCACACCCCCTACCTAGCCAACCTTCCACTTAACCAAAACCCAAGCTTCCACACGCCACACGCACACGACACATAAACACATAAGCACAGACGCTCTCAATTTCGAACTACCATATACTCCAAACACATGAACGGCTGGTTAACAACTGCCGATCGGTGACAATAAATATCTATATAAATAATATATATAAATATAATATAAAAATATATATACTATATAAAAAAATATAATATATATATATGTCCAGCCCATACTGAATCCAGTCCAATCCGAATGGCCTATGCACGTACAAGATTCCCAGTATGGACTAGACATTATTACCAGTCCACAAGCTAGAATCATCAATAGGCCTAGTCCCTTTTCATAATTCCATTTGGCTAGCAAGATTCTAGTCCAAACTGCAATCTAATACGGCCTATGCCATAATGATAAAATCTAATATGGACTAACGCTAGTCCAAGCTGGAATATAGGTCCAGAATGAATTCTCTCTCTCTCTCTCCTTCTCTCTCTCCTCCTCCTCTCTCACCACTTCTCTCCTCTCTCTCTCCTCTCTCATCACACACACACCACAACCACACACACACAAACGCACGCCACGCACGCCACGCACTCACACACACACACACACACACACACACACACACACACACTAACACACACACACACAATACATTTTTGAGTTAGTTTTTTTAATACTTTTGGCTGTTTTGAAAATACTGCATTTGACTCTGCTTGGTGACACAAGTATGAAAAGATATCAGTTTCTGAGTGAGCAGACGGCACAGTCGGTTGTATCACTGACACCTGACTCAGAGCACTGAAATCAGTTTCAACGTTCTTTGCCTCTGTAAGTGTTGCACGGAGTAGTGTTCTGCCTGTCTGGTGAACAATATACAAAGCAACACAGCCGCACCACTCAGCAGTCAGTCAGTTCGTTTGAAATAGTTTGACTGCCAGTGTGGGGACAATGGATCTGTCCAAAACGTGTTTGTGTGTGGCAAATGTGTGTCTGTGTGTGTGTGTGTGTGTGTGTGTGTGTGTGTGTGTGTGTGTGTGTGTGTGTGTGTGTGTGTGTGCGCGTGTGTGTGTGTGTGTGTGCGCGCGCGCTGCTGCTGCTTCTTCAGACTGACTGCATACTGCAACAACAGTGCCATTTGTATCCATATGACACAATAACACAATTTCATCATATCCAGCAGACACAATTCCAGTTTGGGCTAGTCCAAACACGAATTCCAATATGGACTGAATTCCAGTTTTGAGTGGCTGTTAGTTCAAACTAGAATCTCAATATGGCCTAGGCCGTATTAAGATTCTAGTTTGGACTAGTCCGATCCGGAATCGGTCTAGTCCAAACTGGGATCTTAATATTGCCTAGGCCGTATTAAGATTCTTGTTTGGACTAGTCCAATTCATATTAAGATTCCAGTTTGGAGTAGACCGATTCCGGATTGGACTGGATTCCAGTCTGGACTGTGACACACACACACACACACACACACACACACACACATATATATATATATATAATATATTATATATATATATATATATATATAATATATATAAAACAAGTTAAAAGAGGACTCTAAAACTATCGACAAACTTGTTTCACTTGTTTTAATGTTGCTCCCCAGGGGGTTGAGCACTCAAAAAATTATTTTAGGCATTTAAATTTACTGATCTATATATATATATATATATATATATATATATATATATATATATATATTCAATTATAAACAAAGCTTGCTCTTATGTCTTAGATTGAAGAAATGAGGGGAAACAAGCATTCATATCTGCAGTGGTAGATAATTCTGCCTAACTAACAGTATGTGCTTGAGTGGGTGAATGGGAAAAAATAAAATAAAATTAATGCTTCTCAAAATGAGCCTTCAGCAAGCTTATAGTCTCCAATAGGGAGACAGTCTCCAATGGGGAGAACCCACTAACATATAACTCCTGGTCAGATACCGATATTTCGAAACCTGAATGTTTCTCCTCAGTGACCGCGGAAAGTGGTAATTTGACTACTCTGCCTTTTCGGTTTTAAGAAGAATGCTATACCAGAAAAAGCTGGTGTGCAATACCGTAGTATGTTTGTTGAGTTTTTAAAAAAAACACACCAAAGGTGCCACCTAAGAAGCAA
Organism: Conus ventricosus; assembly: GCA_018398815.1. NCBI lineage: Eukaryota > Metazoa > Mollusca > Gastropoda > Neogastropoda > Conidae > Conus > Conus ventricosus. The sequence continues at coordinate 88,855,727 of CM031602.1, read as the reverse complement.
AAGAAAATCATGAAAGAGCAAAACAAGCTGCATTTTCTTGTGAAAGTAGAAAATATAAAAAGATAACCTCTTAAGACACAAGTGCTGAGGGCCAGTTCTTGGAATGAATCCGCAAGGACTAAATACAATGAACTAATAAATTCCAAGGACATGAATGAAGCCAGATATCCAGTCATCAACTAATGAAAACAATTCACAGATGGTCTCACTCTCTCACCCCCAGCGCCCACCCAACACACCCACCTCCTCAACTTCCACACGCTCTTCACATCACAATAAGCGCGTGTCACTAGTCCCCACCACACCCGCCCCACAACAACCTCAACCACCCCACTCCCCAATCTCCCTGCCCTCCCCTTTTCCCCTTCTTTTTCCAACCCATTGTCCAACTTTTCTTACAGACAAAATCACCGACGAACGCATGGCAATTAATGGCTGTGGCATACTATACAGAATGGACAGAGACTGTGCAAAAACAGGAAAGAATCAGGTGGTGGCGTGTGCCTGTATGTGAATGAAAGATGGTGTGACAGTGCGAATGTGTGCGTGAAGCAGCGAATGTGTACGCCAGAACTTGAACTGCTGTCAGTGTCCTTGAGACCCCGCTACTTGCCGCGCGAGTTCGGCCGCATATTTGTGACAGTTGTGTATGCCCCAGTCTATGACCAGCCATCTGCTACACGTGCTGGGCGCACAATAGCTGGTGTTGTCCGTGATCTGCAAATGATATCTGCTGATGCCCCCTGTTTTGTTGTGGGTGACTTTAACCATTGTGACTTGAAAAAAATTCTTCGTTCTTTTAAGCAGTATGTGACCTGTCCCACGCAGATTGATAACACAATTGACTTGTGCTATGGAAACATCCCTGGTGCATTTAAATCTTTTTGTCTGCCACCTGTTGGTTTGTCTGACCATAATACTATGCAACTGATCCCTGCATACAAACCTAAAATACAAACTGAGCCTGTTGTGATGAAGAGTGTGAAAGTATGGACGGCTGAGAGTGTGGATGAGCTGAGAGGATGTTTTGAGTGTACTGATTAGAGTGTGCTGACTGACTCATGTCAAAATGTTCATGAAGCGGCAGATGTGGTAACTGATTATATCCTTTTTTGTGAAGACATGATTATCCCAACAAAAACAATTAAACTGTTTCCAAACAACAAACCATGGATCACGGGGTCAATTAAGACACTTCTTAATGAGAAAATGATAGCATTTCAGGCTGGTGACAAAAAGAAAGGAAACGAGTACAAACAGAGCTTAGGTGCAGAATACGGAGGGTCCAAAAGGAATTCAAAGGTAAAGTAGAAGAGCGTTTCAGTTAGGAAGAATGAAGGATGCATGGGATGGGTTAAAGATTCTAACGGGTGAAGCCAAAAAGAAAGCAAGATCTTCCCATATGAATATTAATGACCAGACTGATTTTTCGAACAAACTCAATGATTTCTATTGTCGTTTTGAAAGGAATGATCTTGGTGGACGGTAGACAATGTGGTAAAAGAGCTAAACAAAAGGATCAAAGACAAGGGAGATGAACAAGACTTTGAGATCCATGGGATGTTGTGAATTCACTGTTTTTGAAACTGAATATCAGGAAATCAATGGGTCCAGATAACATCAGTGGAAGATTGCTGAAATTGTGTGCTTCTGAACTTTGTAATGTTTTCTGTAAGATTTTCAATTGGTCTCTTAAGGCATGCTCTGTACCCAGTATCTGGAAAAATTCCACTGTCTGCCCTGTCCCGAAGAAAAGAAAACCCCACAACATTGAATGACTATCGCCCTGTAGCTCTGACCTCCATAGTTATGAAGTACTTTGAAAAACTTGTTCTCTGTCACTTGTTAACTTTTGTTGGTCAGTACCTTGACCCCTTTCAGTTTGCTTATAAAACCCATAGAGGTACAGATGATGCTATTCTAACTCTCCTTCACAATGCTTTCTTCCATTTAAACAAACCAGGTTCTTTTGCGCGTATTCTTTTTATTGATTTCTCCTCTGCTTTTAATACTATACAGCCACATCTGTTAGCTATGAAACTGCTTGACTTAGGTGTTGACCCAAAGCTTACTTTATGGATTGTCAGTTTTCTGTGCAATAGAACTCAGTCTGTTCGTTTTCAGTCTGCACTATCCTCTGAACGCTCGACTTCCACTGCTGCACCCCAAGGCACAGTTCTGTCTCCCGTTTTGTTTACTTTATATACTAATGTCTGTAGAAGCACAGAGAAAACTCCACTCATTAAATATTCTAATGATTCTGCTTTTCTAGATAATATGTCAAACTCTGATTCAGTTTACTTTGAGGAAATCAAAAAGTTCTGCAGCTGGTGTAAAGACAACTTTCTTGACCTTAATGTGCAAAAAACAAAAGAAATCTTAATCTACTTTCGGAAGAACCCGGAACCTGTGCCAGACCTTGTAATTAATGGTGAAGCTGTTGAACGAGTGAATGAGTATAAATATCTGGGAATGATTGTTGATGATAAATTAGTTTTTGATAAAAATGTTACTAAAATCCATAAAAATTGCCAGTCAAGAATATTCTGTTTGCAAAAGCTACGAAATATTGGTGTTAAACCTGTAATCTTACAAACTTATTACAGATGTTGTGTTGAGTCATTGCTCACTGCTTCTTTTATGTGCTGGTATGGAAGTTTGGGTGTGAAGAGCAAGTGAGTATTGAATGATGTGGTGAATGTGTGTAGCAAAGTGATTGGAAGGAAGCAAGATGGAATGCAAGAATTGTATGACAGACGAGTGGAGAGGAAAGCAAGAAAGATTGCCAGTGATGATAGCCATGTTTTAGCAAAATATTACGAAATTTTACCATCTGGACGTCGTTTTAGGACCCTTAGAGTCAAATCTAGGGCGCAAAAAAACTTTTATACCCAGGTCGATCCATCTTCTAAATTCATGATGTCTTTTGTAATATTTTTCATGCTTAGTGATGTGAAGGAATGCGAGAGAGAGGGAGAGAGAGAGGGGGGGAGGGGGGAGGTGCGAGAGAGAGAGAGGGTGTGGGATGGTTGAAGATGTGTGCTTGTGTGATGATATGTGTATTTGCACATAATATGTGCGTGTGTGTGTGTGTGTGTGTGTGTGTGTGTGTGTGTGTGTGTGTGTGTGTGTGTGTGTGTGTGTGTGTGTGTGTGTGTGTGTGTGTGTGTGTGTGTGTGTGTGTGTGTGTGTATCTGCTTGTGAGTGTAAGCCTATGAGTGTGCTTGTGTAAGTGCATGTGTATGAGGTTTTTCAAATGATTATAGTGTGTGTGTGTGTGGTGTGTGTGTGTGTGTGTGTGGTGTGTGTGTGTGTGTGTGTGGTGTGTGTGTGTGTGTGTGTGTCGGACTGTACATGTAAATTCTATAAGTGGCCATTTGATTGTGATGATTCTTGTTTTATGCATGTTGTCTTGTTATACTGTTTATTATGCACCTATCTTAATTTCTCATCATTTGAGATAATAAAATATTCGTATCATGTGTCCCTGTCCATCTCTCCCCATTTCATTAACGCCCATACGCCGTGAAAAGACATTTCTTCATCTTTTTCTCTGTTCCGTGATTAAAATTCCTGGGGAATGAACTTCCTCAGCAGGTAAAAACACAAATAAAAATGAAACTTTTTGATGCAAGCCCCTTCAAACACCATTATTATAACCGCGAAAGTGGGAAGGCATGGAAGACATGTATACACACAGCAAACGGAAGACAGCAATCCAAAAAACTTACACGCACGCACACACACACACACACACACACACACACACACACACACACACCACACACACACACACACACACCACACACACACACACACACACACACACACACACACACACACACACACACACACACATTCCCATGCTTACACATCCACATGCATGTGAATGACACAGCCACACAAATCTGCATGAGTAGGAACAAAATATGAACATCATTTCTACCAGTGATTAACGCATGTACACATGTCTGCCAAACACGACAGTTCATATCATCCTTCGCTCTTAACGTGTACATGTGTCGGGCGCAGGGATATGACCACGCTTGGCGACTTTGTGCTTGAGGATGTTTCCTGGTTCGTTCTATGTGCTTTGTGTTTGTATTTGTGTTGGACGATTTGGTGCCATTTGGGAGTTACTGCCGTTGAAATGTCTTTGTTCGTGGAAGCAAGAATTTTCGTGGAAGCAAGAATTACCCTTGGTAATTACAGTGAACATTTTGTTCGAGAATCCAGGTTAGAATGCTTTGCAAAATTTCAGTACGATTCATTGACATTTATAAGCTTACGTTCCACATATCCTATATCTGACCTTGAATACTTTATCATGAAAGCATTATACATTTTCATACTCTCCTTGTTATATTATCTTCCTCGTTTGTGTCTACTGTAAACATTGTGCTTTACAAATGAGAAAACCTATGTCTGCACACACACACACACACACACCCACAACACACACACACACACACACACACACACACACACACACACACACACACACACACACACACACACACACACACACACACACGCACGCACACACACACAGACACATACACAGACACACAAATACACAAACACACACGCGTGCACGCACGCTAGCACACACAGCACGACACACCACAGACACAGACACAACACAACACAACACACAACACACACACCACACAACACACACACACACACACACACACACACACACACACAACACACGACCCGCAAACTCATTTATTCTTTGATGTTGTTTATGGACCGCCTGACTGCAGAAGTCACACAGGGGCTGGAAAATAACCAAACAGCCCAACAAATTATTCAACTTACATTAAAAACCGAACACAGTGTAACTTGAAAGTTGAAAGTCCGAAAGAAAATCCACTATTAAAACTGATAAGTCCGACCTGAAATGATTGGTTCATGTTCACGGTAGATCTACGTATTAGTCAACTGTTATACCAAAAAGGACCATTGCTCTGAAGAAAAAAAATGCACACACATAAGTACGCAGACACACATGCACAATTACGCACGCATGCGCGCGCGCCCGTGCACACACCACACACACACACACACACACACACACACACACACACACACACACACACACACACAACACACACACACACGCACAACACGCACACACACACGCACGTATACACACACACACACGCGCGCGCGCGCGCGCACACACACAGAGGCATGCGCGGTATGATACCCATGCATGCATACTCGCCCGCGCTTGCACAGACAAACACACATACACATAGGAACACACACATATACAGACACAGTCATACACACACACACACACACACACACACACACACACACACACACACACCACGCACGCACGCACGCACGACGCACGCACGCACGCACGCACCACCACACACACACACACACCACACACAAACGTGCGCGCGCACGCTGAAAATGGAAAGAGTTGATGATATTTAACACTGCACAAATTCTCCCTCTCCCTTCCTCTCTCCCTCTTCTCAAGGTATTTTCACCCAGAATGTCCAATCTACACTTATGTACATCTCTGTTCTGGTGACACGGGTGAAACCAATGGCGGTAATCACGACAATGAAGTTATTCTTGACAGTTTCTTTAAAGTCTTAAATAAAAAATAAACTGAGAAGAAAAATATGATGTAAGCGTGAAACTTATCAGACTTGCAGAGGAGGATTGTAGCGAATAAAACAAAATTCAAAGATTCAAAAAGCAACATCAAGGAGCCTTGTAAAGTGCTGCAAGAGATGAGGTGTAGCGTATATGGACTTGCTTGAATGCAGTGACACCTGGATGAGCCTGAAACTGTGGACTAAACTTAAAAGCTGACTCCACGAGTGGAAACCGCCATCACATTGTTAAAGGGAACAAACTGATGCAAGGCAACATGTACATCATTTCTAGACATGCTTTCCATTTGTATTGTCTTTATTGTCGCCTGGTGGTGTTAGCTTGTAGTAGCACTGGGTTAAGATGGGAATGTTTGAAAAGCATGGGCTCAGACGTGTACGCGCATTTGTGTTTGTAATGTGAACACGCATAACTGGAAAATGTATGTGTCAGTGGAATCAAGGCACAAACTGAAACGAGCATGCTGAAGATGAAAAAGTGTGTGGAATTCATAATAATGAATAATTGATCTTAAATTGTCAAAATAGAATCAAAGTTACATAAACCAAAAATAGAGCTCAAGATATGATAACGAAGATGGAATAAAGCAAAAGACAGGTTTGTGTTCTTATTTATTTATTTCATTACTATAATTCAATCCTTTGTCGCCCTTGGTCATACTGATCTTTTCACTGACAAAATGACTGGGGCGAAGTTGCGTGTTATTTTGCCCGTCTGTGAGCAACATTATTCTTTCACACACCCGCAACTGGCTTTAACAAAGCTTATTACAAACTATGTATACAGCCCAAGGACGGATCAACAGGCTTTCGCTCGCAAAGGAGGTAATCAGTGTTGGAGTTCGCGTTCAGGAAAGTGACCGCGCCCTTTTTCATGGTACAGACGTCGCTGGTGGACTTGTGCAAAAGCAGTTTAGCTCATCAGTCAGACTCACAGTTGAATCAGAGAGACAAGATATCCAAACATGGGTGTGAAACGGTGCGCCGGTAACGCAGACAGTCGATATCTTGCCCGTTGTCTTGGCGGGCGTTTCAAAACAAATGTTTGACTCTCTGGATATATTTTCATAGCCCATGAACACAAAAGGTAACTCTGTTAGCAATGGAAAAAATGCCTTGTCTTCTCCAATTTTTATCATGTAAATCTATATATGCATGCATGTCTGTCTGTCTGTTGTCTGTCTGTCTGTATGTCTGTATGTGTGCATATATTGTCTACGTCTGCATGTATGTATGTGTATGTGCATGTATGTATTATGTATGTATGCATGCATCTGTGTGTGTGTGTGTGTGTATGTGGTGTGTGTGTGTGTGTGTGTGTGTGTGTGTGTGTGTGTGTGGTGTGTGTGTGTGTGTGTGTGTGTGTGTGTGTGTGTGTTCCATATGTGACAAAAGAAACTGGACCTCAAATGTTCGTTGTCAATGATATGTCTATGGGTTCAGTCATGTCTGGCTGGACCAAGGGGCTGATGCAACTGAGGATTTTCTTCGAATCTTTAGAAACAGACTAATTGTGTGCAGATGGCAAGAATGGAGTTATCATATTAGTGTGTTTACAAAATATTTACTACTAAATTAGAGTTTTTGTTTGCACTAAGCGTAATGTTTAAACCCATTTATTTCTTAATCTGGACAGGCATTTAAAGAATGTAACTATTAGATTCATACTTGGTGTATCTGAAATCGCAGAGCACTACTACCGTCACCAGTTCCTCAGCGATGCATAGTTTACTGTGCCAGCTTTGCTGAGAGGAGACAGAGAGTGAAGTACATTTTGTGTTACGTTGACCCGTCCTGCAAACTCTGAGAGCTTAGTATACATCCTTGAGTTATTACAAAGTCCCAGGTCACTTCAGATAAGCACTTGTTTTGGCAGGTACTCGTCAACAAACAGTGAGAAATGTGTCGATGCATTGTTCTAAAAAGTTCAAACAGTGATACTGTATATTGCAATAAGATAGTTTCTGAATGTATGCTGGCTATGTCTGTTTGTATCTCTTATGATGCTTCTATGATTGTATTTTCTTCCACCCTTTCATGAGGTTCAATGACGTGTGAATAAAATATTTTGAGTTTTGCGTCTCTCTCTCTCTCTCTCTCTCTCTCTCTCTCTCTCTCTCTCTCTCTCTCTCTCTCTCTCTCTCTCTCTCTCTCTCTCTCTCTCTCTCTCTCTCCACACATACACACAAACACAATACACACAGACACACACACACAACACACACACACACACACACACACACACACACACACACACACACACACAAGAGGGGAGAGAGAGAGAGAGAGGAGAGAGAGAGAGAGAGAGAGAGAGAGAGAGAGAGAGAGAGAGAGAGTCGGAATTTATTCACAATCTGGCAGTTACAAGGAAACAGAAAGAGAAACAGAAAAAAAAGAAGAAAATGATGAGACGTGGGTACGAAAATTGGGTGGTGGTGGTGGTGGTGGCGTAAAGAGAGGGGGGGATGAACTGTCCTCACCCTGCAATGGAGAAGTAGTTGGGCTGGGTGGGAGTGGAGCTGGACATGTCCACGTAGGGGTCCTGTAGAAGCCTGAACTGTCGGAAGAAGGTCATGCATTTGCTGTGTCTACCGTCAAACAGCATCGTCATTTTCGGCTCACCCTTTTGCCACACAGACACCTTCACCTGTATAACAGGCACTGGCGTATTCTCACATGGACTATTGTCATCCTCACACACCGACCTGCGCTAATTCTTGTTGTGTAGAGAATGTAAATATCTATGTTCAAGACCACCCATCTTATCTTGCACGAAACCCCCCCCCCCCCCCTTTTTTTCACACACAAATCACGTCCTTCTCATGCTAATTTTGGTCAAAATTAACACCTGTTTTACAACCAAACTTAACATGCAAAACCTCCAAAATCGACGTAATCGTTAATTTAAAATGGGGCTTACGTGTAAGATAAGATAGGGTGATGGTGAACAAAGATATTTACATTCTCTCCAGGGGCATAAAAATTAAGGGTTTACAGTACGCTCTTCTACTTCCAGCACTATCAATAAATCAGAACAAACAACTAGCCTTCCATCTTGATTAGTTATTTTTACATCCAATGAATTTATAGGCCCCTCAGTTAATTCTTTAAATTGACTGTTTCCGCCAAACCTATATAACTGATAATCGCAAAACCCTGCCTTAATTGACGGCAGTGCTTGTAGAACTGTGACGGGTAGCCATCAAACAAATTAGCATCTGTTTTAACTGTTGTAAATGGACATACAGGCATCTCAGAGGCAAGGTCCAGGCTAAGCTGAGACAGATGGAGGACAAATGGTGGAAAGAGAAGGCTGCAGAGCTTACAACAGTAGGCTGATGAACACAACTCCATGAAGTCTTTGCAGCCTTAAGACTGTGTATGGTCCTCCTCCAACGCCATGGCGCCTGTACGGAAAGCTGATGGCACTCTGCTTATGATAAGAGTGATATTGTACAGTGGTGGGTGTAACCACTTCAGCCCCCTTTCTGAATAGACCAGCAGCAGGCGATCTGGGACATGCCCCAACGTCCATTTTTTGACATCGCTTGATGACCCACCGACTAAGAAGGAAAACCCAGAAGGCAATCAAGTAGTTCCAAATCGGATAGGCGCCAGTCCCTGATGGCATTGCCCCTGAGATCTTCAAGGTTGGTGGAGAGGCCATGGTCGACAAGCTAATGGTGAGGGAGCGTACCACAAGAGTTAAGGATGCTAACATCATTCACCTGAAAAAGAACATGGGCGACAGAGCAGCGTGTGACAACCACCGAGGCATCTCACTGTTGAGCATAACAGGAACGATTATGGCTCGTGTCAACCGAATTTCGCATCATACACCACTTGCGGGACGATGTCGTCTCTGAAGCCAATGTGGCTTCTGGAGAAACAGGGGTACAATCGACATGATCTTCGCTGTTTGCAGCTGCAAGAGAACTGCCGGGAACAGTATCAGAACCTCTACATCCTCTTTGAGGGCCTGACAAAGGTTTTCGATACCCATCATCGCGAGGGTCTGTGGGCTATACGTCCAAACTTGGCTGCCCACTGACTTTTGTCAAGATCATAACGATCCTTCCACGACGGCATAATGGTTTGCATAGTGGAAAACGGCACTGTGTCTGACCGCTTCCTGTGTCCAATGGAGTGAAGCAAGGATGTGTCCTGGCACCAACCCTACTCACCCTCATGTTCGCCACAATGATGTTCTCTGTTCTCTGCAGTCCAACGCGGGGATCACTGGCTGCTACAGATGTGATGGTTTGTTCTTCGACTTAAGGCGTCTGAAGGCCAAAATAAAGTTCTTGGGCCCCTTATGAGAGACTTCCTGTTTACCAGTGACTGTGGTCTCGCAGCACGACCAGCAAGAGCATGCCAGTTGCCTGTCTGCAGCAGCAAAGGCCTTTGGCTTGACGATCAGCCTGTGGAAGACGAAATGATGCTCCAACCAGCACCTGGCCTCTGTCCTCAAGAACCAAAGATCGTGATCGAGGACACAATCCTAAACAATGTTGACAGCTTTTACCTACTTGGGGAGTTTTCTTGTCTTCAACGTGTGGCATGGAAAAAGAGGTGTCAAACAGACGGCAAAAGCAGGAGCTTCCTTCGGCAGGCTTTGGAACAGTGTGTGGGGAAAGCATGGTGTAACATGTGTCTCTCTCACATACACACATGGGCGCGCACACACACACGCGCGCGCACACCACACACACTGACTGACTGAAACCAATTTATTGTCAGATTAACTCAAGGTTGTACTCACACACACACACACACACACACACACACACACACACACACACACACACCCACACACACCACACACACACACACACACCAACACACACCAACACACATGTAATGAGTTGTGAAATACACTCGCCAGTATCATGCCTTAGCACACTCTGACCCAAGATACAACCATAAGATTTGCAGCTCAGTAAAGTAGCCAGCTGAATGAGTTGATTTTTTAACCTGATGCGTAACCTGATGTTTGTAAAGGAAAGGCTCAGATTACATGGTGTCAGAGAAGAAACGAGCCGCAGCTGGCAATGAAGAATGCTTCATCTCTACCCGAATCCAAGCCTGAATTGGGACTCAAAAAATCTCAAGAAGAAAAGGGGGAAATTCAAGCAGCATGTGAATCTAATGTTGCCGGGCTGCTGCACAAAACTTCAGAAGCTGAACGATGCGCCTTCCTGCTCATTTGGTTTTAGGAGGAAGGGGAAAAGAATCTTCAACACATGGAATCTGTCATCTGAAGATAGTAACAGGGGTTAGAGGTGTTGTACAAGAACTTTGGAGAAGCTTACCAATCCCAAGAAAAAAACTTCCCCCGTTCACACAATATATTGTTTCAGAACAGAAAACAACAAGATGGGGGGGTGTTTTACTGCAACCTCACGACATCCACACCCTCGTCAAGGACTGTGCATATAAAGATGCTGAGGAAATGGTGCGTGACCGCATCGTTTGTGGGATCCTAAACCACCCAAAAGGCTCGAGAAAAGCGCTGCAAGCTATAGGGCCAGCTCACCATTGACAGAGCCATCGAGATTGTCAAGACGCATGAAGCAACAAAGCAGCCACTGGCGGCCATGCAAACGGAAGAGACAGTGACACGACCACAGTAAAATGTGGACAGAGACACGGCATGAGGGCATGCCCAGCCTAGGGGAAGCAATGCCTGGAGTGTGGCAAACAGAACCGTTTCTCCAAGGTGTGTGCTCCAAACGCAACTGAGCCGTTCAGAGGTGGAGGGAAATGGAGAAGGAGTGATCGCAATTCATCCCAAACGTTGACGTTATCGCCGACGGCAGAGATCACTGACACTGTCTCTGTCAACATCCGCATGGATACAGGGGATGTTCTGCTCTTCAAGGTCGACCAGATGCGCTAGCGAACATAATTCTCTATCAGAGAACGGGAAAACCTTCATTCTGGCTCACTTTCGCCCTCAACTAGTTTCGGGGGAAAGTGACCCCGAATGAAGGTTTTCCTGTTCTCTGACAAGTAAGACTTTAATAACCAAAAAATAACGATTATTACAAACAAACATACTGTGTAGGGTTAAACCGTTTTCAAAACTAATTTTACTAAACTTTCAGATTTTAGTTTTTGTTTAATCCTGTGTTTTTCCTGGGGCATTTTCAATAACATCATTTTCATGCAAACATTCATCAAATGCATCTCTGTCTTTCATGTGAAATAAAAACTACAGTCTTTAACTGCTCTCTAAAGTCTTTTAAAACTGATTATATTTTTGACATAAAATCCACACACCCTTTTTCCAGCATGTCTTCCACTGAAGCCAGTTTTGACAAAGTGTTTCTCTTTTTAACTATGTCTTTTTCTGCTGAACAGTCATCTATATAAATAGCGTCTGCGTTCCCTCAAACAAATAAAAAAGCGTTCTAGACATTCACTCAGTTTATTGCTGGGATTAACTAAAAATATGTTATCATCTGCCCATATAAACCTTCTATCATGATATGCTTTGTTCCATTTAAGTGTTGGACAGAAAATCACAATATGATTAAAATTATAACGATAAAACTGTTTGTAACAGGTTGAGGATAAATATTGTTTTTCCACAACCAGTTTGTCCACAAATTATTGAAAAATGAGGGGTTTTTGTCATAAAGTTTAACTGCTCCATAGTTTTATAACAGAATTTAATCTAATCCAGTTATTATTTTTATCATACTCTCCGTTAAAAACTTGTTCAGTATAAAAAAAACCCTATGAGGCCTAATGTGTAAGATTAATCCAATTTAGTTCTGTAAGATTGTTTCTATTTAAGTCAACATTGATTTTTTTGCTTGTTGTTATGATCTTAATATCCTCGCCATTGTGAAGAACGAAAAATGGTAACGTTTAAAACGTTTTTAAAGTCTAAGTTTTGCCAGCTAATATTAATTCCTTTTATAAGGTCGTCACTTTAACGCCCACAACCCCGCCCTTTCCACATCTTTAAAGACAGAAATTTCAAATATTATTGTGAACGTGTCTCCTAATTTTCTGCTTGGAAAAAACTGTAATTTTGTTAGAAGCTTTCTTTAAAACCGTTTCTTTTTCTTGGAGGATGTACTGTTTTTTTCCCATATGGCGTTATTTCAATTTCTTTCCGACTATTGTCGTCCAGCATAAGACTTACATGTAAAGGGCCAGAGTTGAATGCTTTTCTGAAACTTTTTGACGGCTAAAATATGTAAATGGGCTTATGAATTCAATTTTATGTCCCATTCTAAAATGGTTCTAAGTGCCATTTGAGGTCAGGTTTTCGAACATTTATATTCATACTGGCCAACATTATTTGCCTCTAGATTGCGCAGTTGTTCTAGTTTAGGAAACTTTTGTTGTCGCCAACCTCTTTGCGTTTTATAATCACCATCTTTAGTGTACTCAAAACCATACAAGCGCCTATCTCACCGTTCTGTCAAAGTCCGCAACGTCTGCAAGGTCTTTAATCTAAGGTTATACACCTTACAGGCGCTAATGTAACTCCCGGTTCTTCTGGTCACGCGACATGTTTTAGTACAACTAATTATTTTATTTCCAAAACAATGTGCAGGTTATCACATTTTACAACTTTCCCTGCTTTGTCTGCAATTTTTATATTAAATGATCCGACCCTCCCACAAACTAATCTTTTAAACTGTAAATTAGAATTGTATAATTTCATAATCGCAATATGCAGCTTTTCCTGATGGAAGAGCTCTTAAAACAGTTGAGGGCCTTCCATCATATAAGTTTTCATCAGTGCTCAGCTCGTCCAAATGAACATAAAGTAATGATGTAATGCAAATCGAGCGGATTTTCTCCCTCATAAGTAGTTTTTGTTTGGAGTAACTCTAAATCTATGATTGTCAGCTGCAAAGCCTAACATTTTAGCTAGCTCTTTATCAAAATAGTAACCTCCGTCTCTTCAGGCTTGAATGTTAACATTGTTTTTAGATTTGCATTGTTAATTTGAGAGCAATGTCGAAGTTACTCATTGCTTCTTTTAGTGAGCAAAACCCGTAATAACCATCAGTATTGTTAACTGGCTACTTTGGCCCCTGTTTGTCAACTTTTAGAACCTTATTATTCTCCTTGGCTTTGCTTATATAAACCATACGACTTTGTAGAATATTTCCATGGAGCGCGACCGTTCTGGTTCCGCATTCGTTATCATAGCATGTTCTAAAAACGAAGGACGGTCTTGAGTTGTTATTGTTACAAACATTTTTTAAAACAAATTAAAAATGGGCATTTCAAATTATAATGAAAAAATTTCTTTTGGGGGCCGCACTACAATTTTAAAAAAAAACACTGTACTTTGTCTTTTCTGTGACCGTCTGAAACCTTTCAAAAAAGTAGTACCCATTAAACATTTTCTTAACCCCCTTTAAAAAAAGACACATAAAAGGGGGTTTTCATCCGTGCATTTTTATCAGAACCATTTAAAACTTGCTTGGGCTCAACTTTGGAGTGTTTTTGGTCACTTAAATCCCTACCTTTGGGAGGTCTGTACAAAATTTCTTTTTTTAAAATACCTTCAGACTATTTTGACTGAACTGAAAGCACCATTAAAATGCAACCGTTTTTTCCTCGCAAGAAAAACAAAAGGGTTTTTAAAAGGGGACTGAAAACGAATTTAATAAACATCAAACAGTTTTAGACAAAAGGGGGTCTTAATCATGGTTTAGGCCCCCCTTTTTGGTGGGGTTGCCGAAAGATAACTATACTGAATCCCCCTTTACACATCTTTTCTTTCAGGCACAGGCTTCCCCTGGGGCCCCTAGAGCGGGCATAAACACAGGAAAAACATTTATCTTAACATTTCAAAGGGCCTAATAAAGCGGGAAAATAAACGAATAAATGACCATTCTACTTACTTTGGTGTTTGCTAGTTCAAAAGACAGGCAAGATCGAGCATAACTGATCCTTCCTGGCTTTGATGCACAAAAAAAATATTAGCAAATTTAGGGGATCCCTTAATTCTACATTGTTTTACCTTCAGTAAAAAGTACCAAGATGTTTTTCAATACCAAGATAAAAAGAAACCCTTTGCGTGGCACTGGTTTATCATGCACCTTCTGACCTCAGACTCCAGTGGAAAAAATAAGACCTAAAAACCAATAAATTCTTTTGAGGAAATAAACAAAGGGTTGGAAAAAACGACAAAAATTCTGACCAGAAATATTGCAAGCATTAAAAAAAAAGATGACCCCCCAAGAAAAGTCATCCAATCCCCGGGCCCAAAGCCCGAAGCCCGTTGAAGACGCGGACTCTGTTCGCGATGGCCATAAATGAAAAGACGCGCTTGTTCTTGGATTAACTGGCCTAGGATTACTGGCTTTTTTAAAATAAAACCCCAACTTTTAAAAAAACTAACCCCCTAATGCTCGGCCAAAACCCAACTACTTTGCTTCATAGACAAAAGCCACTAAAAATCCCCCCCTAATAACCGGGTAAAAGTCTTATTTTTAAACCGGGCTAATTTTTTTAAAAAACCCCAAGAGGTCAAGTTTTTTTTTACCCATGTTTATGGGGGGGATGGAGGCGGTGGTGGACACGGACTTTGACCACCGCCCCGTAATAGCCAAACCATGTACTTATTGCAAATCCAAAGCTGTTAAAAAAACCTTCTAAGTACTCCTTCCCTTTTAAAACATGTTCTTATTTTTTCCCGGGTAGCGGTTCTTCTAGTTTTGCCGATCTTTTTGTTCAAGATCTTTTTTAGTTTTTGGGGTTTATTCTTTCTTAATACATGCCCTAATTTGGGCGTCATCAGCCCAACGAGTTTTTTTTTTTCTCTTTTTTTTTGCTCATCAAAATTTTCCCTTTTTGCAAATTTTTGTTAATTCGCCTCTAAGGGTTTTTAAACGATAAAGGGGCCATTTCCGCATGGGTAGCGTGATCGTGATAGTCTTTAATGCGTTTCTTCTGAAAACGGGGTTTCTGCCTCTTTTGTTTAAATTCGTCTGCCTGTTTTTAACTTTAATTTCCATGTTTTGCTTTTGGTTATCGTGGGGATTCCCTGCAGGGGTTTTTTGAATTTTACAACTGCATCCCTTTTTTAATTTGGTTTGAAACCCAAAGGGGCATTTGATCGCCCCCACTTACCCTTTGTCAATTTTCTCTTTTTTTAAAAAATTTGATGAGTTGGTTTAGATGTAAACTGAACAAGTTGTCCTTTTGGGCGCTCCTCACAAACAAAAAGGCATCTTTTACTTCAAAATCATTGGGCTATAAAATCGGGGTTTTTTGGCCTACCCTTGGTAAAATGATCTACCTTTCTTTCTTTAATTCACGCCGCAATGACGCCCACGTGCGTATTTTAAAAGGATCATTTTACTCAGCCTCCAGGGTCAAAATCATCATAACCATTCAAACCTGCCCTTTTCTTTAATAATAAATTTTTTATTTTGTTTATAAAAAAAAAGTCACAAGCATATGGCCGATTCTTGACCCCATAGAAGACTGAAGGCCCTTTGGGGTGAAGGGGAAAAAACCCCAATTTTGTTCCAAAAAATTTCCCTCTACTTTTAGCGGTCAAATTTTTACTGTAAAATTTCCGGGGGCCTAGGACAAAAAGGGGGCCAGGGCCCCCAGGACTTTCTATCTCGCTTCAACAAAAACACAAAAAGGGCTTGTCCCGAACGGGCGGGGAATCGTTAAGAAAATTTCATAAAACTTGGGGGAAGAAAAATTTTCTTTACACAATTTTAGACATATTTTTTAAACCCATTCTGATCTAGGCTAACCGGAAGAAAAAGGGATCTTGCGTTTCAAGGAAACGAAAAAGAAGAACACTAAAAAAATAGAATAGGGGCCCAAAATTTAAAAACGGGAAAAGTAGCCTGAAATTTGCTATGGAAAAAAGCTTTTCCATCCCCCCAAAATTTTTGAGTTGTTAAAAAAAGCGCACCGTACTTTCAAGGGCATTAAAAGCAGTTGTCATATGAACTAACTTTTAAAAACAAACGTGTTATCAATCATCAACACCGAAACAAAAAACGCATTTTTGACACCCTTTGGTTTTTACGTTGTTAGCAACCCCTTTTGCGAGCGATTTCAACAATATCTCAAAAATTTCATATATTACAAATATTCTCATCAACATACCCAGAAGCAGGGGAGAACAAATTTGAATTTAGTTTTTGGTCCACAAGATGTTTAAAATTTTATGCTTTTGAAATGAAGAACCCTTCAAAAGAGAATAAAAGTTTTTTAGTCCTAAAATAACGAAGTACAATGTTATTTAGGGTAGCCCCCAACCAAAAATTAAAAGCTAGGGGGGGCTTAAACCTTTTTCAACTTTTTTTAAATAAAAAACTTTTTTGGGGGGGGAGGGGGTGAAATCCCAACGTTGATTTTGGGCAAAAATTTACATCTTCACAAGTTTTGGCTTGATATTTTAACAACGAAAAAGGTTTTTGGGTTGACCCCAAGTCACAAGGATAATCGTTGCTGAAGCGGGGGAACTTGAGAAGTAAAAAACATTCAAATTGATAAAGAAGAGAAGCCCATAAAACCCCTTTTTAAATTTCAATTTTTTTAATAATGATGCCAGCTGAATATTCAAGAAAAAAGATTAAAAAATATACATTTCTAAATTATTTTTTTTTTAAAAAGCATGTCTGTTCAAGTTTATCCAAATGTGCCTACAGCGCCAGAGTCGCCAAAAGAAGGGATAGTAGAAAGCCACTAACATAAAAACCTTCAGATTAACCAACATTACACAAATGCACAAAAACTAGAGCAAGACCTTTCAAAATACAGCAAAACCAAACGAAGGTATTCTGCTGCCTTTAATGCTGTTACATATGTTAATACTGGAACATCGACTATTAGTGCTCTATCAGCAGGAACGAGTGTTGGTCTCTTAGCAACGGGCATAGGCGCACCTGCGGCTTTACCTCTAGGTGGTTTGTCTTTAGCTCTTGGACTGTGTTCATTAGCTGTAGGTGCTGCTAGCAAAAAATTAAAAACTAAACTCCAAAAGCACACAGCAATGGTTCAACTAATAACAGCTAAACTTAGCTCGTTCAAACTGACAATAAATAAAGCGCTAGTTGACTCAAACATCACGGATGAAGAATTTAATCGTTTACAGGCCGATTTTGATGACTATAAAAGACAAAAGTTTGATCTTCAAAGAAAGGCGAGGACAAGTTTTCTCAACAGCCAGACGCCGAGCAGATAAAAAAGGAATGCTTAAAAAAAGTAAACGAAACATTAAACTCTGTTCTAAACAGCTCACAGTAACAACATCGAAGGGTGTTTATACTTTAGTTTATGAGTCCAAGCACAAAAAGACCGTTGATATTGATTCTGATTAATTATTTTTTTTAATTTAAATAAATATTTTGAGTTAGAAAAGAAACTCAACATGGCTAAGATATATGAAGGACCAGACGAATTGTTTGAAGGAATGCTCGAGAGAGAGCGTTTATCAAGAGCACTGAATGATATTGATCTAGAAGTCATTGATCCAACAAACGTACAGGCAAGCGTTGTTCATGCTATTTCTCAAGTTCCAAGTAAACTAACAATAGACCCGCCAGTTAAAGTAATGTTAGCTGTTTTTATTGACTATTAACAATAAAGAAGAAAATCTAGAAGTCTGGGTCTCGACTAAACAACAGACTATTCTTTCTCGTAATGACTTAACACCCGTTGGGCAACGAACTGCTTGCACAGTTTGACGCTGCCGCTGAAGAACCAAAATGAAGCTCTGGTTGGTCAGAGGGCGAAGTCTTAGAGATCAGATTAAAACAGTCTAAGTATGCACCAATTGTAGGCAAGCTTACATTCCGCTGCCCCCAGCATTGGTAGCGAAAAAGCAGTTCTAAACATAAAGAATTCAACAACAAATGTTTCATGTGGTGTGTTCTTGCAAGGCTGCATTATATCCGCAAAAACGCAGAGAGAGTGCTAACTATCACCCTTACATCAATGATCTTAACTTAGTGGGGTGTCCTTCCTGTTAGTGTAGACCAAATTGACCCAGTTTGAAGAACAAAACAAACCAATAACTTTTAAAATGTATACACAGGGATGAGGAAAACAAATTTGGGTCCCAAATTTAAAAGTGTCCAAAACAGTCCAACAATAGGCGAACCAACAAAAATCATGTTGACTTACTCCTAATGTCTTCGCCAACAGGGCTACCGCATTAACACATTGATACGAACAAATGAGTAGACTAAGCAGCATACTTCAAAAGATCATGGCAAACAAGAAATTTTGTAGAAAATGTTTAAAAAAGAATGCCATCTGTTCAAGCCGCGAGCGAACAAAGAAACATTTTAAAAGTTCTGTAGACTGTATACAGAACTAATTACACCCCCACCCGATCTAAAGTTAGTTTTAAGAACTGAAACGGCTGCAAACAAGTCCATATGTTGTTTAAAGGCAGACCCTTTTAGTCCTTATTGTTCCTTAGAAGGGCCAGCGCCACAAAAAACTTCGAAAAAAAAAAGTCTTTAATGATAATCATCAGATTTGTTCATTTGCCTTTATTGTTATCAGTCGGATGGGGTTCATTCAAGCCAGAATTATATAAGGGCCTAATGCTGCAAAAATACCTTCTTAGAAAAGCATGCAGCAAAATGCGCAATGACTGTTCTAAATAATCGAATTTATCTGAAATCATAATGACGCCTGAAGCCCGACAACAGTATGACTCAGCCACACATTGTTGGATTTGCGGTTTAGGTCTCTCATCACCAAGAACCAACAGTAAGAGACCATGATCACATTAGTGAAAGTTCAGAGGAGCAGCGCACAACAACTGCAATCTCAACTAAAGTTTAACCAAAGACATGGAAGCTGCCTGTATTCTTTCATAACTTGCGAGTTCGACTCTCATCTTATAATAAAGCAGTGGACGATGCCTTCAGGGTGTCATGCATTGCACAGTCATCAGAAAAGACATGTCTTTAATCTAAATAACATGTCTTTGTAACCTTGCAACACATGATGGGTTCATAATAGAGTCCTGGCTATTCCTTAAACTCCCATAGCCCAATACAGAAGAATATTTTACTCAACTTGTTAAAAGGGCGTTTACCCTTATGAGTACATGAACAGTGGGAAAGGTTTGAAGAAGATACACTTCACCTAAAGGCGCGTTCTTTTCTCATCTTAAGGAAAGGACAACAGTGATTCTGATTACCAGCATGCTCAAGATGCGTGGCAGAAGTTAGAGTGTAAAACAATGGGAGACATAGACTCCTACTTGAGGGCTGATACATGTTTGTTGGCGGATATTTTTGAAAACATAGAAAGACCTCATGAAACATTACAGCTTGGATCCTGCGCATTATATTTCTGCGCCCGGGATGAGTTTGGATGCTTTCTTAAAGTTTACTGGAGTACAGATTGATTTATTGTCAGATTTACCAATGATTCAGATGATTGAAAACGGATTGCGTGGAGGAATTAGTATGGCGTCGCATCATTACTGTAAAGTAAACAACAAATACTTGGACGACTAATGATCCAAGTAAAAGGTCTAACTATCTCATGTATTTAGATGCAAACAATCTGTATGGATGGGCAATGGCGCAATCACTTCCATTACGTAACTTTAAAATGTACACAGGCGGCGATCCGAATAATATTCAAAAGCATTAAAGTGGTTGGGCAGTTTAACGCCTGATCAACAGCGTGGTTTCATTCAGAAGTTGACTTAGAATATCCTCAGGAACTCCATGACCTGCATAATGACTATCCATTAGCAGCAGAAAGTCTAAAGATGGATCCAAGAGAACCACCTAAACTTGTGCCTAATCTTCGAGGCAAAAAAATTATGTCTGTCATTACAGACTTCTGCAATTTTATTAAGACATGGGTTGAAGTTGACAGCAGTTCATCGCATAATTGCTTTTGATCAAGAACAGTTCATGAAACCATACATCATGAAGAACACTGATCTTAGAACTAAATCCACAGATGCTTCAAAAAAGACTTTTTCAAGCTGATGAACAACAGCTGTTTTGGAAAGACTATGGAGAATCCGCACAAGCGTAAAGATGTCAGATTAGTCACCAAAGAGAACGAAGCAATTAAGCTGACTTCAAAACCTAATTATCAGACTTTAGAAGATTTCATGATCAGCTTTTGGCATAATGATGAAAAAAAGAAAGTCAAATTAGACTAAGCCTGTATTTTTGGGGTTTACTGTTTTAGAATTATCAAAGCTTTTGATGTTAGAGTTTCTTTATGACTACTTTAAGCCCTCGTATCCTGAGTCCAGAGTACTTTACACAGATACAGACAGTTTTGTTATAGAATCCCTACTGAAGACATCTATAAAGACATGGAATTAGAAGTAGCTAAAGGGCATCCCAGGATGGTATGACACGTCCGATTATCCTAAAGATTCGCCTTTGCATTCAATTACTAATAAGAAGGTTTTAGGAAAGATGAAGGATGAATTATCGGGGGGGGGGGGGGGGGGGGGGGTGATTAAGGAGTTTATTGGTTTAAGGTCAAAAATGTACAGTATTTCGAGCCAGGAGAAAATCATTAAGAAAGCAAAGGAATATCTCGCAGCGTTGTGCAGTCAAACATATCACATGACAACTATAAAGAAGCATTGTTTGGCAATAAGACTTTCATCATGACAACGTAAAACTGCGATCTAATCTACATGAGAATCAACACAACAGTTGTAACAAAGAAGTCGTTAGATAGAACAAACACAAAACGAGTATTTGTTAATCCAGAGTTTTCATATGCAATCGGGCACTGGAGACCGCATAAACAGGGGGTTTATATTTTTCATCAACTTTTATTATAAGATCAATCATAGCTTCATCCAATTCATTTAAATCTTTTCTCATTTTTGCTTGACGCGTTCGAATTTTTTTATTATTTCAAAATATTCTTTTTCCCAATTTGGGGGTTTGAGTTGTAGGTGATCTGGATGATTTAGCATGCATTGATTAATCCCCGAAAAATGTTTCCTTAATAGCATTAACACGCATGAAATGATTCCTGTATCATTTTCAAGGTCTCTTCCTTTACCATTCTTGTTTCGTTCTGCACTTCCTCTGAGCTTCCATTTTAAACTCAAATAATTTACGTAAATTAATTAAAGCGGAACTGTGTCTGGTGGATTATTTGCAGTTCTTCCTTCACAAAAGATCTTGAGGAGCTGTTGTTTTGTTGTGTCAGTTTCTCGTAAATAATACACGGGCGATTCATTTTACAATTCTTTTATTTCATATGGATCAACACTCCAAACTGGATCGGTTGCCCTGATGCGAGTGTCCCATTCTGCTTCCCCCGGGTAAATAAAGGTACCTTACTTTCAAACCAAACGGTAATAGTTTGCTGGATGAAGGCTCTTCAGCAACATTATTGTTTTTCTTTTGATTGCTTGTACTGGTTTTAAACCCTTTAAATTCTTCATTATTCATTGCGCGAAAAACTGAGGCAGTCTTCTAACCCATTCTGTGTTGCGAGAATTGTCAATCAGCTCTCTGTGATACTGGTAGGAGAAAAGTCTTTCGGCTAACTGTTTGTTAAAGTTTTCAACTAAACCTGTGATCTGTGAACTCCTGGAATGCCTCTTTTAAATGGTAACTCTATGTTTCAACAATAATTGATTCACTTGCCCTTTAAATTCTTTTCCATCACGACTTGAATCATGCGAGGATAAGTTAAAGGGCCTCGTTGATATAATCAGTTGTATGGCAACAGCAACAGCAGAAGCACTCTTTTGTTTTAATGGTTCCGCATCTTTGTATCATGAAGCTATGTCAATGACTGTGAGTGCGTACTTAAATCTTTTTCGTCTAATCGTAATCAGAGGGTAAATATAGAAGGTCCTTTTGATGGGTGTCGTTCGGTATTGTATTCACAAAGTGTGGTCTCTGTATTCGTTTGGGTGCAGGTAAATAAATTTGCCAAATCGCTTGTTTAGATAACCATTCTTTTGCTGTTTGTTCACTGACACCTGCCGCTTGGCTTAGCTTTTTGATTGCCGTGATTCCCTTCCAATATCCTTTGGCGAATAATAAATTTTGTTAATTTTTTACTCAGCCAATATTATGTGCAACAAAATACACAACGGTCATACCAAAGGCAATAAACGCGATTTCTTGCATCTTTTGTTTTCTGATGGTTGATAAAAGTCACTGAATTTTGGCGAGGGCAATGTTTCGATTGGTTGCCTGTTACAAGATAATATTCTTTTATCGCTTGGTCAACATCTTTAAATGTGTAAGCTGCATGCCCCTTTTTTTTCAGTGTGTTTTAATAAAATCTAACTGCTCAATTCTCTGCTTTTCATAGCGATCTTGTGCTGCGGCTAGTTGCTCCCCACAGCTTTGTTATGTCTTTTTTCTCTCGCCTTCATCTCGCAGTTTACAAAATGCGTAATTACTTCCACTAAAAGCGAGCGCATTAACCACAGCGCCGCCTATCATCATTACGAGTGAAGCCATTTTTTAAAAATGTATTTTTTATTTACATATTTATAACTGTCTGGAAATTATTCCTTGCTTGACTAGAAAATCTTTCGTGGCAAACGAAGCTGCAATGATAGCAATCAGCTTTGCTGAATCCTCAAAGTCTAGTTTGCCAAGATCTGCCGATTTAATTCTTAACAAGTTTTTTACCAAGCATTGAGTATCCTACACTTAGACCTCCAATAACAGCAGAATGGTATACAAGGTTAGCAACAGTTTTTTTCGGTGCTCATTTTTAGAAAATAAAATAATTATAATTAATAAAAAACATGAACAGTGATGATCTACTACAGCTACAAGGCAGCCTAAACCTTCCTGAACTTATGAATGACCAAGTTGATGACCAAGCTATTATGCCCAAAAAGGAGAGGCTGTATTCTTTGGCAGCATGTGGAAAAACAAAACAGTTTCCTCGGAACTGAATTCAGCATAGAACAGATTCAACAGATGTCGCCGCAAGACATTTTAAAGTATCATAACAGGTATGAAAGCGCAGCTGGGGTCTAGAATGGTGAAAAGTGTGGGGCAAAGGGTTTCTTAGTTTGTACACTAAACTAGTCAGTAGATTTGCTCCCATTGATCTGAACAAGATCTATACGTATGATTTAACGCAAGATCCAGTTTTAACAAAGTCATTAGAGTCTCTAGGGGTGATCTGTATTACAGATTTGGAACATTGTTATCGCCATTAATCATGGGATTAATTACTTTAATCATATAGACTTTATTTCCCTTCAAAATGAACGAGCCAGAAAATCAGCAGAATCAGAAAACACTGAATCAGGTGAGAAAGTAACCAAGCCAGAAAATCAGCAGAAAACACTGAATCAGGTGGAGACCATGAAAAGCATCCTCATCCTGGGCGTGTTAAAGCAGGAAAAAAATTAGCAGAGTGGAACAGACAAAAAAAATTAATGTTACAAAATATAGCTCATAATAAAACAATAACGCCGCCAACGCCAGAACAAGTTGATTCAATGCCACTATAAAAACTCCATGTGATTCAAGGCCTACAGCGCCAAAGTCTTCATGGAATATTGAACTTAAAACTGTTGCCATTTTTGGCGTCCTTGCTGCTGCTGGGGGCGGTTATTACTGTTATAAAATATATAAACAATGGCAGCCGAAACAAAAGCAATCAAAAAAATCTGAACCGCTAAATACAAAAAACAACAGCACGCCAGCACCGCCAATAACAAAAGATCATTTTGATCCATTTCAGATGGAATAATATTTTAAGAACTTAAATTTAAATTTTTTTAATAAAAATAGAACATGGCGTATTATAAAATGATGGTGTCAATAAATAAAGACATGGGTCTATAAAAGACATTTCCATAGACCAAATTTGTAATCAATGCGGTTGCTTAGGATGTAAGAACTTCATTAAGATCTATGCTGACCGATCTCGCGCAGGAACGCCGAGCAAAATATTCTCAGTGATGACGCGTTTTTTGAGGCGTGGGGTGTACATATTTAGACATCTACTATTTAAGATAAAAACATAGATTGTATTTTTTTGATAATTATAAGATAACTTAAATAAGAACTTGTTTGTACTTAGAGGATGACTTAGTTATGACTTAGGTTAATTTGGGATGACTTGAGGATGACTTCAGTTAAGAACTTAAAAGTGACTTGGGTGACTTGGGGATGACTTAAGGATGACTTAAGGACAACTTGAAATAACTTGAGTAAGAACTTGAGGATGACTTAGAAGTGACTTGGGGTAACTTCAGTTAAGAACTTGTGGATGACTTGAGTGTGCGTGCGTGGGGTGGGGTGGGGTGGGGGGACGTGCGTGCGTGGGGTGGGGGACGTGCGTGCGTGGGGTGGGGGTGGGGGACGTGCGTGCGTGGGGTGGGTGGGGGGTGGGGGACGTGCGTGCGGGGGTGGGCAAAACACACACACACAAAACAAACAACAAACACAAACAAACAACAAACAAACACACAATAGACAGTTGAAGCAAGTTTTCAGGAAAAAAGTTTTGCCGGGCGGTTTACAGCTAACTGTTACTATTTTTAGAACCACGTCATACTATCGTCAGTAGTCCAACCACATATGATCACTTGACCTAGTTTGCTGTGCTCCTCTTTTCTCAACCAGGGTTGCAACTGGCTTTGGCAGAGTTACAGCAGTAATTGCTGTAGCCAAGCTTTTATGGCGGCTCTAATCGCCAGTAGTAGTACATCCGTCATTATATATTTGGAGCATTTATAATGAAGATAGTGCTGGCCACACACTACTCCTCTCCATACTGGTAGATGTACTAAAGGTCTGCCTAGCCCTATCTAGTTTGTTTGCCAAACATTCGAAAATCGTATCCAGTTGCATAAGTTTAATAATGGTTTTGGCGTTTGCTACACAGGTCATTTATACTGATTCCTAGCTTATGAAATTTAGGATAGTTTATAAAAACACATAGAAATTTGAATAGGCCTGCACGCTGTTAGGTTGTCCCTGTGCCTCAACAGCCTAGCCTTCGCTGCTAGCCAGGCGGTTACGCCGTAACCGTTACTATTTTTAGAAGCCCGTCACAGTAGTTCAGAAAACTTGACAGACAGGGGGTTATATATAGCTGTTTCTGTTTTAGAACCGCGTCATTCCAATCGTCATAGTTCACAAAACTTGCCAGCATTAACCGTTACTTTATGGGGAAGCTGGAGCTCATCGTTTTTGTAGTGAAAGAGAGCATGACCAATACTTCTTAAATTCAGGGACTTGCAACATGGAAGTAATCTGTTTTAACTGCTAGAAATATAACCTCATGGGAAGCCTGACAGTGAAAAACTGTGGATATCCATAAAGGATCTTTGCAATAGCACGCAATTTGCGCGCATGATCATCAGAATAATCACATTTCTCTTTGAGCCATTGTGCCCAGTTTTGAGCAATCCTACCTTCTTTCCTTTCCTCATCAAACCATTTTTTGCAAAGATTCAAAAAATGCCCAAATTGAACGTAGATCATGATTGTTTGAGCATCCTGCTTTTTCACATTTCTCACGGCCTTTTGTAGCCTGTCAACAATTTCATTTTCATCTGCTGTTTGTGAAAAAAGGTTATCCGAAAACGCTTCTCTTGAAATCGTTGAGTTAAGATCTGCTTGATTTGATACAAGATAGATATGCAGCTCATGGATTGGTCATCTCTTTCCTGCTTTTCTTTTTTCCTTCCTTTTCTTTAAACAATTGTAAAAGAGATTTTTTGGGCTGTTTTGGCAGTTTTTGTGGGCCTTCTCTCTCTGCTTACGAGCCGCTTCAATCATTTTTTCAAAGTATCTTATATTTTTCATGTAAAGCATTCTTCTTCCTCTGTCCACAATTCCGTTGGTGTTGCGGCGGTAATGGGAGATTTTGAGCTTGTTGGAAAGTTGTAGCTGATTCCATGTCTTCCACACCCAAATAATTTAATCTATAAAGCTGTTGAAAAGGTATTTGTGATTCAAGAACTTTTTCTAACCCAGAATCCACACTGTCTTCTAAAACTGCAGCTATATTTTGTGCCATATGCAAACACTTCTCTCGCAGAAAAAGCACCGTCTTCACACCACCACAGCACTGGGAGAAATGAACAACAAGTGCTGGGCGGAAATTCGTCACTACTAATCAGCGATTCTATCTAGTCTTGTGATTGGGTGCCGTGACATCAGCCCACCGCGTGATCCGAAAATCGTCATGTCCGGGCCCCGTAGTAAGTAATCGGGTAGTGCAAAGTCCTTAGGTAGGCTGGCAACTAGCAATTAAAAGCTTACCTGCCCCCACCGTTGTCGTTGACACCGCCCTGACAGAGTTGACAGTACTGAAAAGAGAGTCGACCTCTTCCAAGTTCAGCCGTGGAACGGAGTGAAGGTTCTAGAAGGCTGGGCGGGAGGGAGTGGGGTGAAAGGGGGAGAGGTGTGGCAGTATTGATTTTTGGTTTAACAGTTTGTCAGCAGGCTGAGCAACCGCTAACTTAAAACGCAGACACTATTTATTATAGATAACTGTACAGCGGCTTTCGTGGAAGACATGCAAGAACTAATAAATAGTGTGTGTGTGTGTATGTCGTGTGTGTGTGTGTGTGTGTGTGGTTGTGTGGTGTGTTGTTGTGTGGTGTGTGTGTGTTGTGTGTGTGTGTCTGTCTGTCTGTCTGTCTGCCTGCCTGTCTGTCGCGTGTGTGTGTGTGTTGTGCGCGTGCGTGTGTGTGTGTGTGTGTGTGTGTGTGTGTGTGTGGCGTGCGCATACGCACGTATGTCTATGGCCCCAAGACTGGCTTCTCCACCGTGTCTAAATAGAAATATTATTTAAACCCACAAGCAATCCTTCACCACACGTTTGTTCTGAGGGCAACTTGACCTTAACGGGATTTGGCTGCGTCTCTCTCTCTGCTAACAACTCCACGCTGTAACTTAACACACCGCGAAGTAATCGGATAGCCTAGTGCACCACCGTGTATATGTTTTGTTTGTAGATAATCGTTATTTTTTGGTTATTGAAGTCTTACTTGTCAAGAACAGGAAAACCTTTATTCTGGTCACTTTCGCCCGAAAACTGGTTGAGGGCGAAAGTGAGCCAGAATGAAGGTTTTCCTGTTCTCTCTATCAAATCGACAAAAAGATGACCGCGTCGCCATTACTCCAGCCTGGTAACATTGGCCTGTATGGGTACGCCAGCCAGCGCATCATGTCAGGGCGTCACAAACATGAAATGCTCCTACAAGGCTCAGGACTACCAAGGCACGTTCTAAAGTGGCTGAGACGACAGGTCACTCACAACCATGTTGGGCTCCAGCGTCGCTACAGTTTACAGATCATCAAGATGGTGCTGACAGTGGGCCCCCCCAGTACTGACCCAAAGGAGGAGCGACTTCACAAATACAGTCACTCGTTCGATGACGACCTGGGCAGCATGAGGGAGAAGTAAACATCCACCGGCGAGAAGACAGCACACCCGTGGTCCAATCGCCCAGACGTGTGCTGCACGCACTCAGAGAATGCCTATAGAAGGAGCTGAACGCCATGGAGGTTGCAGGGGTCATCGTCAAGCTCACACGCCCGACTGACTGGTAAACTCGCTGGTGGTGGTGGAAAAGACCAACGGAAAGCTGCGCATCTGCCTGGGCCCAAAAAACTTGAACCTGGCAATAAAGCAGCCACACTAAAGCCATGCCAACGCTAGAGATGCACTAGCCAAGATTCTTCTCTTCTTCTTCTTCTTAAATCTCTCTGTGCCAGAGCACATAAGGCTTGGACGTCTCTCCTCCACTGTGTTCGGTCTGCAGCTGCATGGCGTACAACTCACCATGTTTTTCCACCTGCGCCGTTTCTCTCCGTCTCCACCATTTACCGCCATGTTGTTTTCGGTCGGCCTCTTTTCCTTCTTCCCTCTGGTGTCCAACCATGGGCCACAGCACAGTCGGCGTTCCTCTCCTTCCTCATTATGTGCCCGATCCAGTTCCATCTCTTCACCTCCTCGCTGGTCTTTCCTGCTTCTGCCAACTCGGGAACTGTGTTATTGGAGACATGTTGTTGCCATCGGATCTTGAATATCCTCCATAAACATTTGGTCTGGAAGGATTCAACATTAGTCTTTCTGCCTATGTCGCTGGCTTGCCAGATGTTTGATAGCCAAGATTCCAGGAGCAAAATACTTCAGTAAAACTATACGCCAAAAGCGGCTTCTGGCAAATGACGCTGTCCAGCAAGGCATCTTATATGACCAATTTCAACTCGCCCTTTGGCAGGTACCACTTCCTACGTATGCCCTTTGGCCTGGTGAGCGCCCAAGACGAGTTCCAACGGAAAATGAACGAGGTTTTTGAGGGCATGCCGGTGTGTTGTGACACTGGTGGACGACCTGCTAGTCGTTAGGAGAAACAAGGAAGAGCACGACTGCAACCTCAACGCCACACTGGACAGAGCCTCAGAGTGGCACCTCATGCTAACCCCAGAGAAACTTAGCATCGGCGCGCAAGAAGGAGATTATTCCGGCCACATCATCTCCTCTGATGGATCAAGCTCAACCCGCTGAAAGTGAAGGCTGTGAAAGACATGAAGCCGCCAGCGGACCGCAAAGAGCTGGAGACAATGCTGGCATGGTGAAGTACCTGTCAAAGCTCGCCCCCACCTGGCGGAAACAACTAAGCCACTACGAAATCTGTTAAAGGACCAAAATGAGTATATGTGGGAAGAACCCCAGCAGACCACATGAGATCACATCAAGTTCACGCTGGCCAGCCATCCCGTGCTCGCCATCTACGACCCAGCGAAGAAAATCACCCTGCAAGTGGACGCTAGCAAACATGGCCTGGGGGCAGCCATTTTCCAGGACAACAATCACATCGCCTATGCCTCAAGTCTTTAAACAATACAGAAGAGAACTACACAAATAGAAAAAGAACTGTATGCCATTGTCTTCGGATGCGAGAGATTTCATCAGTACATAATATGGTCAGCGTGAGGTTCTTGTGCAATCCAACCACAAGCCTCTGGAGACGATTGTGAAAAAGCCCCTGGCATCAGCACCCCCATCTCCAGCATATGCTCCTTCACTTCCAAAAAGTACAATATCGAAGTTGTGCCCCCACTATATACAGTCTAATGGCCCAGCAAGTGGCAAAGAACATCCTGGACAAGGCCAAAGGGGGCAAGGGTTCCACAATACTCAGCATCCTTGAGTACCCCAACAGCCTCGTGGATGGCCTGGCATCCTCAGCACAGCTGCTGCAGAGTCGACAACTGCACTCCCACTAACACCCACCGCCAGCTACAGCCCCGAGTCATCGACCCACAGACTGTGGTGGCTCGGCGCTGCCAGTGCCAGGAGAGCTGAAAGAACTGCTACCACCATGGCAGCCAGCCCCTCCCTGCCTTCCAGCCCAGAGATGAAGCGTTCGTGCAACTCACTCACGGAGACCGCTGGCAGCCCACCAGAATCACCGAGCATGGCAAGGCGCCACGATCATGCCTCCTGAAGACAGACGACGGCAACACCTGCCGTCGCAACCAGTGTTTTATCAGGAAACAGCCACAGCAAACTCAAGCGCTGCCGCACCCTGTGGCCACAGCAGCTGTGCCTTTAACTACTGCCACCATCTTGACAATGCCAGACAGCCCTGACCTTCTCGCCACAAAGTATGGCTGTCCAGTGAAGCAACCCCACCAGCTCAACTACCAGCCTGGATTCGTACAGGAAGCGTAACTTGTAAACTGTTGGCGTGCACCAAGAGACTGTTATTGCTTGTTGGGCATGAGTTAGTCCTGCAGTGGTAGACTCAAGGGACTGTTGTATTAAGGACTGTCACAGTTGTATGCATTAAGGACTTTTAAAGTATGTACTGTTAAGGACTGTCACAGTACATATGAAAATGGATATGAATATGCCAGCGTACTCCACGCTGTTTTTTTTTTTCTTCATTATGTTGTATATTTTTAGGAAAGTGATTAGTAATAGACATGCATGAAAAGAAGTGTGTGCTGTTGCCTCAAAAGTATATGCAACCTTTCTGAGTTTCTGACTAAAATTATGTTTGTTATTTTATCTTTGTCATGCATTGTGTGCATTGTTATATATATATATATATATATATATATATATATATATATATAATATAAATAATATTATATATATATATATATATATATATATATATATAATATTATATATATGTTAACGTATGTACAGTCAATTAGGTTTGTTAGAAGAAGGGAGATGTAACATGTGACTCTCTCACATGCAACACACCGCGCGCGCGCGCGCACAACACACACACACACACACACACACACACACACACACACACACACACACACACACACAACACACACACCACACACACACACACACACACACCACGTAATGAGTTGTGAATGCTACTCGCCTGTACTCATGCCGTAGCACTCTCTGGTCCAAGCTACAACCATGTGATTTGCAGCTCAGTCATGTAGCCAGCTGAGTGAGTTGTTTTCACCTGATACATAACCCGATCTTTGTAAAGGAAAGGGCGCAGATTAAATATTTCAATAGAAGCCAGTACATGCCTGGTCTCTATGTTCTGTATCATTTATGTGTCGTAACTTTCCTCCCTGGCTACATCTACACGTGGCATCACTCCAAGTACCAAGCTGGCAGTCTACAGAGCAGTCGTTGTCACTTCACTGCTCTACGGCTGTGAGACCTGGACACTGTACAGAAAACAACTGAAGACTCTGGATTAGTTCCACCTCCAATGCCTTTGTAAGATCATGGGCATCTCCTGGAGGACACGATTTCCAACACAGAAGTGCTTCGCAGAGCAAAGATGCCTGGTATCAAGTGCTGATCATGAAAGCACAACAACAAGAACAGCAACAAATTCAACAACAATGACAACAACAAAAAGAGGAGGAGGAGGGCAAGAAGAAGAAGAAGGAGGAGGAGGAGGAGGAGGAGGTAGAGGAGGAGGAGGAGGAGGAGGAGAGGAGGAGGAGGAGGTAGGAGAGGAAGAAGAAGAAGAAGGAGGAGGGAGGAGGAGGAGGAGGAGGTAGAGAGGAGGAGGAGGAGGAGGAGGAGAGAGGAAGTCAAAGAAGAAGAAAGAAGGAGAAGGAGGAGAGGAGAAGGAAGAAGGCGAATAAGAAAAAAAGATAGTAGTAGTTGTAGTAGTGGTAGTAGAAGAAGAAGATGATGATGATGATTCTGCTGCTGGTGCTGCTGGTGCCGCTATGACTGCTACTACTTCTACTGTTACTGCTACATATACTGCTGCTGCTGCTACGACTAATACTACTACTCCTTCTATTACTGCTGTTGCTTCTGTTACAAACAACAATAACAACAACAAATACATACTAACAACAACTACTACTACTACTACTACTACTACTACTACTACTACTACTACTACTACACTACTACTACTACTACGAAAAGTCGTTCAACCAATAGCTTGCCTACACCAGGATTACAGATGGATTCACAGATCAAATAAAATTAAAGATGCTCCACAGCAAAACAAATACACAGGGAAAAAAAGTAAACATAAACTTGCATGATTAAATACACTCCCAGTCGTTTCAACGCAACTGCACGACGCACGCAGACGCACGAACGCACGCACGCACGCACGCACGCACCCACACCACACACACACACACACACACACACACACACACACACACACACAAGCATGCACGCAAGCATGCACGCAAGCATGCACGCACGCACGCACGTGCGTACACACTCACACACACACAAATGCGCGCCTGTGCGAACACACACACATACGCACGCACGCGCCGCGCACCCCACGCACGCACGCACGCACGCACACACACACAACACGCACGCACGCACGCACGCACGCACGCACGCACGCGCGCGCGCACAGCGCACACGCACACGCACACGCACACGCACACACACACGTCCTTCATAGTTAATTGATACAAGTGAGATATAAAACCATGATGGAGAGAAAAGAAACAAAAGAACACACAATGGAGTGCATGATTTAAACACATGTAGCTCTAATTCATAGGCTTGACAAAAGAATTGTGTAGATACATATTTACTTGCAGTCAAAAATGTAAGAAGGAGAAAAAGTAAGATGTGTTGGAAAAGGGAATGTGAAAAGTTAATGAGGAAGAATAGGAGATGGAGCAGAAATAGCAAGTGTTGAAGGACAAGTATCTGGAGGGGGAGAGATGGAAGCTGGCTGAGAAATAAGAACTAGAGGAGAGTAAGGAGAGCCAGTTTGACAAGATAAAACAAAAGCTAGAAAAATAATACCGGTGGAGGGGGGGGGGGGGATTAGCGGAAGGGAAGAGATGGAAAGAAGGCCTGAAGAGGCATCTTCAGTGGTATATGAGAACTTGGAATAGATGCAAGATAAGTTAGATATAAGTGTAAAAAAATGTGTACATAATGTTGTACAAAGAGCAGGAGGAGAAAAAGTAAAAAGTATTGAACGAAGAATCAGTAGCAAAAGCTGTAGT
The DNA here is from genome assembly GCA_018398815.1 of Conus ventricosus. Lineage (NCBI taxonomy): Eukaryota > Metazoa > Mollusca > Gastropoda > Neogastropoda > Conidae > Conus > Conus ventricosus. The sequence goes on along the minus strand of CM031602.1, from coordinate 88,822,657 downwards.
GGATTAGGAAATATCAAGATGGAGAAGTTTCAGAAGAGAATGGAGAGAAGGTAGAGCATACGTCAGAATAGCTGAAGAAAAGGCCAAAAGACCTTGGAGGGGAAGCTGATTCTTGAGCTGAAAAGAATTAGCTGGCATTGAAAATAAAGACCTTGAGTACGTTATGTGAAAAAAGGAATCTGTTGCTACAATGATAATGAGGAGAGAGGGTGAGAAAAAAAAAAGAGAGAGAGAGAGAGAGAGAGAGAGAGAGAGAGAGAGAGAAGAGAGAGAGAGAGAGAGAGAGAGAGGAGAAGAAGCAAACACACGCCACGCACGCACGCGCGCGCGCGCCCACGCACGCCACGCACAACGCACACACACACACCACACACAACACACACACAACACACCAACACACACACACACACACACACACACACAGAGGGGGGAGGGGGAGGGAGAGAAAGAGAGTGAGAGAGAGTGAGAGAGTGACAGACAGACACGCAGACACCCACAGACACAGACAGACAGACAGACAGACAGACACATGTACAGAGAGAGAGAGAGAGAGAGGGGGGGAGCATGCATGCACGCAAGCACACAGGCACAGAGAGAGAGAGAGAGAGAGAGAGAGAGAGAGAGAGAGAGAGAGAGAGAGAGAGAGGGGGGAGGGAGGGGAGAGAGAGAGAGAAACTCGAAATCTTTAATGAGGGTGAATAGATAAGCTGTAAACCTTTTTACACTATGCCCTCAAATAACAATAAACAAGATGCAAAGCATATAAACGTACTCCCAGTGCATCCTGAATATGCGTGAGATATTCCATAAAGAGGAAAAAATGTCTTGGTCTGGTGTAACCCTTAGTAATGGCTATTCTGGTAAACATCGGCCATCATCTGTGAGCTATAATAAACATACTTACAAATTTTCAGAAAGATCGGCCAAATACTTTCTGAGATTTTCCATAAAGAGGAAAAACATTATAAGCCGTTAGTAACGGCTAATACGGTAAACTAAAACATCGGCCATCATCTGTGAGCTATAATAAACATACTTACAAATTTTCAGAGAGATCGGCCAAGTACTTTCTGAGATTTTCCATAAAGAGGAGAAACATTACAAGCCGTTAGTAACGGCTATAACGGTAAACTAAAACGTCGGGCATCATCCGTGATCAATAATGAACATACCTACAAATTTTCAGAAAGATCGGCCAAGTACTTTCCGAGACATTCCATAAAACAAAACAAAAATCATTATGGGCCATTATAGCCGTTGGTAACGGCTATAACGGTAAATAAAAACGACGGGCATCATCCGTCGCCCATAATGAACATACCTACAAAGTTTTGAAACGATTGGCCAAGTACTTTCTAAGATATTCCATAAAGAAGAAAACCGTTATGGGCAGTTATAGCCGTGCTATAATGGTAAAACTAAAACACTGGGCATCGTCCGGACAACATAGTGAACATGTCTGGTAATTTCCATAAAGATCGGCCAAGTACTTTCTGAGATATTCCATAAAGAAGAAAAACCGTTATAGGCCGTTACAACCATTAGTAACAACTATAACGGTAAACTAAAACATCGGGCAACACCCATCACCCATAATGAACATACCTACAATATTTTCAGAACGATCGGACAAGTACTTTCTGAAATATTCCTTAAAGAAGATAAACCGTTACAGGCCGCTACGGCCGTTAGTAACGGCTATAACGGTAAACTAAAACATCGGACATCATCCATAGTGAACATGCGCGCTAATTTTTACAAAGATCGGCCAAGTACTCTCTGAGATATTCCATAAAGAAGAAAACCGTTACAGGCCATTACAGCCATTAGTAACGGCTATAACGATAAACTAAAACATCGGGCATTATCCGTGACTCATAACGAACATACTTGCTAATTTTCACAAAGATCTGCCTAGTTCTTTCTGAGATATTCCATAAAGAAGAAAAACCGTTAGAGGCCGTTACAGCCGTTAGTAACGGTTTAAACCGGGGTAAACTATAACATCGGGCATCATCCTTGACCCATAATGAACGACCTGCTATTTTCACAAAGATCAGCGAAATACGTTCTGAGATATTCCATAAAAGAAGAAAAACCATTACAGGCCGTTACAGCCGTTAGTATCAGCTACAACGATAATCTAAAACATTGCGCATTATTCTTGATAATAATAATAAATTAATAAAATAATAATAATAATAATAATGACGAATACTTATATAGCGCCTATTCTCAGCTAGAGGCCAACCCCTAAGCGCTTTACAATCAACACTCGTTTACACAACGGCTGCCTACCTGGTAGTGCCGACTGAAGAGCTGCCAGCTGGCGCTTCATTCACCCGTTTCCCGTGTCATCCAGTCAGTATCGTTCAATATCGATCAGTCATTTTTCCTTACTTCCTTCCTTCTTTCCATTTCTCACGCAGGTGCATGCTATGTGTAACGTGTCATCCATACTAACGGCCAAACTGGCCTACTCTTCCGAAAGTTGGTGATGGATTTTACGTGTGTACAAGGTGTTATGCGTGCGTTCACACACGGAAACCTCGGTTTATAGTCTCATTCAAAGGACTGTATGGAAATGGAGTCAGAACCAATGTTAACTCTGAGGGGAAAATCCCCCTGTACCGAAACGCCCCGGCGGAGGTTCGAACCCGCAACCCCAGAATCACCAAGATTACGAGTCCGGCGCTCTACCACTGAGCTATTCCGGCTCCCATAATGACCCATAATGAACATACCTACAAATTTTCAGAAAGATCGGCCAAGTACTTTCCGAGATATTCCATAAAGAAAAAAAACCGTTACAGGCCGTCACAGCCGTTAGTAACGGTTATAAGGGTAAACTAAAACATCGGCATCATCCGTGACCCATAATGAACATACGTGCTAATTTCCACAAAGATCAGCCAAGTGCTTCCTGAAATATTCCAAAAAGAAGAAAAGCCATTACAGGCCGTTACAACTGCTAGTAACGGCTATAACGGTAAACTAAAACATCGAGCATTATTCGTGGACCATAATGAACATACCTGCTAATTTTGAGAAAAATGGGCCAAGTACTTTCTGAAATATTCCATGAAGAAGAAGAGTTATGGCCGCTTGCTGTTGAAGTTTGAGTGGTCAAAGCCTCTGTGTTTGAATGCTTCATTGTGATGGATTGAACGCGTGTTTTGATGTGAAAGTTTATGTGGAACGTCGTAATGTGGGACGCTTTCGTGTGGTGGGTATTTTATGCCCATTTCTGCTTTCGTTTGCTCGTGCTGAGCGCAATTCTCTCTTCCAGGCTTTCAAACTTGAAACCGTATGTTTCCGCCATTGAACTCATCTGCAGTGTGTCAGTCAACCTGTATTTGGTCAGTTCAAGTTGAGCGATGTGATCATGCTTCACTCCAGTACAGTCTCGATCAACTGCTCCAAGTAACGCCTTTCCCACTCTGACTTCGGAGCTTACCTCTCGTCTTCGTTTGTTGAAGATATATGTGGGTTTGCCGATGAAAAGATATCTACGCAAAAGGACAGGCAGCAACAGCACTAACGGTACTGCTTCTGAACTGTCAGTCATGTCGCAATGTGCTGCAGAAATCCACGAGACTGTAGTTGATTTGAAAACGGATATCTTCGTTCTGACAGAGGCTTGGCTCTATCCTCATGATGATGAGGCTTACATACAGACGATGACTCCTGACTATGTTTTCCATTGGTTTCCTCACCTTGGTTCCAGAGGAGGTGGTCTAAGAGTCATTGTACGCAAATCACTGTTTGGCTGTATTTCTTTTACAAGACAAAATCGTGCTTCTTTTGAGTGTGTTGAGTATAAAATACAGTCACCTACTGCTACTGCTTACTTGTGTGTGTTTATACCGGCCGCCGCCAAGTAAGTCCGCGAATTCCTGAGCTTTTAGTTTCTTATGCTGATTCTCGCCATGATGTGTCTTTCATTGGGACTTTAATTTTCACTTCGATGACTGTTGTGAAAATCAGGTTAAACAACTGAAAACGCTTTTGAACGACTGCAACTTATCACAGTTTGTTCAGAGCCCAACACATAAACATAGACACATTCTTGACTGGGTGGTTGGTGACAGTAATAACTGTCTCCTGTCAGTGTCTGATGTACGTGACTGTGCTGGTCTTTCCGACCACCATCTCGTTGTCTGTCGTATGTCACTCACCAAGCCTCCTCCCCGTAAACGATTTTGTAAACATCCAGGAACATGAAGGCTTTGTGTGCTACTGATTTTGACAAAGATGTCAGTACTTTTGCTGATCTGCAGTGTACACAGCACTGCAATTCCGACGTTGTGGAGCGGGTCAGTGCTTTCAACAATGGCCTCTTAAAGATTCTCGACCATCATGCCCTGCAGTGACCAGGTGTGTCACTGATCGCCCCTCTGCCCCATGGTTGTCTGAGGATGTGAGGGCAGCACGCATCAACGCCGTCGTGCTGAGCGACGGTGGAGAAAGACTCGCCTTGTGGTTCACCGGCAGATATTTGCCGCTGACAGATGCAAAGCAGGACAGTGTCTTGAAGATGCAAGCAATCTTATTATGGTGACAAAATTAATTCATGTACTTCGTCAAAACAACTGTTTTCACTGTCAAATACTCTACTTGGCAAAACAAAAAGATTATCATTTCTTTGCAATAAAACCGGCTTCAGATCTCCCACAGCATTTCAGTGATTTCTTTTCTGACAAGATAAAGCGTATTAGAGACAACCTTGACTCTGATTCATGCCAGTCTGCTCTTTTTGATTGTATGATGGGCCTTTGTTTTCCTGTTTTGAACCCGTTACTGAAAAGCAGATTTTTCATTTGATTGTTCATTCTCCTGGTAAAAGTTGTATCCTTGATCCTATCCCCACTCCCCCCATGAAACGGTGTGCTTTACATCTGGTGCCGTTGATTACGTCCATTGTGAACAAATCTCTCGCATCTGGTTGTGTCCCTCCACAGTTCAAGCATGCTGTTGTCATACCTTGTTGAAGAAAAGGGGTCTTGACGCAAATGATATGAAGAATTTTAGACCAGTATCGAATCTTCCATTTCTTTCTAAAAATCCTTAAACGTGTTGTCTTGAAGCAGCTCCAATCCCATTCGTCAATAATGGTCTCTTGGACGTGTGTCAGTCCGCTTATAGGAAAAAAAAACAGCACAGAGACTGCAGTTCTGAGTGTCTTAGACTGCCTGCTTTGTAAATCAGACGATAAACTGGTCTCCCTTCTAGCATTGCTTGACCTCAGTGCTGCTTTTGATACTCTTGACCACTCTATCCTACTCAAGAGACTCAAGGTTACTTTTGGATTTGACGATATTGTTCTTAATGGTTCACATCATACCTTTCTGACAGGACATAGACGGGAATCGTTAATGTGCTGAATCATCTCCTTCTCCTCTTCTGCATGGTGTTCTCCAGGTCTCTGTCCTTGTACCAGTTCTTTTTAACCCTTTACTCTCAGCCCTTATCTGACGTTATTTGTGCCCATGGCTGTGACTTCCACAAATTCGCAGATGACACTGAACTCTCTAAGAGCGCAACTACCAGCGATTTTCAAGGGGGCTCAGTCAGATATTACCGCATGTTTTAGGATATAATAGTCTGGATGACCAGCAACAAACTCAAACTGAATAGTGACAAACCGAGATCATGGCTGTTGGTACCTCCTCTCGTGTCAAGATGGTTAAAGCTGAGTCGGCAGAAATTGATGGTGTTGTTTACCTTTCAAAGAGTCAGTGAAATATTTAAGGTGTCAGCATTGATCAAACGCTCTCTATGCAGAACCAAATATCTAATGTTTTTTGTGCATGCTTCCTGAAAATGCGACGTATTGCTTCTATCGGGTCTTACCTCTCCACACAGGCAACAAAACAGACTGATCACCGCAATGGTAATGTCCCGCCTAGACTACTGAAACTCTGTTTAGCAAGACTTCCTTCAGAACAGCTTGCACGATTACAAGAGTGCAAAACATGCAGTCGGCTTGTTCTCAAAAAGCGTAAAATGAGCATATTACACCTTTGTTACGTGAACTCCACTGGCTTCCCATCAAATATTGATGGCAGTTCAAAATCGCAGTTTTTGCCTATCGTTTCTTTGATGGACACTCCCACAGTATCTTTCTGTTTCTCTGTCCACGTATCAAACTTCTCGTCTCTTTGCTCATCTTCTCAAAAACTTCTGAAAATTCCTAGCCGCTCGTTAAAGACAGTCGGTGAGAGAACATTTAGCTTTAGTGCACCCACTCTTTGAAATTCTCTTCCTGACAGCTTACGTGACCTGCTTACATTGTCTAAATGCAAGTCAGAGTTAAAAAACATACTTCTTTAGAAGAGCCTTCTTCAACCATTATATCTAAATGCTGTGTCTATTATTCTGACCTGACTTTTATGTACTGCAATGCAAAACTGTATTAATTACGCTTGAACCGATGAACTTGATAAGTGCGCTTGTGTTGGTAGGTGTGTGTGTGTGTGCGTGTGTGTGTGTGTGTGTGTGTGGTGTGTGTGTGTGTGTGTGTGGTATGTGTGTGCGTGTGTGTGTGTGTGTGTGGTGTTGTGTGTGTGTGTGTGTGTGTGTATGGGAACACATGTCATGCGAGTGTTTGAGTGTGTGTTGAGCGCAATGAGTTGAACCCTAGAATTGCGACATATAAAAAACCATACATTATTATTTATTATTATTAAGAAGAAAAACAGTTACAGCCGTTACAACCTTTAGTAACGACTATAAACGGGTAAACTAAAACATCGGGCATCATCCGTGACACATAATGAACATACCTTCTAATTTTCGTAAAGATCGGCCGAGTACTTTCTGAGATATTCCATAAATAAGAAAAACTGTTACAGCCGTTAGTAACGCTATAACGGTAAACTAAAAACATCGGTCATTATTCGTGACCCATAATTAACATACCTACAAAATTTCAGAAAGATCGGCCAAGTAAATTTCTGAGGTATTCCATAAAGAAGAAAACCCGTTACAGGCCGTTAGTAACGGCTATAACGGGGTAAACTAAAACATCGGGCATCATCCGTGACCCATAATGTACATACCTGCTATAATTTTACAAAGATCAGCCAAACACTTTCTGAGATATTCCATAAAGAAGAAAAACCGTTACAGGCCGCTGCAGCCGTAAGTAACACCTATAACGGTAAACTAAAACATAGGCCATTATTTGGTGATCCATTATGAACATACCTACAAAATTTTGCGAACGATTGGCCACGTACTTTCTGAGATATATCCATAAAGAAGAAAAACCGTTACAGGCCGTTTTCAGCCGTTAGGAACGGTTATTACGGGGTAAACTAAAACATCGGCATCATCCTTGACCCAAATGAACATACTTGCTAATTTTCCCCAAAGAACCGCCAAATACTTTCTGAGATATTCCATAAAGAAGCAAAACCGTTACAGGCCGTTACAGCCGTTAGTAAACGGCTATAACGGGGTAAACTAAAACATTGGGCATCATCCTTGACCCATAATGAACATACTTGCTAATTTTCACAAAGAAACCGCCAAATACTTTCAGAGATATTCCATAAAGAAGAAAAACCGTTACAGGCCGTTACAGCCGTTAGTAACGGCTATAACGGTACACTAAACCATCAGGCATCATCCCTGAACCATAATGAACATACCTACAAATATTCAGAAAGATCGGCCCTGTAGTTTTGTCTGGAGCGAGTGGAACACATTTTGACCACGGACGGATGGATAGACAGACACACAGACAACATTTTTTCGTTCCAATTCTAAAGTACTCCCTATTCTATAAGAACTGGGAGTACAAAAACAAGATGCAACGCATATAAACGTACTCCCAGTTTATCCTGAATACGCGTGAGATATTACATAAAGAGGAAAAACCGTCATGGGCTGGTGTAACCGTTAGTAATGGCTATTCTGTAAATTCGGCCATCATCTGCGACCTATAATGAACATACTTACAATTTTTCAGAAAGATCGGCCAAGTACATTTAGAGATTTTCCATAAAAAAGAAAACCATTATGGGCCGTTAGTAATAGATATAACGGTAACCTTAAACATCGGGCGTCATCCGTGACCCATAATGAACATAAAAAATATTTTTCAGAAAGATCGGCCACGTAATTTCTAACATATTGAAAGAAAAAAACCGTTATGGGCCATTCTAACCGTTAGTAACGGCTATAACGGTAAACTAAAACATCGGGCATCATCCGTGACCCATATTGAACATACCTACAAATTTTCAGAAAGATCAACAAAGTGCTTTTTGAGATATTCCATAAAGAAGAAAAACCGTTATAGCCGTTAGTAACGGCTATAACGGAAAAATATAACATCGGGCATCATCGATAACCCATAATGAACATAACTGCTATGTCATACTCTAGGGTCGTACACACACATGCACATCCGCCCAAAGTACAAAACTGCGGAAGAAATGTGTCGTGCGGCAGATCAATATCGGGTTGCTCACCCGGATAAAAAATACTGCCAGAAAAGGTGAACACTCTGTTTTTGACGCGAACGTCGCTTCATATGCGAAAAATTCGCAAGTCAATCGTTCACAACCCTACTTTCAAAAACCCACACCACGATTTTCTCATCCCCAACCTCGTTTTTCAAGGTATCCTCCACAGCAGAGGGTTTCACAGCCACGGCAACAGTTTAAGGGTGGCTATTCAGAATCTTCACAGGTACCTTTGTCGCAGGTGTGGCAGGAAGTCTTACGGTGCTTGTGTTTCGTCTTCCTCCCTACCAAGTCAACTGTTCAGAGTAAACAGTAAAACTGTCATACTCTAGGGGTCGTACACACACATGCACATCCGCCCAAAGTACACTCCGCACGTACACGCAATCACTCCTCTCACCCAAGGAGCGCCAAATAATAAACACGACACAAGAAAAGTTTGGTTCCCCTCCTTCTACGGGAATACAAATGTTATTAATCAAACTCCAACACTTAAATCATTTCGTTTATACCTCCACTCCACGAAGGAGGAAAAAGAACAACTGCTTCCCCTAAAATCAAAGATTTCATAAATACAATGGGATGCATTAGTATCTATCACCAGCAAAAGGGGGAATACGTATCACATTATTCGTAAACATCAGGGGCATGCATCAACATCTTTCCTTTGCATCAGGAAGAGACACATAAAAATCATTTACTATCCAGCCCAAAATACAAAAAGCGACACTGTCTCTAGGACGGAAGTTCTGGGGTATCCTTCCCCACTCGTGACTTAATCAATTGTCACTCTCCTTTAAGGAAATATTGGAACATAAGTTCCATCCAGCCCCGCCTTTAAATATTTCTCATCGAAATGTTTCCACATTCAAAATCCCTCTTAACCTTGGGAAGGCACACAGGGAACAGCCATCTCCGGACTGAATAGGGCGTCGCCTTATACAAACTCTCCTTCCTCTGGGGCTTGTTAAGGAGAAGTGGCCCACTACCCGACCTGGGCTGGGAACTTGGTCCGGCACCTCTGGGACCACCCAAAGGCCCTAAGTCCGTGGCCCGTGTGAGACAATCTGTCAACACACTCGGAACCACGTACAGTTTCCATAATTACTAATGGGGAACTCACCTCAACATGAAGATGTAAAACAGTAACCTTTCCCCTATGCATAAGCTTTTATTTTGAATGTTACTTTTCTCTACCCATTCTTTAATAAAAGAATTGTTACAACTTTAACCACACTTGTTCCTATTATTTTCTTTTTAAAAAATACAAACGTCTTCCTTACTTTCGCTCATATATTTCATTTCTCCCTAATTAAACATGGATACTTAAATACCTCTGAAGTGACGCAGCCTCGCTCTGGCCTCAGTCCAAACAACCCATCAGGCCCTCCGACTTCTCCGGCTGGCATGGAGCAAGTGATTATCAAATCCTAAAGGTAAATTCAATAGCGCGCGCAGTGCGCCTAACCAGTACTCACACAGGCAACAGCCAACAGAATAGCGATGTGCATCCACATGACACTTTTCACATTAAACCACAAGGCTAGTCAACCTGCTGTCTCAAAATCAATAGTTATACACAAAACATGTGCACATTACAATCAACATAACATATACACATGACACCCCCCATCCCAGGGTAAAAAATAAATTTTGCCAATTTTTTTCCTAGAAAAAGCGAGTAACTAACTTCATGTTTACAATTGTCCAAAATCAGTGACATATAACTTTCAATCATATACAATACCCATTGGGCGAAAACATATGGGGCAAGTGTTATAAACAAAGTAGACGAAGATGTCATGTTTCACCTGATATCACACACAGATGAAAAAAACATATGGCAAGAACCAATGTGAAAATATATTGGCTCAATGAAAACTTTACCCAAATATTTCAATCTCACAATGACTTTGAAAAAAAACTATGGCAGGGAAACAACTCTTTACCCTCGATAGTACATCTTCACAGTGAAAAAATCACCATGTACAATTGCCAATGACACATTAGCGTTTAAGCAATTCAAAAAGTCCATGTTGCCTTGAAAATAATTGCATAATAGCAACACACCACAATTCTTAGTGTGACAGCACACATAGCATGTAGCAATCAAGCATTTTACTAAATGATTCACAGTTCATTTCAGCCGTGACTTGAGAAAAAGGAATCAAGTATGCGCAGAATAATACTTGTCATCAGATTTCAGCCAAAATATGTCAAAGGATTGTTAAACAATCCAGCGAAACATGATAACCAATGTAAAATCAATCAGTCAAAGTAAGGATTGATGCACATGCACAACACTCAAAGGCATAATTATTCATGTTTCACACAATACCATATGAGTGTACAAAATCATAACAGCAAAAGATTTGCATCGTGCACACAAGATCATGTATATACAAAATGTATCAGGAAAAAAAATCATAATGACACACAATTCCAAGTGTACATCAAAGTAGATTCCAATAATTATGAAAACAAGAAAGTATTCATACACACATCACAGCAGATTTGTCAGGAAAAAGTAGCTGGTAACTACTAACCACCAAAAGTTATTCCCGAGACAAAAAATCAGCCAATGTGTTGTCAGTACCTGGAATCGGTTCAAGGCGGAACCGGAATTCCTGAAGGGAAAGGGCCCACCGCAAAAGACGACTATTCCTTGTTTTGGATGACTGAAGGGAAGTGAGCGGTCTGTGGTCTGTTTGCAGAATGAACTCTCTCCCTGTCAGAAAGCGTGCGAACTTCTTGCACCCCCAAAGAATAGCCAGGCACTCTTTCTCTATTGTTGAGTACTTCCGCTGACTGGCGGAAAAGTTCTTGCTAGCATACTGTACCGGGTGAAGAAGACCGTTCTTTTCCTGAAGGAGAACGGCTCCCATGCCTTTCCAACTGGCATCTGTCCGGAGGATAAAATCCTCGGCAAGAGACGGCAACAACAAAACAGGGAACGTATTCAACGTTTCTTTGTATCTGTTCCGGAGCAGTCTGGCACTCTGTAGTCTAAATGATCTGTTTAGATTTATCGCCCTTTGTCAGATCAGTCAATGGAGCAGTCAGAGAAGCACAGTGAGATACATACCGCCTGTAGTAGGACAACAACCCCAAAAGAGATCGAACCTGCTTTTTGTTTTTGGGTACCTGCAAATAAAGAATCTTTGATACCTTAGAGCTTTCTGGCATCATGCAACCAACAGCAATGCGATGTCCCAGGAACTCTAAGGACTGGAAACCGGCCTGAATCTTCGATGGTCTGGCAGTAAGTCCAAAGTCCCTGATTTTATTGAAAACAGAACGCAAAGACGTTAGCAAAGAAGACCACGAATTCTGTGACAACAGGATTTCATCAAAGAAACTCACCGCACCACACTCATACAAACACGGTGCACGCATCATACGTGCAAACGTAGCTGGAGCGTTTTGCAACCCAAATGGCATCCTTGTCCACTGGAATAGCCCGAAAGGTGTCTGGAAAGCAGTCTTGCCTTTGTCAGATTCCTTCATGGGATCTGCCAGTAGCCCTTCGTCAAATCGATTTTGACGAAATATCTGCCATCAGATAAATAACAAAGAAGACTTTCAACATCTGGGATTGGTTCAACATCGAAAATCGTGAGTTGATTAAGTTCATGATAGTCAATGCAGAACCTCACAGAGCCATCTGGCTTGTTTACCAATATCACAGGAGAGCTGTAAGGTGAAGTGGATGGTTCAATTACCCCCAAATCTAATATAACCTGTATCTCTTTTTGTACAATCTCCTGCTTGGCAAATGGCAAAGGATAAGGTTTAGCACGAACAGGAACATCACTTGACAAAGTAATGGCATGTGGATCCACTCCCTTTGCTGAACCAGGTTTGTCTGTGAGAATGTCACTAAAATCCTGCATAATAGTTTGTAACTCAGCTTTCTGCGTAGATGTCAAGTCATCACAAACCACAACATCCTTGTACGTCTCTCCCTTTACTGTCAAAGTCGGTAAGACAGATGACGTGTCAGAGTCAGTGTCCAACAACAAACCAACAAACGCAGTCTCTGTCATGTCGAACACAGTCGGTCTGCGACGAAACGGAACATCGACAACAGCGTTAACTGGTAAAATATCCGACAAGTCAGACGACAAAGACGGAAAATCTGATACAACTGTCATGTCAACAGACTTGTTGATAGCAACATTCACTCGTTGAACATACAACTTGAGCATGTTAACATGAAACTTCTTGACCTGACCCGTTCATGTCTATGGCGTAATTCACAGGTGATAACTTGGACAAAACAGAAAAAGGACCTTTCCACTGGATGCGGAACTTGCTGTGGTCATCTGTCAACAAGACCAGAACCTTATCACCAATCTGAAATGAACGTACCTTTGATTTCCTGTCTGCATATTTCTGGTACCTGTCAGCCATTCTATCAGCTGTCTCCTGGGCAAGCTGACAGGCGTCCGTAATCCTGTTTTGCAAATCAAAAACATATTGATACACATTTTTAGCATCAGCAGCAGACTCAGTGTTGGTACCTGTCCATTTGTTAGCCAAGAGATCAAGCGGGCCCCGTGGCGAATGACCATAAACAAGCTCAAAAGGGGAAAATCCCAATGACTCATTCGGGAGTTCCCGGTATGCAAAGAGTAATGCCGGAATGGACCGATCCCATTCACGAGGGGCCTGAAAGGAAACTTTGCGAAGCATGGTTTTCAACGTACCATTAAATCGTTTGACCATCCCGTTCGACTGTGGATGATACGGAGTTTTAGTCACAGACTTCACCGACAACAACCTGTATATTTCAGACATCAAATCTGAAAGAAACTGAGTACCACAGTCCGACAGAATCTCCTCTGGAAGATCGACACGCGAAAAAATGGAAAGGAGAGCTTCAGCAACCGTAACGGTATCAATCCTTTTCAAAGGAACCACTTCATAGAAGCGTGTGGCCGTGTCCACGAGAGTCAAAACATAACGATTCCCCGATGAAGACGGTTGAAATGGAACAACAAGATCGATTGCGACACGTTGAAACGGAGTGGAAATCAAAGGCATCTTGTGAAGGGGAGCACAAGGAACTCTACCTTTATGAGAAGTCCCTTGGCACACATCACAAGACCGGCAATGCTGAACCACATCCTTGCGCACAGTAGGTCAGTAGAACTGTGCAAGGACACGCTGCAAAGTGCGTTTGACTCCACAATGACCTGCAAAAATAGCATCATGAGCAGTCCGTAACACCGTATCTCTCAAAGACAATGGCACCACAATTTGGTTAACAACAGTCTCATTCACCACTGCACACCTGTACAGCACATCATCTTGAACAAAAAACAGAGGAGTAGTTCCCGTCCCGGCTCTACCTTACCAACAGTCACATTCTGAAAGAGTGTTCCTAAAGTCTTGTCACCCTTCTGTAGTTTTGTCGAACAGTCACAGTCCACGTCAAGTACTGAAAAATCTGGCACCGACAAAGGTTTAGGTGCGTTCTTTTCTCTCTCCACTTGCGCCCGTGTGCTGACCATAGTGGGAACATAAGAACCACCATCACCACCATGAACATTTGACACCCCAGGCAAGTTTCCCAAAACAAGATCACACACTGGATTGTCAATCACACAAGCAAGAATGACACCATTAAATTAGAGTGTATCCACAGAAATGCGTGCAAGAGGAAATTCTTCGATCTTACCACCGAATGTGCGACACTTCTGGGTTTCACACAACAACTGTTCAGGAAGAGCAAAAGATCTACGGACTCCTGCAGTCGTACATCCTGTATCTCTCAGCACTGAAGCCTCAAATCCGTTCACCATCCCTTTTTTCCAAGAGCAAACCTGAAACTTCATCAGAAGAGGCAAGCACATACGTTACCTCAGGCGTGTTCAAACGAGTAGCCACATTGGCAAACTGAGACTTTTAAAATATGGGCACTGAGCACGAAAGTGAAACTTACAGCCACATTCAAAACATGCTTTTTCCTGCTTACCACCCTGTTAACTCTGAACAGTTGACTTGGTAGGGGAGGAAGACGAAACACCAGCACCGTAAGACTTCCTGCCACCCTGCGACAAAGGTACCTGTGAAGATTCTGAATAGCCACCCTTGAACTGTTGCCGTGGCTGTGAAAACCTCTGCTGTGGAGGATACCTGAAAAAACGAGGTTGGGGATGAGAAAATCGTGGTGTGGGTTTTTGAAAGTAGGGTTGTGAAAGATTGACTTGCGAATTTTTCGCATATGAAGCGACGTTCGCGTCAAAAACAGAGTGTTCACCTTTTCTGGCTGTATTTTTATCCGGTGAGCAACCCGATATTGATCTGCCACACGACACATTTCTTCCGCAGTTTTGAACTCTCTTTCCCGAACGCTTTCCAATAACTGCTCTTTCAGGAGTAAATCGCGAAGACCACCAAAATCCCGAGATGTTTCTGAGAGATCAATCCAACGATCCAAAAAGTGAGAAATGCGGATAAAAAACGATGGAATGACTCACCTTTATCTGGACGAACAGCACGGAATGTTTCACGGAAACCGTCCGCTGAACATTGATTTTTTTTAAAAATAACTCATCTTTGAGAGTATCCCAAGAGAGACCCTCTTTTGCCGCCAATGTATAATAAAGAACCAAGGCACTACCTTTGAACAGTGATGCTACATACAAAGTCCATTTATCTTTTGGCCAACCACGAGAACTGGCATGGCTTTCGAACCGGAATTTTAAAAAAATCAATACCGTCCTTGTTCTCATCAAAGGGGGAAGTTTGGGAATGTAGGCAGATTTAGGGTGAGTATTTTTAACCTGAAGAGAGGTGTCCAAACCAGTTTCTTGACTTGTTTGGAGAAGTCTACTTTCTCTCTCTATCTCTCTTTCTCCTGCTAATATCTCTCTATGTAAGTCTGTGTTTCGCTTTTCCTTTTCAGCTGCTCTCTCCCTCTCCTTCTGTTCTCTCTCTCTCTCTATCTCAAGTTCCATTTGTTTCAGATTAAATTCATGCTCACGCCTCTGTCTTTCCAATTCTCTGTCCTGTTTATCTCTTTCTGCTGCTAATTCATGCTCACGCCTCTGTCTTTCCAATTCTCTGTCCTGTTTATCTCTTTCTGCTGCTAATATCTCTCTATGTAAGTCTGTGTTTCGCTTTTCCTTTTCAGCTGCTCTCTCCCTCTCCTTCTGTTCTCTCTCTCTCTGTCTCTCTCTCTCTCTCTCTCCTCTCTCTCTCTCTCTCTCTCTCTCTCTCCTCTCTCTCTCTTCTCTCTCTCTCTTCTCTCTCTCTCTCTCTCTCTCTCTCTCTCTCTCTCTCTCTTCTCCTCTCTCTCCCCCTCTCTTCTCTCTCTCTATAGCGCTCCTCTCTGTCCATACACTGTTGGATATATTCATTAAGCTTTTCGCCAGTGGAACCAAGGCTGATCCATGAATTTATCGAATTGATCCATTTTAGAATTGAATCAACAAGGGATGATAACTATGGAAAAAAACAACAGCAGACAATTACTAATTTTGTGTGTGTGTGTAAAAATTAGAGCACAAACATAGAAATCAAGCAAATAGAAAATGCAAAATCACTAAACAAATGTGCGCTCTAACACATTAAATGAATATAACAAACGACAAACAAATGGAAGGACAGTTAAAAAGGAGGGGCATAAGGAAATCTAACAAAGAAGCCTTAATAAAAGATGAGGTGAATCTGAAGGAACTAGACAGGAGCTTATGGAGGAGAAAAGTAAGAATTGGAAAAAGTGAGGTGAGCAGAAACTCAAGAGAGAGCAGAACCAGTATAGAAAAGAAGGAAATGAGACCAGAAAAAGAAAACCCTCAGATAGTACTCTAAAAGTAACTATCTCCCGTAAAGCTGGAGACGGGGTAATTGAAGATATAATGAACTAATTTAACAAGGGAAATACTAATATTCAATATACTAACACTGGGAAGTAACCTTCAAATCACAAATCAACTAAGCACATAAATAATATCAATATAAACACTACAGTATAATAAACATCAATAAGGTATGCAACACCCAAAAAATACAGAAAAGAAAAAGAAACACCCGAAGGTGCTGGGGAGGACCCAGAGAAGCACTGTCTTCACCTGCCCTTAGAGCAGCCCTGTACCACCCTTGGAGGCCCGTGCGGTGTTGACGATGGGTACAGGCACATGCAGGACACTCCATTAAGATATCAAGGGACATAACTGCTCCTGAACAGAGGTAAATTAGACTACAGGATGCAGCTCATAACAGCCTTAAAGTAGCATCCCCATGGGTGTACCAGCCCGTATTTCATGACTGCAGAGCGCACCAGCGAAAAACACCACCCTCCAGCTGCCGAGCACACCCCACAGACCCAACCACCCCTGCCCACGGACAGATGAAGACAGTGCCACTCCAGACACAGCCAAGCTTTCACCATACGCTCTTATGTGCCCTCAAGAGAGAATCCAAAGTTGTAGTCTTTCCCACTGTCAACAGGACTTTCCCTGTGGTCAGTGGGTCTTTCCTCACCGTCACTGGACCTTTCTCCAGTGAACAAGAGAAATACTAATATTCAATATACTAACACTGGGAAGCAACCTTCAAATCACAAATCAACTAAGCACATAAATAATATTAATATAAACACTACAGTATAATAAACATCAATAAGGTATGCAACACCCAAAAAATACACAATAACACTGAACAAAAAAATGGACAAATACAGATAAACGAATAATTATTTTCAAAGGGGGAACGCCTCGAAATTTAAGAGGGAACAAAAGAAAATTCTATCAATTTAGAAATTTTGAGTGGGATACGGGATCACACTCACACTGGGGAGGGGATAGGACAAAATTATTCCTAACGTGGGCTGAAAAGGGTGGAAAAGAATTTTATTCTGAAATTACACAGGGGTACAAAACAAAATTCTTAACTCGGGGTCCTTAAGTCGGGGTCACCACTGTCATACTCTCGGGGTCGTACACACACATGCACATCCGCCCAAAGTACACTCCGCACGTACACGCAATCACTCCTCTCACCCAAGGAGTGCCAAATAATAAACACGACACAAGAAAAGTTTGTTTCCCCTCCTTCTACGGGAAATACAAATGTTATTAATCAAACTCCAACACTTAAATCATTTCATTTATACCTCCACTCCACGAAGGAGGAAAAAGAACAACTGCTTCCCCTACAATCAAATATTTCATAAATACAGTGGGGATGCATTAGTATCTATCACCAGCAAAAGGGGGAATATGTATCACATTATTCGTAAACATCAGGGGCATGCATCAACATCTTTCCTTTGCATCAGGAAGAGACACATAAAAATCATTTACTATTCAGCCCAAAATACAAAAAGCGACACTGTCTCTAGGACGGAAGTTCTGGGGTATCCTTCCCAACTCGTGACTTAATCAATTGTCACTCTCCTTTAAGGAAATATTGGAACATAAGTTCCATCCAGCCCCGCCTTTAAATATTTCTCATCGAAATGTTTCCACATTCAAAATCCCTCTTAACCTTGGGGAAGGCACACAGGGAACAGCCATCTCCGGACTGAATAGGGCGTCGCCTTGCACAAACTTTCCTTCCTCTGGGGCTTGTTAAGGAGAAGTGGCCCGCTACCCGACCTGGGCTGGGAACTTGGTCCGGCACCTCTGGGACCACCCAAAGGCCCCAAGTCCGTGGCCCATGTGAGACAGCCAATCTGTCAACACACTCGGAACCACGTACAGTTTCCATAATTACTAATGGGGAACTCACCCCAACATGAAGATGTAAAACAGTAACCTTTTCCCTATGCATAAGCTTTTATTTTGAATGTTACTTTTCTTTTCCCATTCTTTAATAAAAGAATTGTTACAACTTTAACCACACTTGTTCTTATCATTTTCTTTTCTTTTAAATACAAACGTCTTCCTTACTTTCTCTCATATATTTCACTTCTCCCTAATTAAACATGGATACTTAAATACCTCTGAAGCGACGCAGCCTCGCTCTGGCCTCAATCCAAACAACCCATCAGGCCCTCTGACTTCTCCGGCTGGCATGGAGCAAGTGATTATCAAATCCTAAAGGTAAATTCAATAGCGCGCGCAGTGCGCCTAACCAGTACTCACACAGGCCACAGCCAACAGAATACCAATGTGCATTCAGATGACACTTTTCACTTAAAACCACAAGGCTAGCCAACCTGCTGTCTCAAAATCAATAGTTATACACAAAACAACATGTGCACATTACAATCAACATAACATATGCACATGACATGCTAATTTTCGTAAAGATCGGCCGAGTACTTTCTGAGATATTCCATGAGGAAGAAAAACCGTTACATGCCGTTACAGCCGTTAGTAACGGCTTTAATGGTAAAGTAAATCATCGGGCATTATTCGTGACCCATAATGAATATACCTGCTAATTTTCACAAAGATCGGCTGAGTACTTTCTAAGATATTCCATGAAGAAGAAAGCCATCACAGGCCATTACAGCCGTTAGTGATGGCTTCAACGGTAAACTATAACATTGGGCATTGTTTGTGACCCATAATGAACATATCTACAAATTTTGAGAAAAATCGGCACAGTAATTTCTGAGATATTGCATAAAGAAGTAAAACCAATACAGGCCTTTACAGCCGTTAGTAACGGCTATAACGGAGTAAACTAAAACATCGGGCATCATCCGTGACCCACAATGAACATACCTGCTAATGTTCACAAAGATCGGCCAAGTACTTTCTGAGATATTCCATGAAAAAAAACAAACTGTAACAGTCCATTACAGCCGTTAGTACCGGCTATAACGGTAAACTAAAACATCAGGCATTATTCATCACCCATACTGAATATACCTGCTAATTTTCAGAAGGATCGGCCAAGTACTTTCTGAGATATTCCATGAAGAAGAAAAACCGTTACAGGCCGTTACAGCCGTTAGGAACGGATATAACGGTAAACTAAAACATCGAGCATTATTCATGACCCATAATTAAGATACCTACAAATGTTCACAAAGATCGGCCAAGTACTTGCTAAGATATTCCATAAAGAAGAAAAACCGTTACAGGCTGTTACAGCCGTTAGTAACGGTTATAACGGGGTAAACTAAAACATCAGGCATCATCCGTGACCCATAATGAACATACCTGCTAATGTTCACAAAGATCGGTCAATACTCTCTAAGATATTCCATAAAGAAGAAAAACGATTACAGGCCGTTACAGCCGGTAGTGACGGCCCAGTTGTAAACATTTCTGGTTTTTTTAACCCCCTTTTTGGATCATGCAAGAGAAATTGGAAAGTGATCACTGGGACCGTATACAGGTACAGATGTTTCTATGATATTAATTGAGTTTGTTGCGTATATGTGGTCAGTTAGTGTTTCGGAGGATAGACTTTTTTCTAGTCGGTGTGTTAATTAGCTGTTTCAAATTCTGAAATTCAGTTCAGTTCAGTTCAGTGGTTTATTTAATGTCTTTTCATCGCCAGATGATATTAGACACTTAAAAAAAAAAAGAAAAAAAGAAGAAAAAAAGAAAAAGACAAATAAAAAGACCCTCCACACTTAACTTATCATCCACATTAGTACTTTCAAACCCACATCTGATATATGCATATTGACATGAGTGTAATAAATACCCTAGCGGTACACAAAGTTGTTGATCTTTATAAAAAAAATTGCAACCTGTGACTGCGAAATAACCATGGCAATTTCAGCAACATATGAACCATATAAGACAGTATTGACATTATCAATGTTATTCATCTGAGTACCTTTCTCCTCATAGAGTGGGGTCAACACTGAGCATTCAAACAAAAGATGATGTACAGAAATGTTTTCTCTGCATACACAAGAAATACCATGAGAATATTTAGTGTTCCAAGCATTCAACCTTAATTTATGACAAAGTCGGAAATGAAATGAGGTAGGGAACAGTGAATGATAAACAGTAAACAGTAAAGTTTATGCACATCCTTATGGGAGCAAAACATACCCCACTTGTTTACTACTTCTTAATTTATGAATTAATGTAACAATGTGCCTTGGGCACGACGGTAAAGTAGCCATTTTTTGACTAGAATTCTGCTTATGCATACATTTTTCCATAATTTGGATTAATTCACAAGAGGATAGATCTAAGGGATTGTTTGGTAAATTTTCCGTCTTTCTGTTTGCTCCTTCTTTTGCAAGACTGTCTGCTATTTCATTCCACTTTATACCACAGTGAGATGGGACCCAACAAAAATCAATTCTTATGCCTAGTGTAATGAAACAATGCAGGAGATGTTTTATTTCAAAAAGCAAATCTTTTCTAGCTTTTCAGTCCCAACGCTCTAATGACTGTAAAACTGATTTGGAATCAACACAAAGTAAAATTTGATAGAAAGCAATTGATGTATCATATATGTAAGTCAAAGCCTTCAGTATTGCATATAATTCTGAGGTATAGATTGAAAACCCCTTTCCTACATAATATGATTTCCTGACATTTAAGGTTGGTATTATAAAGCCTGAACCACTGTCAGAGGATTCCATTACCGACCCATCTGTAAACACTTTTAGATGATTTGGATAGCTGTAATTCATAAACCCGTTTCTATTTATCATGTGGTTTAAGTAGATCAATGTTAAAATCTCCAAAAATTATAACTTCAGACGAATGCATTGAGATATCCTCCATCATATGTTCGAAACGACCGAACCATTCAATGCGTTCCTCAGGATTTTTATATAAGCAGCCTGACAAAATCTGTTTAGTACCCTTCACATAGATTTCTATCCATATGCATTCTATGTTATGTTTACCCAAACTGTTGATCTGTTTATGATTAATCGTGTTGTGAATATAGGTCACTAAACCTGTTTTAAGTTTTGTCTTTGGATCTCTTCTTATAATATAACCTTGGATTGAAAATAAATTATCAGGCACTATATTGGAAAGTCGAGATTCTAAGAAACAAAAACAATGGAAACAGTTACTGGAATTGGATAAAATGTTGGGCGCAACAGAAAGTTTGTTTACAAGATGACACACGTTTGAATAGCTTATTTTCAAGCCGAATCTAGACAACAATTCATTCATTATAGATGAAACTGATTTACAAATAAACTCTATGGATTACACAACACTATAGATACACGAATAGAATAATAATCAAACAGCAGGAACACCTGTTTCTAGATACGTTTAGCAACAGAAAAAAGCAGTAAAACAACACCTGCCTTAAAGAAGTGAAAAAGGATAATTTTATAGCTACAACAATATGCGGCAACACTCAGCAAGAAATAACGATATAAGTAATCCGGAGACAAATACAAACGCTGTGATCCAAAAACAGAATAGAGTCCACTAGTCCATTCCGATTACCAGGGTGCGGTATTAACAACACACATCCTCGCGCACATGGCTGCTCGCATCACTGTAAGTTTATGCACATCCGCGCATAAACACATGTACTCACATACCTCATACATGCTCCTCTCTCTCTCTCTCTCTCTCTCTCTCTCTCTCTCTCTCTCTCTCTCTCTCTCTCTCCTCTCTCTCTCTCTCTCTCTCTCTCTCTCTCTGTCTTGTTTATTGTTTGAGGGCTGGATGGAAAAAAGCCATGACTGGTGCTTATTCTTTTCCCTCATTAAACAACATTTCGTTCGTTCATTCGTTCGTTCGTTCTCTCTTATACATGAAATCATTAACTGTTATCATTTCAATGAGCATGTTTTTTTTTACACAACTGACATTTGAATTATTTTTGTTAATACCAAATCCGACAAACGAAAAACAAGGAAGTATCCGATTCGTTGATATGTTTCACATGAAACGTAAACAAGTGGGGTAACGTTTGTTCCCATAAGAAAACCTAACACAGAGTAACTTTTATTCAAGACTGGCACAGCCTTTTAAACTTGAATAAAGTCAGACAAATACATAGACGAACAATCTAATAGTGGAGGAGGGGGGGGGGGGGTGGACAAGCGCAGGCCAACAACTAAACTGTCTTCATAGTAATGACTTTGCAAAGATTGGACTTAAAGAGGAGAGAGAGAGAGAGGGGGGGGGGAGTTTGAAGATGGAGAGACTGGGAACATGAAATTAAGAAAATATATTACACATATGAAAACTCTTCACTAGCTGCAAAAGGGAACCATCGCAACCCTTTTTGAAGGCAGATATATTTGTATTGCCTGCTCTGAGGCCTTTCGTCCGCTGGGTCGGAACTCATCAGGGAGACACGGCTGGTTGTGTCTGCGCTCCTGGCGTCAAATAGAGACAAACCACAGTTCATAATACTGTGGTGTTCTCACCACCAAGGGTGCAAAAAAGAATCCAATAGCACCCCAAAGCAGCCAATGAAGGGTAGTAAATGAAACCAAACGAAAGTGTGGGGAGGAAAAAGAGTTCCTGAGAAACTAAAGACATTATGCAAATAGTATAAAATGTACGGGAAAATCTTTGAGCCTACGCTTGAGGATCCACCCAAAGATGCAAGGGAGATCAAAAGACAAACACACAGACGGGCAGAAACAAATACAAGTAACCTCAATTTAATCAAAACAAAATTGGAAATGAAATTAAACGAGGCAGGGAACAGTAAACAATAAACAGTAAACAAGTGGGGTAAAGTTTGTTCCCATAGGAAAACCTAACACAGAGTAACTTTTATTCAAGACTGGCACAGCCTTTTAAGCTTGAATAAAGTCAGACAAATACATAGACGAACAATCTAATAGTGGGGGAAAAAAACAAGCGCAGGCCAACAACTAAACTGTCTTCATAGTAATGACTTGGCAAAGATTTGGACTTAAGGAGGGGGGGGGGGGGGGGGGGGGGGGAGAGTTTGAAGATGAGAGAAACTGGGAACATGAAACTAAGAAAACATATTACACATATAAAAACTCTTCACTAGCTAAATAAGGGAACCATCGCAACCCTTTTTGAAGGCAGATATATTTGTATTGCCTGCTCCGAGGCCTTTCGTCCGCTGGGTCGGAACTCATCAGGGAGACACGGCTGGTTGTGTCTGCGCTCCTGGCGTCAAATAGAGACACACCACAGTTCATAATACTGTGGTGTTCTCATCACCAAGGGTGCAAAAAAGAATCCAATAGCACCCCCAAAGCCTTCAAAAAGGGTTGCGATGGTTCCCTTCTACATTTTCTTTTGTATATTGGCAGAATGTCCAGTTAACCATTCTTCTGGTATGGTCCCTGTATCAAGAACTTTATTGAAAAGTTTACAATAACTTGTTTTGAGAACTGGAATGCTTTGTTTTATATATTCATTTTGTATTTTATCTATCCCACAAGCCTTTCCATTCTTAAGATGCTGTACAGCTTTTTCAACGTCTTCGTCACTTATTGGTGCATTTAAAAATTTTAGATCATGTTGTAAGTCACAGTCAATATCCCTTTCGTTCTCATCACTATCTGGTTGAACATTCAATGATTTAAAATGTAAGAAAAGATCACCCATACTAACAGGGCATTCATTTCTATTTCTGACTGTAATATTTTCCCCAATATTCTCTTGGTCTAATAGCTTTTAGTCTACGAATCTTCTTTTGCCAATGCTTTGTGTAAACTTATACGATTTTCTGAGAACTTTTTGTATTCCTTACTGCTAATTCCAACCTCTCTACGGTTGGGAACTAGTATCATTTAATTTAGTTCTATGTTTGGCTGTAAAATACTTTTTTTTCTATGTTCCCTGCATGTGGCATCAAACCATGGCTGATTTTCGTTACTTTTGTTTGGCTTTTGCTTTGTACCTCTTGATACATGTTTACCTTTTCCCAGTGTATCTTTAGCTGTTTCTAACAGAATTTGCGATAACAATGTATAGGCATCAGCAACAGAAGCGTTTTCATTATCAAGTATATTGTTTATTTCCTCTATGTTCTTAGTGATTAAGTTTTCTTTAAACATCTCACCTTTAGATGGATTCCACTTCTTAATGTTTGCATAAAACAAAGGTCTTTCCTGTTCAGGAATCTAGCACTTCTATTATTTTCACTGAAAATTGAACTTTGATTGAAAGCATTGTTTGACGTTCTCCGCGGAATGTTGAGAGATAAAAGAATGGACTGAACATCTGAAAGCATGGAGTCAAAGGGATCAACACTAAAGTCAGCATATGTGTGAACAAATAAGATGAACCCAGCATATAATCAATCACAGTACATCCGCTACTAGTGCATTGACAAATACCTGCGTCTCTGCCAACTCTCCCATTAAATATAAACACATTTTGTGATTTGCAAAATCAGTAAGTCGTTAGCCATAGTTATTAGGTCGACGTACATCCTGGGAACACCTCGCAATAGGGATTTCAAGGTTTTCAATACACAGGTGAAAACTATCTGCAATAATGTCATCATTGATATTTGTATCAAACTTCAGGAAGTTATGCAAACATTTAGTATAAGCATTAAAATCTCCCATGAGAAGTACATGGCAGTTAGAATCATGACATGTAGGACTAGATTCCAAATCATCAAAACAGTTAACTGAACCATAAGCAGTTCCTTCTGGAAGAATATAAACTGAACCGACGAGCAGATCTTTATCATAACCTGTCTGCAGTTTGTTGATTTTTAACCACAAAACACAGTCACTATCACCATTGGCTTCAGGTTCCAATAACTGAATAAAATCTTCATATATTTTTTTTAGTAGGCAATCGCTATGCCACCGGATCTCTGACACGAAAGATACTTTCGACTAAACATAGCAAGAGAGTAACCAGGATTACTAAAGCAGTCCACGAAATAGAGTCTTGTGCATCAGTTCTACTTTCGGTGAATGTTAATATGTCAAACTGGGAAATATAGTTCGTAAAATTCTTTAAACTGCAAACGACTTCTTAGTCCACAAACTTGAAATCCACGTCGACGCCCAACTTGAAGAGGTCGTCAGGGCTGTCCACAATCACAACTTGCGCCCTCTCCTGACCAGGAATCTTCTTCAGCTCACGCCGAAGTCTGCCATCAGGAGTGGTATATACTTTGTCCACTTTGTCGGACTTCTTCACCATTTGAAGAAGCCTGCTGCGAAGGACAGTCAAGTCGTCGTTCAGATAGACTCGCTTGTATTTTTCTATATTATGCAGCTCCTCTTCTTTCTCATGACCTCACCTTTCACACGTCGAGAAAGAAACTTTACAAGCACAGGCCTGCACTTGCCACTAATCTTCTTCCCGTTCCTGTGAACAACAGAAATGTCCGAGGCCTTTACTTCACACCCTGCCTCTTGGAACAGCGTTGCTACCTTCTGATCGAGGTTCTCCTCGTCTTCTTCAGGCAGATTGATGATCCGCACTGTTTCCCGCCTGGTATATTGTTCCTGGCGATCAAGGGAGTAGTGCAGCTGAAGGTTTCTTCTTCTTCCTCGTTCGCTTCCCATTAGATGAGCAGCCCAGTGTCCTCGATGAAGGCTGCCGTCCACCGCAGCTCCTCCAGGGTGCCGTACAACTTGGCTTCCACTGCTGTCGGTGTTGGCCAGTACTTCCTTCTGGATGCTGCATGTGTCATACAGTCTTGAAGGATGTGGTCTGTTGTCGTTAGTCCCTCACCACAAGGGCACTATCCACTCTGTCCAATGCCAAATTTTGTGTGCATGTGGCTGAAGGTTTATTTTTGCACTTGTTGCAGAATTTCCATGTTTTTCTTGAGGACAGTGTCCATCACTCCAGTGATAACCCTCTCCAACCCCTTCACAAACAAACTTTCCATTTGTTTGGCAATCACTGGAATTAGAATTTCGGCGACGCGCATTGCAACAACGTCACTGTCAACATTGACGTCATTCTGGTTCTGATTTTTTCCTTTAGGCGTTTTCTTGCCGCTGTTCTTCTGCTGGCACGGTTTCGTCGCATTCAGTCTGTAAAAATGCTTTCCTGCACCTCGTCACACACTCCTGCTGTCGACTCCCTCACCAGCTTTTGTACAATACTGTCCAAACTAGAATCCTGTCACTGCACTGAAGAAGTAGAGGACTCAACCGACATTCTGGCACGGTCAGTTCAAAACTAAAATAATATAAATTAGACCACTCACTTGATCAAAAATATTTTTTTAAAAAAGCGGCACAAACTAAAGTGCGGAACACTTACTTTTGATGGCTAAAGTTTCAAGTATAAAGTAAAGGAAAAACTAATACAAAACAAGAAAAAATACGGAGCTCAAATTTCAGCCGACCGTCAGAATGACCCGGAAGTAACACACACACACACACACACACACCACACACACACACACACACACACACCACACACACACACACACACACACACCACCACAAACAACACGGTTTCCACCCATTCTAATTTTGACAATTTTATAATCAGGGTTAGTGTATATGAAAACTACTGAAGTCTGACTGGTTAAGGAGCTGTGACGCTATATTCAGCAGTCGGAAGGCGTACTCTCCAGTCTGCTAGACGTACCTCTAACACACCAGGCGGTAGGGGGAGGTACAGCTGCCACTGGGTTTTGGAAGCTTCGCTGGCAGCTTGGTGGGACAGTCTTCCAGTAGCCCTCTGTGGCTAGAAAGGGATTCTGAGAAGTGGGAGGTCGGTATGAAACTGAGGGACACCAGGGTCTTGGAGTGAGGCTGGACTGGTTGGGTAATAGGGTGTAGGAAGCACGGCTGGTTTCATGTACTGGGACAGTCCTGTTGTCCTGAGGCCGCCTGGAGATCGAACGGTGGAAGGCCTCGCCACACGTCGGTATACAGCTGCTGTGAATAATAGGCCCCCTGTTGAAGGGAGGCTGACAGGCCTCAGTGGTTGTCGTAATGCTGCTGTGAGGGACCAGGCTCTCTGTCGATGGGAGGCTGAATGGCCTCGACGGCGTCGAAACGTTGTTGCTGAAGAACACGTCGAACGAGACGGCGTCCTCGGGTTGAGCCTGGTGTAGCCTAGGGTCGGTCTATCCTCCCTGTCTCTGGAACGGCAGCATGGGGTAGTGGATCATGGAAGAGATGGAGAAGGCGCCAGCCGAATAGCCACCACGTTCTGAAACTGACCAAACGCAGGCAGGCCGTGAGTTTACCCTGCCACCATGCTGGGTGCTATCAAAAGCATCTGGCCACTGCTCCATTTGCCCATCACTTCTGGGCTGTCGCTGTGACGAAAGCCCACCTTCACCGCGTCGGCTATTGGACTGACGAGAGAAACGTAGCAATAAACTGCATAAAACTGGTGGTTTGTTTTGCAGTTCCTTAAAGACTGGGGTGTACAGGATCTTTGTAATATGCGCGTCTTGGGGCACCATTCTTAGTAATAAACGTATCATGATTGTCGATCAATTTAATTTCAGCAGCAATGCAGGCTGTACGCAGGGTTCTGTTGGATGGGATAGATCGAGTTGTTAAAAGGGTGACGTCCTCGTGCTGGGACGATGGAGCTGACGGTGATGACAGCAGAAGGGAAGAAGATCTTGTGGAGAATGATAAGTTCTGTCCACTGTGCCATGGGCAGAGGGCCCGCGGGGCAATCGTTGGCCCCTACATGGACAAACGCATGATGGATGTGGGTGAGTTTGTCTGGTAATGCGCGTAACCACTGCATCAAATCATTCATTGTCATCCGGGGCACACACAGTTTGAACACCCGGTCATCTCCACTACAAAAACGTCTTGGATCAATATACATCAGGACAGAGTTCACCTATGAGGACGAAGAAAAATACCCAGGAATCTTTATCACGTAAAATTTGCGCAGGGACTTGTCCTGAGTGACTGAGGTGAAGGTTTTCATCAGTATCTGTGTTACCCCATGTATAACTAGCATCGTTTCGGTCACATTTCTGTTCAAGTGTCAGCACTGTCCTCGCCGAAGACCTGAAAGGAATTGTGAGTAGAACAGGCGGTGATGGAGGTTGGTGTGTAACAGGGCTATTTTGCTTCAAGGATGTCCTGGAGGAGGATGTGTTGTTTGTACACATTTCTATGTGCAATGTCACGTGGGTGTTTCTCATCTCTTAGAGTTGAAGGATCGCGGATGTCAGAAAAGAGGTTTCCTTCCGCTAGCTGGATGTCTTCTCTGTCATGCTGAGTGAAAGTGGTGGTAGTGCGAGCCTTTTCCATCTGAGTTTTTATCTGAGATTGGAGGTTTCCTAATTGTGTCTTCAGTGAATGATTCTCCTTGCAGATAGTATTTAACTGGCTTTCTAAGCTATTGACGGTTTCTGTAAAAAAAAAAAAAAAACACTGATTCTAGCAGTGTTTCGTTCCTTTTGTATCCCAGTTCTTAAAGAACAGCGAGTACTTTAGAATGGGAACGAAGAAATGCTCTGTGTGTGTGTATGTGTGTGTGTGTGTGTGTGTGTGTGTGTGTGTGTGTGTGTGTGTGTTGTGTGTGTGTGTGTGTGTGTGTGTGTTGTGTGTGTGTGTCCGTGGTCAAAATGTGTTTCCACTCGCTCCAGACACAACTACTGGCCGATCTTTCTGAAAAAATTGTAGGTATGTTCACTATGGGTCAGGTGATGCCCGATATTTTAGTTTACGTTACAGCCGTTACTAACGGCTGTAACGGCCTTTAACGGTTTTTTCGTCTCCATTGAATATCTCAGAAAGCACTTGGCTGATCTTTGTGAAAATTAGCATGGTATGTTCATTATGGGTCACGGATGATGACCGATGTTTTTATTTTACCCCGTTACAGCCGTTACTAATGGCTGTAACGGCCTGTAACGGTATTTCTTCTTTATGGAATATCTCAAAAAGTACTTGTCCGATCTTTCTGACAATTTGTAGGTATGTACATTATGGGTCACGGATGATGCCAATGTTTCAGTTTACCGTTACAACCGTTATTAACGGCTGTTACGGCCTGTAACGCTTTTTGTTCTTTATGGATATCTCAGAAAGTACTTGGCCGATCTTTGTGAAAATTAGCAGGTATGTTCATTATGGGTCACGGATGATGACCGATGTTTTAGTTTACCTGTTATAGCCGTTACTAACGGCTTGTAACAGCCTGTAACGGTTTTTCTTCTTTATAGAATATCTCAAAAGTACTTGGCTGATCTCGGTGAAAATTTGTAGGTATGTTCATTATGGGTCAGGGATGATGGCCGATGTTTTAGTTTACCCGTTACAGCCGTTACTAACGGCTGGTAACGGCCTGTAACGGTTTTTCTTCTTTATAGAATATCTCAAAAAGTACTTGGCCGATCGTTCTGAAAATTTGTAGGTATGTTCATTATGGGTCACGAATAATGTCAATGTTTTAGTTTACCATATATACCGTTACTAACGGCTGTAACGGCCTGTAACGCTTTTTCTTCTTCATGGAATATCTCAGAAAGTACTTGGCTGATCTTTGTTAACATTAGCAGGTATGTTCATTATGGGTCACGAATAATGCCCGATGTTTTAGTTTTCCGTTATAGCCGTTACTAACGGCTGTAACGGCCTGTAACGGTTGTTTTTCTTTATAGAATATCTCAGAAAGTACTTGCTGATCTTTGTGAAACATTAGCAAGTATATTCACTATGGGTTACGGATGATGCCGATGTTTTAGTTTACCGTTATACCGTTACTAACGGCTGTAACGGCCCGTAACGGTTTTTCTTCTTTATAGAATATCTCAAAAAGTACTTGGCCAATCGTTCTGAAAAATTTGTAGGTATGTTCATTATGGGTCACGAATAATGCTCAATGTTTTAGTTTACATTATATACCGTTACTAACGGCTGTAACGGCCTGTAACGCTTTTTCTTCTTCTATGGAATATCTCAGAAAGTACTTGCTGATCTTTGTTAACATTAGAGGTATGTTCATTATGGGTCATCGAATAATGCCCGATGTTTTAGTTTACCGTTATAGCCGTTACTAACGGCTGTACGGCTGTAACGGTTGTTTTTCTTTATGGAATATCTCAGAAAGTACTTGGCTGATCTTTGTGAACATTAGCAAGTATGTTCACTATGGGTTACGGATGATGCCCGATGTTTTAGTTTACCGTTATACCGTTACTAACGGCTGTAACGGCCTGTAACAATTTTCTTCTTTATAGAATATCTCAGAATGTACTTGGCGATCTTTGTAAAATTAGCATGCATGTTTTTATGGGTCACTGATGATGCCCAATGTTTCGTATACCGTTATAGCCGTTACTGACGGCTGTAACGGCCTGTAACGGTTTTTCTTATTTATGGAATATCTCAGAAAGTACGTGGCCGATATTTCTGAAAATTTATAGGTATGTTCATTATAGGTCACAGACGATGGCCGATGTTTACCAGAATAGCCATTACTAACGGTTACACTAGTCTAAGGCGTTTTTTCCTCTTTATGGAATATCTCAGCGTATTCAGGATAAACTGGGTGTACGTTTATATGCTTTGCATCTTGTTTTTTTATACTTTAATCGCTATTTCATATCTTCTAGATATCAAATAAATTTGTTCTGATATTCAGAAAGTTCAGCGGGCAGTGTGTCCTGATTGTCCTCCAATACCTGAAGTTTGTCGTTGGTGATTCTGCCAAACAGTCTTTTCGGACACAGCGTGCGTCCTCTCGGAAATTTACTTCGCTTCTTGCGTATAGCACTACTTTGACCACTTGGTGTGTCATGTTGAGGCCTTTGACACGGACAGACTCCCCTTCAGTCCCAGTGGGTGTGACCTGTGCAGGCTGAGCGTCAACATGGGAGCTAGCTACAGTTCCAGTGTCAGTCTCTTCTGAAGACATGTGCATACTGAAACATAAACATCTTCCATATTTGATTGATCACCACCTACTTCACTACTGGCAGCAATCACAGGACTGGGGACTGGACAAACGGGCTGTCTAACTGTGTGTTGTCTTGTACAGGTGCTGAGTGCTGGATGATGTCAAACGCCTCTTGAACAAAACCGATAGGAAGACGAGTCAGTTCAGACTGCAGGTGCTGTACATCATCAGTCTGACGAACTCAGACACCAAGTCTGTGATGCACCTGGCGCTCTTCCTGGTCCCACTGCCTACAGTCAGATCTCTGACACAGTAAGGTGCCTGTGCCTTGTCTGGTGAAGTAGAAGAAAAGTGTGATTCTCTTCGATCCATTCACGTAGAATCGAACCACCGATTTACTAAGGCAGGAAAGGCTGAGGTAACTAATCCAGAAAGGAAGTGACAGAGCTTCGTCATGTAATTGAAGTCTGAGAGTTCTATTTTGATTGAATTCTCTGAAATTCCAGAGTACTGATTAAAACAACGAGTTCCTCCACACCGACAATTCTCTATCCGAACAGGAGAAACGTTTCTGTAGTGGGTCGAAGGTCGATTGAAGTCCTGTTGCCTTGACCAGCAGGTGCCTGTTCCGTTGTTTACGTTTTGTCACGCCCATTTCCGCCCATAAACAGCTGACAGCAAACCCACGCATGTATGCATAGGCACCGGACCGCTGGCTACTAAGTTACACTTCACATTCTGTAAGATACAGTAAGCTGTAGAAACACGAAAGACTTAGCTTCTTTTTAGGCGCCTATGGTCAACCCTACCTGAATTGCCTGTTTAAAAAAGATAGCGTATAAACAACGTATCGCACGTGCGCAAACCGCTGACTCCAATTGACCTAAAGGTATGGCCTACGCAATGCAGCGTGATTAATGCTTACGATATGGCATTTAGAATTCCTTCGTTATCAATAGTAATGATAAAACCGGTGATTACCGATGTACTAATTGATTATGTGATAAACAGAGTCCACCATCCTGTGCATAGACATATCAAACATCAGTCATTCAAACATCACTATGATCACTTTCTTTGATGTTCACTAATTCCTGGAAGAACACAGAGCGACAAGAAACGACTTGATAGACTTCATTCAGTCGATGGCGTGACAGAGAGAGAGAGAGAGAGAGAGAGAGAGAGAGAGAGAGAGGAGAGAGAGAGAGAGAGAGAGAGGAGAGAGAGAGAGGAAGAAAGACGACGCGCACATACTAACTTACGCACACACACACACACACACACACACACACACACACACACACACACACACACACACACACACACACACACACACCACACACACACGCACACACACAGCTATGATTTTGCCTTGAATTCTTAGCCAAATAAAACATCATTAAAAAAAAAGGTCTACATCTGGGCGACTCGTTGACTACCACGACTGCGCTACTTTGTATATTTTGAGAGTTTTGCAGATGGAATTTTGTTGAGCCAGTCAAGAGTAAAACAAATTCTGCTTTTAAGAAGGCCGACTGTCGAAAGTGTTGTCTTTTTCCTGATACGTGTTTGCTCCCCTGGTCTGGCTGTTATTTCCGCCTGCAGTAAGGAACTGAAGCAAACACGATGAAGCTGTGAAACATCTGATGCAGATTTTCTTAGCATTCACATCACCCATGTAGTATCAATTTATGTTTCTGAGTCATGTTATCTATAGTTCAGCCGATCGCAGGAGTCCACTTCGGGGTTAATAGATGTGAGCTGAATGTCGTGTAGCACATGAGTTGATCCGAAGTTTCTGTTAAATTAGTGATTCTGTCTTGATATAGGCCTGAGTAGCAGTATTGATGGTAATTAACCCAAGTCAAAGAAATGAAAGGGTATGAGACGTGATGTGTTCACGAGGACATTGCCGAGCATACTGATATATCATGCCACATTAGGCATGCGCAGGGTAGGCTGTAGGGGTCCCATTTCCAGTTCCACATTACGCAGACAAGTTGCCAAAAGCAGGGGTGGTTCTTTTTTTTCATCCCTAATTATTCCAGACAGACGATGATTGTGGAGGGTAATGTTATATTCCCAATAATTGAAAAGAAAACTCTCTCTCTCTCTCCTCTCTCTCTTCTCTCTTCTCTCTCTCTCTCTCTCTCTCTCTCTCTCCTCTCTCTCTCATCTCTCTCTCTCTCTCTCTCTCTTCTCTGTGCGGTGTGTGCGTGTGTGTGTGTGTGTGTGTGTGTGTGTGTGTGTGTGTGTGTGTGTGTGTGTGTGTGTGTGTGTGTGTGTGTGTGTGATGTGTGTGTGTGTGTGTGTGTGTGTGTGTGTGTGTGTGTGTGTGTGTGTGTGTGTGTGTGTGTGTGAATTTCCGTCCCTGTTATCATCTATCTGTACACCTCTCAGCAGATTCAGCTTGGACAAGTTCATTGCATCTGAAACATGGTGATGCGCATATGATTGTGAAGCTAACGTAATATTTCCGAATCACGTAGCTTGAAATGTGTTGTTTTGTTGAGGCTTATTTCACCTTAAGATCAAGTGACTATGGTCAAAGTTTTGGTTCACAGACTTTTACGAAAGTGTTCCTCCGAGAGTGATTTGACAACAATTTGACCTTAGTTGCACAGGATCATGCGAAGCAGTCACAGATATGTGAAAAAAGAAAATGATACACCTGAAAATGCGAGTTCTGTCTTCAACTGCCCAACCGACCAACTGAGAGCACTCTCGCAAAGTCTTTGGAAGTCTATGCTGTGTTCATATAGGGTGCAGACAGGTACAGGCATTCCATTAAGACCGTCAAGGGACATAATTGCTCCTTGGCAGATACTGTTGGGTTATGGCCACTGACGTGACATGACACAACCTCCATGGGTGTATCAGCCCGTATGTCAGGACTGCAGAGCCCACCAGCGGAAACCGTCGCCATCATGCAAACTGCCGTATGCATCCTGCAGCCATACTCCTTGCTGTTCCGATGACAGGTGAAGACAGCACAACTCAGCAGGACTTTTACAATGAAATGTTATTTGCCCTCTGAAGAGAATTCCGTCTTTCCTACGGCCAACATGCCTTCCCTGTGTTATGAGTCTTTCCTCACCGTCACTGGGCAAAAAGGCAGACAAGAAAAAGATACACCCGCAGGTACATATGGAGCCCAGAGAAGTTCTGTCTTCGACTGTTGAACCAGCCAGCCGGGAGCAATCCTGCATCACAATCTTAGAACCTGTGATTTGACAATTACTGGCCCTTTGTTGCACAGGATCGTACCAAGTATTCACCGATCTATGAACAATATATTCAGCTGGTACATCTATTCTACTTTTGATCTGACATGGATAAGATGATGGCATTGTACACGTGTTCAATATGACATCATTCATCTTTCATATGAATATCGAGGTTTCAATA
>CM031602.1:88738117-88785617 GCA_018398815.1 Conus ventricosus | reverse complement strand
TCTGTGGTATTGTGGCTTTACTCTTGTTCGCTTAACTGATTCTTCAAATTTCTTATCACATCAGATCAGCCAAGCTGTAATTCAGCTCTTATCGTTGCCTTGCCAGCCAGTGAGTCTGCTCTCTCGTTTCATTTAACTCCAGCATGTCCAGGGCAGAAAATCCATATGAGTTTCACCAATGGAAGGTTGCACATTAGTTCATTCGAAACAGGCCTTCCCATTCCACTTCCTTTCTGAAGCAGGTTCATGGAGTCAGTCAGTATCATGGCTTGTTGAGTTTGAAACTGGCTTGTGGATGAACGCCAGTGGAGTGCTTGCGTCACTGCTTTTACCTCCATTGTTAGACTTTAAGTTGTTAAACTGTGCGCACTGGAGAGTTCGGCCATTTTGCTTCACTGTGTATCCCCAGCCTGACTTACCTTTGGTGACAGAGCCATTAGTGTATATCAAAATATCATCTTATGTACAAAGGTCTTCTACCTGCATCTGAATTTCTGCGCTGTTTTGCCTTCTGGCCATTCTCGACAATGTCTTCCAAGTTCTGGAGCTATGGCAGTTTGGTAGAGGTAATTCAAGTGGTCTGGATATTTTTCCCATTCCTTGGTTTCTTTGAGCTCTGCTGACACACAAGCTGTATACTGTCTTCTGCCTGTCCCATCCATGATTTTCCACATCCTAGCCGAGTGCCTTTTGTTTCCTTGACCGCCATATGGCGTGGGTTTTGGGGATTTTCAAGTGCTCTGAAATATGCCTTCACCTGTTCTAGCTTGTGTATTGTCTGCATTGAAGGAAGGTATCGCATAGTTTGAAATGGTGTGTCCTTGGTGGTTCCCAGGATCAATCTCATTCCGTCATTTTCAATTCTTTCTAATTTGAGAAGGTTGGTATTAGACCGTGTTGTAAGTCCTAATCCATTATCTATCACACTGAGTACAAGTGCGTGATACAGTCGGTAGAGATAGCGCTGTTCTATGCCCTTAACTGCCATTGCTTTCATGGCAGATAGGCCTTTTTTTGCATTTAAGAACAATGTTCTCAACATGCTTTTTAAATGGTAGCATTCTGCCAAAGCCTACACCCAGATGATGAAGGTTGTTAGTTGATTCAGTTTGTATTCCACTGAAGGAAACAGGTGAGGGCACATGTCCTGATGTCTTGTTGTTGAGAATGCAAACTAATGTCTGGGCTTTTGTAGGGTTGATGGACGATCCAGTTTTTTGACACAACTGAGCAATGTTGTTCAACTGTTGCTGAACTGCTTTCGTTCTTTCTTGACCATTCTTGAATGTTTTGGTAGATTAGGCCGTCGTCTACTAATGTCAACACTCGAGCAATTCCGTTTATGATGAGGTCTGCAAGGCCTTCAGTGCAAACATTGCACAGAATAGGGGAAAGACGAGAACCTTGAGGTAATCCCATAGAAAGTTTATGATGGTAATATGTTCAATCTCTAAATCGTAGGATGACGGTTCACTCCTGCAGTGCCGCTGCTATTCATCATGTAAGTGTCTTGCTGACTCCATAGTCAAGGACTAGTTATATGTGAAGCGAGAACTGGATTTTGTCGTATGCGTCTTCCAGATCTATTGCAACAGCTAGTGTTTCTTCCTTTCTTTGGAATCCTTCCTATACTTCATAGGCAAAAGCGGCCGCATTTTTCCATGTACTTTTCCCTGTTCTGTAGCCTCTTTGATTTGATGGGAAGATTTGTCGACATTCAAGATCTCTTGAGAGTTTTCTTGCTTTAATTCGTACCATGAGCTTTCCAGCTGACTATGCGGTAGTCGTTTAGCCGATGATGATCTTTTCCTTCTTTTGAAAAGGCTTTCAGGTAGCTGTGTGTTCGGTCTTCTGGGACATAGCCTTTATCAAAACTCTCCTGGCAGAGGCTGAAGACTTGGGTTCTCTCTTCTTCTGAGAGCTGTTTGATAGCTGCATACCATACTTTGTCTGGACCTGGAGTCCTATCCATAGTGCATCTAGCTATTGCGTCATCCAGTTCAGATGCTGCGATTTCATCATCAATGTCAGTCTGAGCTAGGTGTTGGTTTAACTTGATATTTTTTTTTCTTTTCCGCCAAATTTCTTTGAGCTCTCTGTTCTACGAAACGTTTAAGTAGAGCCGACCCTTTCTCCAAATTTGTCTTGAGTGTCGCATGATAGACGAGTGACTGCAGTCCAGCCTTCTCGCGCCAGCCATCTTGCACTGCACGCTCGGGCATTTTTTTTTAATTATGATTTATGACTTAGGGGTCATTTGACAGCATTAGTGAGGCTGTGAGAGCCAGACTTTTGAGAGCTCAGCAATGGACAATAGAAGACGAGTAGTAGAAAAGATGTAAAATCAGTTATTCCATTTCTCGTAGTTCCATGGAGAACTACTTGATCTGGGAGACGAGCATGCGCAGTAAGCCATATTCGTATGTCTGGTTTGCGCCATAACCCGAGAAAAATTTGGTCTCTTGATAAAATAAATTTTTATTGTCGCCATCCTTCGAGTGTTCTGTAGCTATGTAGATTGAAACATCTCGATTCCGATATCAGCCTGTGATATCAACTTG
Organism: Conus ventricosus; assembly: GCA_018398815.1. Taxonomy (NCBI): domain Eukaryota; kingdom Metazoa; phylum Mollusca; class Gastropoda; order Neogastropoda; family Conidae; genus Conus; species Conus ventricosus. The sequence goes on along the minus strand of CM031602.1, from coordinate 88,783,056 downwards.
TGACATTTTTTTTGGCGAAAAGACGTTAGTGGGTTTTTAATGCTACTAACTGAACGGTCCAAAACATGGCGGACTCTGCCGATGAAGAAAGCTTGCTGGGCGAAGTGCCCGATAGGCAACACAGCAGTTCCACAAAGAAAACCAAAAACTGGACACGAGTTTGTTTCTGTCCCAGTTGCTGACTGGGAGGAAATAAGGCACAAAGAGAACTAATAAATACCAAGCCTAGCTCAACCGCCCTCAACCAGTTTCGGGCGGTTGCCCTAGGCTAGGTATTTATTAGTTCTCTAACTAGTAAACCCTACAAACATGCATACTGTGTAGGATTATCCGTTTTCAATACTAATTTACTAAACTTTTCAGATTTTAGTTTTTGTTTAATCCTATGTTTTTCCTGATCATTTTCAATAACATCATTTTCACGCATACATTCATCAAATGCGTCTCTGTCTTTCATGTGAAATAAAACTACAGTCTTTAACTGTTCTCTAAAGTCTTTTAAAACTGAGTTATATTTTTGACATAAAATCCACACACTTATTCCAGCTAGTTTCTACCTACATTATATCTTTATAAGTTTACAAAACTTTGCATAACAGACAGACAGACACGAGGCAGCGGCGGGGCTATAGAGACCCGTCATTAGGCTGACACCCGATCACTTAATTTATGCTCTTCTATGCTAGGGTCTTACGACTTGGCACAGACAAGAGGTTTTCGTTCATACAGAACGCGTGACAGCTCGCCCACACACGTGCACGCTCAACCAATCGGCAGGGAGTATGACGTCATTATCCTAAAACGGCTCTAGACATGTTTCCCGCGGGTAAACCCCTTATCAAATCAAGTGCTGAGCTTAAATCACGTGACATTTTGTTGTTAGCAACCTGCATTAACTATCTCGCCATTTCACATTGGAGGGCCGTGCCGTGTAGACGTGTGAGAGAGTTATTGTGCCATGCAGACGTGTGAGAGAAGTGATTTTACCAGAAATATCTATGTCTCAAGACAGCATTTCTTCAGAATTAGAGAGAGAACTTCTGGAATCGCAAGTTGCTCATCAAAATCTATTAGATTTCTCAACACAGCCATCAACTTTAATTTTACCTGACATGGATCAAGCTTCTAGTTTTCAACAAGCTCAAAATCTCCCATTACTACCGCCAACACCAATGGAATTGTGGACTGAAGAAGAAAAGAATACTTTACATGAAAATATAAGATACTTTGAAAAAATGATTGAAGTAGCTCATAAAGCAGAGAGAGAAGGTCCGCAAAAACTGCCAAAACAGCCCAAAAAATCTCTTTTACAATTGTTTAAAGAAAAGGAAGGAAAAAAGAAAAGCAAGAAAGAGATGACCAATCATGAGCTGCATAACTATCTTGCATCAATCAAGCAGATATTAACTCAACGATTTCAAGAGAAACGTTTTCTGAACGCCTTTTTGCAGAAACATTTGATGAAAACGAAATTGTGGCAAGGTTGCAAAAGGGAGTTAGAAATGTAAAGAAACAAGATGCCCAAACGATGATGATTTACATCCAGTTTGGGAACTTTTTAATCCTGTGCAAAAAATGGTTTGATGAGCAAAGGAAAAAAGGTAGGATTGCTCAAAACTGGGCACAATGGCTCAAAGAGAAATGTGATTATTCTGATGATCATGCGCGCAATTTGCGTGCTATTGCAAAGATCCTTTTTGGATATCCACAGTTTTTCATTGTCGGTCTTTCCATGAGGTATATTTCTAGCAAGTTAAAACAGATTACTTCCATGTTGCAAGTCCCTGAATTTATGGAGTATTGGTCACGCCCTCTCACAGTACCAAAAACAGATCAGCTCCAAGCTTCTCAAGAAAGTAACGGTTAATGCTGACAAGTTTTGCGAACTACTGACGATTGGAATGACGCGGTTCTAAAACAGAAACAGCTATATATAACCACCTGTCTGTCGAGTTTTCTGAACTACTGTGGCGTGGTTCTAAAAATAATAACGGTTACGCGTAACCACTGGCTAGCAGTGAAGGCTGGGCTGTTGAGGCCACAGGGACGGCCTAACAGCGTGCAAGCCTGCGTGGCAGGTTTTGACTACTGATGATCCGCCGAAGCACAGCCTAAAAATAGAACCGCTCACGCAGTGAGCGGTAGCCTACCTGCTGACATTCTCACTCCTACCCCATGACTTTGTGTATAATGAAATGACTTTTGCTGTTGTGGTTGGCCGCTTCAACGTTTCACCTATTCACCTGCTTCACCGTTTCAATTCACCTGCTTAAAGGCTGTCTCAGACGGCCGCTGAGAGAACTTTGAAGAGATCTTGTGATTATTGATTCAGAACTCTGATAAGTGCTTTTAGTGGCCGTCTTGAATTTACGTCGCTCAAGTGCGAACAATAAAAAGCCCCTTTCACAATCCCCTGCAAGCACCATCCCGTCTATTGTGTGAATGATTCTCGTGTGTGTGTGTGTGTGTGTGTGTGGTGTGTGGTGTGTGTGTGTGTGTGTGTGTGTGTGTGTGTGTGTGTGTGTGTGTGTGTGTGTGTGTGTGTGTGTGTGTGTGTGTGTGTACCCAAGTCCTTAATTAAGTCACCCCAAGTCCTTAATTAAGTCACCCAAGTCCTTGATTAAGTTCTTAATCAAGTCACCCCAAGTCCTTAATTAAGTTCTTAATCAAGTCACCCCAAGTTCTTAATTAAGTTCTTAATCACGTCACCACAAGTTCTTAATCAAGTAACTTCTAAGTTCTTAATCAAGTCATCCCAAGTCACCTCAAGCACTTAATCAAGTCAGCTCAAGTACTTAATTAAGTCAGCTCAAGTTCATAACTAAGTCATCCTCTAAGTACAACCAAGTTCTTATTTAAGTTAATTTATAATTATTTATTATTGCATTTGAAATGGATCAAAATGATGTTTTGTTGTTGGCGGTTCTGGCATACCTTTGTGTTCAGCTTCTGTATTTAGTGGCAGAGATTGTTTGGACAGCTTTGGGTTTTGCTGTCTTTGTTTATATATTTTATAACCGTAATAACCACCCCCAGCAATACCGCCAAAAATGACAATTGTTTAAGAAATTCCATAAAGACTTTGGCGGTGTAGGCAACCCTGTTGTTGTTGTAGGTCTTGAATCAACTTGTTCTGATGTTTTTATAGCTGGCATTGAAACAACTGGCTGCGGCTCTAGCACTTTTTCATTATGTGTTATATTATGTGCTTGTAATTTTAATTTATTTGTTTGTTCCACTCTGCTAATCTTTTTCCTGCTGCAACACGCCCAGGATAAGGCTTCTTTTTACTGGTCACTTTCTCCACCTGATTCAATGTTTTCTGATTCTGCTGATTTTCTGGCTCGGTCATTTTTAAGGGAAGTAAAATCTATATGATTAAAAGTAATTAATCCCATGATTAGCGGCGACAATAATGTTCCAAATCTGTAATATAGATCACATCCTAGAGACTCTAATGACTTTGTTAAAACTGGATCCTGCGTTAAATCATACATAAAATCTTGTTCAGAATCAATAGGTGCAAATCTGGCTACTAGTTTAGTGTACAAACTAAGAACTGTTTCTCCGACACTTTTTACCATTCTTGATCCTAGTTGCGCTTCATACCTGTTATGATACTTTACAATGTCTTGTGGCGACATCTGTTGAATCTGTTCTATGCTGAATTCATTTCTGAGGAACTGTTTTGTTTTTCCACATGCTGCCAAAGAATACAGCCTTTCCTTTTTGGGCATAATAGCTTGGTCATCAACCTGGTCATTTGTAATAATAAGTTCAGGAAGGTTTAGTAGATCATCGCTGTTCATGTTTTTTATTAATTATAATTATTTTATTTTTTAAAAATGAGCACCGAAAAAACTTTACTAACCTTATATACCATTCTGCTGTTATTGGAGGCCTAAGTATAGGATACACAATGCTTGGTAAAAGCTTGTTAAAAATTAAACCAGCAGATCTTGGCAAGCTAGGCTTTGAGGATTCAGCAAAGCTAATTGCTATCATTACAGCTTCGTTTGCTACGAAAGATTTTCTAGTTAAGCAAGGAATAATTCCAGACAGTATTAATATGTAAAATAAAAAATACATTTATAAAAATGGCTTCATTCGTAATGATGATAGGCGGCGCTGTGGTTAATGCGCTTACTTTTAGCGGAAGTAATTACGCATTTAGTAAACTACAAACTAATGAAGAGAGAAAAAAGACATAACAAAGCTATGGAGCAACTAGCAGCTGCACAAGATTACTATGAAAAGCAGAGAATTGAGCAGTTAGATTTTATTAACGACAAACTGAAAAAACAGGGACATGCAGCTTACACATTTAAAGATGTTGACCAGACAATAAAAGAATATTTTCTTGTAACAGGCAAACCAATCGAGACATTGCCCCCGCCAAAATTCAGTGACTTTTATCAACCATCAGAAAACAAAAGATGCAAGAAATCGTGTTTATCGTCTTTGGTATGACCGTTGTGAATTTTGTTGCACATAATATTGGCTGAATAAAATGAACAAAATCTATTATTCGCCAAAAGGATATTGGAAGGGAATCACGGCAATAAAAAAGCTAAGCCAAGCAGCGGGAGTCAGTGAACAATCAGCAAAGGAATGGTTATCTAAACAAGCGATTTGGCAAATTTATTTACCTGCACCTAGACGAATACAGAGACCACACTTTGTGAATACAATACCGAACGACATCCATCAAATGGACCTTCTATATTTACCCATGATACGATTAGACGAAAAAGATTTAAGTACGCACTCACAGTCATTGACATAGCTTCAAGATACAAAGATGCGGAACCATTAACACAAAAGAGTGCTTCTGCTGTTGCTGTTGCCATACAACTGATATACCAACGAGGCCCGCTAACTTATCCTCGCATGATTCAAGTCGATGATGGAAAAGAATTTAAAGGCCAAGTGAATCAATTATTGTTAAAACATAGAGTTACCATTAAAAGAGGCATTCCAGGAGTTCACAGATCACAGGCTTTAGTTGAAAACTTTAACAAACAGTTATCTGAAAGACTTTTTTCCTACCAGTATCACAGAGAGCTGATTGACAATTCTCGCAACACAGAATGGGTTAGAAGACTGCCCTCAGTTTTGCACGCAATGAATAATGAAGAATTTAAAGGGCTAAAACCAGTACAAGCAATCAAAAAACAAACAATAAATGTTGCTGAAGACTCCAGTACAACCAGCAAACTATTACCGTTTGGTTTAAAAGTAAGGTACCTTTATTTACCGGGGGAAGCAGAAGGGGACACTCGCATCAGGGCAACCGATCCAGTTTGGAGTGTTGATCCATATGAAATAAAAAGAATTGTAAAAATGAATCCGCCCGTGTATTATTTACGAGAAACTGACACAACAAAACAACCAGCTCCTCAAAGATCTTTTGTGAAGGAAGAACTGCAGATAATCCCACCAGACACAGTTCCAGTTGCTTAATTAATTTTTAATTTACATAATTATATTTAAGTCTAAAATGGAAGCTCAGAAGGAAGCTCAGAACGAAACAAGAATGATAAAGGAAGAGACCCTGGAATTAATACGGGAATCATATGATACGAGTTCTACTATTAAGGAAACATTTGCGAGGATTTATTGGCACATGGCAATGCATCCAGATCGCCTACAGCCCAAAATCCCAAATTTTGATTATCAAATATGGGATAAAGAATATCTTGAAATAATAAAAAAAATTCGAGCACATCAAGCAAACATGAAAAATAATTTGGCTGAATTGGATAATGATATGATTGAGCTTATAATAAAACTTGAGGAAAAATATGAAGAAGGTATGTAATTATGCCGTTCTCCAGTGCCCAATTGCATATGAAAACTCTGGATTATTAAATACTCGTTTTGTCTTAGTGCTGTCAAGAGACTTTTTTGTTACAACTGTTGTGTTGATCTCATGTAGATTAGATCGTAGTTTTACGTTGTCATGATGAAAAGTATGTTTATTGAACAATGCTTCTTTGTAGTTGTCATGTGATATGTTTGACTGCACAACACTGCGAGATATTCCTTTTGCTTTCTTAATGGTTTTCTCCTGGCTCGAAATACTGTACATTTTCGACTTAAACCAATAAACTCCTTAATCACCCCTCCAGATAATTCATCCTTCATCTTTCCTAAAACCTTCTTATTAACAGATGAATGTAAAGGCGAATCTTTAGGGTAATCAGATGTTCATACCATCCCACATGCCCTTTAGCTACTTCTATTTCCATGTCTTTATAGATGTCTTCAGTAGGGATATCTATAACAAAACTATCTGTTCTGTGTAAAGTACTTTGGACTCTGGATACAAGGGTTTAAAGTAGTCATAAAGAAATTCTAACATCAAAAGCTTTGATAATTCTAAAACAGTAAACCCAATAAATACAGGTTTGTCCAATTTGACTTTCTTTTTTTTCAACATTATGCCAAAAAGCTGATCATGAAATCTTCTAAAGTCCTGATAATTAGGTTTTGAAGTCAGCTTAATTGCCTCATTCTCTTCGGTAACCAATCTGACATCTTTGCGCTTGTGTGGATTTTCCATAGTCTTTCCGAAACAGCTGTTGTTCATCAGCTTGAAAAAGTCTTTTTCTGAAGCATCTGTGGATTTAGTTCTGAGATAAGTGTTCTTCATGATGTATGGTTTCATGAACTGTTCTTGATCAAAAGCAATTATACGATGAACAGCTGTTAGCTTTAAACCATGTCTTAAATAAAATTGTAGAAGTCTGTAATGACAGACATAATTTTTTTTGCCTCGAAGATTAGGCACAAGTTTAGGTGGCCCTGTTTTCGTCATCTTTAGACTTTCTGCTGCTAATGGGTAGTCATTATGTAGGTCATGGCGTTCATGAGGATATTCTAAGTCAACTTCTAGAATGAGACCTCTTTTATGATCAGCTGTAAGAGTATGCAGTTGTTCTACAAATCCTTGAATGTTTTCTATACTGCCTGTGCACATTTTAAAGTTACGTAATGGAAGTGATTGACTCATAGCCCAACCATACAGATTGTTTGCATCTAAATACATGAGATAGTTAGACCTTTTACTTGGATCATAGTCGTCCAAGTATTTGTTGTTTGCTTTACAGTAATGATGCGACGCCATACTAATTCCTCCACGCAATCCGCTTCAATCATCTGAAGCATTGGTAAATCTGACAATAAATCAATCTGTACTCCAGTATCTTTTAAGAAAGCGTCCCAACTCATCCCGGGCGCAGAAATGTAATGCGCAGGATCCAGGCTATAGTTTCATGCAGGTCTTTCTATAATTTTCAAAGACGTCCGCCAACAAACAAACGTCAGCCATCAAGTATGAGTCATGATAGTCTCCCATCGTTTTACACTCTAACTTCTGCCATGCTTCTTGAGCATGCTGGTAATCAGAATCACTGATGTCCTTTCCTCTAAGACTAGAAAAGAACGCGCCTTTAGGTAGAAGTGTATCTTCGTCAAACCTTTGCCAACTGTTCATGTACTCATAAGGGTAAACGGCCTTTCTAACAAGAGTTGGGTCAAAATATCCTTCTGTTATTGGGCAGGACTTTAAGGACATAGCCAGTGACTCTAATGATCCCATCAGGTGTTGCATAGAGTCATAAAAAGACATGTTATTTAAAGTGAAACACATGTACTTTTCTGATGACTGTGCAATGCATGTTACCCTGAAGGCGTTGGTTTCTGCTTGCATTATAATATGAGAGTCGTAACCTCGCAAGTTATGAAAGAAGATGGGCAGCTTCCATGTCTTTGGTTCAAACTTTAGTTGAAGATTGCAGTTGTTGTGCGCTGCTCCTCTGAACTTTCCGCTAATGTGATCATGGTCTCTTACTGTTGGATTGGCTTCCTCTGCTGTCGCGTCCTCACTGTTAGACATTAGTTCTAAACCACAAATCCAACAATGTGTGGCTGAGTCATACTGTTGTTGGTCTTCAGGCGTCATCTTGATTTCAGATAAATTCAGATTATTAGAACAGGCGTTACGCACTTGCTGCATGCGTTCTAAGAAGTATTCTGCAGCATTAGGCCCTCTATATAATTCTGGCTCTGAATGGTCGCCATCCGACCTGACAATAATGAAGGCAAATGAAACAAATCTGATGATTACTCCTAAGACAGTTTTCGGAAGTTTCTGTGGGGTTGGCCCTTCATAAGGGACAATAAGCGACTCGAAGTCTGCGTAAACAACATATGGACTCGTTTGCAGCCGTTTCCAGTTCTTAAAACAAACCTTACTGCCTTCTTTCGGCGTAATTAGTTCTGTCTTACAGTCAACTGGCCTAATACAATGTTTTATATGTTCAAGCGCGGCTTGAAAGGATGGAATTCTTGTTAAACATTTTCTACAGAATTCTTGTTTGTGCCCATCTTTTGAAGTATGCTGCATTAGTCTACTCATTGTGCGTATCAATGTGTAATGTTGAGGCAACCCTGTTGGCGAAGACATTAGGAGTGAGTCCACATGGCTTTTGTCTGGATTACCTGTTGTTGGGCTGTCTTTAGACACTCTAATAGGCACCAAATTTGTTTTCTCAGACCATGTGTATACATTAACAGTTATTGGTTTGTTTTGTTCTTCAAACTGATCAATTTTGTCCAGCTAACAGGAAAGGATATTCCACTAAAGTTAAGATCATTGATGTAAGGTTCATAGTTAGATACTCTCTCTGCGTTTATGCGGAAGTAATGCAGCCTTGCAAGAACACACCACATGAAACATTTGTTGTCTGAATTCTTTATGTTTAGAACTGCTCTTTTTGCGACTAATGCTGGAGGTAGTGAAATGTAAGACTTGCCTACAATCGGCTCATACTTAGCCTGTTTTAATCTGATCTCTTTGACTTCACCCTCTGACCAACCAGAGCCTCTCATTTTGGCTTCTTCAGCGGCCACATCAAACTGTGTAAGCAGTTGGTCTGCCCAACCAGGTGTTAAGTCATTATGAGAAAGAATAGTCTGTTGTTTAGTTGAGACCCAGACGTTCTAGATTTTCTTCATTTATTGTTATATAGTCGATTAAAACAGCTAACATTACTTTAACTGGCGGGTCTATTGTTAGTTTACCTGGAACTTGAGAAATAGCATGAACAACACTTGCCTGTTCGTTTGTTGGATCAATGACTTCTAGATTAATATCATTTAAAGCTTTTGACAAACGCTCTCCCTTAAGCATTCCTTCAAACAATTCGTTGGTCGTTCATATATCTTAGCCATGTTGAGTTTTCTTTTCTAACTCAAACTATTTATTTAAATTAAAAAAAAAATACAACGACTCCAAAGTCGTCTTAATCAGAATCAACATCAACGGTCTTTTTGTGCTTGGACTCATAAACTAAAGTATAAACGCCCTTTGATGTTGTTAATGTGAGCTGTTTAGAACAGAGTTTAATGTCTCGTTTACTTTTTTTAAACATTCCTTTTTTATCTGCTCGGTGTCTGGCTGTTGAGAAAAACTTGCCCTTGCCTTTTTTTGAAGATCAAACTTTTGTCTTTTATAGTCATTAAAATCGGCCTGTAAACGACTAAATTCTTCATCCGTGATGTTTGAGTCAACTAGTGCTTTATTTTTTGTCAGTTTGAACGAACTAAGTTTAGCTGTTATTAGTTGAACCATAGCTGTGTGCTTTTGGAGTTTAGTTTTAATTTTTTGCTAGCAGCACTTACAGCTAATGAACACAGGCCAAGAGTTAAAGACAAACCGCCTAGAGGTAAAGCTACCGGTGCACCTACACCTGTTGCTAAGAGACCTACACTTGTTCCCGCTGATAGAGCACTCAAAGTCGATGTTCCAGTATTAACATATGTAACAGCATTAAAGGCAGCAGAATACCTTCGTTTGGTTTTGCTGTATTTGAAAGGTCCTGCTCTAGTTTTTGTTGCATTTGTGTAATGTTTGTTAATCTGAAGGTTTTTGTGTCAGGGGTTTCTACTATCTCTTCTTTAGGCGACTCTGTAGGTACTTTTGGATAATGCTTAACAGACATGCTTTTTTAAAATAAAAAAATAATTTAGTAATGTATATCTTTTAATCTGTTATCTTGAATATTCAGCTGCGCATCATATATTAAAAACAAATGTACATTAATTGGTTTATCCCATCTTTTTCTTTATCAATTTGAATGTTTATTACGTCTTTAACCGTTCTCCCACTTCCATGCAACTGATTATCCTCTATTGACCTTAGGTCAATCCATAAACCATATTTCGTTGTTAAATAATCATCAAGTCTAACACTGTGAAGGTGTAGATCTTTAGACACAAGGTCTACTGTTGGACTTCTACACCTCCCACCCCCAAACAATTTTCTTATTTCGTCAAAATGCTGATAAGGTCTAAGCCCGCTAGCGTAGATTGGTTAGGACTACCCTCAATCGAACATTGTACTTTCGTTATTTTAGGATTAATAAACTTTTCACTTCCTCTTTTGAATGGTTCTTCATCTTCACCAGCAATAAAATACCTTTAAGTGATCTTGCTTCGGCACTAAACTAAATTCCATTTAGTGTCATTCTTGCTTTTGGGATATGTTGTATGATGAATCACTCTTTCGTAATATATTGCTAAATTTTGACTGATATTGTTGCTCATCAGCCTTGCTAAATTAGGGTTGCAAACAACGTCAAACTCTAAGAGATGTCAGAATGCTGTATTTGCTTCGGGTCTGTTTGATTGAAAACACGTTTGTATTCATTAAAAGTTAGTTCATATGACAATCGGGTCTTTAATGCTCCTGAAAGTATGGCGCATGCGCTTTTAACAACTCAAAATCAAAGGGAATAGAAAAGCGATTTCCTTACGCAAATTTACAGCTACATACTTGTTACCGTCTTTAGCATTTCGCGCCTTTTCTGTGTTTTGTGCTTCATTATTTTCTTTTCCTTGAAACGCAAGATCATCCCTTTCATTCCGGTTAGCCATAATCAGAAAGATTAAAATATGTCTGCATTGTGTAAAAAAAATATTTCTTGCCCCTCAAGTTTTATAGAAATTTTTAACGATTGCCCGTCCCAGATTCTGGACAACTGTCCTGTTTGGGTCTGTTGCTGATTCGAGTTCATTTTGAAAGTAAGTTGCGCAGAGCCTGGCACAATCACTTCATCTGCTCTAGGTCTGGAAATTTGACAGTAAGAATTTGATCTGCATCAATAGTAGATGGATTATTTGGAACAGTAATATTCCGTTTATTTCCCTTCACCCCAAAAGGGGGCTCTTTCATCTTCTATGCGGTCAAGAATGAACCATATGCTTGTGACATTTTTTATAAAACAAAATAAAAGTTAATTATTTAAAAACATGGCAGGAATTGAAGGTGAAGAAGATTATGATGTTTTTGATCCTGGAGACAACATGGATGAAATGACTCCTTTGACCCCAGCATCGCTCAGCGCCCTCATTGTGGCGTGAATTAACAGAAAATAAGGTCAGATCATTTTACCAAAGTTTGATTTAAGAACCTCCCGAATTTTTACCCCCTGATGATTTTGAAGTAAAAGATGACCATTTGTTTGTGAAAAACCCATCAAGGACAACTTGTTCGGCTTACAACCCAAACCAGACCCATCAAAGTTGTTTAAAAAGAGTAAAAATTAGAAAAGACGCAGTGTGAGCGAACAAAAACGCCCCTGGCATTTCTAAACCAAAATTAGACGGAGAGGCAGTTTCTAAACTTCAAAAACACACTACAAGATCTCCCAACAGCTAACAAATACCACACATGGGGAAATTAAAGAATTAAATCAACAGCAGGCGAATTAATAAATGCAATAGAAGCAGAAACCAGTTTTTCAAAAAGAAACAGCATTAAAAACTATACACGACCACCGCTACCCATGCGAGAAATAGCGGCCCTTGATCATGCTTTGAGAAGCTCAGAGGCGAATTAACAAACAATTTAGCAAAACTGGGTGAACTAGATGAGCATATAAAAAGAGAAAAAAAAAAAAACTCGTTGAGGTGATGACGCCAAATTAGGGCATGATATTTAAAGAAAGAATAATCCAAAGACTAAAAGATCTTGAACAAGAAAGATCAGCAAGACTAGAAGAGTGTCTACTAACCGAGAACAATTTTACGATCTCAAGTGAGCAGAATAAGAGAAACTATCCCAAAAATATTTTATTTTGAAAAACACAATGCTAGCAGAACGATACGAACACTGTTTAGAGAGCAAGGAGTCACATTAGCAAGCGTTATAACAACCTTAGGTTTTGCAATAAATACACTGGTGATGGCTATTACAGGCAGCGGTGGTCAAAGCCAGTGCCTCACCCGCCATCACCTCCATCACCCCCTGATAAATCATGGGTAAAAAAAACAACTTGATCATCTTGCCCGGGTTTTTTAAAAAAATTAGCCCGTAAAGCCATGGACGCTTTACCAGGTATATTAGGGGGTGTTGTTAGCTGGCTTTTGTCTACTGCAAGCAAAGTAGTTGGCTTTTATGGCCGAGCACTTATGGACATTTTGTTTGTCTTAATAGTTGGGTTAATTTTTAGTAAAATAAAGATTTGGGGAATCCTAGGCCCGTTAATCCAAAAATAAGTGCTGTCTTTTTATATCATGGTCATTATTTTTTTTTACTTTGTGGTCTTCAACGGTCTTTAGGCTTTGGACCACGGGGATTGGATTACTTATTCTTGGGGGGTCATCTTGTTTGTTTACTGCTTGCAATATTACTGGCTCAGAATTTATTTCGTTTTTTCGACTTTCTGTTCATTACCTGCCACAAGGATTTCATTATTGTAGTTTATTATTGTTCCTATCTGGAGCCTGAGGTCAGAAGGCAGCATGTATAAACAGTACCAACAGCAAAGTCTACTTTCGATCTTGCGTATTGTAAAACATTTTGGTACTTTTAATACTTGAAGGCAAATCAACAACAGAATTAATGGCGTCCTCTAAATTTGCTAAGCATTGTTTTTGTGCGTCAAAGCCAGTAGAAGGATCTGTTATGTTCGATCACGTTTGTGCTTGCGAACCTAGCAACACCAAACATAAGTACGAACAGAGCCGTTTATTCGTTCTATTCCTGCTTTAGTTAGGCCTTAGAAGTGTCTAAGATAAATGTTGTCCATTGCTGTTTTATGCTCTTGCTCTATGGACCTAGGTGAACAGTGTGCCTGAAGAGAAAGATGTGTAAGGAGGATTCCAGTCATAGTTATATACTTTCTGTGCACGCCCCAAAAATAAGGGGTGCCTAAGCCATGATTGCGGTCCAACTTTTGTCTAAAGTCTGTCTTAACATTAATATTGAATTCGTTACAGATCCTTTCAAAAGCCTTCATGTCTATTCTGTTGCTGAATGGAATTAAACGGTTTGTCATTTCGTAATGGTGCTTGCAGTTCAGTCAAAATACGTCTGAGGTGTAATAAAAATGAAATCTGTACACTGACCTCACCAAAGGATCAGGATGATTTAAGTGATCAGCATACGACACTCCACACCAGTTGATGCACAAAGCACAGCAAAGTTTAACTGGTTCTGATAAAACTGCTTCGGATGACTAAACCACACTTTCGGGATGTGGTCGTTTTTAATAGGAGGGTTAAGATAGCTCTTCAATGGAGTACTAACCTTTACTTGAAAGGTGTCAGTCTGAGTCACAAGAAATGTCAAGAGTATCAGTTGTTATATTTTTAAGATTGTAGTGCGGCCCAACAGAATATTTTGCATCAGTATATTTAATGCGCTCATTTTTATTTCGTTTAAAAAATGTTTGTAACAATAACAACTCAAGACGTCCTTCGTTTTTAGAACATGCTATTGATAACGATTGCGGAACCAAACGGTTCGCACTCCATGACATTTTTTACAAAGTCGTATGTTTAATATAAGTGAATCCAAGGAGAATAATAAGATTCTAAAAGTTGATAATGCAGGAACATTAGTTAGCCAGTTAACCATACTGATGGTTATTACGGGTTTTGCTCACTAAAAGAAGCAATGAGTAACTTCGACATTACTTCAAACTTAACAATGCAAATCTAAAAACATGTTGACATTCAAACTGAAAAGAAGAAGTTGGTTACTATTCTGATAGAGAACTAACTAAAATGTTAGGCTTTACAACTACCAATCGACCCACTCATAGTTTTAGTGTTACGCCAGACAAAACTACTTATGAGGGAGAAAATCCACTCGATCTTGCATTACATTCATTACTCTATGTTCATTTGGACGAGCTGAGCACTGATGAAAACTTATATGATGAAGGCCCTCAACTGATTTAAGAGCTCTTCCGTCATGGAAAGCTGCATATTGCGATTATGAAATTATTACAATTCCTTAATTTACAGTTTAAAAGATTAGTTTGTGGGAGGGTCGGATCATTTAATATAAAAATCGCAGACAAAGCAGGAAAAGTTGTGAAATGTGATAACCTACACATTGTTTTAGAAATAAAATAATTAGTTGTTCTAAAAAATGTCGCGTCGACCAGAAGAATCAGGAGCAACATTAGCGCCTGTAAGGTGTTTAACTTTAGAATTAAAAGACCTTGCAGACACTGAGGACTTTGAACAGAATGTGAGATAGGCGCTTTGTATGGTTTTGAGTACAGCAAAGATGGTTAATATAAACGTAAAGAAGTAAGCGACAACAAAAAGTTTCCTAACTAGAAACAAACTGCGCAATGTAGAAACAAATAATGCAGGTTATTATGAATATAAAATAGTTCGAAAAACTGACAACAAATGGCACTTAGAAACATTTAGAATGGGATATAAAAATATGAATTCATAAGCCCATTTACATTTGTGACCGCCAAAAAAGTTTCAGAAAAGCACTCAACTCTGGTCCTTTACATGTAAGCCTTACACCAGAAGACAATAGTCGGAAAGAGATCGAAATAAAGCCGTTTGGGAGCAAACAGTACATCCTTCACAGAAAGGAATCAGTTTTGAAAGATGCTTCTACAAAATTACAGTTCATTCCACAAATAAAATTAGGAGACACGTTCACAATAATATTTGAAATTTCTGTCTTAAAAGATGAGGAGAGGAATGGGGTTTGTGGGCGTTAGTGACGTCCTTCTAAAAGGAATTCTAATTAGCTGGCAAAATGTAGACGTTGAAAAACTTAAAGTTACTGTCGTCGTTCTTTACAACGGTGGGGAGATTAAGGTCATTACAACCAGTGACAAAATCAATATTAGTCTAAATAGAAGCAATCTCAGAGAACTGACTTGGATTAATCTTACACATTTAGACCTTATAGGATTTTATTATACTGAACAAGTTTTGACAGAGAGCATGATAAAACATAATAACTGGATTAGATTAAATTCTGTTATAAAACTATGGTGCAGTTAAACTTTATGACAAAAACTCCTCATTGTTCATTGATTTGTGGACAGACTGGTTGTGGAAAAACAATATTTGTCCTAGACCTATTACAACAGTTTATCGCTATAATTTTGATCATATTGTGATTTTCTGTCCAACACTTAAATGGAACAAAGCATATCATGATAGAAGGTTTATATGGACAGATGATGACATATATTTAGTTGATCCTAGCAATAAACTGAGTGAGTGTTTAGAACACTTTATAGACTGTTTGAAGGAACGCAGACACTATTTATTATAGATGACTGTTCGGCAGAACGAGACATAGTTAAAAAGAGAAACACTTTGTCAAACTGGCTTTCAGTGGAAGACATGCTGGGATAAGTGTGTGGATTTTATGTCAAAAATATAACTCAGTTTTAAAAGACTTTAGAGAACAGTTAAAGACTGTAGTTTTATTTCACATGAAAGACAGAGACGCATTTGATGAATGTATGCGTGAAAATGATGTTATTGAAAATGATCAGGAAAAACACAGGATTAAACAAAAAACTAAAATCTGAAAAGTTTAGTAAATTAGTATTTAAAACGGATAATCCTACACAGTATGCATGTTTGTAGGGTTTACTAGTTAGAGAACTAATAAATACCTAGCCGAGGGCAACCGCCCGAAACTGGTTGAGGGCGGTTGAGCTAGGCTTGGTATTTATTAGTTCTCTCACAAAACATGAGAATTTTGCAAGAACCCTCGAAACGTGAGAGGGTAGAGAGAGAAGGTGATGAAGAAGAAGAGCTAGATTATAATGATGAGGAAGAAGGTGAATTGGCATCGGACCACGAGTTCGCCACTCTAACTGATCGACGGCGCAATACGCTGCCTACAAAAAAGAGAAAAGACTCTGATGCTGAGGGTGATCAAGACAATGATCTGGACATCCAAATGGCAAAAATGATGGCAAGGGCCCAAAAGAAGAAGAACGAAAATCGTTCACAAAGTCTGAGTTGTGCTGCATCAGACCTAAAACTGTTCTTCAACAATACGCTGTTGAGTAGGAGACTTGCTCAGACATTGAACAAGATTTGGCCCAGCTTTTTGAGACCATGGCCTCAGGACAAATGTCTGATGAAATAATTAACTCAAAGATTGAGACCAACAAACGGCCTAAGAATTGTAATCTCAGAGTCCTCAGAGTCATCCAGAGATCTGGAATATAAAGGATCACTCAGCCAAGGCTGATGATATTCACCTGCAGAAAAGGCAAAAGCCGATCACCACAGCTGTGTGTGCCCTGACATCTGTTGCACAGACATGCATATCTGGGGAAGCGCTTGACCCAAGTGCATTATCATCCACGATCACTGATGCTGCAGGGCTAATTCTGAAGGCATCTCATAACATGTCAATGAACAGAAGAGTTTAAATCCTAAATAGTCCACAAGTAGATAAAAAGTATCGAAGACTGGCTTCCTCTGATGTGCCCATCACCAAGCAGCTGTTCGGTGATGACTTGAAAGCTACCTGTGCCACGATTGATTAGAACTAAAATGTAGGCACATTATTCACACAGTCATCAAAAGGTAAGACGTTCTTTCCAAAAAGATGGGCAAAAAACTGGGAGTACAGCCCATTGACACAGTGGAACCCCAGAGAAAGGCAAGTGTGGGTCCATGGTAGAGCCTGGGGACGTTTCCCCAGCCACAGAGGGATAGGAAAGTACCCAAGGACACCCTGGATTGATCTTGCTTAGAGGAACACAGCCATCCTTTGCCAACAGAAATGAGCAATGAGAAGAGTCAACAAGTATTCAAAGAAGGGGGAATACAACAATTTTTGCCAGCATGGATGCAGCTGACTTCGGCTAATTTCATTTTGGAAATGGTGTCAGGAGCTATGATTCCAATCACAACACATCTAGACAGATCACTTGGTAGAACAAGCACGAATGATATTGAGACAGAACAAGAAGTAGCCTCCTCAGAAGGGCAAACGATGTTAGAAATGAATGTCATTGAAAAATCAACTCATAAAGAAGGGGACGTAATTTCACCAATATTTCTAGTCCCCAAAGCAGACGGGTCATTCCGATTGAACTTAAATTTGAAGAAATTTAATGACAATCTCGAGTATAAGCATTTCAAAATGGAAAATTTGAAGTCAGCTACACGAATGATGAAAAAGAATTGTTTCAAGGCATCTGTGGATCTTAAGCATGTATATTATTCTGTACCTATCAAACCTGAGTACAGAAAGGTTTTGAAATCCATGTGGGAAGAACAACTATATCAATAAACTTGTTTTGCTAATGGTTTAAGTAACTAACCCAGATACTTTACCAAGTTATTAAAACCAGTTTATGCCACACTTCGTAGCCAAGGTACACCTTTCTGCATCTTTTACTGATGACTGTTACTTGCAGGCACAGAATCCAAAGGAGTGTGCGCAAAATGTGTAAGACTTGGCTTGACTCGCAAACTATGACAGTGAAGCTGTCAGAGGATAAAGTTCAATGGATAAAGGCATCCTGTTTCAATCTTAAGCAAAACAAAAAACGGTTTACAATTCGTGAATTGGCTCAAGTTATTGACCAACTTGTTGAATCCTTTCCAGCTGTACTCTGGGGGCCTTTACATTTTTTTGACAATTGGAAAGAGCGAAAAATAAATCCATGAAACAGAACAAAGGAAATTTGGAAGCTCATATTGTTCTTTCTCATGAGTCCAAATGTGAATTATCCTGGTGGATTGACAATGTTGCTCACTCTTACTATCCCATGGAAACCACTGAACCAGAAGTCGAAATAATGACAGATGCTTCTACTTCTGGTGGCTGGGGTGCTATGTGTCTAAAACAGAAGACTGGGAGCAGATGGTCATGTCAAGAAAAAAGGGTTGACTGCCAGAACCCGGTATCTCTCTTATATATCTATATAAGATACTGGGTTCTAGCAGTCAACCCTTGAAATATTTTCATATCAACGTTCCAGAACTGCTAACCATTGAGTACGCATTGAAGAGTTTCAGGAAGGAAGTATTGCAGAAACATGTGAAGATACCGATAACATGTGTGCTCTTACTTACCTTCGTAATATGGGTGGATCTCGGTCAGAAGAATGCAATGACATTGCAAACAGAATCTGGACACAGTGCATTGATAAAGAAGCCTGGCTAACTGTTGCGCACATTCCAGGCAAACACAAAACAGAAGCTGATGAAAACTCCAGACACGTTTGTGATAATACTGAGTGGAAGCTCCATAAAACTGTGTTTACTCAACTGATTCATAAAGTGGGGAAGCCAGATATTGATCTTTTTGCCTCACGTTTGTACTTTCAGTTCAAGCCCTATGTGTCCTGGGGCCCTGATCCAGAATCTGTGGCTGTCGATGTCTTTACTCTTGCATAGCAAAGTTGGACGTCTTATGCTATTCCTCTTTTCAGTCTGATTCAAAGAGTCCTGACAAAGCTGGAACGAGACCAAGCAGACATGGTCCTGGCAGTCCCCAATTGGCCGACGGCAGTCTGATACCCTGAGCTTCTACGTCTACTTACCAGGGAGCCTCTTCTTCTGCCAAGAGGTCGGCATGTACTTCAGCTGACACACAGCAACGCCGTCCATCCACTCCACAAAATGTTGCAACTGCTGGGAGTGTCCGTCTCAGGGAAGCAATTCAAGCAAAAGGAATTTTTGGAAAGACTTGCCAAATCATCTGTTCGTGGAGAAAATCCACTCAAAGCAGTATGAAACATACATCACAAGGTGGAAACAGTTCTGTGGTAGACGAAGTATTAATCCCTTTCAAGCACCTGTAAATTTTGTTTTGCAATTCTTTACTGAATTGTTTGAAGACGGTTTGGGCTATAGTGCTATAAATATGGCTCGTTCAGCACTCTCAGCTGATGTTCAGCTTGAAGGAGATAGAACAGTTGGTGTTCATCCTTTAGTATCAAGGTGTGTGAAATGTGTCTTCCAGCTCAGAACGTCATTGAAAGAATTAGCACATAAATTGTGAGCTTTACTGCTCATAGTAACATCTCAAAGAGTGCAGACCATCCATGCATTAAGATTAAGTTGTGTATCTACACATGAGAAGGGATGTATCATCCAAATAAGAGACAATCTTTAAAGTACACGACCAGGTTTTAACCAACTACCTTTGCAGATTGCAAAATACCCACAAAATCCGAGCCTCTGTGTGGTGAACTGTCCAGAACATTACATGGAAAGAACATGTGAATTATGGCTGATTGTGACAAACTGTTTGTGTGCTATGTGCGTCCACATGGTCCAACCTCAAAGGACTCGATTGCTCGCTGGACAAAGGATGTGTTGGTGAGAGCTGGTGTGCCTGATTTTCCGCCTCATAGTTTCAGGGGCATCGTCCTCTGCCATGCTGAGAAGTGGAGTGTCTGTGGATGTTATCCTGCTGACAGCAGGGTGGTCTAATGCTAGAACGTTTTATAAGTTCTACAACAGGACTGTTAGTCAGGGTACAGAGGATAAGCCTCAGCAAGTTCAAAGTTCAATCATGAAATATGCATAAAGCAATAGTGTCTTCTTGAAACAAGTAGAAGACAATTTCATGGTGCTAAAGCTGTGCTGATTTTTTGTTGTTCTCCTTCGATTTCGAAGTTTACCATGACTTAATCTCAGATGGAAGATTGCTGAGTGTGGGTCCGCAGGTGGCTGGTAGGCCGATCTGGGCACAGAAGAAAACGCCCACACGTAGGACAAAATTTTGGGTGAGAGAACAGTAAAAGGGTCTGTTCTATCTAAACACTCTCAACCATTTCGAGCTGTTGAGATAGAACCAGACATTTACTGTTCTCTAACTAGTAAACCCTAAAAACCCATGCATACACACCAACAAACATAGAGCGGAAAATCCTACCTAAACTGGAAATCATGTATGCTTGACCGAGACACTGTTCTCGCAGCCCAAATTTAACAGGTTTGAAGATTGTGGCAGGGGCGTATCAGGTGGTGTTGGGCAGCCAACAGTACAGTGGCTTCTGCGATACCTGTAATTAGCTGACTGCAACCTTCGCGGGGGGGCAAAGCTAATAATTTTTGGTGGCGCCTTATCTTGCTACGACACCAAACAGTTTTCGGTGGCCAGCGTTGACATAAAGACGTTGACAAGCTCACTCTGCCGCAAAGAATATAAAAGTTAAAGCAAGTCTGTGACAATTTTTCCTGGGGCGACCCAGTTACTTTTGGCTTGACCTTGACTTTATTTTTGGTGTTTGACATATAAAAAGGTTTTGACACTGTTTATAGTTACGTGTTCTTGGAGACATGCGGTTAGTTTCAAAATGACGGATCAGGCAACAACATCGGAAAAATCAAGAACTTTGAAAGTTTTTTTGGCCAGTATTCCATTTAGAAAAGAACATTTGGAAGAGCAAATAGCGAAAAAGAGAAAAAGAGTTGAGAAAGAAAAAAGAAACAAAGAGTGAAACAAGAAAAAGAGAAAAAACTAGAAGGACAAAAATTAAAATCATTGACTGATAAAGAAACAAAATTGAAAGCTGCTCTTGATGAATTAAATTTTCAATGGATGTAGCAGAGGATCACAAGGCATTTAAGGTAAGTTTATTTTTATAATTTGTATTGTTTTTACAATTAAGCATTTTATGATAATAACTATATCATATTCTGAACATCTGTTTCTTATAAATAATCAAAGGTGCGCGCACACACACGCACGCACACACACCCCACCCCACCCCACCCACCCCATCCCATGCATGCACACACTCAAGTCACTTCTAAGTTCTTAACTTAAGTTACCCCAAGTCACCTCTAAGTTCTTACTCAAGTCGTCCTCAAGTCGTCCTCAAGTCGTCCTCAAGTCATCCTCAAGTTAACTTCTAAGTTCTTACTCAAGTCATCCTCAAGTCATCCTCAAGTCATCCTCAAGACATCCTCAAGTCCATCCTCAAGTCACTTCTAAGTTCTTACTCAAGTCACTTCTAATTTTCTTACTCAATTTCATCCCAAAGTAACTTCTAAGTTCTTACTCAAGTCCCTCTAAGTTCTACCAAGTTCTTATTAAAGTTAACTTATAATTATTTATTAAGTTCTTAAAGTATTATTGCATCTGAAATGGATCAAAATGAACTTTTTTTGTTTGGTGGGCTGGCATGTTTTTTTTTGTTGGGCCTTCTGTATTTAGTGGTTGAGATTTTTTTGGACTGCTTTGGTTTTTGCTGTCTTTGTTTATATATTTTATAACCGTAATAACCACCCCCAGCAGAAATTTGCCGCCAAAAATGACAATTGCTTTAAGAAAATTCCATGAAGACTTTGGTGGTGTAGGCAACCCTATTGTTGTTGTAGGTCTTGAATCAACTTTTCTGGTGTTTTTTATAGCTGGCATTGAAACAACTGGCTGCGGCTCTGGCACTTTTTCATTCTGTGCTTGTATTTTTAATTTTCTTGTTTTGTTCCACTCTGCTATTTTTTTTCCTGCGCAACGCGCCCAGGATGAGGAGGCCTTTTACTGATCACTTTTTCCACCTTATTCAAAAGTTTTCTGAAATTTTGCTGATTTTCTGCCACGGTCATTTTTTAGGGAAATAAAATCTATATGATTAAAAGTAATTAATCCATGATTAGCGGTGACAAAAATGTTCCAAATCTGTAATATAGATCCTCCTAGAGACTCTAATGTCTTTGTTAAAACTGGATCCTGCGTTAAATCATACATAAAGTCTTGTTCAGAATCAATGGGAGCAAATCTACTGACTATTTTTGTGTACAAACTAAGAACCGTTTGTCCTACACTTTTTTACCATTCTTGACCTAGTTGCGCTTCATACCTGTTATGATAATTTACAATGTCTTGTGGCAACATCGTTGAATCTGTTCTAGCTGAATTCATTCCGAGGAACTGTTTTTTTTTTCCACATGCTGCCAAAGAATACAGCCTTTCCTTTTGGGCATAATAGCTTGGTCATCAACTTGTTCATTTGTAATCATAGGTTCAGGAAGGTTAGTAGATCGTCGCTGTTCATGTTTTTTTTATTAATTATAATTAATTTTATTTTTTTAAAAATAGCGCCGAAAAAACTATTACCAATCTTGAAAACCATTCTGCTGTTATTGGAGACCTAAGTATAGGATACACAATGCTTGGTAAAAGCTTGTTAAAAAATTAAACCAGCAGATCTTGGCAAACTAGACTTTGAGGATTTGGCAAAAAATAATTGCTATCATTACAGCTTCGTTTGCTACGAAAGATTTTCTAGTTAAGCAAGGAATAATTCCAACAGTATAAATATGTAAAATAAAAAATACAAATTTTTAAAAATGGCTTCATTCGTAATGATGATAGGCGGCGCTGTGGTTAATGCGCTTGCTTTTAGCGGAAGTAATTATGCATTTAGTAAACTGCGGGGTGACGGCGAGAGAAAAAGACATAACAAAGCTAGGAGCAAAATAGCAGCTGCACAAGATTACAAAGAAAAGCAGAGAATTTGAGCAGTTAGATTTTATTAACGAAAACTGAAAAAACAGGGGCATGCAGCTTACACATTTAAAAGACGTTGACCAGGCAATAAAAAATATTATCTTGTAAAAAGGCAAACCAATCGAGACATTGCCCCCGCCAAAATTCAGTGACTTTTATCAGCCATCAGAAAAACAAAAGATGCAAGAAATCGGTTTACGTCTTGGTATGACCGTTGTGTATTTTGTTGCACATAATATTGGCTGAATAAAAATGAACAAAATCTATTATTCGCCAAAAGGATATTGGAAGGGAATCACGGCAATAAAAAGCTAAGCCAAGCAGCAGGAGTCAGTGAACAAACAGCAAAGGAATGGTTATCTAAACAAGCGATTTGGCAAATTTATTTTCCTGCACCTAGACGAATACAGAGACCACACTTTTGAATACAACGCCAAACGACACCCATCAAATGGACCTTTTTATATTTACCCCATGATACGATTAGGCGAAAAAGATTTAAGTACGCACTCACAGTCATTGACATAGCTTCAAGATATAAAGATGCAGAACCATTAACACAAAAGAGTGCTTCTGCTGTTGCTGTTTTCTATACAACTGTTTTACCAACGAGGCCTGCTAACTTATCCTCGCAAAGATTCAAGTCGATGATGGAAAAGAATTTAAAGGCCAAGTGAATCAATTATTGTTAAAACATAGAGTTACCATTAAAAGAGGCATTCCAGGAGTTACAGATCACAGGCTTTTGTTGAAAACTTTAACAAAAAGTTATCTGAAAGACTTTTTTCCTACCAGTATCACAGAGAGCTGATTGACAATTCTCGCAAAAACAGAAATGGGTTAGAAGACTGCCCTCAGTTTGGGGCGCAATGAATTTAAAGAAGAATTTAAAGGGCTAAACCAGTTACAAGCAATCAAAAAAACCCAAAACAATAAATGTTGCGAAGACTCCAGTACAACCAGCAAACTATTAAACCCTTTGGTTTAAAAGTAAGGTACCTTATTTACCGGGGAAGCAGAAGGGACACTCGCATCAGGGCAACAGATCCAGTTTGGGGTGTTGATCCATATGAAATAAAAAGAATTGTAAAAATGAATCCGCCCGGTATATTTACGAGAAACTGACACAACAAAACAACCCACTCCTCAAAGATCTTTTGTGAAGGAAGAACTGCAGATAATCCCACCAGACACAGTTCCAGTTGCTTAATTATTTACAGAAATATATTTGAGACTAAAATGGAAGCACAGAAGGAAACAAGAATGATAAAGGAAGAGACCTTGGAATTAATACAGGAATCATATGATACAGTTCTACTATTAAGGAACATTTATGAGGATCATCAACACATGATAAACATCCAGATCACCTACAACTCAAAATCCCAAATTTTGATTATCAGATATGGGGAAAAGAATATCTTGAAATAATAAAAAAAATTCGAACACATCAAGCAAACATGAAAAACAATTTGGCTGAATTGGATAATGATATGATTGAGCTTATAATAAAACTTGAGGAAAAAGGTTTCTCCTGGCCCGAAATACTGCGCATTTTCGGCCTTAAACCAATAAACTCCTTAATCACAGTTCCAGTTGCTTATTAATTTTTAATTTACATAAAAATGTTGAGTCTAAAATGGAAGCTCAGGACGAAGCAAGAATGATAAGGAAAGGACCTTGAAAATAATACGGGAATCATTTGATACGAGTTCTACTATTAGGGAAACATTGCAAGGATTCATCAACACATGCTAAACCATCCAGATCACCTACAACCCAAAATCCCAAATTTTGATTATCAGATATGGGGAAAGAATATCTTGAAATAATAAAAAAAAATTCGAACACATCAAGCAAACATGAAAAACAATTTGGCTGAATTGGACGAAGATATGATTGATCTTATAATAAAAGTTGATGAAAAATATAAACCCCTCAGTGAAGCCCTCAGTGAAGAAGAAATATAATTATGCTGTTCTCAAATGCCCGATTGCATATGAAAACTCTGGATTAACAAATAACTCGTTTAGTGTTTGTTCTATCTAATGACTTCTTTGTTACAACAGTTGTGTTGATCTCATGTAGATTAGATCGTAGTTTTACGTTGTCATGATGAAAAGTCTTATTGTCAAACAATGCTTCTTTGTAGTTGTCATGTGATATGTTTGACTGCACAACACTGCGAGATATTCCTTTTGCTTTCTTAATGGTTTTCTCCTGCTCGAAATACTACATTTTCGACCTTAAACCAATAAACTCCTTAATCACCCCTCCAGATAATTCATCCTTCATCTTTCCTAAAACCTTCTTATTAACAGATGAATGTAAAGGCGAATCTTTAGGTAATCAGATGTATCATACCATCCCGCATGCCCTTTAGCTACTTCTATTTCCATGTCTTTATAGATGTCTTCAGTAGGGATATCTATAACAAAACTATCTGTATCTGTGTGAAAGTACTCTGGACTCTGGATACAATGGTTTAAAGTAGTCATAAAGAAATTCTAACATCAAAAGCTTTGATAATTCTAAAACAGTAAACCCAATAAAAACAGGTTTGTCCAATTGACTTTCTTTTTTTCATCATTATGCCAAGAAGCCCATCATGAAATCTTCTAAAGTCCTGATAATTAGGTTTTGAAGTCAGCTTAATTGCCTCATTCTCTCTGGTAACCAATCTGACATCTTTGCGTTTGTGCGGATTTTCCATAGTCTTTCCGAAACAGCTGTTGTTCATCAGCTTGAAAAAGTCTTTTTATGAAGCATCTGTGGATTTAGTTCTAAGATCAGTGTTCTTCATATGTATGGTTTCATGAATGGTTCTTGATCAAAAGAAATTATACATGAACTGCTGTTAGCTTTAAACCATGTCTTAAATAAAATTGTAGAAGTCTGTAATGACAGACATAATTTTTTTGCCGCGAAGATTAGGCACAAGTTAGGCGGCTCTCTTGGATTCATCTTTAGACTTTCTGCTGCTAATGGGTAGTCATCATGTAGGTCATGGAGTTCATGAGGATATTCTAAGTCAACTTCTAGAATAAAGCCCCGATGTATCGATCGGGCGTTAAACTGTTCAACCACTTTAATGCCTTTTGAATATTATTCGTACCGCCGCCTGTGTACATTTTAAAGTTGCGTAATGGAAGTGATTGACTCATAGCCCAACCATACAGATTGTTTGCATCTAAATACATGAGATAGTTAGAACCTTTTAACTGGATCTAATCATCTAGGTATTTGTTGTTTGCTTTACAGTAATGATGCGACGCCATACTAATTCCTCCACGCAATCCGTTTTCAATCATCTGAATCATTGGTAAATCTGACAATAAATCAATCTTTACTCCAGTATCTTTTAAGAAAGCGTTCCAACTCATCCCGGGCGCAAAAATGTAATGCGCAGATCCAGGCTATAATGTTTCATGCAGGTCTTTCTATAATTTTCAAAGACGTCCCCAACAAACAAACGTCAGCCATCAAGTATGCGTCATGATAGTCTCCCATCGTTTTACACTCTAACTTCTGCCATGCTTCTTGAGCATGCTGGTAATCAGAATCACTGATGCCCTTTCCTCTAAGACTAAAAAATAACGCGCCTTTAGGTGGAAGTGTATCTTCGTCAAACCTTTCCCAACTGTTCATGTACTCATAAGGTAAACGCCCTTTCTAACAAGAGTTGGGTCAAAATATTCTTCTGTTATTGGGCAGGACTTTAAGGACATAGCCAGTGACTCTAATGATCCCATCAGGTGTTGCATAGAGTCATAAAAAGACATGTTATTTAAAGTGAAACACATGTACTTTTCTGATGACTGTGCAATGCATGACACCCTGGAGTCGCTGGTTACTGCTTGCATTATAATATGAGAGTCGTAACCTCGCAAGTTATGAAAGAAGATGGCAGCTTCCATGTCTTAGGATCACCCTTTAGTTGAAGATTGCAGTTGTTGTGCGCTGCTCCTCTGAACTTTCCGCTAATGTTATCATGGTCTCTTACTGTTGGATTTACACTCTTGGGCGTTAGCTCTAAACCGCAAATCCAACAATGTGTGGCTGAGTCATACTGTTGTTGATCTTCAGGATTCATAATAATATCTGAGAGATTCAGATTATTAGAACAGACGTTACGCACTTGCTGCATGCGTTCTAAGAAGTATTTTGCAGCATTAGGCCCTCTATATAATTCTGGCTCTGAATGAACGCCATCCGACCTGACAATAATGAAGGCAAATGAACAAATCTGATGATTACTCATTAAGACTGTTTTTGGTAATTTTTTTGGTGCTGGCCCCTCATAAGGAACAATAAGCGACTCGAAGTCTGCATAAACTACGTATGGACTCGTTTGCAGCCGTTTCCAGTTCTTAAAACTAACTTTAGATCCAGGTGGGGCGTAATAGTTCTGTATTACAGTCTAACAGAACTTTTACAATGTTTTTTTATGTTCATGTGCGGCTTTACCGATGGAATTCTTGTTAAACATTTCTACAGAATCTTGTTTGCAACAATTTTTTGAAGTATGCGCTAATAATCTGCTCATTGTGCGTATCAATGTGTAATGTTGAGGCAACCCTGTTGGCGAAGACATTAGAGTAAGTCCACATGACTTTTTGGCTGGATTACCTATGTGTTGGGCTGTCTTTAGACACTCTAATAGGCACCAAATTTGTTTCCTCAGACCATGTGTATACATTAACAGTTATTGGTTTGTTTTGTTCTTCAAACTGATCGATTTTGTCCGCGCTAACAGGAAAGGGTATTCCACTAAAGTTAAGATCATGATGTAAGGTTCATAGTTAGATACTCTCTCTGCGTTTTGCGGAAGTAATGCAGCCTTGCTAGAACACACCACATAAAACATTTGTTGTCTGAATTCTTATGTTTAGAACTGCTCTTTTTGCGACTAATGCTGGAGGTAGTGGAATGTAAGACTTGCCAACAATCGGCTCATACTTAGCCTGTTTAATCTGACTCTAAGACTTCGCCCTCTGACCAACCAGAGCCTCTCATTTTGGCTTCTTCAGCGGCCACATCAAACTGTGTAAGCAGTTTGGTCTGCCCAACAAGGTGTTAAGTCATTATGAGAAAGAATAACCTTGTTGTTTAGTTGAGACCCAGACTTCTAGATTTTCTTCATTTATTGTTATATAGTCGATTAAAACAGCTAACATTACTTTAACTGCGGGTCTATTGTTAGTTTACCTGGAACTTGAGAAATAGCATGCACAACACTTGCCTGTACGTTTGTTGGATCAATGACTTCTAGATTAATATCATTTAAAGCTTTGACAAACGCTTCTCCCTTAAGCATTCCTTCAAACAATTCGTCCGGTCCTTCATATATCCTAGCCATGTTGAGTTTTCTTTTCTAACTCAAAATATTTATTTAAATAAAAAAAAAATACTAATCAGAATCAATATCAACGGTCTTTTGTGCTTGGACTCATAAATTAAAGTATAAACGCCCTTGACGTTGTTAATGTGAGCTGTTTAGAACAGAGTTAATGTCTCGTTTACTTTTTTTAAACATTCCTTTTTTATCTGCTCGGTGTCTGGCTGTTGAGAAAAACTTGCCCTTGCCTTTCTTTGAAGATCAACCTTTTGTCTTTTATAGTCATCAAAATCGGCCTGTAAACGACTAAATTCTTCATCCGTGATGTTTGAGTCAACTAGCGCTTTATTTATTGTCAGTTTGAACGAACTAAGTTTAGCTGTTTAGTTGAACCACAGCTGTGTGCTTTGGAGTTTAGTTTTAATTTTTTGCTAGCAGCACTTACAGCTAATGAACACACGCCAAGAGTTAAAGACACCCCGCCTAGTGTATAGCTAACGGTGCACCAACACCTGTTGCTAAGAGACCTACACTTGTCCCTGCCGATAGTGCACTCAAAGTCGATGCTCCAGTATTAACATATGAACAGCATTAAAGGCAGCAGAATACCTTCGTCTGGTTTTGCTGTATTTTTGAAAGGTCCTGCTCTAGTTTTTGTTGCATTTGTGTAATGTTTGTTAATCTGAAGTTTTTTATGTCAGGGGTTTCTACTATCTCTTCTTCTGGCGCTGTAGTACTTTTGGATAATGCTTAACGACATGCTTTTTTAAAAATAAAAATAATTTAGTAATGTACATCTTTTAATCTGTTATCTTGAATATTCAGCTGCGCATCATATATAAAAACAAATATACATAAGTGGTTTATCGTCATCTTTTTCTTTGTCAATTTGAATGTTTATTATGTCTTTAAACAGCTCTCCCCACTTCCATGTAACTGATTATCCTCTGTTGCCCTTAGGTCAATCCATAAACCGTATTTCGTTTGTTAAATAATCATCAAGTCTAACACTGTGAAGATGGAGATCTTTAGACACAAGGTCTACTGTTGGACTTCTATGCCTCCCACCTCCGAACAATATTTCTTATTTCATCAAAATGCTGATAAGGTTTAAGTCCACTCCCATAGATTTGGTTAGACTACCCTCAATTGAACATTGTACTTTCGTTATTTTAGGATTAAGAAACTTTCAGTTTGTCTTTTAAGTGGTTCTTCATCTTCGCACAGCAGAAAATACCTTTGAGTGATCTTGCTGAGACACTAAAAAACTAAAATTCCATATAGTGTCTCCCTGCTTTTAGGATGTGTAGAATGTGAATCACTTTTTCGTAATATATTGCTAATTTTGACTGATATTGTTGCTCTAATCAACCTTGCTAAGTGAGGTTGCTAACAATGTGAAACTCTAACGCGATGTCAGAAATGCTGTACTTTGCTTCGGTGTCTAATGATCTGATAACACGTTTGTATTCATTAAAAGTTAGTTCATATGACAATCTGTCTTTTAATGCCCCTTGAAAGTATGGCGCATGCGCGCTTAACAACTCAAAATCCAAGGGATGGAAAAGCGATTTCCATACGCATAACTTACAGCTACATACTTTTTGCCGTCTTTAGCATCTGCGGCGCCTATTCTGTGTTTTAGTGCTTCATATTTTCGATTCCTTGAAACGCAAGATCATTCCTTTCATTCCTGGTTAGCCATAGATCAGAATAGGTTAAAAATATGTCTGCATTATGTAACGAAAATATTCTTGCCCCTCAAGTTTTATAGAAATTTTCTTAACGATTGCTCGTCCCAGATTCTGGACAACTGTCCTGTTTGTGTCTGTTGTTGAATCGAGTTCTATTTTGAAGGTAAGTTGAGCAGAGCCTGGCACAATCACTTCATCTGCTCCTAGGTCTGGAAATTTGACAGTAAGAATTTGATCTGCATCAATAGTAGATGGATTATTTGGAACAATAATATTCCGTTTATTTCCCTTCACGCCAAAGGGCTCTTTCAGTCTTCTATGCGGGTCAAGAATTGAACCATATGTTTGCGACATTTTTAAAAAAAAATAAAAAGTTAATTATTTAAAAACATGGCTGGAATTGAAGGTGAAGAAGATTTTGATGTTTTTGATCCTGGAGACGACATGAGTGAAATGACCCATTTGACACAGCATCGCTCAACGCTCTCAATGTGACATGAAGGCAGCATGTATAAACCAGTGCCAACAGCAAAGTCTACTTTCGATCTTGCGTATTGTAAAACATTTTGGTACCTTTTTATACTTGAAGGTAAATCAACTGTAGAATTAATGGCGTCCTCTAAATTTGCTAAGTATTGTTTTTGTGCATCAAAACCAGTAGAAGGATCAGTTATGTTCGATCTCGTTTGTGCTTGCGAACCTAGCAAACACCAAACGTAAGTACGAACAGAGTCGTTTATTCGTTCTATTCCTGCTTTAGTTAGGCCCTTAGAAGTGTCTAAGATAAATGTTGTCCATGCTGTTTTATGCTCTTGCTCTATGGACCCTAGGTGAACAGCTGTGCCTGGAAGAGAAAGATGTGTAAGGAGGATTCCAGTCATAGTTGTACTTTCTGTGCACGCCCCAAAAATAATGGGTGCCTAAGCCATGATTAAGATCCAGCTTTTGTCTAAAGTCTGTCTTGACCTTAATATTGAATTCGTTACAGATCCTTTCAAAAGCCTTCGTGTCTATTCTGTTGCTGAATGGATTAAACGGTTTGTCATTTGGCAATGGCGCTTGCAGTTCAGTCAAAATACGCCTGAAGGTGTAATAGAAATGAAATCTGTACACTGACCTCACCAAAGGATCAGGGTGATTAAAGTGATCAGCATACGACACTCCACACCCAGTTGATGCACAAAACACAGCAAAGTTTAACTGATTCTGGTAAAACTGCATCAGATGACTAAACCACACTTTCGGGATGTGGTCATTTTTAATAGGAGGGTTAAGATAGCTCTTCAATGGAGTACTAACCTTTACTTGAAAGGCGTCAGACTGAGTCACAGAAATGTCAAGAGTATCAGTTGTTATGTTTTTAAGATTGTAGTGCGGCCCAACAGAATATTTTGCATCAGTATATTTGAATGCACTCATTTTTATTTCGTTTAAAAAATGTTTGTAACAATAACAACTCAAGACAGTCCTTCGTTTTTAGAACATGCTTTTAATAACGATTGCGGAACCAAAACGGTCGCGCTCCATGAAATTTTTTACAAAGTCGTATGGTTTAATATAACTGAATCCAAAAGATTCTAAAAGTTGACAAATCAGGGACCAAAGTTAGCCAGTTAACAATACCTGATGGTTATTACGGGTTTTGCTCACTAAAAGAAGCAATGAGTAACTTCGACATTACTCTCAAACTTAACAATGCAAATCTAAAAACAATGTTAACATTCAAGCCTGAAGAAGAAGGAGGTTACTATTTTGATAAAGAGCTGGCTAAAATGTTAGGCTTTGCAGCTGACAATCATAGATTTAGAGTTACACCAGACAACACTACTTATGAGGGGGAAAGTCCGCTTGATCTTGCATTACATTCATTACTCTATGTTCATTTGGATGAGCTAAGCACTGATGAAAACTTATATGATGGAAGGCCCTCAACTGTTTTAAGAGCCCTTCCGTCAGGGAAAGCTGCATATTGCGATTATGAAATTATACAATTCCCTATTTACAGTTTAAAAGATTAGTTTGTGGGAGGGTTGGATCATTTAATATAAAAATCGCAGACAAAGCAGGAAAAGTTGTAAAATGTGACAACCTACACATTGTTTTGGAAATAAAATAATACGTTACTAAAAATAATATCGCGTGGGCCAGAAGAATCGGAGTTACATTAGCGCCTGTGAGGTGTATAACTTTAGAATTAAAAGACCTTGCAGACGTTGCGGACTTTGAACAAACGGTGAGATAGGCGCTTTGTATGGTTTTGAGTACACTAAAGATGGTGATTATAAACGTAAAGAGGTGGCGACAACAAAAGGTTTCCTAAACTAGAACAACTACGCAATGTAGAAGCAAATAATGCTGGCCAGTATGAATATAAAATAGTTCGAAAACCTGACAGCAAATGGCACTTAGAACCATATTTAGAATGGGACATAAAATTTGAATTCATAAGCCCATTTACATTTTTTGACCGTCAAAAAAGTTTCAGAAAAGCATTCAACTCTGGCCCTTTACATGTAAGTCTTATGCCAGGGGACAATAGTCGAAAAGAGATTGAAATAAAGCCGTATGGGAATAAACGGTACATCCTCCACAGAAAGAATCAGTTTTGAAAGATGCTTCTACAAAATTACAGTTCATTCCGCAAATGAAATTAGGAGACACGTTCACAATGATATTTGAAATTTCTGTCTTAAAAGATGTGGAGAGGGATGGAGTTGTGGGGGTTAGTGACGTCCTTCTAAAATGAATTCTAATTAGCTGGCAAAACTTAGGCGTTGACAAACTTAAAGTTACTGTTGTCATTCTTCACAATGGTGAGGATATTAAGGTCATAACAACAAGCAACAAAATCAATATTAGT
This sequence comes from Conus ventricosus, assembly GCA_018398815.1. Lineage (NCBI taxonomy): Eukaryota > Metazoa > Mollusca > Gastropoda > Neogastropoda > Conidae > Conus > Conus ventricosus. The sequence goes on along the minus strand of CM031602.1, from coordinate 88,750,384 downwards.
CTAAATAGAAACAATCTTACAGAACTGAATTGGATAATCTTACACATTTAGTTCTTATAGGATTTTATTATACTGAACAAGTTTTGACAGAGAGTATGATAAACATAATAACTGGATTAAATTAAATTCGAGCAGTAAAGCTAGGAACAGACATTTTGCTGTTCTCTAACTAGTAAACCCTACAAACATACATACTGTGTTGGGTTATCTGTTTTCAATACTAACTTACTAAACTTTTCAGAATTTAGTTTTTGCTTAATCCTTTGTTTTTCTTGTTTGTTTTCAATAACATCATTTTCACGCATACATACATCAAATGCGTCTCTGTCTTTCATGTGAAATAAAACTACAGTCTTTAACTGTTCTGTAAAGTCTTTTAAAACCGAGTTATATTTTTGACATAAAATCCACACACTTATCTCAGCATGTCTTCCACTGAAAGCCAGTTTTGATAAAGTATTTCTTTTTTTACTATGTCTCTTTCTGCCGAACAGTCATCTATAATAAATAGTGTCTGCGTTCCTGCAAATGCTCTATAAAAGTATTCTAAACACTCCATTAATTTATTGCTAGGATCAACTAAATATATCTCATCCTCTGTCCATATAAACCTTCTATCATGATATGCTTTGTTCCATTTAAGTGTTGGACAGAAAATCACAATATGATCAAAATTATAGCGATAAACTGTTTGTAATAGGTCTAGGGCAAATATTGTTTTTCCACAACCAGTCTGTCCACAAATCAATGAACAATGAGGAGTTTTTGTCATAAAGTTTAACTGCTCCATAGTTTTATAACAGAATTTAATTTATAACAGAATTTAATTTAATCCCGGGTTTACTAGTTAGAGAACAGTAAAATGTCTGGTTCTATCTCAACAGCTCGAAACTGGTTGAGAGCTGTTGAGATAGAACAGACATTTTACTGTTCTCTGGTGGGTGCTAAAGTGGAGGTGAGTAGCTCTGGCCTTGAGAGCGGCTCGCTTTCTCTCCGATTCTGCTGTGCGTCTCTTCTCTGATGTACATGTACCCTTTGTGATGCTGCTTCGCCAGGCTGGGCGGTCCAGGGCAAGCGACTCCCAGGTGTTGAGATTGATGTCCAGGCCTTTGAGGGACATTTTGAGGCAGTCCTTGAAACGTTTCTTCTGCCCCCTCCCCCCCCCCCCCCCCCCCCAAATTTGCGCTTGCCCTGACTCACTTCTCCGTACAACAGTTGTTTCGGCAGTCGACTAACTGGCATTCTGACGATGTGGCCAGCCCGTCTGGCTCGGGCTTTCTGAAGGAGAGTGTAGATGCTGGGATGCTGGATCTTTCCAAGACGTCAGTGTCTGCCACTTGTTCATGCCACTTGATGTGTAGGAGTCTGCAGAGACAGCCAAGGTGAAAATGGTGGCGCTGTTTGGCGTGTCTGCTATAGACAGTCCAGATCTCACTGGCATAGAGGAGAGTGGTTAATACCACTGCATGGTAGACCGTCAGCTTGCTGGTACGGCTTAGTCCTTTCTGCTCCCAGACATTTTCACAGAGTCTCCCAAGCACAGAGCTGGCTTTGGCAATCCTGTTCCTGACCTCTGCGTCAATGTTCACAGCTCGTGAGAGTGTGCTTCCCAGATAGGTGAAGTTGTCAACTGCCTGTAAGTTCTGCCCCTTTACCATGATGTGTGGTTCCTGGTAGGGTTTACCTGGCTCTGTTGCTCTTGGCATTTGTCCTGGAGCTGTCGTGCAGCAAACATCATGTCTGCAGTTCCACATTCTGCACGAAAACCACATTAGCACACTGTAGTAGAAGGCGGTTGAGCAGGACACGAGCCAAGATCTTCCCAGCTATGGGCAGAGAGAGAGATGCACTTGCACGTGGGCTGGCGTAACGTAGCTACGATCAAATTCGAGATCGCAATAAAAGCTTTGTTGAAAAGTATCAAATATGTTCACACATCCCATAATCACTCTGGGATCAATGATATACGAGCCTACAAAAAAATAGTTGAGAGTTCAATTTCTCTCTCTCTCTCTCTCGTACTCCGTCCTCTTCTTCCTCCCCTTAACTAATCTCTCTCTCTTTTCCCTGACTCTCTCTCTCTCTCTCTCTTCTCTCTCCTCTCTCCTCTCTCTCTCTCTCTCCTCTCTCTCTCTCTCTCTCTCTCATATTCGCCATTTTTCTTTCTTCTCATTATATTCATCGTTTTCTTATTTTCTTCTGTTTAATATCACTCGAGAAGAATTCCTAAGGGCAATGAAGGGCCTTAAGAAAGGGAAAGCATGTGGTTTTGACAACATACATGCAGCCCATGCAGAAACCGGCAGACGCATCAGTAATAGATTTTCTAACAGAATATTTCAATGAAAGTTTTTTAAAGGGATTGTACCCACAAACGGGGGCAAATGCTATTGTCGTTCCAATTCAAAAAAAGGTGATATGGAACGAACGGACAATTATAGAGGTGTATCACTGCTTAGTATTATTGGTAAATGTCATATTGCTGTTTTAAATAAACGATTGTATGAATGGCTGGAAGATAATAGTAAGATATCCGAGAATCAAGCTGGTTTCAGACGTGGGTATTCCACACCAGATCATATTTTTTACACTGTATGCAACCCAAATTCAAAAATGTTTGTCTGAAAAGTGAGGAAACTTTATGTGGCGTTTGTTGACCTATCAAAAGCATTTGATTCTGTCAAACAAAGTACCATGTTGAAAGCTCTATACACAGTTGGGATATCTTCTGTATTTCTGAATGCGGTTAGAGCAATTCACAAAGAGGTGATGTCATTGTGAAAAAAGTTGGTAGTGAACTCACAGATCTTTTTGATGTCCCCAAGGTCTGCGTCAGGGTTGTGTCTTAAGTCATACTTTATTTTCTGTAATAATAAATGAATTGTCTACTTGTTCAGAAACTCATGGAAAACATGGTATCCAGCTTTTACCAGATCTAGACCGAGTTATTTATTCTCCTCTTTGCAGACGACTTAGCCCTATTGTCATGTTTCCGCAGGGTCTCCACATGCAGCTTGATTGTGTCCTGAAAACGTGTAATGATCTTGGTCTTATGGTTAATAGAGACAAGACAAAGATTATGGTTTTTAGAAAAGGAGGATATCTGAGCAGGTATGAGAGGTGGTTTATGAATGGTGTTCCTTTGGAGGTCGTAAACAGATATTTTATTTAGGTTTCACTTTCACTACGTCTATGAGTTCCTATGAAAGCGCCAGACAATTAGCTGCAAAAGGGAAAAAAGCGCTGTCCGACGTATTTAAAAATATATAATCAGCTAAATAATAATGCCCAGGTAAACTTTTTTTCAAACTTTTTATGTCAAAATCCAACCAATACTTCTGTACTCTTCTGAAGTTTGGGGAAATTAATAGCAGAAAACAATCCCGTGTAGAATATACATTTATTCGCTTGCAAAAAAAATCTGAATGTATCTTGTCGTACTCCAAACAAAATGATCTATGGCGACCTTGGAAGATATCCGTTGCAAATCAACTGTTGTGTACGTGCTGTTAAATACTGGTTTCGTTTATTGAAAATGGAAGAGGCACGCCTGCCAAAACAAGCATATCAATGCTGATCATTTTTTACAATGCAGGTAAAACAAACTGGATTTCGAAACTGAGATGCCTCCTACAAAAGCAAGGATTCAGCTTTGTCTGGTTAGCCCAAGGTATAGTAATGAGACATGCTTCTTGTCGTTGTTCAAACAAAGACTTAAAGACACACAGATTGTGTGCAACAAAAATGCTTTAGAGAGACCCTTATCAGAGTCCAGTTTGGAATAAGTGAGCTTAGAATTCATTAAAACCGTTATATTTCTGGGATATAAACGTTGACAATAGTTGCCCTTTTTGTCCAGAATTAGAAGAAACTGAATTACATATGTGGTTTTAATTGTGAAGCATATGCAGCATGAAGGCTAAATATCATGAAAAACGTCCCCACATTTTTTCAGAGAGCCAAATTTGTAAGCATGAAGGCTAGTCAAGATGGTCCGACAATAACAAAACTTGCAAGGTTTTTCTTTACATTAGATTACGAGAGCCCAAACCACTGTTGCAAGTATTTGAAAAAGGGTAATTTGATACATCCTTCTGTTAATTTGTATGAAAGTCTATTTTACGTACATCCCCCCCCCCCCCCCCCCCCCCCCACCCCCCCCCCGCATTGATTGATGCTTCTGCACTCCATGAAATGGGCAGAGGCCTAAACTCATTAAACTATTTCATTTCATTTCATTTCATTTTCTCTCTCTCTCTCTCTCTCTCTCTCTCTCTCTCTCTCTCTCTCTCTCTCTCTCTCCTCTCTCTCTCTCTCTTAGCTAGCTCGCTGGTTCCGCAAAGTCAGAGGCAGTCTCTTTTTTCCCAAGCGTACAAATCACTATTTAAAAAACAAACAAACAAACAAACAAAAAACTGATAACTGTAAATCTCTCTCTTTTCTCTCTCTCTCTCTCTCTCTCTCACTTCTCCTCCCTCTCTCTCTCTCTCAAATATCTATCTACCTATCAATCAATCAATCTATCTATCTCTCTACCTATCTCTCTGTCCCCATTCTCTCTCCTCTCTCTCTCTCTCTCTCTCTCTCTCACCTCTCTTTTCCCCCCTCTCTCTCTCACTCTCTCTGTCTCTGTCTCTCTGTCTCTGTCTCTGTCTCGTCTCTCTCTCTCCTCTCTCCTCTCCCCTCTCTCTCTCTCCCCTCTCTCTCCTCAATCTATCTTTCTTTTCTTCCAGTTGTTCATATATGTAATAAAGGGTTCAGTTGCTGTCTTAGTGTGTCCGTAAACGATGGTATCATTCCCCCCCCGACCCTACCCCATCCCCAGTCTGGCATTTGTCTCCAAACCGACAGCAACTCAGCCTCCGGTTCAAATGCCTGTAAGAGAGATAGAGAACAGTAAATGTTCATTCTAGCTCAACAGCTCTCAACTCAGTTTCGAGCTGTTGAGCTATAATAAACATTTTACTGTTCTCTGACAAGTAAGACTTCACAATGAATTAAAAATGATAATCCATCAAACATTTTTTCAAAAAACAAAATAACGACTTTTTACAAACAAACATACTGTGTAGGATTATCCGTTTTCAATACTAATTTACTAAACTTTTCAGATTTTAGTTTTTGCTTAATCCTATGTTTTTTCCTGATCATTTTCAATAACATCATTTTCGCGCAAACATTTCAAACAAATGAGTCTCTGTCTTTCATGTGAAATAAAACTACAGTCTTTAACTGTTCTCTAAAGTCTTTTAAAACTGAGTTATATTTTAGACATAAAAAACCACACACTTATCCCAGCATGTCTTCCACTGAAAGCCAGTTTTGACAAAGTATTTCTTTTTTTAACTATGTCTCTTTCTGCCAAACAGTCATCTATAATAAATAGTGTCTGCGTTCCTTCAAACAGTCTATAAAACTGTTCTAAACACTCACTCAGTTTATTGCTAGGATCAACTAAATATATGTCATCATCTGTCCATATAAACCTTCTATCATGATATGCTTTGTTCCATTTAAGTGTTGGACAGAAAATCACAATATGATCAAAATTATAGCGATAAACTGTTTGTAATAGTTTCATTTCAAAATGGAGTGACTGACGGCGGCGAACGAAGCAAGATTAGGAATAGAGTTGTTTAGAACTTACCGCCAATGACATTGACAAACAAAGCACAAGACAAGACACGATGCATTTCAACCACTTGGGTCTTCTTCAGGCGAAAAAATAAATCACATTTAACATGTGGGACAGTACAAACAACGAAAAACGAAAAAAAGAATGAAATGACTTATCCGTTCTTGGCCATGTGTTTGGTGGGCGAAATGACATGCGGCCAGGGGATTATGGGAGAGGAAACGGAGGGGGGGGGGGGGGGGGGTTGCGTCAGGGGAGGTGTGTGTGTGTGATATGATAGGGTTGTGTGTCCAGTTTATTGGGATGGTGTGATATCTTTGTGATGGTTGTGGTAATGGTGGATTGATAATAATGGTAAGGGGAGAAAAAGAAAAAAAGAAAAAAAAGGGGTGGGTGGGGGGGGGGGATTTAAGGGGAAGGATAATACAAAACTAAGATTAAATAGATGGAGGGTTGCTGTAACTACTGTATGAAGTGAGTGAAGGGGATGTGGTGGTGGTGTATGTAAGTGTGTGTGTATGTGTGTGTGTATGTGTGTGTGTTGGTAGGGGATTTTGCCAACTGGTGTGGAAGAGGTGAGTATGTGTGTTTGGTTATTGTTGGATATTGATGCCTTGGGGGTGTAGTGTGCCCAGTTTGGCAATGAGATGTGATTCTTGAGTTGTGCGTTCAAAGCTGTCACTCTGTGACTGCCAGAGTGCCATGACTTTGACATGGTCGATGTTGTGTTGGGTGTGGTTGAAGTGTAGGGCGACGGGTTTGGGTCGGTGGTGGCGGATATCGGCCAGGTGTTCAGAGATGCGTGTTTCGAGTGTGCGTGACGTTTCCCCTATGTAGATCTTGCCACACAGCTGGCAGTGGATGGCATATATAATGTTGCGGCTCTGACATGAGAATGTGCGTTTGACTGTGAAGGAGTCTTTGGGGCCCTGTAGGATGGTGTCTGGTTTGGTGAGGGGGCAGATTTTGCAGTTGGGTTTGGAGCAGGGGTGAGTACCTGGTGGTGTAGCTGTGGTTCTGTTCAAACTGGACCGCACGAGGAGGTCTTTGAGGTTTTTGTCACGTTTGAATGTGATCATGGGTTTGGTATGGAAGGCGGGTTTGTGGTTATGTACAATGTGCCAATTGGATTTGAGGATCCTACAGATGGGGAGGGTGTGCGGGTGGTAGAGGAGGTAGGCTGTGGGTCTGTCTGTCTTGGTTGGATGCTGGGTGTCCAGAGCAGATGTTCTGGATACAGCTATGGTGCGGCGGAGTGCTGCATTGATGATGGAACTGGGGTATCCGCGGTTGGTGAAAAATTGTGACATTTTGGCTGCTTGTATAGTGAGTCACAATTTTTCAGTCACAATTTGAGTCACAATTTTTTCACCAACCGCGGATACCCAGTTCCATCATCAATGCAGCACTCCGCCGCACCATAGCTGTATCCAGAACATCTGCTCTGGACACCCAGCATCCAACCAAGACAGACAGACCCACAGCCTACCTCCTCTACCACCCGCACACCCTCCCCATCTGTAGGATCCTCAAATCCAATTGGCACATTGTACATAACCACAAACCCGCCTTCCATACCAAACCCATGATCACATTCAAACGTGACAAAAACCTCAAAGACCTCCTCGTGCGGTCCAGTTTGAACAGAACCACAGCTACACCACCAGGTACTCACCCCTGCTCCAAACCCAACTGCAAAATCTGCCCCCTCACCAAACCAGACACCATCCTACAGGGCCCCAAAGACTCCTTCACAGTCAAACGCACATTCTCATGTCAGAGCCGCAACATTATATATGCCATCCACTGCCAGCTGTGTGGCAAGATCTACATAGGGGAAACGTCACGCACACTCGAAACACGCATCTCTGAACACCTGGCCGATATCCGCCACCACCGACCCAAACCCGTCGCCCTACACTTCAACCACACCCAACACAACATCGACCATGTCAAAGTCATGGCACTCTGGCAGTCACAGAGTGACAGCTTTGAACGCACAACTCAAGAATCACATCTCATTGCCAAACTGGGCACACTACACCCCCAAGGCATCAATATCCAACAATAACCAAACACACATACTCACCTCTTCCACACCAGTTGGCAAAATCCCCTACCAACACACACACATACACACACACATACACACACACTTACATACACCACCACCACATCCCCTTCACTCACTTCATACAGTAGTTACAGCAACCCTCCATCTATTTAATCTTAGTTTTGTATTATCCTTCCCCTTAAATCCCCCACCCACCCCTTTTTTTTTTCTCCCCTTACCATTATTATCAATCCACCATTACCACAACCATCACAAAGATATCACACCATCCCAATAAACTGGACACACAACCCTATCATATCACACACACACACCTCCCCTGACGCAACCCCCCCCCCCCCCCCCCCTCCGTTTCCTCTCCCATAATCCCCCTGGCCGCATGTCATTTCGCCCACCAAACACATGGCCAAGAACGGATAAGTCATTTTCATTCTTTTTTTCGTTTTTCGTTGTTTGTACTGTCCCACATGTTAAATGTGATTTATTTTTTCGCCTGAAGAAGACCCAAGTGGTTGAAATGCATCGTGTCTTGTCTTGTGCTTTGTTTGTCAATGTCATTGGCGGTAAGTTCTAAACAACTCTATTCCTAATCTTGTTTGTAATAGGTCTAGGACAAATATTGTTTTTCCACAACCAGTCTGTCCACAAATCAATGAACAATGAGGAGTATTTGTCATAAAGTTTAACTGCTCCATAGTTTTTATAACAGAATTTAATTTAATCCAGTTATTATGTTTATCATACTCTCTGTCAAAACTTGTTCAGTATAATAAAATCCTATAAGATCTAAATGTGTAAGATTAATCCAATTCAGTTCTGTAAGATTGTTTCTATTTAGACTAATATTGATTTTGTTGCTTGTTGTTATGACCTTAATATCCTCACCATTGTGAAGAATGACGACGGTAACTTTAAGTTTTTCAACGTCTAAGTTTTGCCAGCTAATTAGAATTCCTTTTAGAAGGACGTCACTAACGCCCACAACCCCATCCCTCTTCAAATCTTTTAAGACAGAAATTTCAAATATCATTGTGAACGTGTCTCCTAATTTCATTTGCGGAATGAACTGTAATTTTGTAGAAGCATCTTTCAAAACTGATTCTCTTCTGTGGAGGATGTACTGTTTATTCCCATACGGCTTTATTTCAATCTCTTTCCGACTATTGTCCTCTGGCATAAGACTTACATGTAAAGGGCCAGAGTTGAATGCTTTTCTGAAACGTTTTTGACGGCTAAAAAATGTAAATGGGCTTATGAATTCAAATGTTATGTCCCATTCTAAATATGGTTCTAAGTGCCATTTGCTGTCAGGTTTTCGAACTATTTTATATTCATACTGGCCAGCATTATTTGCTTCTACATTGCGCAGTTGTTCTAGTTTAGGAAACCTTTTGCTGTCGCCTACTTCTTTACATTTATAATCACCATCTTTAGTGTACTCAAAACCATACAAAGCGCCTATCTCACCATTCTGTTCAAAGTCGGCAACGTCTGCAAGGTCTTTTAATTCTAAGGTTATACACCTCACAGGCGCTAATGTAACTCCTGATTCTTCTGGTCCACGCGACATTTTTTAGAACAACTAATTATTTTATTTCTAAAACAATGTGTAGGTTATCACATTTCACAACTTTCCCCGTTTTGTCTGTGATTTTTATATTAAATGATCCGACCCTCCCACAAACTAATCTTTTAAACTGTAAATTAGGGAATTGTATAATTTCATAATCGCAATATGCAGCTTTCCCTGATGGAAGAGCTCTTAAAACAGTTGAGAGCCTTCCATCATATAAGTTTTCATCAGTGCTCAGCTCATCCAAATGAACATAGAGTAATGAATGTAATGCAAGATCGAGCGGACTTTCCCCCTCAAACGTAGTTTCATCTGGCGCAACACTAAAACTATGAGTGGGTAGATTGACAGTTGTAAAGCCTAACATTTTAGCTAGCTCTCTATCAAAATAGTAAGCTACTTCTTCAGGCTTAAATGTTAACATTGTTTTTAGATTTGCATTGTTAAGTTTGAGAGTAATGTCTAAGTTACTCATTGCTTCTTTTAGTGAGCAAAACCCGTAATAACCATAAGGTATTGTTAACTGGCTAACTTTGGTCCCTGATTTGTCAATTTTTAGAATCTTATTATTCTCCTTGGATTTACTTATATTAAACCATACGACTTTGTAAAAAATTTCATGGAGTGCGACCGTTCTGGTTCCGCAATCGTTATCAATAGCATGTTCTAAAAACGAAGGACGGTCTTGGGTTGTTATTGTTACAAACATTTTTTAAACGAAATAAAAATGAGCGGATTTAAATATACTGATGCAAAATATTCTGTTGGGCCGCACTACAATCTTAAAAACATAACAACTGATACTCTTGACATTTCTGTGACTCAGTCTGACACCTTTCAAGTAAAGGTTAGTACTCCATTGAAGAGCTACCTTAACCCTCCTATTAAAAAGACTACATCGCGAAAGTGTGGCTTAGTCATCCGATGCAGTTTTATCAGAACCAGTTAAACTTTGCTGTGTTTTGTGCATCAACTGGGTGTGGAGTGTCGTATGCTGATCACTTAAATCATCCTGATCATTTGGTGAGGTCAGTGTATAGATTTCATTTCTATTACACCTTCAGACGTATTTTGACTGAACTGCAAGCGCCATTGCCAAATGACAAACCGTTTAATCCATTTAGCAACAGAATAGACATGAAGGCTTTTGAAAGGATCTGTAACGAATTCAATATTAAGGCCAAGACAGACTTTAGACAAAAGTTGGATCTTAATCATGGTCTAGGCACCCCTTATTTTTGGGGCGTGCACAGAAAGTATAACTATGACTGGAATCCTCCTTACACATCTTTCTCTTCAGGCACAGCTGTTCACCTTGGGTCCATAGAGCAAGAACATAAAACAGCATGGACAACATTTATCTTAGACACTTCTAAGGGCCTAACTAAAGCAGGAATAGAACGAATAAACGACTCTGTTCGTACTTATGTTTGGTGTTTGCTAGGTTCGCAAGCACAAACGAGATCGAGCATAACTGATCCTTCTACTGGTTTTGATGCACAAAAACAATACTTAGCAAATTTAGAGGACGCCATTAATTCTACAGTTGATTTACCTTCAAGTATTAAAAGGTACCAAAATGTTTTACAATACGCAAGATCGAAAGTAGACTTTGCTGTTGGCACTGGTTTATACATGCTGCCTTCTGACCTCAGACTCCAGATAGGAACAATAATAAACTACAATAATGAAATCCTTGTGGCAGGCAATGAACAGAAAGTCGGAAAAAACGAAATAAATTCTGAGCCAGTAATATTGCAAGCAGTAAACAAACAAGATGACCCCCCAAGAATAAGTCATCCAATTCCTGTGGCCCAAAGCCCAAAGGCCGTTGAAGACCACGAAGTCAAAAAACATAATGACCATGAATATGAAAAGACAGCACTTGTTCTTGGATGAACTGGCCTAGGATTACTTAGTCTTTATCTTACTAAAAATTAACCCAACTATTAAGAGAACTAATGTCCATAAGTGCTCGGCCATAAAGCCAACTACTTTGCTTGCAGTAGACAAAAGCCAGCTAACAACACCCCCTAATATACCCGGTAAAGCGCCCACGGCTTTACTGGCTAATTTTTTTAATAAACTTGCAAGATGATCAAGTTGTTTTTTTACCCATGATTTATCAGGCGGTGATGGAGGCGATGGCGATGGAGGCAGTGACCCGGAACCACCACCGCCTGTAATAGCCATCACCAGTGTACTTATTGCAAATCCTAAGGCCGTTATAACGCTTGCTAATGTGACTCCTTGCTCTCTAAACAGCGTTCGTATTCGTTCTGCTAGTGTCGTGTCTTCATATAAAATTCTTTCGATAGTTTCTCTTATTCTGCTTACTTGAGTTCGTAATTGTTCTCGGTTAGTAGACATCACTTCTAGTCTTAATGATCTTTCTTGTTCAAGTTCTTTTAGTCTTTTGGTTATTCTTTCTATAATATCATGCTCTGCGTTGGTGGCAATAGCCTCAGCGAGTTTTTCTTTTTCTCTTTTTATATGCTTATCTAGTTCAGTCAGTTTTGCTGCATTGTTTATTAATTCGCCTCTATTGGTTCTTAAAGTACGATTAAGAGCATATAATTCTCTCATAGGCAATGAAGAAACATCAATTGTTTTGGTACTGTTTCTTCTGAAGAACTGGTTTCTGCTTCTATTACATTTATTATTTCGCCTGCTGTTTGACTTAAATCTTGAAGTTCCATGTTTTGTATTTTGTTATCTGTTGGGAGTTCCTGCAGTGTGTTTTGAAGTTTAGAAACGGCCTCCCCCCTTAATTTTGGTTTAACAATGCCAAGGCGATTTTGATCTTCCACTTTAAGTCTTTGTCTAATTGTATTCATGCTTACAAACTTTGATGGGTCTCGTTTATTTGTAAGCTGAACAAGTTGTTCTCGGTCAGGGCCGCTTTTCACAAACAAATGACCACCTTTTACTTCAAAATCAGGGTCTATAAGTTGGGGAGGTTCTAGGCCTAAACTTTGGTAAAAT